>OV702299.1:252902874-254102874 GCA_916181665.1 Avena sativa
ACGTTGTTGGCAACGTTGTTGTCCGTGCTAAGACAAAATAGAGGCGCCGTTAGGTGCACACGAGGGTCGCAAGTCTGGGAGCATCAGGGAGAGGGAAAGGCTCGGTCAGAGTTTACCTGGAGAGCTTGACGGAAAGGTGACAGACGGCGGCGACGTGCTGTCGTCGAGTTTGCCGATGATGTGGAGCGTGCGCGGGCGAGTGGAGGCTACAGAGAGGTTCGCCAGGGGATGGGTAGTGCGCTCGTGTGGTCGAGGAGGCGAGGGGTGATGGTGGTTGGCCGGAATTTCTTGCAAGGCTCGTCGGAGACAGGGGTAGTTGACGCTAAAATTTGGGCAGCCTAGTGGCTCCGGTCGAGTGAGATCTGAGGGGAAGGAAGGAGGAGGGCGAGGCGATTTAACGTGCGTGATTGCTGGCCAAATCAACGCGGCAATAACGAGGATTGAAGCAAGCTTAAACGGGCAGAAACTGCCGGCGAGGTTAGCGTGGGTGGGGAAGACGATGACATGGCCGTGGGTCCTGGTGGACAGCGAGAGAGAGGGGATGGTGGGGTCTGGTCGTCATCCACTGTGCGGGTAAGCTCCTGAGTGAGAAAAGAACGATTCTCTGGGGAGAGAGGTGGGCCGCTGGGCCAGATGGGCTGGGCTTGCTGGCTGGGCAGGATGGTTCCATTTTTTTTGTTCTGAATGTTTTCTTTTTCCTTTTCTATTTATCTGTTTTGATTTTTATTCAAATCATTCAAACTCCTTTTAAATTCAAACCTTTGCCAAACTTTGTGTACATTTTTAATTCTGTTTAAAACATATTTTGAAGTCAAATTTAGAATAATTCTTTTATTCTTTTTAGGGTATAATGATTATTTAAAAATAGGCCCTTGTCTTAAATCAAATAAGATTAAATATATTTTCAAACCCTAATTAAACTTCAAAATTTTCACAAAACTTTCTCAGTAGGTTTATTTATTTAATGGGGTGTTAAATAATTCACTTTGAATTATTTAAAGTGTTTTATTATGATTATTAACCATTTAATTTGGGAAATTGTTTTTATTCCAGGGAAAATCAAATATGGTTTTAATTCCATATAACTTTATTTAAATGATTCTTTTATTTTATTTAAGTTAATTAAATAACTTTTATTTCACTTGGGTAAATTCCAATTATTTTTCCCTGGTTTGACTATGAAGGGTTTCGCGGCATAGTAAATCAAAATTTTCTACGGATGCGAACAGAGGGAAAGCCAAGATCTAATCTAGGAGATGCAAACAACGAGAGAGATTGGATTAGATCTTCTTACCCTTAAAGATTCACACATCGGAACATTTGTCGGAACGTGGGTGATGTAGTCGTACTCGCTTCTCCTCCTCGCGATCCGATCCGATCTAGCACCACAAGTGGCGGTGCCTCCGTGAGATGCACACATGCAGCACCTCGACGTCTCCTCCTTCCTCGGACCAGCAAGTATGGTGGAGAGACGGATTGGATCTACAACACGACGGCGTGGTGTATATGGTGGAGAATTTCTGCAGCAGGGCTTCGCCTACAAACAGTCGGGAGGGACAGAGGAAGGGCAGCAGGGCGGCTAGGGTTGGAGGGGAAGGTGTGGTGGTTGGTGCGCCCCCAGCCCTCTATATATAGAAGGGTGGGCGCAGCCCTAGCCCCTCCCCCAAGCCAAACCGGCGGCCCCAAGGAGGAGGAGTGGGGGGCAAGGAAACCCCCCCTTCTAGAAGCTCTATCTCGAGTTTAAAACCCTCTTGGCCGGCTGGGCCCGATGGGGCCTTGTGCCCCTGGCCCAATGCGGCCAGGACACTCCCTCATAGGCCCATGCCCCCTCCCGGAAGGTGTGGCCACGTTGGTCCCCTTCCGGAAGGTTCTAGAAGCTTCCGGTACAATACCGATTAACCCGGAACAATTCCGAACTCCAAAAACTGCACTGCCTTATATGAATCTTATTCTCCGGACCACTCCGGAACCTCTCGTGATGTCCCGGATCCCATCCGAGACTCTGAACAAAAACTCATAAACCAATTATCCAATCTATCCTAGCGTCGAGACACGTTAAGTGTGTGACCCTGCGGGTTCGAGAATATGCAGACATGATCTTCTATCAATAATCAACAGCGGGGTATGGAAACCCATATTGACTCCCACACATTCATCGATGATCATATCGAATGAACCACGATGCCAGGATTCAATCAATCCCATATATATATTCCCTTCGTCTCGCGATATTTTACTTGCCCGAGATTCGATCGTCGGTACCGTCATACCTAGTTCAATCTCGTTCACAGCAAGTACTTTACTCGTTCTGTAATCCGATATCACTTTGTGATTAACTCCTTAACCACATGCTTGCAAGCGGTGTTGATATCGATTACCGAGTGGGCCCGAAGTATATCTCTCCGACTTGGGAGGGACAAATCCCATCTCGATACATACAACCCAACAGATACTTTCCGATCACCTGAGAGACACCTTTATGATCACCCTCTCATAGGATGACGTTTGATGACCTCAAAGCTTTCTTCCGATACCAGGGAGTTGTATTATCTCATGGTCTAAGGAATACAATATTTGACATAAGAAAAGCTTCGCAAAGACGAACACGATGACACGATCTAATTGCTTCGCTTAGTTTGGGTCTGTCCATCATATCATTCTCCCAATGATATGATCTCATTATCAATTGACAACTCATGTCTATGGTTAGGAAACCTTAACCATCATTAATCAATGGGCTAGTCCATAGAGGCGTACTAGGGACACGGTGTTGTTCACAGACCACACAAGTATTAAAGTTTCCGCTTAATACAATTCTAGCATGGAATATAAACATTATCATGAACAAGAATTATAATAATAACAGCTTTATTATTGCCTCTAGGGCATAATTCCAACAGATTAATCATTTATATTAGGGATTTGTCTTAATCAAATAGAATTTGGTTGGGGCCATATTATTTTGTTTGAAATATTCCTTATCCATTATTTCATTTGGATTTGGATCATACTCATTCCATTTATGGATTTGGCTAAGATTTAATTTGGTCTTTAAATATTGCTCATTTAATATTTCTTTCTTTATCTTATAAAATCCATATCTTTTTATTTATAGATCCAAACTTGGTGTTTCCAATTTGTATAATCTTATTTAATATTTGTTTATCCTTTTAAATGTCTTTGGCATTATTTGCTCACCATTTGGTGTGGATTTTTAGATAGGTGCTTTATTAGCTTTCGAAATTCAATTTCCTTATCTTATTAAATTCTTAAGATTTTGTCTATGGCTCTAAATTAAGTGAAACCAATTCATATGGTTTTATAATATTTCTATTTGTCATTCTTGATCATTTCTAAATGTTTGTTGACAAAAATTTTATATGGATCAAATCTTTAGTCTTTGAGATAACTTGGAAATGTTTTTCTTCCATTAGAGTTTTAGGGTTTTGGTTTATTTCCCGAGTGTTTAAATTTTAAGATGCATTTATGAAGAATGCATTCCACTTGATTTGAATTTAGTTGGATTTAAACATTAACCAAAGTTTGTTCAAGATGGGATTTTAAGTTTCCATTTAGAAACAAAAAGTTTCTTTTCACCCTAAATTTCAACAATTATTTATTTTGTTTATTTATTTTTCACATTACAAAATTTGGAAAATTTTGGGATGTGATAGGCTACCACCCTTAAAATAAATCTCGTCCCGAGATTTGGGAAGGCTAGGGGTTACAAGTTGGCTTCAAGCAACTAGAGTACTACCACCCTTAAAAGTTTCCAACTAGATTACTTCTTGGCTTGCTTGGGATCTTGATGAAACTTCTTTGGGCACTTGTCTGCATAATGGTCTAGCTCTTGGCATTTGAAGCACATCACTTGGCTATTATCCTTCATCTTCTTTGGTATCATTGCCTCTTGTTTGTTTCCTTGGTTCTTCTTCTTTTCTGGGCAATCACTGGCATAGTGTCCCATCTCTTTGCAATTGTAACATTGCAACTGGCTTATGTCCTTCTTCTTATTTTTGGGTCTCTCCAAAGCTAGGAGTTCTTCTAGTTCATGCTCTTCATATTTCACCACAAAGGTGGGAATTATTTCTCTCTTCTTAGGGCAGTTACTAGACATATGACCTTCTTCTTCATAAGAGTAGCAACACTTTGTGGTCACTTTGGATTTGGCCTTATGAGGCATGGTTCTGACTTTGCCTTCATCCTTCTTGGTAGAAGTTGTTCCCTCCTGGGGGTTTACAAACTGTTGATGCACTCCACCTTGTTTCCTTTGTTGAACTATGGAATAGATGGGGCATTGGATAGGGACATGATTATTTCCTTCACATAGGAAACAAGTAGCTTGAGATGTGGGGCATTGATTAGTTGGATGTTTCTCTTCACAATTGGGGCATTGATCTTCATGCTCTTTGGAAGTGTGATCCTTGTCTCCAAAAACATTGCAAGCTTGGGTTCCTTCTAGAATATCATCCTTGACATCCTTTTTTCACAAATTATTTGGGAAGGGTTGTCTCCCATGTTGATCATTTGACTTGTCATCCTATGCAACAATTGGGTGGGTTTCCAAAAACCTTTGCATGGTTGGGTCTAAATCATTGTTGTTGGCCCAAAATTGAGTTGTCACTTGGTTCAACTGGGTTTGGGTTACTATGAGTTCTCTCATGTGTATCTCCTGGTTGTTGTTGTCACCATCCTTGATGTTGGAGTTTCTTGGAGTAGTCATCTATTTGGGTTGGATTGGGATTAGAATAGGCAAAATATTTTCTAAGGAAATAATTCTAATCACACACAACAATTTCACACAAGCAATGTGCAAGCAATCAAAACAAACATTCCAATCAAACAACAAAGTTTCAAGAACATTTTTAAGCAACAAAATATTTTTGCTACACCACATAAGTTGGTGTGTTTGATTTAAACTAAATATGGTGGTCCAACTATATGGTTCACTTGAGATCATTCCATTCTTCTTTGTTGTTTCTTCTTGAATGAGATCATGGTTTCCTAGGAAAAATTCTTGTGTCTTGGTCACAAAACTTCAAATGTGATGATGGTTCCTTCTAAGTTGTGTTTCCTTAGTCTTCAAGTCTTGAGTAATATTTCTTGTCTCACTTGTAGTCTTTAGTGATATCCAAGTTGAATTCCTTGGTGAAAATAAAGCTGAAGTCTTTGATGATGTTGAAGTTGAAGTCATTGGAGTTGGTGAAGTACTTTGCTCATGGTGAGGTCTTGTCCATCAAGTTTGAAAAGGAAGATATGTAGAATCAAAACCAAAAAGGTTGAGGAAAGAGTTTACAAGATTGTTTGTAAATAGGTTTTGGAACAAATACAACTCCTATTTTTCTAAGGGGTTTTGTCCAATCCTAGGGTTACAATCCTACAGGCAACACAGTGCTCTGATACCATCTGTAGTGGACCCAACCTTTAATAAGGTAGAGATCCCTGTGTTTACAATGCTAGTCACTGGATCAATAGCTAGCATCCACAGTTAAGATGTAATATCCAGAAACGAAGGTCATAATACAGTTTTATAACCAGGAATAAAATAATTCATTACATCTTACATAGCTCATTTGGCTATCTCATTACAATGCAGGAGAAATAACTTTAGCATGGAGTCCTTCATCTTCAAAGTGCCACAGGCAAACATGTTGGTTGTAGACTTGTAATCCTAATCAACACACTTCACTAACATCAAACAAACCTGCAACATAATAAGTTACAGCCACAAGGGTCAATACATTTGAATTGTATTGGCAAGTGATACTATGGTAATATAGTGGAGTCTATCATCTATATGCATTTGGCTAAGTGGAGCTTAGGCTTGCTTTGCTCAAAATAGATTTTCCTTATCATTTGAAAACACTAAGTTTTTGTTTGACAAAATCACCCAAGGCATCTCCCAATAGAAATTGGTGATCCTTCAACCCTTGTTCAACCACAAAATTTTAACTTAGAAATTGGGATGAGGAGATTCTTGATAGCTTCCATGTCTTGATGCTCAAATTGTCCTTTGCCAGGGACATGGCTAAGTACTTAGATTTTACACTCTGCAGTGGTGGTGCACTTTCCCCACAAGACTTGGTTTCACCAAGACAAGATCTTTCAGAAGCCTTCCCTTAGACCAGAATGGACGCGTTCCAACCTATCATCCCCTACCACCAACTATCCATTTGTCTAAGTTACTGCAACCTATATGATCCAGGCAGAGCCCATAATGCCAAGTGGCTGCACTTGAAGCTTCTAAACATTTGACATCTCAAATCTCTTTGTTCCTGGGTGGCCATCCACAAGTGAGATACACAAGGTAAACCATAGAAATGGGCCTTGTGTAACCACTCAACACAAACCATTACTTCCATTCCACCCAGGTGTTTCATTCACTTAGTTGTTTTATTTAACAAAACACAAGTCCTTGACTTAGAAATATTCCATAGCATGAATATAAACCACCCTTGTTTTCTACTAGCTAAGCTAAGCATGACGGTAGTAGGAATATTAACTTAGGAAAATTCTACTAAGGTTTCATCTACTAGGATTTCCCATGGCATAGTTTATACTTATCAAAAATTTCATGCAAGTCCTACTTAGAAATCTCACTAACGCATAGTGCAAATAATGGGACAAAGTATGAAGCATCACTTGCCTTTTTGTTAGAGAATTATAAGTTCACTCCTTGATCTTGCACTAGTCACACCCTTCGAATGTCACTACAATTCAATCAAGCATGACACAATTTCAATCTACCAATCAAGCAAACATCACATAAAATAATAGAAACAAAGCAATGCATGAAAACATGCCAAAGGTTGTTTTATTTGAAAAGGTGGTTTATAATAGGTTATAAACATTTGAAAACACCTATTGGTCATTTACAAAGTGGCAAGGTCATTTGTAAATGTGGTAAAATCATTTGATATTAAGTTAGTGAAAATGGCCATTTTAAGTCATTTTTATTTTGCTAGAAATGGTTCAAACCAAAGTAATATTTTCTATGTTTGACAAATACACTTTTAAACAAAAATGTTGGTGTTTTATGGTCAAGTGTTTAATATTAAAACCATTTGCAAAAGGTTTCACCTATAAACCATCTTTACACTAAATCAATATTTTATGTTGTTGAAAATGCCTGTTAGCAAAGTAATAATTTATGGGGTTCATCAAAATACATTTTTTAAATTATAAAACTTGGTGTTTAGGGTCAGAGAGTTTAAATCAAAACATTTCCCAAAGGGTTTCCTCCAAAAGCATTTTTAACATGTAAACCACATTTTTATTTGACTAGAGATGTTCTAAATCAAAGATTTATTCTTTTGCCTCACAAAATATGTTTTTGAATCCACAAGTTGGTTTATATGTTCAGTAGGTTCAAAACAATTCATTTTCCAAAGATTTTATCACAAAAATAATTTTAGAATTAATTTTATATTCAAATTATGCCTACACAAGTTTCTGCAAAACAACCATTTTACAGAAGCAATTCATTAAACAAAGTACATGGTTGGATAGTACTTGTTCTGCTGATTCCATTGATATAAAATTTGCAAAAGTTGGACGTGTGGATCAAAAGTTATGAATTTTACAAACTTGAACATCTAATAGATCATTTCTGGTTTTTATTAAAACAGACTGGCCACGTGGCGTGATTCTACTGGTCCATACCGTTTCGTGTGGATCGACAGATGCTATCCGTTAGATCTAATGCGCATCGCACGGCTCTGATCAAAACATACCTCTTCGACTAAGGTTCTATCGTATCCCTTAGATCAAAATCGAATGGTTCACAGCGTTTGACCAACAGTTGGCGGCGCTGGCGGCGGCGAGGGGCGGCAGCACGGTCAGACTGCGGCGGAGCCGACGATTTAGGAAGCAAGGGAGGTAGAGGAGGGCATTAACAGGTTCGTCGTGCTTCACTGATGCTCAACGTGACCTTGCTTGGTGAAGGGGCGCTCGAGGTTAGTCGGAATTCCTCCGGAGTCATCTCTGTCGACGAGCGGGTTCGGCGACGTTGTAGGCGATGTTGTGGTCCGTGCTAAGACAAAATAGAGGCGCAGTTAGGTGCGCACGAGGGTCGCGAGTCTGGGAGCATCAGGGAGAGGGAAAGGCCCGGTCGGAGTTTACTTGGAGAGCTTGACGGAAAGGTGACAGACAGCGACGACGTGCTGTCGTCGACTTTGCCGACGATGTGGAGCATGCGCGGGCGAGTGGAGGCAACGAAGAGGTTCGCCAGGTGATGGGTAGTGCGCTCGTGTGGTCGAGGAGCGAGGGGTGACGGTGGTTGCCCGGAATTTCTTGCAAGGCTCGTCGGAGACAGGGGTAGTTGAGGTTAAAATTTGGGCAGCCTAGTGGCTCCGGTCGAGTGAGATCTAAGGGGAAGGAAGGAGGAGGGCGAGGCGATTTAACGTGCGTGATTGCTGTACAAATCAATGCGGCAATAACGAGGATTGAAGCAAGCTTAAACGGGCAGAAACTGCCGGCGAGGTTAGCGTGGGTGGGGAAAACGATGACGTGGCCGTGGGTCCTGGTGGACAGCGAGAGAGAGGGGATGGTGGGGTCCGGTCATCATCCACTGTGCGGGTAAGCTCCTGAGTGAGAAAAGCACGGTTCGTTGGGGAGAGAGGTAGGCCGCTAGGCCAGATGGGCTAGGCTTGCTGGCTGGGCAGGATGGTTCCATTTTTTTTGTTTTGAATGTTTTCTTTTTCCTTTTCTATTTATCTGTTTTGATTTTTATTCAAATCATTCAAACTCCTTTTAAATTCAAAACTTTGCCAAACTTTGTGTACATTTTTAATTCAGTTTAAAACATATTTTGAAGTCAAATTTAGAATAATTCTTTTATTCTTTTTAGGGTATAATGATTATTTAAAAATAGGCCCTTGTCTTAAATCAAATAAGATTAAATATATTTTCAAACCCTAATTAAACTTCAAAATTTTCACAAAACTTTCTCAGTAGGTTTATTTATTTAATGGGGTGTTAAATAATTCACTTTGAATTATTTAAAGTGTTTTATTATGATTATTAATCATTTAATTTGGGCAACTGTTTTTATTCCAGTGAAAATAAAATATGGTTTTAATTCCATATAACTTTATTTAAATGATTCTTTTATTTTATTTAAGTTAATTAAATAACTTTTATTTCACTTGGGTAAATTCCAATTATTTTTCCCTGGTCTGATTAATCATTTATATTAGGGATTTGTCTTAATCAAATAGAATTTGGTTGGGGCCATATTATTTTATTTGAAATATTCCTTATCCATTATTTCATTTGGATTTGGATCATACTCATTCCATTTATGGATTTGTCTAAGATTTAATTTGGTCTTTAAATATTCCTCATTTAATATTTCTTTATTTATCTTATAAAATCCATATCTTTTTATTTATAGATCCAAACTTGGTGTTTCCAATTTGTATAATCTTATTTAATATTTGTTTATCCTTTTAAATGTCTTTAGGATTATTTGCTCACCATTTGGTGTGGATTTTTAGATAGGTGCTTTATTAGCTTTTGAAATTCAATTTCCTTATCTTATTAAATTCTTAAGATTTTGTCTATGGCTCTAAATTAAGTGAAACCAATTCATATGGTTTTATAATATTTCTATTTGTCATTCTTGATCATTTCTAAATGTTTGTTGACAAAAATTTTATATGGATCAAATCTTTAGTCTTTGAGATAATTTGGAAATGTTTTTCTTCCATTAGAGTTTTAGGGTTTTGGTTTATTTCCCAAGTGTTTAAATTTTAAGATGCATTTATGAAGAATGCATTCCACTTGATTTGAATTTAGTTGGATTCAAACATTAACCAAAGTTTGTTCAAGATGGGATTTTAAGTTTCCATTTAGAAACAAAAAGTTTCTTTTCACCCTAAATTTCAACAATTATTTATTTTGTTTATTTATTTTTCACATTACAAAATTTGGAAAATTTTGGGATGTGATAGGCTACCACCCTTAAAAGAAATCTCGTCCCGAGATTTGGGAAGGCTAGGGGTTACAAGTTGGCTTCAAGCAACTAGGGTACTACCACCCTTAAAAGTTTCCAACTAGATTACTTCTTGGCTTGCTTGGGATCTTGATGAAACTTCTCTGGGCACTTGTCTGCATAATGGTCTAGCTCTTGGCATTTGAAGCACATCACTTGGCTATTATCCTTCTTCTTCTTTGGTATCATTGCCTCTTGTTTGTTTCCTTGGTTCTTCTTCTTTTCTGGGCAATCACTGGCATAGTGTCCCATCTCTTTGCAATTGTAACATTGCAACTGGCTTATGTCCTTCTTCTTATTTTTGGGTCTCTCCAAAGCTAGGAGTTCTTCTAGTTCATGCTCTTCATATTTCACCACAAAGGTGGGAATTCTTTCTCTCTTCTTAGGGCAGTTACTAGACATATGACCTTCTTCTTCATAAGAGTAGCAACACTTTGTGGTCACTTTGGATTTGGCCTTATGAGGCATGGTTCTGACTTTGCCTTCATCCTTCTTGGTAGAAGTTGTTCCCTCCTGGGGGTTTACAAACTGTTGATGCACTCCACCTTGTTTCCTTTGTTGAACTATGGAATAGATGGGGCATTGGATAGGGACATGATTATTTCCTTCACATAGGAAACAAGTAGCTTGAGATGTGGGGCATTGATTAGTTGGATGTTTCTCTTCACAATTGGGGCATTGATCTTCATGCTCTTTGGAAGTGTGATCCTTGTCTCCAAAAACATTGCAAGCTTGGGTTCCTTCTAGAATATCATCCTTGACATCCTTTTTTCACAAATTATTTGGGAAGGGTTGTCTCCCATGTTGATCATTTGACTTGTCATCCTATGCAACAATTGGGTGGGTTTCCAAAAACCTTTGCATGGTTGGGTCTAAATCATTGTTGTTGGCCCAAAATTGAGTTGTCACTTGGTTCAACTGGGTTTGGGTTACTATGAGTTCTCTCATGTGTATCTCTTGGTTGTTGTTGTCACCATCCTTGATGTTGGAGTTTCTTGGAGTAGTCATCTATTTGGGTTGGATTGGGATTAGAATAGGCAAAATATTTTCTAAGGAAATAATTCTAATCACACACAACAATTTCACACAAGCAATGTGCAAGCAATCAAAACAAACATTCCAATCAAACAACAAAGTTTCAAGCACATTTTTAAGCAACAAAATATTTTTGCTACACTACATAAGTTGGTGTGTTTGATTTAAACTAAATATGGTGGTCCAACTATATGGTTCACTTGAGATCATTCCATTCTTCTTTGTTGTTTCTTCTTGAATGAGATCATGGTTTCCTAGGAAAAATTCTTGTGTCTTGGTCACAAAACTTCAAATGTGATGATGGTTCCTTCTAAGTTGTGTTTCCTTAGTCTTCAAGTCTTGAGTAATATTTCTTGTCTCACTTGTAGTCTTTAGTGATATCCAAGTTGCATTCCTTGGTGAAAATAAAGCTAAAGTCTTTGATGATGTTGAAGTTTAAGTCATTGGAGTTGGTGAAGTACTTTGCTCATGGTGAGGTCTTGTCCATCAAGTTTGAAAAGGAAGATATGTAGAATCAAAACCAAAAAGGTTGAGGAAAGAGTTTACAAGATTGTTTGTAAATAGGTTTTGGAACAAATACAACTCCTATTTTTCTAAGGGGTTTTGTCCAATCCTAGGGTTACAATCCTATAGGCAACACAGTGCTCTGATACCATCTGTAGTGGTCCCAACCTTTAATAAGGTAGAGATCCCTGTGTTTACAATGCTAGTCCCTGGATCAAGAGCTAGCATCCACAGTTAAGATGTAATATCTAGAACCGAAGGTCATAATACAGTTTTATAACCAGGAATAAAATAATTCATTACATCTTACATAGCTCATTTGGCTATCTCATTACAATGCAGGAGAAATAACTTTAGCATGGAGTCCTTCATCTTCAAAGTGCCACAGGCAAACATGTTGGTTGTAGACTTGTAATCCTAATCAACACACTTCACTAACATCAAACAAACTTGCAACATAATAAGTTACAGCCACAAGGGTCAATACATTTGAATTGTATTGGCAAGTGATACTATGGTAGTATAGTGGAGTCTATCATCTATATGCATTTGGCTAAGTGGAGCTTAGGCTTGCTTTGCTCAAAATAGATTTTCCTTATCATTTGAAAACACTAAGTTTTTGTTTGACAAAATCACCCAAGGCATATCCCAATAGAAATTGGTGATCCTTCAACCCTTGTTTAACCACAAAATTTTAACTTAGAAATTGGGATGAGGAGATTCTTGATAGCTTCCATGTCTTGATGCTCAAATTGTCCTTTGCCAGGGACATGGCTAAGTACTTAGATTTTACACTCTGCAGTGGTGGTGCACTTTCCCCACAAGACTTGGTTTCACCAAGACAAGATCTTTCAGAAGCCTTCCCTTACACCAGAATGGACGCGTTCCAACCTATCATACCCTACCACCAACTATCCATTTGTCTAAGTTACTGCAACCTATATGATCCAGGCAGAGCCCATAATGCCAAGTGGCTGCACTTGAAGCTTCTCAACATTTGACATCTCAAATCTCTTTGTTCATGGATGGCCATCCACAAGTGAGATACACAAGGTAAACCATAGAAATGGGCCTTGTGTAACCACTCAACACAAACCATTCCTTCCATTCCACCCAGGTGTTTCATTCACTTAGTTGTTTTATTTAACAAAACACAAGTCCTTGACTTAGAAATATTCCATAGCATGAATATAAACCACCCTTGTTTTCTACTAGCTAAGCTAAGCATGATGGTAGTAGGAATATTAACTTAGGAAAATTCTACTAAGGTTTCATCTACTAGGATTTCCCATGGCATAGTTTATACTTATCAAAAATTTCATGCAAGTCCTACTTAGAAATATCACTAATGCATAGTACAAATAATGGGACAAAGTATGAAGCATCACTTGCCTTTTTGGTAGAGAATTATAAGTTCACTCCTTGATCTTGCACTAGTCACACCCTTCGAATGTCACTACAATTCAATCAAGCATGACACAATTTCAATCTACCAATCAAGCAAACATCACATAAAATAATAGAAACAAAGCAATGCATGAAAACATGCCAAAGGTTGTTTTATTTGAAAAAGTGGTTTATAATAGGTTATAAACATTTGAAAACACCTATTGGTCATTTACAAAGTGGCAAGGTCATTTGTAAATGTGGTAAAATCATTTGATATTAAGTTAGTGAAAATGGCCATTTTAAGTCATTTTTATTTTGCTAGAAATGGTTCAAACCAAAGTAATATTTTCTAGTGTTTGAATAATACACTTTTAAACAAAAATGTTGGTGTTTTATGGTCAAGTGTTTAATATTAAAACCATTTGCAAAAGGTTTCACCTATAAACCACTTTACACTAAATCAATATTTTATGTTGTTGAAAATGCCTGTTAGCAAAGTAATAATTTATAGGGTTCATCAAAATACATTTTTTAAATTCTAAAACTTGGTGTTTAGGGTCAGAGAGTTTAAATCAAAACATTTCCCAAAGGGTTTCCTCCAAAAGCATTTTTAACATGTAAACCACATTTTTATTTGACTAGAGATGTTCTAAATCAAAGATTTATTCTTTTGCCTCACAAAATATGTTTTTGAATCCACAAGTTTTTTTATATGGTCAGTAGGTTCAAAATAATTCATATGCCAAAGATTTTATCACAAAAATAATTTTAGAATGAATTTTATATTCAAATTATGCCTACACAAGTTTCTGCAAAAGCAACCATTTTACCAGAAGCAATTCATTAAACAAAGTGCATGGTTGGATAGTACTTGTTCTGCTGATTCCATTGATATAAAATTTGCAAAAGTTGGACATGTGGATCAAAAGTTATGAATTTTACAAACTTGAACATCTAATAGATCATTTCTGGTTTTTATTAAAATAGACTGGCCACGTGGCGTGATTCTACTGGGCCATAGCGTTTCATCTGGATCGACAGATGCTAGCTGTTAGATCTAATGCGCATCGCATGGCTCTGATCAAAACATACCTCTTCGACTAAGGTTCTATCATATCCCTTAGATCAAAATCAAATGATTCACAGCGTTTGACCAATAGTTGGCGGCGCTGGCAGCGGCGAGGGGCGGCGGCGCGGTCAGACTGCGGTGGAGCCAGCGATTTAGGAAGCAAGGGAGGTAGAGGAGGGCATTACCAGGTTCGCTGATGCTCAACGTGACCTTGCTTGGTGAAGGGGCGCTCGAGGTCAGACGGAATTCCTCGCCGGAGTCGTCTCTGTCGACGAGCGGGTTCGGTGACGTTGTTGGCGACGTTGTGGTCTGCGCTAAGACAAAACAGAGGCGCCGTTTGGTGTGCACAAGGGTCGCGAGTCTGGGAGCATCAGGGAGAGGGAAAGGCTCGGTCGGAGTTTACCTGGAGAGCTTGACGGAAGGTGACAGACGGCGGCGACGTGTTGTTGTCGAGTTTGCCGATGATGTGGAGCATGCGCGGGCGAGTGGAGGCTACGGAGAGGTTCGCCAGGTGATGGGGAGTGCGCTCGTGTGGGAGAGGAGGCGAGGGGTGACGGTGGTTGGCCGGAATTTCTTGCAAGGCTCGTCGGAGATAGGGGTAGTTGATTGCTGGCAAAATCAACGCGGCAATAACGAGGATTGAAGCGAGCTTAAACGGGCAGAAACTACCGGCGAGGTTAGCGTGGGTGGGGAAGACGACGACATGGCCGTGGGTCCTGGTGGACAGCGAGAGAGAGAGGGGGATGGTGGGGTCTGGTCGTCATCCACTGTGCGAGTACGCTCCTGAGTGAGAAAATAACGGTTCACTGGGGAGAGAGGTGGTCCGCTAGGCCAGATGGGCTGGGCTTCCTGGCTGGGCAGGCTAGTTCCATTTTTTTTGTACTGAATGTTTTTCTTTTTCCTTTTCTATTTATCTGTTTTGATTTTTATTCAAATCATTCAAACTCCTTTTAAATTCAAACCTTTGCCAAACTTTGTGTGCATTTTTAATTCTGTTTAAAAAATATTTTGAAGTCAAATTTAGAATAATTCTTTTATTATTTTTAGGGTATAATGATTATTTAAAAATAGGCCCTTGTCTTAAATCAAATAAGATTAAATATATTTTCAAACCCTAATTAAACTTCAAAATTTTCACAAAACTTTCTCAGTAGGTTTATTTATTTAATGGGGTGTTAAATAATTCACTTTGAATTATTTGAAGTGTTTTATTATGATTATTAATCATTTAATTTGGGAAATTGTTTTTATTCCAGTGAAAATCAAATAAGGTTTTAATTCCATATAACTTTATTTAAATGATTCTTTTACTTTATTTAAGTTAATTAAATAACTTTTATTTCACTTGGGTAAATTCCAATTATTTTTCCCTGATTTGATTAATCATTTCTATTAGGGATTTGTCTTAATCAAATAGAATTTGGTTGGGGCCATATTATTTTATTTGAAATATTCCTTATCCATTATTTCATTTGGATTTGGATCATACTCATTCCATTTATGGATTTGTATAAGATTTAATTTGGTCTTTAAATATTCCTCATTTAATATTTCTTTCTTTATCTTATAAAATCCATATCTTTTTATTTATAGATCCAAACTTGGTGTTTCCAATTTGTATAATCTTATTTAATATTTGTTTATCCTTTTAAATGTCTTTAGGATTATTTGCTCACCATTTGGTGTGAATTTTTAGATAGGTGCTTTATTAGCTTTTGAAATTCAATTTCCTTATCTTATTAAATTCTTAAGATTTTGTCTATGGATCTAAATTAAGTGAAACCAATACATATGGTTTTATAATATTTCTTGATCATTCTTGATCATTTCTAAATGTTTGTTGACAAAAAATTTATATGGATCAAAACTTTAGTCTTTGAGATAACTTGGAAATGTTTTTCTTCCATTAGAGTTTTAGGGTTTTGGTTTATTTCCCAAGTGTTTAAATTTCAAGATGCATTTATGAAGAATGCATTCCACTTGATTTGAATTTAGTTGGATTCAAACATTAACCAAAGTTTGTTCAAGATGGGATTTTAAGTTTCCATTTAGAAACAAAAAGTTTCTTTTCACCCTAAATTTCAACAATTATTTATTTTGTTTATTTATTTTTCATATTACAAAATTTGGAAAATTTTGGGATGTGACACTCGGACATATTGTGTCAGGAGATGGTATAGCTATCGATCCCGCAAAGGTGTCAGCTGTAATTGAGTGGGAATCTCCCAAGTTAGTTAAGGAAGTTCGTAGTTTCCTAGGCTTGGCAGGATACTATAGAAGGTTCATTGAGAATTTCTCAAAGGTAGCTAAGCCAATGACAGAATTACTTAAGAAAGATAAGAAGTTTGACTGGACTGAAGGTTGTGAAATCAGTTTCCAGGAATTGAAGAAGAGACTAGTATCAGCACCAGTCTTATGTCTGACCGATTTGGAGAAGGATTTCCATGTCTATTGTGATGCATCTCACCAAGGATTGGGTGGAGTGTTGATGTAATAAAGGAAAGTTGTGGCTTATGCCTCGAGACAACTCAAAACTCATGAAGTGAATTATCCCATTCATGATTTGGAGTTAGCCTCTGTTGTCCATGCACTCAAAACATGGAGGCATTATCTTTTGGGAAAGCGTTGTGAAGTGTTCACGGATCACAAGAGTTTGAAATATATCTTCACTCAGAAGGAAATCAATATGAGACAAAGAATATGGCTTGAACTCATCAAGGACTATGACTTGACTTTGCAATACCATCCCGGTAAAGCAAATGTTGTAGCGGATGCTTTAAGCCATAAGGTTTATGTGAATGGCCTTACTAAGGGAGAATTGCCAGATGATTTGTGTGCCCAATTCAAAGATCTCAGATTGGAGATAGTACCTGAAGGACATCTCATGTCATTGGATGTTCAACCCACATTGTTGGACAAGATTAAAGAAGCCCAAAAGATGGACAAGGTAATTGAAGATATTAAAGGTAAAATTATCAAAGGGAAGGCTAAAGGATTCCATGAAGACGAACAGGGTACTTTATGGCATGGAAAACGTATTTGCATTCCGCAAGATCCAAAGCTTCGGAAACTGATTTTTTAGGAAGCACACAACTCACCATATTCCATTCATCCAGGTAACACCAAAATGTACATGGATGTGACGGAAATATTTTGGTGGAATAATCTCAAGAAGGACATCGCAGAACATATTGCTTTGTATGATGTGTGTAGTCGAGTGAAAGCAGAACATCAGAAACCGGCAGGGTTATTACAACCACTACCTATTCCTGATTGGAAGTGGGATAAGATTGGTATGGATTTTATCACCAGACTGCCAAGGACTAGATCCAGATATGATTCTATTTGGGTTTGGTAGATCACCTCACTAAAGTGGCTCATTTCATACCTGTGAAGACTACTTATACAAGTGCTAAGTTAGCTAAGATCTATATGAACAAGATTGTATGTCTACATGGAGTACCCAAGAGTATTGTGTCTGATAGAGGAACTCAGTTCACTTTGCATTTTTGGCGACAACTGCATGAATCATTGGGAACAAGATTAGAGGTCAACACAGCTTTTCACCCCCAGACTGATGGATAGACAGAAAGTACCAATCAGATTTTGGAGGATATGTTGAGGGCGTGTGCCCTAGACTATGGTGCTAGTTGGGATGAAAGTCTGCCTTACGCAAAATTCTCTTACAATAACAGCTATCAAGCCAGCATTGAGATGGCACTGTTTGAATTTCTCTATGGAAGGAAGTGTACTACGCCATTGCTATGGAGTGGTGTTGCAGAAAGGAATTTGTTTGGACCAGAATTGATTAAGGAGGCTGAAGAGAAAGTTAAATTGGTAATGGACAGATTGAAGGTAGCACAGTCCCGACAAAAGAGCTACGTGGAGCCAAAGCATAGAGAAATCACCTATGAGGTAGGTGATAGAGCTTATGTTAGAGTCTCACCACTTTGTGGTGTGAAGAGATTTGGAGTCAAAGGAAAATTGGCACCAAGGTATGTTGGACCATTCAAGATTTTGAGCCGCAAAGGAGAAGTGGCTTATGAGATTGAATTACCTGAATCACTGTCAGCAGTTCACAATGTGTTTCATGTGAGTCAGTTGAAGAAATGCCATCCGGAGATGGAAGAAACTTCTTTGAAAGACTCTATACCTTTGAAAGAGGTTCAGCTAGAGAGTGATCTCACCTATGAGGAGAAACCTATGAAAATCCTTGAGACTGCAGAAAGGGTTACTCGTACTAAGACTATCAAATTCTACAAAGTTCAGTGGAACCATCATTCCGAAGAGGAAGCAAATTGGAAAAGAGAAGATGATCTTCGGAAAGACCACCCACACCTATTTGCTAGCCAATCTGAATCTCAAGGGCGAGATTCATCTTAAGGGGGTTATATTTGTAACATCCCAAAAATCATGAATTGTAAAAGCATGCATTGCATTCATATTGTCATAGCATTTAGGGTTAGCACAGAAAAATTCAAAGTTTGAAATCAAACAAAACCATTTATATGCCCACTTTAAATTCATATGAGGCATGGTTTTGCTCTTATTTTCAAAGGACCAAAGTTTGTTTATGTAAACATTAGTGTTTGACACACATTTGAGTGCAAGGATCACACTACAAAAATCTAGAAAAGATTTGAATTCAAACAAGTTTGAAAAGGGTTTGAAAACCATTCCTGAAAAATCAAATAGAAAAAGAAAAGGCTAAAAGAAAAAAAAAGCAGGCGCTGCATTGTGAGCCCAGCACCAGAACGGGCCCAAAATCCCACCCGGGCCATTCCCCCTCCCCCTCTCTCTCTCACCCGCACTCTCCCTACCCCGCGCTCACTTCCACTGGGCCTAAGCCAGCTCAGCATCGTCTCCCCAAACCCCGCGCACAGATCCCGTCGCCACCGCCGTTTCCTCCATCACCGCCACGTTAATTTTAGGCTTAATTGCCATTGATTTTTTGTTTAATTCCCTCACCCCTGCCGGCTACTTAATCCCCACACCGTCGCGGTCATTTCCCCCCAAACAGCCATGCTCAATCGCTGCCAGGCTGCTCGCAATTAGACTTGCACTACCGCTGACCGAGCGTCTCCAACGAGGTATTCCGAATGTCGACTTCATCGAGCACCGTGACCAGCCGACGCCGTCCCCATCTCCGACGAGAAATCCCGGGTGACCCAGGTAATTGTCTCCGTCGCCGTCTGCACGAACCCAATGCTGCCCGCAACTCCGACGAGCTCCAGCGACCGCAGCGGCTCGCCCCCGTCTGAACCAAGGCCACGTTGAGCTTCCTCGCGAACTTGCGACGCTGGTAAGCATCACCACATCCCCTATCACCCTCTGGAATCGTCGGAGCACCGCCGCCAGTAGCGCCGCTGCCGCTAGTGGCCATTTGTGCCGCCCAACTTTGGCCACGTGCGTTAGAGCCGTTATATCTAGATCTGACACTGTAGATATATTCATTTAACAAAAGGTATCGCCAGATCTGGGCCACAGGATCTGACTTGAATCCTATGGCCCTTGTTGATCGATCCGCGCGAAGCGGTACAGGCCAATTAGATGCGTCCATGTGTCTGGATTTTAGATTTATAATCTGTTTTTGAATCTATTAGATTTGAAAACTTGTAAAATTCATATCTTTTGTTCTGTTTATCCAAAAATGCAAATAATATATCATTGGATTCAGAAAAATAAGCCCTACATTACTGTGGGCTTGAATTTGTATTTTTCTTCTGGAAAAATGGGTTTATTTGCATAACACTTTATAGGCTTATTTTGACTATATGAAATGTTTATAAAATTGTTTTGAGGCAAATTTAAGTTTGTTTAGACTTTAAATAGATGGCTTTGTATTTAGTACTGTTTGGTTGACTTGTTTAGTTTAAAAAATTCATTTCATTACATTTTTATGCATTCATATTATTTTTTCTTGAATATTTGAATGTTATCATTTTATGTGTAGATTTTGGTGCTAGTGGTGATTGTGAGTGTGAGAATTCGTGCTACTCCGCCAACTACTACCAAGGAAAGTGGTGCTTCATGTATTTGTCCTATTATTTTTGACTATGCACTAGTGATATTTTGAATAGGGCTTGCATGGAATTTTGCTAAGTATAAATATACTATGCCTTAGGAAATCCTAGTAGTTGTAGTCTTAGTAGAATTTTCTCTAAGTTAAGATACTTGTTATGTTATCATGCTTAGCCTAGCTAGTAGAAAACAAGGGTGGAATATATTCATGCTATGGAAATTTTGCTGAGTCCTTGACTCATGTTTTGATTAATAAAACAACTAAGTGAATGAATCACCTAGGTGGAATGGTATGATGGTTTGTGTTGAGTGGTTACACAAGGCCCATGTCTATGGTTTACCTTGTGTATCACACTTGTGGAAATCCACCCAGGAACAAAGGGATTTGAGATACTTAGTGTTTATAAGCTTCTAGTGCAACCACATGTCATATGGGCTCTGCCTTTATCATATAGGTTGCAATAACTTAGCAAGATGGATAGTTGGTGGTAGGGTGATAGGATGGAATGCGACCATGGTGGTCTAAGGGAATGCTTCTGAAAGATCTTGTCTCGATGCATGTTGAGTCTTGTGGGGAAAGTGCACCACCTCTCGAGAGGGTAAAACCTAAGTACTTAGCTGTGTCCCCGGCAACGGACAATTTGAGCATCAAAGACATTGAAGCTATCAAGGATCTCCTCATCCCAATTTCTAAGTTAAAAACTGGTGTTGAACAAGGGTTAAAGGATTCACCAATGTCTATTGGTGGTTCCTTGGGAGTTTTTGACAAACAAAAACTTAGTGTTTTTCAACTGATAGGAAAAACCTATTTTGAGCAAAGCAAGCATGAGCTACACTTAGCCAAATTCATATAGATGTTATATACTACTATTCTACTATGGTATCACTTGCCAATACAATTCCAAATGTATTGACCCACTGTGGATGTAACTTATGATGTTGCAGGTTACTCTAATGAGGATTAGGGTTGTGAGTCTACACTCAACATGCTTGCCTGTGGCACATGAAGATGAAGACTTATAGATATTTACTTTATGATTATGAACTCTTGTACTAGCCTTTGGCTATTGAGTTGTAAAAGACTATGTTATCTCTGGAATGATGATGTAATAACGACCTTCGTATCTGTGTACTTCATCTTAAACTGTTGTGTCCAACATAATCCTCAAGGTTGTATCCAACTCATGGACTAGAACCTAATGTGTGTCATGGTAGGTATTGAGTAATGACCTATTATGACCTATGTATTCGGCAGCTCAATTAGATTTAGTCTGCATGAATGTAACATGATTCAACTTAAGTTCGGAATTTATAGAATCTTGAGGAATAGTAATAGGATTACTACCTACCAATTTCCTTGGATTCATGTTTTTGAAGCCTAATTATTGCTTCTTAGAACTGCAATTTAATACGCCGCTGCCATACATCTCATCTTCCCAGATGGCATTTCTTCACTTATCGCCATCTTTTTTGGAAGATAAGCACTACACGGTACTTGACTAACACTTTCTCGTGATGGAAACTATAAACCTTGACGAAAAGTCGATATTTGCAATTCTAGATTCCATAGAAGTTATCTCAAAAGTTATGTCCAATCACCTACCTAGTCTTCTAAAGTCCTATACATTACTTGAACATTCCGGTTTGAGTACCGAGATGTCATTCCTCACTGTAGATAAGATATTATAATTGATCCTACTAGATTATAACTTATTATTATTACCCCAAATTTCATCATAATAAATAATTATCACACTAGAAACATGAAAATGTAATTCTCAAGTGAATACTCATCATATTTCTAGAGAACTCTTTACCGTTGCTAACATACTTCCTACAAATTCTACCCATTTAATAGGTTTCCAAACTTTTGCTCTGATACCAGCTGTGGTGACCCAGCATACCACTACAAGTTGTATTATACTATAGTCATGAACATAACACTCACGGAGTACCATTCCGCAAATATTATATCCTCAGAGTGGTACAACAGAAACAAAGCGGGTCCACAACATACATTATCATTATTACAACCAGAAATTACATGACAACTTTGAGATCCTCCGAGGTCCATAGAGGTATCCCGATGACTCGGGGCTAAACTATAATAACTCTAAGAACAAGATAAAGAAGCAAACTAAACTTTAAGGTTTATACGAGATTTAATATAGATAGAGGATAGAGATCTATGCTATTGGACTAGATCACTATATATGTTACATCTACACTTCAGATACGTCGGTCTCCATTCCATAGATGTTTTCGTAATTGTTCCCTTCGACGCTTCTGAATACTCCTGGTTCTTTATAGCGGGATTCTTCTTGGTCATCAATTGGATATAGTATTTCCTCTTCCTGATCTTTAATGTCTTTAGAATCTAGCAAGGTTTAAGAAGATACGTTGAGTACGAGCGTACTCAGCAAGTTCACTAAAAAGGAGTGTTTAATGCACTATATCTATAGCCACAGACCATAGGTCGTAGGCAATGCAAGTTTTTGTAAACATTTCTTCAAAGGTTGCTTTTATTCTGAAAAGCTATGTCCGTCAGCCTTCACAGGTTTACTAGAACTTTTGTGGAGTTCCTTTCCTGCAGCGTCCGCAGCTCCTTCCCGAAACAGGGAGTAACAAGTTACAGTTCTTAAACTCTACAGAGGTGTGTTGCTTTACCCATGAGAGATCAAATCCTTGTTGCACAACTGGGCGAATCTTTCCCGTCCACAATTCATATGGTGTGGGGGCGAGTAGATGATCCAAGCCAATCATTGTCCTTCTCCATGACCCCGCATACACCACAATTGTTGTATGCCCAAGCTCAAGGTAAACCTTTCCCCATATAAAACGGCTATACCCACGATCTGCAACTTACAAAACGCCCAAAACAGTGTCCAATGCATGCGAAAGGGAGTCGATCCAGCTGACTTATCTGTCCCAATCCAAATCTCATGGTTAACGTGTAATATACGGCACGAGAATCACTGGAGACATTAGTTGTTAAGTCCTAGATGATATATTCCCGTGAAGTGGTATTCCAACTGCCAGACTTAATAGATTAGCTGATCACCCTGGATCAGTAACCGATACTTCAAGTTAAATATGAAAATAGTATTTTCAACCTTTTTGAAATGCAGGTAATGACACAATAGTTTGCAAATACTTTACAGAAAATAATAAAAGGACATGAGCAAGTGTGAACTTGCCTTGATATAGCGAAGTACTGTAGTCGAATGTCTCGACTTGACCCTAGACCTCAGGTTCTACAAAAATATCATCATTGCCCGGTAAGGACAATGTTTAAAGAAGCAATATGCTATTATGCATAAGTAATGGTATACATAATGTAAAGTCCCAAGTAATTCCCCAAACATTACAAGTGAGATGGACTTAGATGATTTATTTTAAGGTTTGGTTTATCTTCAAGTTTACTTCACAAAAGAGTGTGGTCGTAAGGATTTTGAGTTAAACATATAAGTCATGAAGGTAAAGTACAATCATAATATAATTCTAAGATTGGGTGGTATCATGTAATTATTACAAAGTTCATGTTTTAAGTTGTTATGGTTTAAAATAAATGGTATAGTGTTTCTTTTGAAATGGCAAAAAGAATAACATTTGAAGAAAATATTATTTATGTTAAGTTAATCAACTCTGAAGATTAGTAGGACTGAGGCTATGGTTTCGTAATAAGGTTCAAATGATCTTGAGTCATTATATACCTAGCTTAGGGTGTATTAGACCAAAGTAAACTATAAAAATATAATTGGACTTGAAATAGAACACTTGTAGCATTATCAACTATTAGGTTTTTTTATAAGCATACTCAAAGATGAAATTTTAGAGTTATGAAACTTTGTTTTAAAGATTTAAATCTAGCATGTGTAATATTTATAGGTTGTACTATAAGATTTTTCTATATAAAGAAAAATAGGTGAATTTGTTTTATAATTATTTAGGGAATACCAAGTTTGCTAAATATGATTATATATAAATTGAGACCACTTACTTCTAATATAAGTTAATTGTTTGCAAAAGAATAACTTTGTAAATCTTTGACTAATAATTAGTTAAAGATTTTAAAAGAATACTATAAAGTTGATTGTTTACAGCAGGATTGTATCCTAAATTATATTTATAGGTTTAAACTATTTAGAATTAGAGTATTATGTTTTGAATAATATCATTTCTTTCTTAGGAAAGAATTTTAAATAATTAAAAAACAACCATCTTATTTTAATAATTTAGATAATTGAAGTTATATGATCTAGGGACTTTAAAGTATTTTTGGAATAATATATTTAGTATTTTCCTACTAAATATTCTTACTTAAGTCTTAAAATTGAGTTGTATTTATATTTAAGTATTATCTTATATATATAATTTCTCAATTATTGAATGTCTTTACATATTTGTTTTAAGTTTTATTTGTAAAGTTTTTAAGTTAGTATTTTTATGAGATAAGAGATTTATTTTTATGCATAAGAGTGATTTTTATTTATTTTTAGGAATTTTTCTAAATTTATTAAATTTCATTTAGATATGTAAGGGTGTTAATATTTGGTTGCATTTTAATTCACTCAAATAAGTAGTATTATATTTTTCTTAAGTAGATATTATTTTGATAAACATTTTGAGGTATTAAATATATTTTTAGGATTTTTCTACATTTTTCTAGAGCTTCTAATGTCTAAAGGGTAATTTGGTAATTTTAAATTTTACCCCCTTTTATTTATTTATTGGTTCTTATTAATCAGATCTGGGCCCACTGGTCAGTCTAACCCACTGGTTGGGCTAGACAACCAGGTCCGGTCCATAGGATCGATTGACCCTGACCTGATCCTCTCCTGGCTCTCTCTCTGGTGACCCTGGCATCGCCGCCGCCGCATGCCCCGGCTAGCTCCGGTTACTCCGGCCGCTGCCGCTTGCTAGATGGCTCTGCCACCACCTCCTCTGATCTAACCCCACCAGCGCCCGCTCTCGCTGTCCCCAAACGTAGCATCCTAGCTCACCCTAGCCAGACTCTGACGCGCGCCTCCAGATTGAGGCTTGCCTCCTACTGCTCCCTCACGGCAACCTAATCCCCGACGCCGGCGGGACTGCAACAGACTGCTACAACCCCGGTGTCCTACTCCGCCGTTTCATAGCCCGGATGTGGTGGAGACGATGGTGTGGTGATGTTGTGCTAGTGCTGGTGCTGACGGGATGGTAGTGATGTCGTGTAGAGGTCCCAACCTGATAAGGTAGAGATCCATGTGTTTACAATGCTAGTCCCTGGATCAATAGCTAGCATCCACTGTTTAAGATGTAATATCAAGAAACAAAGGTCATAATACAACTTTATAACCAGGAATAAAATAATTCATTACATATTACATAGCTCATTTGGCTATCTCATTTCAATGCAGCAGAAATAACTATATAGCATGGAGTCCTTCATCTTCAAAGTGCCACAGGCAATCATGTTGGTTGTAGACTTGTAATCCTAATCAACACACTTCACTAACATTAAACAAACCTGCAACATAATAAGTTACAGCCACAAGGGTCAATACATTTGAATTGTATTGGCAAGTGATACTATGGTAGAATAGTGGTATCTATCATTTATATGCATTTAGCCAAGTGGAGCTTAGGCTTGCTTTGCTCAAAATAGGTTTTCCTTATAAGTTGAAAACACTAAGTTTTTGTTTGACAAAAATCACCCAAGGAACCAGCAATAAACATTGGTGAACCTTAACCCTTGTTCAACCACAAATTTTTAACTTAGAAATTGGGATGAGGAGATCTTTGATAGGTTCCATGTCTTGACGCTCAAATTGTCAATTACCGAGGACACGGCTAAGTACTTAGATTTTACTCTCTCGAGAGGTGGTGCACTTTCCCTACAAGACTCAACATGCATCGAGACAAGATCTTTCAGAAGCCTTCCCTTAGACCAAAATGGACGCGCTCCAAACATATCACCCCCTACCACCAACTATCCATCTAGCTAAGTTATTGCAACCTATATGATCCAGGCAGATCCCATATTGCCATGTGGCTGCACTTGAAGCTTTTCAACATTTGACATCTCAAATCTCTTTGTTCCTGGGTGGCTTTCCACAAGTGAGATACACAAGTATTCGCCAGTTTACTGGCCCTGTCTAACCACTCAACATAAATACATTCACACCATTCCACCTAGGTGATTCATTCACATAGTTGTTTTATTAAACAAAACACAAGTCATAGACTTAGAAATATTTCATAGCATGAATATAATCCACCCTTGTTTTCTACTAGCTAAGATAATCATGATAGTAGTAGGGATCTTAACTTAGGAAAATTCTACTAAGGCATCATCTACTAGGATTTCCCAAGGAATAGCATACTTAGTAAAAATTCCATGCAAGTCCTACTCAAAATATCACTAATGCATAGTGAAAATATTAGGACAAACTGTATGAAGCACCACTTGCCTTTTTAGTAGAGAATATATGTTCACTCCTTGATCTTGCAAATGTCACACTCTTCAAAGTTCACTACAATTCAATCAAGCAAGAACATATTCAAACTAGCATTCAAACATTCCATCACATAAAATAATGAAAACATAACAATGCATGCAAGCATGCAAAAGATTGTTTTATTTGAAAGGTGATTTCTAGTAGGTTATAAACATTTTAAAACACCTATTGGTCATTTATAAAAGTGGTAAAACCATTTAAATCATTTTTGTTTTGCTAGAAATGATTTTAAAACAAAGTAACAATTTCTTGTGTTTGCCAAATATATTTTTAAACACAAATATTAATAATTAGGGTAAAAGTGTTAAAAACAAATACATTTTCAAAAGATTTCACTCAAAACCATTTTTAAATCAAATCAATAATTTTATTTTACTAGAAATGCCTTTATTCAAAGGAATAATTTTCTATGGTTAATCAAATATATTTTTAAATCCAAAGTTTAGGGACAAAGAGTTTAAATCAAACCATTTGCAAAAGATTTTACTCGAAAATCATTTTTAAAACATAATCAATAATTTTTTTACTAGAAATGCTTTTATTCAAGGAATAATTCCTTGTGTTTAGCAAAATATATTTCCAAACCCAAAAGTTTGTTCTTATGGTCAGTAGGTTCAAAAAAACCATTTACAAAATATTTTAACCTAAAAACATTTTTAGAATAATTTTTATACACAAAATAGACCTAATAATGTTTCTGCAAAAACATTTACTTCTACAGAAGCAAAACACTAAACAAAGGGCATGATTGCAAAGGTTTCATTTTTCTGAATCCACTGATATAAAGTTTGTAAATTTTGGACATGTAGATTTAAAGTTATGAATTTTTCAAATCTAAACAGCTAATAGATCTATTTTCTGTTTTAAACAAAATGCAGGACCACGTGGCTGTTTCCTATTGGTCCATACCGTTTCATGTGGATCGTGTAATATGGAACGCTGGATCTAAAGTGATCTGTGTGGCTCAGATTAGCAGATAACGGTTCAGTTAAGTGATATTCTACGCCATGCGATCGAGATCTAACGGCTGATGAGCAAGTGACCATTACCTGGCGGCGCTGGTGACGGCGGCGCGGCGGCGACGTTCTGCTAACGATGCTCTGATGAATTTAGTAAGCGAGATAAAGAACGGAGAGGCTCACCGTGCTCGTAGGGTTGTCGCGGTTCTCAAGGTGGCCGTGAGAGGGACAGGGGCGCACGGTGTAGTCGTCAATTGCTCATCGGAGTTGGTTCAGGTGACAGGCACGTTCTGTTGTTGTCGGAGTCGAGCTTGTAGGTCACGCACGGACGTTTGGAGAGCACCTGGAGATTCACAAAACACAGGCGAACCAGATGGCATGAGTCACAGGTCGAGGCGCGCACTGGGTTGAGGGCTAGGACTCACCGGAGTTGCGGGGTCGTCAGTGGCGCACGGGTGAAGATGTTACCGACATTCTGGAAAGCGCGTAGTGAGCTAGTGCTACTGGGAGGTGCGTAGGGAGATGGGGAGCAATCTAGTGGGTACTGGGGGCAGTGGGGAGGGTCGACGTTGCCGGAATTCGTCGGTGCAGTGGTTGCGCAAATGAAATCAGGGGCAGCCTGGCGGCTCTCTGGCAACGGGGAATGAGGGGAAAGATAGGAGAGAGGGAGGTGATTAAATGGGCGAGGTCGCGGCCGAGAATTTATCAGTCATTAACGCGAATTTTACTCCATGGATTCAACACAGAAACGGGCGAGGGGAAGAGGGGCTTCGTCAGCGGGCGGGTGAGGACGATGCCTACGTGGCAGTGGGGCCTGGCGTCAGCAAGGTGAGGGTTTTCATGCGGGGTCCAATCGTCAGTGGCTGAGGGGCTAGGGTTTGCGGTAAGAAAAACGCTTTGCATGGGAGAGGGAGAGTGGCATGCGCTGGGCCTGTTGGGCGAGGGTTAGATGGGCTGGGTTATTTCCTTTTTTATTCTGTTTCCTTTTCTTTTTGTGATTTCTTTTTCTATTTTGAATTTATTCAAATGATTCAAAATCTTGTTTGAATTCAAAAAACTATCAAATCTTTTCAGTAGTTACTACTGTTTATTTAATGTGTTCTAAAGTCCATTTAGAATATTTTCTTTTATTCTTTTTATGGTTTATTATTTATTTAAAATAGACACTTTTTATTTAAATAAGATTTTAAATATATTTTCAAACTTCTATTTGAATTCTAATTTTTACAAAACCTTTTTCAGTAGGTTTTACTTATCCATTAGAGTGTTTAAATAATTCACTTTGAATTATTTCCAATATTTTAATATGATTTAATATCTATTTAAATTGGCATTGACTTTATTTTAAATAGAATTGAATTTGGTGAATGCCATATAATTTTATTTGGATATTTCTTTATCCCTTTATTTTATTTGGATTATCTTTATTCCATTTGTTTATGGATTTGGCCAAGATTTAATTTGGCTTTTAAATAATTCTTATTTATTTATTCATTTCTTTATCCTATAAAATCCATATCTTTTTATTTATAGATTCAAATTTGGTGATTCAATTTGTATATCTTGATTTGATATTTGTTTATCCTTTTTAAATCCTTTTAGGATTATTTTGCTCACAATTTGGTATTGATTTTAGCTAGGAGCTTTATTAGCTTTGAAATTTATTTCCTTTTAACTTATTAAATTCATAAGTTTTTATCCATGGTTCCAAATTGAGTGAGACCAATTTATATGATTTTATAATATTTTTGTTTATCACTTTTGATCATTTATAAATGTTTGTTTTTGAATTTTTATATGTATCAAATCCATAGTCTTAGAGAGAGATCTTGAAAATGATTTTCTTCCATTAGGATTTTTAGGGTTTTTGTTTATCTTTTCCAAGTGTTTAAATTTCAAGATACATTCATTGATGAATGCATTTCACTTGATTGAAATTTGTTGGATTCCATTTTATTCAAATTTGTTCAAGAAGGGTTTTGGTGTTTTTGTTTAGAATCAGAAAGTTTGTTTTCACCCTAAATTTCAACAATTTTTTATTTTGTTTATTTATTTTTCACATTTCAAAATTTGGAAAATTTTGGGATGTGATAGGCTACCACCCTTAAAAGAAATCTGGTCCCGATATTTGGGAAGGCTAGAGGTTACAAGTTGGCTTCAAGACAACTAGGGTACTACCACCCTTAAAAAGGTTTTCAACTAGATTACATCTTAGCTTACTTGGGATCTTGATGTAACTTCTCTAGACAGTTGTTTGCATAATGTCCTAGCTCTTTGCATTTGAAACACATAACTTGGCTAATATCCTTCTTTTCCTGTGGTATGATTGCCTCTTGTTTGTTTCCTTGGTTCTTCTTCTTTTCTGGACAATGTGATGCATAGTGTCCCATCTCTTTGCAATTGTAACATTGCACTTGGCTTTTGTCCTTGTTCTTCTTTTTGGGTATCTCCAAAGCTAGGAGTTCTTCTAGTTCATGTTCTTCATATTTCACCACAAAGGTGGGAAATCTTTCTCTCTTCTTGGGGCAGTCACTAGAGATATGACCTTCTTCTCCACAAGAGTATTAACACTTGGTGGTCACTTTGGATGTGGCCTTATGAGGCATGGTTCTGACTTTGCCTTCATCCTTCTTGGTAGAAGTTGTTCCCTTATGGAGGTTTCCAAACATTTGATGCATTCCATCTTGTTTCATTGGTTGAACTATAGGATAGATGGGGCATTGGATAGGGACATGAACATTTCCTTCACATAGGAAACAAGTCACTTGAGATGTGGGGCATTGTTTAGTTGGATGTTTCTCTTCACAATTAGGGCATTGATCCATATGATCTTTATAAGTGTGTCCTATGTCTCCACAAATATTACAAGCTTGAGTTCCTTCTATAATATCATCCTTGATACCATTGTTGTCACAATCTCCTTGGTAAAGGTTGTCTCTCATGTTGATCATTTGATTGGTCATCCTTTGCAACAATTGGGATTGGATTTCCAAAAACTTTTGCATGGTTGGGTCTAACTCATTGTTATTGGCTTAAAACTGAGTTGTCACTTGATTCAACTAGGCTTGGGTTGCTAGAAGTTGTTCTCTCATGTGCATATCTTGGTTGATGTTGTCACCATCCTTGATGTAGGAGTTTCTTGGGGTAGTCATCTATTTGGGTTGGATTGGGATTAGAATAGGCAAAAGATTTCTAGGGAAGAAGTCTAATCACACGCAACAATTCACACAAACAATGTGCAAGCAATCACAAATAAACATTCCACTCAAACAACAAAGTTCAAACATATTTTTAGGCAACAAAATATTTTTGCTACACCACATAAGTTGGTGTGATCAATATATGATCTAATCTAAACACTAGTATGGTGTTCCAACTATATGGTTCACTTGAGATCATTTCCTTCTTCTTAGTTGTTTCTTCTTGAATGAGATCATGGTTTCCTTGGAAAAATTCTTGTATCTTGGTCACGAAACTTCAAAGGTGATGATGGTTCCTTCTAAGTTGTGTTTCTTTAGTCTTCAAGTCTTGAGTAATATTTCTTGTCTCACTTGTAGTCCTTAGTGATGTCCAAGTTGAAGTCCTTGATGAAACTAAAGTTGAAGTCATTGGTGTTGGTGAAGTTTTTGCTCAAGTTCATGTCTTTGTTCTTGTTGAAGTCTTTGCTCATGTTGAGGCTTTGTCCATCAAGCTTGAAAAGGAAGAGATGTAGAATCAAAACCAAAAAGGTTGAGGAAAGAGTTTACAAGATTGTTTGTAAATAAGTTTTGGAACAAATACATCTCCTATTTTTCTAAGGGGTTTTGTCCAATCCTAGGGTTACAATCCTACAGGCAACATAGTGCTCTGATACCATCTGTAGAGGTCCCAACCTAATAAGGTAGAGATCCCTGTGTTTACAATACTAGTCCCTGGATCAATAGCTAGCATCCACAGTTTAAGATGTAATATCAAGAAACAAAGGTCATAATACAACTTTATAACCAGGAATAAAATAATTCATTACATCTTACATAGCTCATTTGGCTATCTCATTTCAATGCAGCAGAAATAACTATATAGCATGGAGTCCTTCATCTTCAAAGTGCCACAGGCAATCATGTTGGTTGTAGACTTGTAATCCTAATCAACACACTTCACTAACATTAAACAAACCTGCAACATAATAAGTTACAGCCACAAGGGTCAATACATTTGAATTTTATTGGCAAGTGATACTATGGTAGAATAGTGGTATCTATCATCTATATGCATTTGGCTAAGTGGAGATTAGGCTTGCTTTGCTCAAAATAGGTTTTCCTTATAAGTTGAAAACACTAAGTTTTTGTTTGACAAAAATCCCCCAAGGAACCACCAATAAACATTGGTGAACCTTAACCCTTGTTCAACCACAAATTTTTAACTTAGAAATTGGGATGAGGAGATCTTTGATAGCTTCCATGTCTTGACGCTCAAATTTTCCATTGCCGGGGACACGGCTAAGTTCTTAGATTTTACTCTCTCGAGAGGTGGTGCACTTTCCCCACAAGACTCGACATGCATCGAGACAAGATCTTTCAGAAGCCTTCCCTTAGACCAAAATGGACGCGCTCCAAACCTATCACCCCCTACCACCAACTGTCCATCTGGCTAAGTTATTGCAACCTATATGATCCAGGAAGAGCCCATATTTCCATGTGGCTGCACTTGAAGCTTCTCAACATTTGACATCTCAAATCTCTTTGTTCCTGGGTGGCTTTCCACAAGTGAGATACACAAGTATTCGCCAGTTTACTGGCCCTGTGTAACCACTCAACATAAATCCATTCACACCATTCCACCCAGGTGATTCATTCACATAGTTGTTTTATTAAACAAAACACAAGTCATATACTTAGAAATATTTCATAGCACGAATATAATCCACCCTTGTTTTCTACTAGCTAAGCTAATCATGATAGTAGTAGGGATCTTAACTTAGGAAAATTCTACTAAGGCATCATCTACTAGGATTTCCCAAGGAATAGCATACTTAGTAAAAATTCCATGCAAGCCCTACTCAAAATATCACTAATGCATAGTGAAAATATTAGGACAAAATGTATGAAGCACCACTTGACTTTTTAGTAGAGAATATATGTTCACTCCTTGATCTTGCAAATGTCACACTCTTCAATCTCACTACAATTCAATCAAGCAAGCACATATTCAAACTAGCATTCAAACATTCCGTCACATAAAATAATGAAAACATAACAATGCATGCAAGCATGCAAAAGATTGTTTTATTTGAAAGGTGGTTTCTATTAGGTTACAAACATTTTAAAACACCTATTGGTCATTTATAAAAGTGGTAAAACCATTTAAATTAAGTTAGTGAAAATGGCCATTTAAATCATTTTTCTTTTGCTAGAAATGATTATAAAACAAAGTAACAATTTTTAGTGTTTGCCAAATATATTTTTAAATACAAATATTAATAATTAGGGTCAAAGTGTTAAAAACAAATCCATTTTCAAAAGGTTTCACTCAAAACCATTTTTAAATCAAAGCAATAATTTTATTTTACTAGAAATGCCTTTATTCAAAGGAATAATTTTCTATGGTTAATCAAATATATTTTTAAATCCAAAACTTACTGGTTTAGGGTCAGAGAGTTTAAATCAAACCATTTGCAAAACATTTTACTCAAAAATCATTTTCAAAACATAATCAACAAATTTTTTTTACTAGAAATGCTTTTATTCAAGGAATAATTCCTTATGTTTAGCAAAATATATTTCCAAACTCAAAAGTTTGTTCTTATGGTCAGTAGGTTCAAAACAAACCATTGACAAAATATTTTACCCTAAAAACATTTTTAGAATAATTTGTATACACAAAATAGACCAAATAATGTTTCTGCAAAAACATCTACTTTTATAGGAGCAAAACACTAAACAAAGTTCATGATTGCAAAGGTTACATTTTTCTGAATCCAGTGATATAAAATTTGTAAATTTTGGACGTGTAGATTTAAAGTTATGAATTTTTCAAATCTAAATAACTAATAGATCTATTTTTTGTTTTAAACAATAGGCAGGGCCACGTGGCTGTTTCCTATTGGTCCATACCGTTTCGTGTGGATCATGTAATATGGACCGCTAGATCTAAAGTGATATGTGCGGCTCAGATCAGCAGATAACGGTTCAGTTAAGTGATCTATCTACGCCATGCGATCGAGATCTAACGGCTGATGAGCAAGTGACCATTGCCTGGCGGCGCCGGCGACGGCGGCGCGGCGGCGACGCTCTGCTAATGGCGCTCTGGTGAATTTAGGAAGCGGGAGAAAGAACGGAGAGGCTCACCGTGCTCATAGGGTTGTCGCGGTTCTCAAGGTGGCCGTGAGAGGGACAGGGGCGCACGGTGTAGTCGTCAATTGCTCATCGGAGTTGGTTCAGGCGACGGGCACGTTCTATTGTTGTCAGAGTTGAGCTTATAGGTCACGCGCAGACGTTTGGAGAGCACCTGGAGATTCACAGAACATAGGAGAACCAGATGGCATCAGTCACTGGTCGAGGCGCGCACTGGGTTGAGGGCTAGGACTCACCGGTGTTGCGGGGTCATCGGTGGCGCACGGGTTAAGACGTTGCCGATGTTCTGGAATGCGCGTGAGTGAGCTGGTGCTACTGGGAGGTGCGTAGGGAGATGGGGAGCAAGCTAGTGGGTACTGGGGGCAGTGGGGAGGGTCGACATTGTCGTAATTCATAGGTGGAGCTCGTCGGTGCAGTGGTTGTGCAAATGAAATCAGGGGCAGCCTGGCGGCTCTCTGGCAACGGAGAATGAGGGGAAAGATAGGAGAGAGGGAGGTGATTAAATGGGTGAGGTCGCGGCCAAGAATTTATCAGTCATTAACGTGAATTTTACTCTGCGGATTCAACACAGAAACAGGCGAGGGGAAGAGGGGCATCGTCAGCGGGCGGGTGAGGACGATGCCTGCGTGGCAGTGGGGCCTGGCGTCAGCAAGGTGAGGGTTTTCATGCGGGGTCCAATCGTCAGTGGCTGAGGGGCTAGGGTTTGCTGTAAGAAAAATGCTTCGCATGGGAGAGGGAGAGTGGGATGCGTTGGGCCTGTTGGGCTAGGGTTAGATGGGCTGGGTTGTTTCCTTTTTTTATTTTGTTTCCTTTTCTTTTTCTGATTTCTTTTTCTGTTCTCAATTTATTCAAATGATTCAAACTCTTGTTTGAATTCAAAAAACTATCAAATCTTTTCAGTAGGTTACTACTGTTTATTTAATGTGTTTTAAAGTCCATTTAGAATATTTTCTTTTATTCTTTTTATGGTTTATTATTTATTTAAAATAGACACTTTTTTATTTAAATAATATTTTAAATATATTTTCAAACTTCTATTTGAATTCTAATTTTTACAAAACCTTTTTCAGTAGGTTTTACTTATCCATTAGAGTGTTTAAATAATTCACTTTGAATTATTTCCAATATTTTAATATGATTTAATATCTATTTAAATTGGCATTGACTTTATTTTAAATAGAATTGAATTTGGTGAATGCCATATAATTTTATTTGGATATTTCTTTATACCTTTATTTTATTTGGATTATCTTTATTCCATTTGTTTATGGATTTGGCCAAGATTTAATTTGGCTTTTAAATAATTCTTATTTATTTGTTTCTCTCTTTATCTTATAAAATCCATATCTTTTTATTTATAGATTCAAATTTGGTGATTCCCATTTGTATATTTTGATTTGATATTTGTTTATCCTTTTTAAATCCTTTTAGGATTATTTTGCTCACAATTTGGTATTGATTTTAGCTAGGAGCTTTATTAGCTTTGAAATTTATTTCCTTTTAACTTATTAAATTCATAAGTTTTTATCCATGGTTCCAAATTGAGTGAGACCAATTTCTATGATTTTATAATATTTTTGTTTATCACTTTTGATCATTTATAAATGTTTGTTGCTAAATTTTTATATGGATCAAATCCATAGTCTTAGATAGAGATCTTGAAAATGATTTTCTTCCATTGGGATTTTTAGGGTTTTGGTTTATCTTTTCCAAGTGTTTAAATTTCAAGATACATTCATTGATGAATGCATTTCACTTGATTGAAATTTGTTGGATTCCATTTTATTCAAATTTGTTCAAGAAGGGTTTTGGTGTTTTTGTTTAGAATCAAAAAGTTTCTTTTCACCCTAAATTTCAACAATTATTTATTTTGTTTATTTATTTTTCACATTTCAAAATTTGGAAAATTTTGGGATGTGACATGTCGTCACCGCAACCTCGCTGCTGCGGTGCACCCAGGCTTCGTCATGCTTACGCTACAGGTGCATGGCACCCACGGTGAGCTTGGATTTGTTATGACCAGCCTTCGTGTTGATGGCTTTAATCCATTGGTCTGCTGTAATGGTTTATTGCTGATCTATTGCTATTAAAGATTTCAACTTGGATGAGCAAATTCTCTAGTGGTACTGATTTGGGCTGGTGATTCTGTTGTTAACGGTGGTGAGTGTGTTTATAACTTCTATTGATCCATGTCGAATGAGTGATGTGAGTTTGGGATTAAGCTATTAAGTTTTTTCTAGATTTGATGCTTCAATTAAGATGATTAAATTAGACCTAGCCCTTGTCCTAAATTTGTATAATGAAATTGTGATGCTCTGAGGTCAGTGATATTGAACTTGATGATCTAAAACCTTTGTGGTAGTCCAACAACTGGAAACTATATGATTTCTAGTTGACTAACTAGAAAAGTGATTTCAAAGAGGTGCCCACTTCTTACAGACAAAAGAATGGTGTACTTGTTGTTGTGTTTGCCTTAATCTGGACTAATGCCTTAAGCTTGGCTATAGTGGAGGTTATTCCATATCTTGGTTTGCAAGTGAGTTTGTAAGCATGTTGTTCAGATGATACAATAGCTTAATATGCTCCCTTCATCATATTCATATGATGTTTGATTATAGAATGATTATTATAGCTTTTCTATTGTATAACAAATGATTCCTATCTAGATTGGCTGAGTAAAATGAGTTGAAACAGTTTATTTTGTTTGTAGATGATAACTGATATAGTTGAGTTTTTTGGGTGAGATATACATGAAATCTGAACCTATGGTCCAAGAATGATCATAGCCCCCTATGGAATAGATTTGTATCCCTTTAAAATGATTCCTAGTTTAAGAACTAGGAAGATGATTTGAAATAGTTTCCCTTGCTTGTAGATGAGTTCATAATATGTTAAATTGGTGAGGCTTAAGTAAAGTAAAGGGGTTAATAGCTCTTTTGTACTAGGTTGGCTATTATGGTGCCTCTATTTAGAGTGTGCACAATAGAATTCCTTAATAGCATGAGTTGCTGCTTAGTTTTAGCCAATGATGCACAGTCTGAGGCTTTACTTGTGTTGCACATGATCACATATCATTGTTGCCTAGCAACTGATTTGGTTAATGTACAACTACTGTTAGTAAGATAGTGATCATATGATTCCTAGTTGTTTTTAGCTAGGAAAAGGATTATGTGGTGCTATTCTCTTGTGCTGTGTAGATTTACTAATGAGATGTCTCTGTGATGCCTCCCTTAGGATCGAACACAATGATTTCCACTAATGGATCTGCTAGACTTGCTAAGTAGGGTGTGGAAAAATGATATCATCTAGTTTGTATGATCTAGATGCAGAATCTTAATATGTGATCTTGGTCAATGATGCATAAGGCTGAGACAAAACTCTTAGAGAGATAAGAACAGATATCCACATGTGTTGCCAAATACTGGGATGATCTTGTACTCCATTTGAGTACAGATCTTAGGATACAACCCCTATTCCAACAACCACGCCTATAATTGTTAAGAATGGATATGCATGATTTCTGGATGCTAACCTGCTGTGCAAAGTAAACAGATGGATGAATCTAGATATGTTTGTGGTGAGCTTGATTGTCTGCTTCTTCTAGCACTCCTGACATGTCCTTATTATTTTCCTGATTGTATTCCACTCCTTTTAGCTCCTGCCTCATCTTGATCTCCTTCTTGTTCTAGCTCATGGGTGGCTCCTTTGAGCAACCAGAGTTAGAGATATGATAGTGGTTTGATCTATGTGTTATTGGGAAAATCTAATAAGAACAAGTGATGTTCTTTGTGGTGCTCTAGAGCTAGTGGAGGAACTATGGTCTGATGGTGTGTGTGAGAAGTATATGCTATCAGCCCTGCTACGGCTGGTGCTTTCTCTCCATTTGCTGCTCTCTTGTGGTGTTGACAACACACAGAGTTGCATGTGTTGTGTGAGATGCCTGTATGCTTGCCTCATGTGTGTGGATCAGATCAAGTGAAAGGCTTGATATTTTCTTGGATTTTACCTCTTTGCCTTTTACCTTCCCTTGGTGAAACTTGCCCAAGTTTATTGTCAATGATGTGGGACTGAGACAAATTTGATAAGAACAGATTGACACTTGACTAGTTTTCTTCTCTAAAACTCGATGATGTGAAGCAATGCATCACATTGCATTATTGAGAGTAATACTAACCCCCAAACTCCTTTATACTATATTTTGTTTACTTTATGCTTTTACAGGAACAAGATCAGGAAATGAGAAGATGAAGATTAGTTTTAGGATTTTCCTTTTATCCAATTTTGTAATCTTCTCTTCTGTCTGTCAATAATGCAAAGACATTGTAATACATTAATTTATCTTATTATTATTTTAACCATTTCTTATTATTTCTTTGTTGTAAAATGATAATGTACTATATGTATATATTGTTTTTAATAAAGAGTTCTTCTATTTGTTTTATTGTTGTATTTCATTTTCTTTATTCACTTATTTGTTTCATTGTAATTTTTCCTTTATTCTTTTATTGTAAAAGAATACTATGATGTTGGTCTTAAATAATCTGTATACTTTTGTTTATAATACTTGTATTTATCTTATTGTGAATAATTATTTATAATTCAAATTCCACCCCTCATAATTTCAAAAAAACAATAGAGCTCATGTCAAAATTCCTCACACTCCCTCTTGGATGACACTAAACCTAATTCATCAGAGTGAGAATTCTGATCACTCTAGTCTTTAATTTGGCGAAAAATTTACCAGAGTTTTCAGATGCATGCATGCAGATGCACAAAATCCTAAATCTACCCTTCGTTTAGTCCTAAATGCTAGGATGTTACAAAAATAGTCTTGATGACCCACAAGTATAGGGGGTTTATCGTAGTACTTTTGATAAATAGGAGTGTCAGTCCCAACGAGGAGCAGAAGGTGTTGACTAGTGGTTTGGAGCAGGAATTCTCTGTAAATACTTAGCAAACGGATTTTTAAGAGTTTTTGATAATGCAAAGAAATAAGTGCATGTAAATAAAGACAACAATAATAATTGCAGCGAGTGGCCCAATCCTTTCTTCAGCAAAGGACAAGCCGGTTGTATTACTTATGAGGACCAAATGTTCTCGAGGACACATGGGAATACTGTCAAGTGCTTTCACTTCATATAGCTGATTAATCTTCTTTGGTTGGATAAGTGTTGTGTGGGTGAACCTATGCTAATGTACCGACCTTACTTGGACTAATACATACTTGTGATTATACCCCTTGCAAGCATCCGCAACTATAAGAAAGTAATTAAGATAAAAACCTAACCACAACATTAAACTCTACGATCCTACACTCCCTTGTGCAAAGGTTTCCTAACAGGGGTTCAGGTTTCTCTCACTCCGGCAACCCCACAATTAGTAGCCAAATACACAATGCATTCCCCTAGGCCCATAAATGGTGAAGTATCATGTAGTCGATGTTCACATGACACCACTAGAAGAATAGCACCACAACTTAAATATCAAACCATTGAATATTACTTCAACACAATTCCACTACTAACAACATGACTTCTCCCATGTCATCAAGAACTAAACGAACTACTCACGAGACATCACATGGATCAAGATCAGAGATGATATGATGATGAATAACAATCTGAACATAAACAATAATTCAATGGTTCCACTCACAAGCATCAACTACAAAAGTAATCAACACCGGGAAAGTTTTCCCTAAGAACTATGCAAGATTCAACCCAATTGTTAGAGCGGTATGGAGTGGTGATGATGGTGCTAGTGGAGATGATGGTGAGGATGATGATCCCGATGAAGTCTAGCTTGATGACGGTGTTGATGGCGATGATCTCCCCTCTCCGGGAAGGAATTTCCCCGGCAGAAATCTGCCTACCGTAGAGCTCTTTATCTCTATAGTTTCCGCCCCACAGAGGCGGCGGAATCTTTATGTGGTCCCCCCCCCTCGTATTAGGGTTTCGAGGAGAAGATATAGGCGATTGGGCGAAGCAGGAGGTGGGCCAGGGTGGCCACACCACCTGGTGGCACGGCCTAGGGGGGCTCGCGCCAGGGGGTGGTGTGGGCCCCCTATGGCCCATCTCCGCCTCCCCTTCTGGCTTCCTTCATCTTCTGGAAAAATAGGATTTTCCATATATTTTCTGGAATTTTTTGATCTTCGCGAATATTGCATCTGGACACTGCTTTTTCCATCATAATCCTGACTCCGGAAGTTCATCCTCCAAAGTCATCCAACATGAAAAAATAGATGAAATAACATAAGTATCACCTCTTAATATGAAATATATCAATGAATAACAGTAAATTATGATATAGAATAGTGATGCAAAATGGACGTATCAATATTGCAGGTTTAGATCGTAGTCCTTGATAACCTCCAACCATCTCCTTTGCCTCATGTTTAGTTCCTTCTGGGTGAATATGTATTTAAAGCTCTTGTGGTCCGTGAACACATCACAGTGCTTTCCCCTCAAATAGTGTCTCCACACCTTGAGCGCATGCACGACTAACGCTAATTCCAAGTCATACGTGGGGTAGTTCCTCTCATGGTGTTTGAGTTGGCGTGAGGCATAAGGCACCACTCTTCCATCCTGCATCAACACACTACAAATTCCGTGCCGAGATGCATCATAGTACACTTGTAAATCCTTCTGAAGATCAGGTAAACACAAGACAGGTGCAGTCACTAGGCGACACTTCAGCTCCTGGAAACTAGCTTCACACCCCTCGGTCAACTCAAACTTCTTCTCATTCTTCAATAGCTTCGTCATTGGCTTTGCAATCTTGGAGAAATTTTCTATCAATCTCCTATAGTATACCGCAAGTCCCAAGAAGCTCCGGATATCTCGCACATTGGGAACCGATGATACCTTGCTTGGGTCAACAGCAATCCTGACACCACGTGTCCAAGAAATCCAACAGTTTCAACCAGAACTCACACTTGCTGAATTTAGCATATAATTTATGTTCTCTCAGCTTCTCCATAATCAGTCACAGATGCTTCTCATGATCAACATAATCCTTGGAATATATTAGTATGTCCTCAATGAATACCACAGTGAATTTATCCAAGTACTCCATAAATACCTTGTTCATCATGGTCATAAAATATGCCGGAGCATTTGTTAGTCCAAAAGACATAACCATGTACTCATATAAACCATACCTAGTGGTAAAAGCATTCTTGGGTATGTCCTGCTCACAGATCTTCAGTTGGAAATAGCCTGATCGTAGATCAATCTTGGAAAATACCTTTGCTCCTTCCAACTGATCAAACAAGTCATTTATATTCGGTAAGGGGTATTTGTTCTTGATGGTCACCTCGTTCAGCGAGCAATAGTCTACCACCAGCCTCTTACTACTGTCTTCTTCTCCACAAACAGAACAGGCGCACCCCATGACGACGAACTGGGCTGGATAAAGCCCTTTTCCAACTGCTATCTAAGTTGCTTCTTTAATTCCTTCAGCTCATCCACATCCATCTTGTACGGTCTTTTGGCTATAGGTCCAGTTCCCGTCATCAAGTCAATGAGAAACTCCACATCCCTGTCAGGTGGCATCCCTGGTTGCTCTTCCAGAAACACATCGGGGTAGTCCTTTATTACAGGATTTTTTCCATGCTAACCCCTTAAGAGAATTTAACTTGCACCTTCCTAGTCATTCTGACAACTTGAAACTAATCCTCTTTCCCTCTGGGGTTTTGAGTGAGACCTTGTGCACAGTCTATGTGTCCTTCATGCATAGACATCCAATCCATGCCTAGTATTACATCTAGACCTTGTGACTTCAATATTACCAAATGTGTAGTGAAATTGCGTGCTCCAATCCTCACGGTTAGGTTGCGGCATCCCGAACTAGCTATCATTTCCCCTCCAGGTGAGCTTACTCTAATGGACCCCTTAAGAGACTCAGTGGGTAACTTATTCTTATCCACAAATTCCCTTGATATGAATGGATGTAATGCACCGGTATGAAAAAGAATAATCACAGGGAGGGAGTTGATTGGAAACTTACCAATCACGAGTTATGGCTCATTAGGGATCTCCTCCACATTCATGTGGTTCACTGAGGCCTTCTGGTTGGCACCTGGCTTGGCTCCCAGTCCCTTCTTCTCTGGGCAGTTGTCAGCATAATGCCTTTTCTAGTTGCACCTGAAGCATAGCACTGATACGTTGTAAACATATCTATAATTTTTTATGTTCCATGCTTGTTTAGTATCAACTTCGCTATGGTTGTCTACACTTTGAGGTATTTTTATACATTTTCTGGGAATAACCTATTAACAATATGCCGCAGTATCAGTTGCATATTTTCTGTTGTTTTTGGTTTCAGAAAAGCTAGTAAGGAAATATTCTCAGAATTGGACGAGACAAAAGCCAAAGTCAATATTTCACCGAGACGAACACAGAGACCGAAGGGCAGACAAAGGAGCGCCACAGGGTAGCCACACCCTAGGGCCATGCGGTGCCACCCTAGGGCGCGCCGCCCTATGGTGTGTGACCCCTGGCCGCCTCCCTGCCTCGCCTCTTCGCCTATATAAGCCCCCCGATGCCAAAACCCTAAGTACCCGATCATATCTCCATGAAACAGTCCATAGTCGCTGCCACCATCGTCCCTAGATTGGCGGGGATCTGAAGCTCTTCCCGGCACCCTGCCGGAGGGGAGAGATCATCTCGGAGGCCCTCTTCATCACCATGCCAGCCTCCGGTATGATGCGTGAGTAGTTCACCCTTGGACTATGGGTCCATACAGTAGCTAGATGGTTGTTTCTCCTCCTTTGTGCTATCATGTTTAGATCTTGTGAGATCCGTTCATGATCAAGATCATCTATTTGTAATCATACATGTTATGTTTGCGGGGATCCAATGGATATTGAGATACTATGTCATACTGATTATTGATTCTATCATGTCTTATGATTATTGATTCTATCATGTCTGTGTTGTTTCTGATCTTGCATGCTCTCCGTTTCTAGTAGCTATATTGGTCAAGTAGATGCTAGTGACTCCAAGAGGGAGTATTTATGCTCGATAGTGGGTTCATGCCTCTATTGAATCTAGGGAAGTGACGGAAATATCTAAGGTTATAGATGTGTTGTTGCTACTAGGGAGAAAACAACAATCTTTTGTTCGTGGAACAATTGTATTGTCCACTTTACACGCATTGCTTAATGCAATTATCTGTTGCTTGCAACTTAATACTAGAGGGGGTTCGGTCAATAACCTGAAGGTGGATTATTAGTCATAGATGCAGTTGGATGGCGATCTATGTATATTGTTGTAATGCCCAATCAAATCTCATAGGAATCATGAATGTCTAGTATTGCATTGTTATGCCTTGCTCAGTCCTATCAATTGCCCATCTGTAATTTGTTTACCCAGCATGTTCTGTTATTTATCTTAAGGAGAACACCTGTAGTGAAATGTGGACCCCGGTCCAATCTTTACCATTGTTACATCATCTACTGTTACTATTTACTTTCTGCAATCAACCATTACCTTCCACACTATGCGTTTAATCCTTTGTTTTTAGCAAACTAGTGAGATTGATGCGGTGACCCAGCATACCACTACATGATGTAGTACACTATAGTCGTTGACATAACACCAATGAAACACCGTTCACTAGTATTACATCCCTTAGAGTGGTACAACAAAAATATAGCAGGTCCAAGACATGACTATAGGTTACAACTCTACTCTTTACGAAAGATCCAGAGAACACTCTAGGTTAAAGAGAGAGAAAGAAACTTCTTACAAATAAGAATCAGAAATAAACAACTCAAAAACTATCATACTAATAAGACTACTATCTGAACTATTGGTCTGGCATACTGCTATTGCAATACTCTACAGAAATAGGTTCTATGGCTAGAGATTATATTCCTATCTAATCAGTAACTTTGTCTTCACTTTAGTTGATGTATATGTTGACTTCCTTGACTTCATTAAAGACTTGAGATGTTGATGAAGACTTCCTTGAGTAGAAGTTGATGTAGACGTCGTCTGTATTGGCTTCAGAATCAAGCAAGAGTTAAAAGATACGTTGAGTACGAGCATACTCAGCAAGTTCACTAGGAAAGGAGTGTTTGATGCACTATATCTACAGCCACAAACCATAGGTCGTAGGCAATGCAAGTTTTCGTAAACATTTCTTCAAAGGTTGCTTTCACGGGTTTACTAGAACTTTCATGGAGTTCCTTTCCCGCCATGTTCGTAGCTCCTTCCCGGAACAGGGAGTAACAAGTTACAGTTCTTACACTCTGCAGAGGTGTGTTACTTTACCCATGAGAGATCTTAGCTTTGTTGCACGTCCGAGCAGCCAACCCGTTCATACTTCCTTGGTATGAGGCCCAGACTAAGATCCAAGCCAATCACTGCCATTTCTCGTGACCCCACATAGAACACGACCCCACAAGCAGAACGGCCTCTGTTAATATGCATAGCAGTTAACTATGGTTGACTCCTTGTGGACTCCACTGAGAAGACGGAACTTGGTCGCCCCCATCAATATGAGGGCATACCTATGACGATCTTACTCAGGGATAGTCTAGACATCAATATCGCGGGGAACTAAGGGGTCCCACCCATGTTGAGTCTCTCATTTACATCAGTGTCACGAGATGGACATCTTGTTCATGTGAAAGGAGGAAGATCCAGCTGACTTATTCATCCCATTCCAAATCGCATGGTTAACGCGTGATATGTAGCGCAAGAATCACTGGCGACATTGGTTGTTAAGTCCTAGATAATATGTTCCTTTACCACCGGAACTTTCATATTAGGTTATTACCTCATGGTAAATAACATGTAATCAATTTATTATGAAAATAGGGTTTTCTGTCCTTTTTGAAATGCAGGTGATGACAACACTATATTTATAAAACACTTTACAGAAAATAATCAAAGGACATGAGCAAGTGTGAACTTGCCTTTTGTGATTGCAATATTATGCACTCACGGTCTTCAAGACAATATAAGATCCAATGTCTGAAAACAACATCATTGGTCCGGTAAGGACTAATGTTTAAAGAAGCAAGATGCTATTATGCATAAGTAATGTAATACAATTTGATAAACTCGAATCCCCGGAATAAGCGTTGATCTAGGGTTTGGATACTGGAAATGGTTTCTTTGTAATGTGTTGCTCTTTTAGATAAGTTTCACACTTGTGCTTCTTATTAAGGCTTGTGAGTGTGTGTGAAACAACATGTGAGTATAATAAATAGTATACAACAATAAGATACACAATTGTGGAATGCTACTCAAAGACTGGTTATATAAGAATGGCCTTATCTCCAAATCTTACTTTACAAGTTTTGGCATTTATAAGGAACTTAAGTGTTAACAGTCCTAATACACAAGTAAAGTATAAAGGAATGTGATTATGATTAATTGTCACATGTTGGCTATGATAATTTCCTTGAGCTTAGTTGTTAAGAGTTAGAGATGTTATTACAAAATTTGTTGTTTGAAGTGGCAAAAAGGATAACTTTCGAAGAAAAGGTTTCTTTTATTAGGTTTAAACAACGGGTGATGCCACAATATGGCATGAGGGTTCAATCTAAACGGTGTGTCCGATGCAGCTTGATGTGGTGAGTCGAATAGGGTGCTACACTGTAACATCCCAAAAATATTAATCAAGATTATCAAGTTCTAATCACCCAAGTTTAGGGTTAACAAAAACTTTTGTTATTATAAATTATTATGAATGTATGAGTGTTTGTGATGAATGCATGAATGCTTGCCATGACTTGTTTGATTGCTATGAATGGCAAGGATTGGTTTAAAGATGAAAACAACATCATCTAACTCATTTCCAAGCAAAATCAAATCAATAGAAATTCAAATATAAACAATATGAGCTAATGGTCATTTTGACCAAATTTAACCACTAGACCACTTTGGGTGTTTCTAGTCCAAGATTTCTAACAGAAAAAATCCAATTCTTTTCACCCCTTGCTAGATCAAGTAAAGTGAACCCAAGCCCACCTTGCAAACCAATAGAAACATTTGGCAACTCTATTCAAATGATATTTCAAAACTGAATCAAGTATAGGAACTAATATCACCATTTCTCAAAACCACTCAAACTAGTTCACCTTGACAAACCCAAACAACCAGATACTACCATGTATGTGACCAGTACACTCACCAAATTTCATTCAAAATCTTCAAACTAAGTTTCTTTTGGCCATTTCATCAAACACCTTCTGAGCATGAATCAAATTAAGCAACAAACACTATGTCTGTGGTCTTGCCAAACTTGTTCCCTCTACAGCCTCCACAACACCACTAGTATATCATCCACCTTGTCTATGTAGCCCTAGCCCACTATATACACGACCATTTCATCAATGGCCACCATGGTCGAGCACATTTGCCACCCACACCAGCGACAGCACGATGCAACCCACACCGGCCTCGCCTACCATGTCTAGCACGTTGCCCGTGCCTCACTGTCCCCTTCAGACCAGCCCTAGCTCAAGGAAAGAGAGAGGAGACGCCGGGAATGTCGTGCCCGAGCCGCTGTCGACCATGCCGACATGCACCGCAGTTCACGCCTCCTTCCCACTTGACCCGACCACCTCGAGCTCTCTCCGCCCACCTACGCGATCACCACCGTCCTAGGAGACCAAAAGACATGCCCGTGCCCTCGACCATGCCCCATAGCCACCAGACGCCACGAAATTCGCCGCCAGTGCTGCGTAGAGCATCGCCCCATTCCGACCGCTGTAGACCTCCATTTACTGAGCCACGATGTCCGTTATGACCGCTAGGCGACCGCCCACCATCCTAGCCTTAGAACCATGCCACTAGCTCGTTGTGTTGTCGCCTCCATCGACCTCTACCCACGCCGTGCTGCACCGCTTGTCCCGCTATAAAAAGGGAGCTCCCTCGCACCAATTCTTCACACCATCGCACTCCACACCTCCTCAGCAATGCCTCCGAGCAACCCTGGAGCAAGGTGCTGCCCGTAGCTCCCCAATTCCATCGGAGACTGCCACGGCAGGAGGATAAGGGCGTCGTCAATTTAGGCCACCGCAGGAGAAGCCACCAGTACTAGGAGAACCGCTGGAGCCACCTCATTCTTTTTCCCCATCGCCAACCCTCACCGGAGCTCCGGTAAGCCTCCCCTGACCCTCACTGACTTCGCTAGGGTTTCTTCCCGTCGTGTCCTGTTCCTATGAGGAAGATGGCAGTGAGCCGTTGATCTGGGATCTAATCCTACGGTCAAAATCCTCCCATACCCCTTCGGCACCCCTGTCTCACTAACGAGTGGGGCCATCCCTTTAAGTCAGCCCGCGCACGCGCTGTGCGCAGTGGTCCGGCCCATTTTGTTTCCCGCTCAGACAGTTAAGATTCAAATTAGATTTTTCAATTTTAGTTCAAACTTAGTTCTATCATTAGATTAAAAATCGATTTAGAGAGATTAACTGAACCAAATTGCATGAAACCAATTTTGTTAGAAAGGTATTGAAATTGTTAATCCAAGCCCGTTGGATTCAAACCATTTGGAATCATAGATCATATATAGTAAAAATAACAAGGTAGAGACTTTTCTGCATTCAAACATTTTTCAAAAATCAACCATAAATGCTTTTGAGTTGATTCCAACTCTCAAAAATCACATTTGACAAGAACTTTCTGAATATGTAAGAAGATCTGGGTTTACTTGCAGTTATAATGGACAAGTATTAAAAGAATGCCTCATGGGCATTTCTAGTGACTTTAATTAATTAAAATAATAAGGTTAAACCTTATTAAATTGTGCCATCACTTTAAATCACATTCCCAAGTATTAAAATATGTGGTGATGACATGTGTTAACATGATCCCATATTTTAATTGGAGAATATTAAATCTTAAGTAGTTTTCAATGAGTAGAAATTACTTTTCTAAAATAAAATTAATAAGACTAAAGCTTTAACTCATGTGATAATTGTGATGATGCTAGATCATCTAGTGTGAACCTTTGTGTGCCAAATAGAAGTAGTTAAGTATTGTTTGGTGATTGTGTACCTCGTATTTATTTATAGATGCTAGTACCGACCAAGGATACGAAGAGGAAGGAGACTACTACGAAGAGGAATCAGAGGAGAACTTCAACCACTGCACTAATCAAGTCAAGCCTCACAATACAAGTTAACTTAGCAAGCTACCACTTGCAAGTTTCTTAACCAATGCAAGCTAAGCTAAACCATGCAAGTGTTACTTGCAAGCCTAAACCTACTAGATGCCTTAGGCATATTTGGTTATACCACTTTATTATGCCAAATCCCAGTTTTACTTACAAGCTTTACTATTTTATTCCTTTATCAAAGCTCCTTATTACTTATAGTTAGTATTTAGTGATTTTTGGAAAGATAGGTAGCATAAAGGGCATAAAACTTGGCCAAAGTTAATTAGAACTAGATGTCATACTGATGCATGAGACTGGATTTGGATAAGTCACACTTGATTAGCACCCCTCATTAGTGATTACCCTCAACCTTAGTGGCTAGTGCTCAGCATAAAACTTAATCACTTTAGATGGGTATACTTGGTGAAAATGATTGTGAAAACCTTGGAATGATGTGTCATTCTAATGAAATGTTTTTCCATGTGTTATGAACACCAGATGATTTTGATGATGAAAATGTTGAGACATGAACCTTAGCCCTTTATTAAAACTGATGGTTGGGTTCGGATGCGATACCATTCCAATGTTACCGTACAACCACAATACCCGAATTTGGGTAGGGCTTGACTAGAAGTTTATATATCTTAGTATGGGTTCCCTTGCAGCCAAGGTTTGAGCTGAGGCTACCTCGTGATGATTGTCCACCTCTGCAGTTCCCAAGATGATAGATGGTCATGGTTGGGAGGCCAAACTCATAGGGAGGTGCCTATACTAGGGTGTGTAATTGAAAGGTTAGGATTGATTATCCGCATACTGAGTATGGTGATTCAGGATTGTTCTTGACGGATGTATCGAATGTTGTGGTGAAAGTGTACCACCTCTACAGAGTGTCAAACTATTCGAATAGCTGCATCCACGGTTATGGACAGTTGGAGTGGCCATACTGTTCCGTCATCAGATGTTTTCAAAATGACTTGTGAAATGATGTATGACTTTGACTTGACCACTACAGGGTTGTGAAAGTGAAAGTTAAGTTCCCACTTAGGTGTTGAAAGATATTAAACTAGTTTTCTTTACTTCTAAACTCAGCTAGAAATAAACCTGGCTTTTTGCAAAACAACCTAGAGCTTATGAATCCTACTTGAACCACTTTACTTATTAGTCATAGTTTGCGAGTACTTAAAGAGTACTCATGGCTTTGTCCCTGGCTATTCCTATGGCCAGACTATGAGGAGGACTATCAGGATGATGGACAGCAGGAAGTCTACAACAACTAGGATCATCCCCCATCCTCAACATTGCCTGTGACCCTGAAGATGAAGCTTCGACCATGCTACTATTATTTTTATTCCGCTACATTGATTGTATTAAGACTGGATCATGAGATTCTTTATTTGTAAGACCTTTATTATGGTTTGTAATGGATGATGAACTATGGTACCAATCTGTTATGTCTCGCAAAAATGGTAATCCTGGGATTGCGATGTATGGCATAACAGACATCTGGGATTAAAAAAATTCGGGTGTTGACATACAGAGGCGCACAGGACCAAGGTGGCAACTACGGCGAGCTTAACTACGGCGGCGCTCATCGGCCACACGACGAACTCAAACTTGGGGTGAAATTAGGAAACGATAATAGGGCAGGAGATGCATATTCATACCTTGAGCATAGCTGTGTGGTCCATGACGAAGATGGCGATCGGAGACGAGCGCAAAATCACGGATTCCCGCGAACCGACGGAATAAAACTATGAATTTCTCCTAGCTCGAACCTCCCCTTGATGCCTGCTCGTGCCCATGTAATCATAGAGATGAGGTACTTCTCCCGAACTAATCCATGAACTCCAAAATCCTATCCATTGTCGGCTAGCCGGAAACCCTTGACGGCGGAGCTTTGGTGGTGAGAGGAGACAGAGATGGTTTGAGGATACATTGAGGAGAGAGGCAGGTAGCTGAGGCTCGGGCGATCCTTATCCGGTCCTTTATATAGTAAGGCGAGGTCGGACACGGCGGCACGATGACGACGATGGCTGAGATGCGGTGGCGCTACTGAAGCTTGATGTGGGCGCGAATCACTGCGCTAATCCACTTGGAGGACATCAAAGGAGTTGGGACGAGGCTCTAAGACAGTCAATCATGTCCGGACGGTCCAAAATGACGGCGGCAACGTGGCTCGCCGATGGCGTGTCGACCATGCAAGGAAGACGAAGGCGGTGCCTCTCTTCTCACGGGCTCCCGCTTGCCAGTGAAAGAACGAAAGGGTATCCGGGCTAGGCTGCTACTGGGCCGATGCGATGTGAGCATGGAGAGGAAAGGTGCAGCGCTGAGCAGTGAATAGAGGATGCGAAATGGGCTTTGGGCCAATTCGGACTGCTGCTTCTTTTCCTTTACCTTTTTTTCTTTTTGGTTTTCTATATTTATCTATATATATTTGATCTCTATAAGGTTTTAAATACTCAAAACTGTTGTAGAACACCTCAAATATATCAGAGTTCAATATAACTATTTAGTTTTGAATTATTTTAATATATTTGTACCCATCCTATTATTTGAGATGTATATAAGTAAACTCATTAACAACCTTAGGGTTTAAGATTTTGTTTCTTATTTAGAAACTTTCTTTAAACTATTATTCTACTTATTTATTGATAAGTGTGGTTTTAGAGATCTATAAATCATTTAGAGAGACCTCGTATAATAATAACTTTATATAGTTAATGTCTCAATGAGGTGGTAAATAATGTGGTAATAATCTTGGTTATGTCATTAAATATACATTGATATTTATGATTGAAGTATAAGTTGGGGTTTGAATTGTAAATATTCACCTTAAGTTTTAGGAGACTTAATGTACTTATATTCTTTTATAGTTATGAATAAACATTATGGTTGAAGATATAATACCTTCATGTTGGTGATCATGAATGATATCACAATTTATAGTAGAATGATAGAATTGTTTTCTGAGGTGACTTTATTATAATAAATAATAAATAAGACTAGGATTTATCTATATACCTTTCTGCAATGATATTAAACAGGAACAAAACTACTTAATCAACTAGTAACCAAGGATTACCTTATTATCCTAAATAGTTTCTCCTTTATTAATGTGAATGGTTCCTGGTGATAATTGTAATGGTTGCTGATGAGCATTAGTTGTATGATAAAGGTAATTCATTTACCTTTTAGAACTGATTTAGGTTTTGGGAAAGTGATAAAGATAATGATTTTGATATGAAGTGATATAGCCTTGGTTAAACTATCTTAACTTTAGTTACCTCAGTAACTCATACTCCAACTTCACATTGTATTGTTGTGACTTGTCATGACTAACCTAGGATAACACATATATACTAGGGTTTAATCATGTTCTATCCACCAATGTCACTTATACATGATATAATCATTCACTCTTAGTGACTTGAGCATGATTATTACAATCCTTTGATTATTTATGGTTTAGGTTTCCAGTTGGCTAACCAAGGCTTTATCAATACAACATTACAGTTGTGTTATAATTATATTCTTAGTATCTCTTACTAAATAGAAGATATTATTCATTGACTATTCCTACTTGATCCAATAGGATTACTCCTGGTAACTATCTTCGGGATTCATCCTTGTAATCTTCTTTGTTACCATATACATCTTTATCTCAGATAACTCTTCTATCCATTCAGGAGTGAGTTAACTCCATCAATTATCACATTGATCTTATCCTCTTCAAAAACTCCCATCCTATAGATGGTATCTAAGACTAGCATTACTACTCACCTCTTCTTACTTCTTTCTCAAAAGGATTAAAGTGATTGTTATGATAGTAATAAGAGATGATAGATCAAGATTTGATAGATTAAGGATTGATAGATCAATAGTTGATTACTCAACATTGATGAGGAACAAATAATAGGATAAGGTTCAATAGAGATGATAAGGATTGATATGGAAAGAAAGATATGTGGTGAATGATCTTGACTTCATTTCCTTCCTACTCAACAAGTGATAAGGAATTAGTGTTTAAGAATTACCATGATGCTCATGGTAGGAATAGATAAGTATAGGATAGGACAAGATTTAGTTATTACATTCTTGTTACATGAGTTATATTCATAGCTTGGTATTTATAGATTGTTGTGATGAATACTATGGGATGAACACTTAAAGATTAGATATCAATCATTAAATAATGTGTTGTAGTTTAATTTTATTACATTTGATCTACCCTTAGATCAAATCATCTTTACCCAAAATATGGTTTTAACAAAGGTCATATTGAAACTTATCGCAGTCAACTTGATGATCTAATTCAATTACATCAAGTTGAGAGAAGCTTCAATCACTTTGACAAGTTTTGTTCAAAAGCATGAAAATTATTCGGATTTTCTATGCATGAATGAAATGCACACATCTGAGTTCATCTTATTTCTAAGCTCCAATGCTAGGATGTTACAATTGACAACCTCACTGTAAGTTGGGGCAAAGTATTGAGTTTGTGTTGTGCAGGATTCCAAGTTGCTAGCAACACGTTGGAGTTGTTTACTTGATCCTACTGGTTCGATAACCTTGGTTTTATAACTGAGGGAAAATTTGCCGTTGTGCTCATCATACCTTCCTCTTGGGGTCTCCCAACGAAGCTCTACAACTGAGCCGCGTCAAGCACTTCACTCAGGTCCTTCTTCACATAGTGGCGATCATAGTTGCGGTTGTGACTATTGTGCCCTCCAGGATGGTGAGTGTGTCCTCCCTTGTGGAGGTGGCTGCTAATCCTATGACCCTCATGATGGTGTCCATTCCCTCCATGATTGTGATGGTCATTGCTCCTATGGCATCCATAGTCACTTCCTCCATGCCTAGAGTATCCATAATAATATTGGAGATATGCCCAAGATGCAATAATAAAGTGGTTATTATCATATCTTCGTACTTATGATAAATGTTTACATACCATGCTATAATTGTATTAACCGGAAACATTAATACTTGTGTGGTTTGTAAACATAAAAGAGTCCCTAGTAAAGCCTCTTATTAAACTAGCTTGTTGGTTAATATATGATCATGGTTTCCTGATCATGAACATTGAGATGTTATTAACAATAAGGTCATATCATTAGGAGAATGATGTGATGGACATATTCCTATAGTTAAGCGTAGCATAAGATCAAGTCATTCAAATAGTTCACTTGCTATAAAGCTTTCTGATACATAGTAACCTAATTTCTTCGACCATGAGATCATGCTAATCACCATCATCATAAGGATGCTTTGATGACATCAAACACCACACCATAACTGGGTGGCTATAAAGGTGGCATTGAGTGTTCGTAAAGTATGTGTTGAGGCACATGGATCAAGAGTGGGATTTGTCCATCCATATGACGGATAGATATATTCTGGGCCCTCTCGGTGGAATGTCATACAATTAGCTTGCAAGCATGTGACTGGCTCACAAGGGATCACATATCACGAGAACGAGAAAAGAATACTTATCGGTAATGAGGTTGAACTAGGTATGCAGAGATACCGATGATCAGACCTCAGATAAGTAAAATATCGCAAGACAAAGGGAAATTGGTTTCATATGTAAATGGTTCATTTGATCACAAAGTAATCATAGAAATATGTGGGATCCATATGAATTTACAGATTCCTCTATTGGTTATTGATTGGAGAAGAGTCTCGATCATGTCTGCATAATTCACGAACCGTAGGGAGACACACTTAAGGATTCGATGTTGTTTAGTAGATATGGAATGTGAGTAAAGAGAACGAATATTGTTCGGAGTCTCGGATGGGATCCGGGATATCACGAGGAGATCCGGAATGGTCTGCAGAATAAGATTCATATAAGGAAAGTCCAATTTCGGAGTTTGGGAATGATTCCGATGTTTTCACCGGAATGTTCTAGAAGGGTCTACAAGGTTCACCGATCCAGAAGGGGAAGGGTACATGGATGTGTCATGACAAAGTTTAATGGTTGCATCATGTCCTAGGTCACTTGGTTGGACACTTGGAAGAGAGAAATCAAACTCTAATTTGAAAGTCAAAAAGGCAGTTTGAAAAGGTCAAATCCCAACATGGTTTCTGAGTTAGGGAGGGATTCTAAGTTAGGGAGGGTTTCCGCCTGGGTTGGGAACACCCTTGGACACACCCCACCTATATAAGGAGGGGTGGGGGCGCACCCAAAGGTATCCCCCTTGCCCTAGGCGCCCAAGACCCAATCCCTAGGCCGCCGCTGCCCCCTCCCCAAGCCGTCGGCGCCCTAGATCCCCTCTAAACCGCCGCTGCTGTCTAGCCTAAACCCTAGCCACCGGCTGCCCTCTTCCCTCGGCATCTAAAACCTAGATAGTCGAGGCCCTCTTCTACTCCACCATACTCGCTCCGGCTTAGGCGAAGCCCTGCGGGATCTCCCCTCTACTTTTGACACCACACCGTCGTGCTGCCGGAATTGCGAGGAGAGAGCTACAACCTCTGCTGCTTGCTGGAACAAGGGAGAGGAAGGTCTTCATCGAGTACCGTACGTGTGACCGACTGCGGGAGCGCTGCCGAAATGCGGCGCCGGAAGGATCGCCTATGTGATCTTGAGATCGGCAAGTGAACGACTACATCACCCATGAGAATCTGCTCTCATTAACCGCTTTGGATCTTCGAGGGTTAGTACTCTATCGACTCGTTGCTACAATCTAGTAGATAGATCTTGGCTTGTGTGTGTTCATGCAATAGAAATTTTTTGTTTTCCATGCTACGAACCCCTACAGTGGTATCAGAGCCGTGTCTATATGTAGATCTAGTGCACGAGTAGAACACAATAGTCATTGTAGGCATTGTTGCTTTTGTTGTCGATTGCTTCTTGTGTACTTTGCATCTTGCGGGATGGTGGGATGAAGCGGCCTAGGCTAATCTTACATGACATCATTCATGAGACTTGCTCCACGCTTGACATGCAACTTGTATTGCATAAGTGGCTTTGAGGGTGCCTGTTTCTCCCAACATAGTGAAGATTCAATTTATAATGGGTGATTGACAATACTAGTATCAATGTTGTGGTTCTTGTTCGTAAGTTAGAACGACACTTATTGAAAGACTCAAACCACATAAAACATGCAAAGAAAATTAGAGGCGTCTAACTTTGTTTTGCAGGGGTGTGCTATGATGTGATATGGCCATGATTGTGATTATATATGATGTATGCAATGTTCCTTATTGTAAGTCGGCAACCGGCAGGAGCCTTATGGTTGTCTTTTAATTTTGTTAAGACATGTGTGTCTATTATTCAAAGTAGTTGTAATAGTTGATGCTGGTGGACGATAACCATGGAGCAGTGCCATTGGCCTTGACGCCACGCCGGTGATGATGGAGATCATGTTCGTTCTTGAAGAAAGAGATCGAAGGCACAAGAATAAATGCCATATCATATCACATATTTTGAATTGCATGTGATGTTAATCCTTTTATGCATCTTGTATTGCTTAGATCATGACGGTAGCATTATAAGATGATCCCTCTCACAAAATATCAAGTTATAAAGTGTTCATCCTTAGTAGGCACCATTGCCAAAGCTCGTTGTTTCGAAGCACCACGTGATGATCGGGTGTGTTAGATTCTGCGAGTGTATACAATGGGAGCAAGCTAGATTTGCTCATGCAGAAACTAAGGTTAAATCTTGACAAGCCTATCATGTACAGACATGGTCTTGAAACACGGAATATCGAAAGGTAAAGCATGAGTCATATAGATGATATGATGAAAATGATGATTGTTCGCCTTTGAAAATACATCATGTCACGTGATGATCGAACTTGATGTAGTATATTTGGTTCATGTAATCACTAAAACAATGTGAGGGATATTGTTTTGAGTGGGAGTTCAATAGCAATATGATTAAAAGTTGAACACTATTTATCATAAATTAAATCAAAGTGAATTTGCATAGTTGTTGAAGTTATTGGCATCCGTTTACCACCTTGCGCTTAGTTATAATTGAGATAATAGAACTATAGAATTCTGGATAGTTACTTTACGGGCTGGTATCGTATTACTTTGATGTATTAATCTAAAGTTTAAAAGTCCTATTGCAAACTTTCAGTAGGTTCTGGTTACTTCTTGAAGTTTAATAATTAGTATTAAATCAAGAGTAACAATTCCAGTGTTAGTATATAAATATCATGTTTGTCTCCATGATTCTTGATATTCAAAAGATTGTTTTAATATCAAGGTTATCGGGGAGCTGAAAAAATTATTTCAGAAACCATCATGTGTGAAAGATATCGTGATATCTGAAACGAAGTTTTGGTTGCAACATGATAGAGTATAATATGGCAAAACTCATGTTCTCATATTTGATGAGAATTTGCAAAAGGTTGGAGACGCTGGTCGTCCTAATCCTCCAAAAGGTTTTGGAGAGCAACAATATACTCGCAAATCACCGTTATAAGCTAAAGTATCTTGATCATGAATAGTTTCATGATAAGGATGAATATTTGATGTAGGTAAAATGTTTACTACACTAAAAGATTACTAAAGAAAATGGAATTTGAAAGAACACCAAACATTTGATGATGGTGATATACTTCAAATGGCAAGTCCAAAGACATTGGTATTTAACTATACACACTTTGGACTATGTGTCATGATTATGGCGTCACTATTGATGTTGGTAAATTCTTTTGAAAGGATAAAGAAATACTGAAAGAGAAATCTAAGAAATATTTGGTAGAAGAGAAAAGACTAGAATTGTTGAGCTTAGGTATATAGAAGATATACATGTTATGGCTATATTCTTTGCTTGTTAAACAATGTGGTTTTTAAGTATTGGATACTGAATTTGTTGCCGTGAATCGTCATACGAAACAACACAATTCATGAACTACAATGGCCTAAGTAACTAGCAAAATAATATGTGATGATACTCATCGAGAACAAATAAAGGTTGTTTTGTTGCTCGTTAATATCAAAGCTTGCCTTCAAGATTTGTTTTATCAGGTATTATGAGAACAAAAGGGTTGTTCAAATAATTTCCGTATTCCATGAAAGTTAGATGATATACAAGTCTAGTTGGAGAAATCACATAAAGATAATGCTAAAAATGTCAAAATATAATTGATTGAAAGATCACTTAAGAAGTGACATCGTTGTTTAAATTATAGTGGAAAGAAAACATGAAGAACCCCATATTTTATGGAATTTTGGAGTCTTTTGATTATGATCAAATGACGCATGTGAAACTTTCCTAGAGATAATTAAAACTCCGTTCATGGGCCAAAGGGGACGAATGACTAGCTTATTGGAACTTGTAAATATTGTTGTATGAAGTTCATTATGTGTAGTCAAGAAGAGATGGATTTCAACTTCATATGCTTTCTCCAAATTTTTTGAGTGAATATATGAATATTTACTTAATGAGGATGAAGTGTGAAACATTTTAAAATTTCAAAGACTTTCAAGATGAAGTGCAAAATCAATGTAACAAGAAAATAAAGAATTTATGATAGGATCATAAAGGAAGATTTTTGAGTTACAAGTTTAGCATAACACCTAAGATTTGATAAATCGTTCCGTGGATTTGTGTTTTCCGAAACACCATATGAGTATGGAATAATCGAGATATGCAATGAAACCTTGTTTCACATGGTAAGATCAAAGGTGTAATTCATAAAACTGCCATTATATTTTAAAAATTAGAAGTTTTAGAGAATACCGCTTTTTCACTAAAAAGAGCTCCATCATGATCCATTGAAATGACACCATATAAAGTTATGGTTTGGGATAAAACCTAAGTTGTCCTTTCTTAAACATTGATATCCATAAGTAAGATGTTTATAACCAAAGTAGGATAAGCATGTCTTTGTAGGTTATTTCAGATAATCGTTGGGTACTCCTCCATAACACCAAAGACAAAAGTATTTGTCGCTTAGAATGTCAAGTTTCTTGAGAAGAATTTTTTTGTAAAAAGTTAAGTTGGAGGACAATAGAACTTTGATAAGGTTAAAAGAACCTTAGCTATATGTGCAGAGTTGCGCAGTGCGGAAAAGTGTTCCGGAGGCAGCAATAATGCTCACGGCTCACGTGCCTCAAATATTGTGGTCACAGAGGTCTAAGTTCCTATTGAACCTAGTAGGTCGGGTAAACAATCAAATACTAGGATTTGAAAGTAGATCATTGTTATTTGATAATGATGAACCGACTGTATGCAAAGAAGCGATGATGGGCCCTCACTCCGTCAGATGGCTTTAAGCCATAAAATCCGTGATAGTTCCATACACGAGAAATCAAGCTTTGAACTTGAAAGACCCTCGAGAAAGGTGTAAGACCTTACAGTCGTGTTTGGATCTATAAAGAAATAGACATGTATGTATCACATCTATGAAATAGTCGACATGTTGGGAAAGAGTTCACAACAATGTTCAAAGGTTGACTATGATAAGATTTGATCTTTCATAGCGATATTTAGTCTAGACGGATTAATGTAGCAACCACTACATATAATTTTTTTATGTGGTAGTTGAATAAAAAAACAAGTTCTTCTAATAGAATTGTTACCTAGGAAGTGTGCATAACACGGTCCATAGGGTTTTGTTAATTCAAAGGACGCTAAAATGTGTATGCAAACTATAATGGTTGAAGTGAGCATCGCGGAGTTGGAATCTTCACCATGATGAAACTGTTAAAAAGATTTAAATTCATCAGAGACGATGAAGATGCTTGCATTTTCAAGAAATTAAGTGGGATCGCTAAGACATATTTCTAATACATTATGTGGTAGACATATTGTTGATTAGAAATGACGTATATTTTATTAACACATGTTAAGAATTTCATCTCGATGAAAGACTTAGGCAAAACCCAAATATTTGGCATCAATATCTATACAGATAGATTGAGATGCTAATATGGTTGTGCCAAATGTACATAGATGAGATATTGAAAGAGTTCAATATGGAAATGACAAGAAAGGTTCTTACCATGCATAAAGGATTAAATCGAAATTCAAGTGTATTGACACTTGATAAGTGAAACAAAGATTCAAGTATTTTTGATACTTGATGAATGTAATCACAAAGAGTATTTTTCCAATCATACTATGATATGTACACCTATACTCTAAATATTATGAGCATATACCAGAATGATGCATAAGATTATTATTGGACGATAGTAAAGATATTCTTATGATCTTTTGAAAGAACTAAGAATATGTTGTTTTTGTAGAGGTGACAAATAGATAGATAGTTCATTGTAAAGAGTTACATTGATACTAGTTTTGTCACGAAGTACAAATTAAGTTTATCTCAATTTAAACTATGAGTGGCACAATATAATGGAAAGGAGATTCCATGATGGATTTGGATGAGTTCCAAATTTAAGACATTGTGATGGATACTACAACAAAAGGCTAAGTATATGACTATTATTGTAACAGCTAAAGAGGGTAATTGTGTCAAGTAGTTTGATTATCAAACTAGGTGTGGTTCACAGCGGGCTAGTACTATGAAGATATATTGTACGACAATATTATCAACATGTTTTAACCCCAAGGAACTAAAGGTCTCACCAAAGGACCAAATTTATACAATGCCATCTCATTAGAGAATGAGTGATGCGTAGAGACGCAAACACATGCAATTTCAAACGGACATGTAAGTGTCGGATCCAAAGATCAGTTAACCACTAGAAATCATGTAAATACAACACCAGAAAGCCATAGGTGTTGAATACACAAAGTTTTGAAACTAGATTATTGTTTCTAGTGCAAGTGGGAGACTATTGGAGATATGCCCAAGAGGCAATAATAAAGTGTTTATTATCATATCTTCGTACTTATGATAAATGTTTACATACCATGCTATAATTGTATTAACCAGAAACATTAATACTTGTGTGGTTTGTAAACATAAAAGAGTCCCTAGTAAAGCCTCTTGTTAAACTAGCTTGTTGGTTAATATATGATCATGGTTTCCTGATCATGAACATTGAGATGTTATTAACAATAAGGTCATATCGTTAGGAGAATGATGTGATGGACATACTCCTATAGTTAAGCGTAGCATAAGATCAAGTCATTCAAATAGTTCACTTGCTATAAAGCTTTCTGATACATAGTAACCTGATTCCTTTGACCATGAGATCATGCTAATCACCATCACGGGAAGGATGCTTTGATTGTTGGGCCACGTGGAGATAAAACAAAAATTTCCCCTCTAACGTGGTGATCCCAAGATCTAGCTGAGGTAGAAGGCCACGAGGTTTACCACTAGACTCGCAGTTGCGGATTACTGATGAAGCGCGTCAGTTGATGCGGTGCAGTCCTCACGATTCGATTGTCCTGGTGCTGATCGCACAACACCTCTGCTGGTATCCACACATACAAGGAGGAGCACCGGCGGCGAACTGCTAGGTTTGTAACGACTGCTGGACTGCTGTGGAGCTAGGGTTTCCAACACATGGAATGACCTAACCGAACAAAGATTAACCTTTCTAGGTTACGGTGCTCCACTATATAGGGAGTGAACGTGGGATCTGCTCACGCGACCCATTCACTAAAGCCCATATAACACTAGTCACCGGGAGTCCAACTCACTAACTCAGTCCTAATCTGGTTTAGGTCCAACCCAACCAGATTATAGGTTTAGATCCAATCCGAACATGCTCCCGCTCTTAAGTGTGTGACCCCGCAGGCTCATGGCTACTTGCACACGATTGGAGTCCGACTCTCAATCGATCAGTTGGTAGCGGCTCCTAGCAGAACATGCCGACTCCCAAGTACCAAAGAGTCATGACGACTTGCCTTTCCAATGCGACTTACGTCCGAGTCCCTTTTGCCTCACGATGTACCTTGTCAGACTATAGGCGAATAATTGTCATCCCTTAAATAGTCCGAATCTCTTATCGATCCGAGATAAGTGATTCTCCCGACTAACTCTTAGTCGATCGCCTCGGTTAACACTTAACCGAGTCGTGCATGGCAATGCTTTCCGAATCATATCTCATAAGAGGGCCCAGAGAATATCTCTCCAAGTGGAGGGGCAAAATCCCATCTTGGTTATTCACATCACACAGCTTGATTCTTAGTCGACCCAAACTCTGCCTTTATAACTGCCCAGTTACGGATCAGCGTTTGACAGAACCTAAGTCGGTGATCCTCAACTCGGACTATGCAATAACCTCAGGTCTAAGGATTACATTGATTGAGATATACAAATGACAACTTGTTCGTTGTACCTCAATATGGGTCAATCCGACTCGCTAAACTCTTTAGCCGAATCTGTGTAAGTTGGAATAGCATCTCCATGCCCATGACAAGTGGAACCGAGTCATCAAGCCAACTTTCACATTGGTCTAAGTTGTGTGTCCAGCACAACCTTAATGACCAAGGATATTTAGTACAAACAACATGAATGCATAGTTCCACAACCGAATCACATATTCAATGATACACATCAGATGTTTATACAAGGACTACTTAATATCTTTATGAATACAATGGGAAATCTCATCATACATGATTGCCTCTAGGGCATATTCCCAACATTGATGACATCAAACACCAGACCGTAACTGGGTGGCTATAAAGGTGGCATTGAGTGTTCGTAAAGTATGTGTTGAGGCACATGGATCAAGAGTGGGATTTGTCCATCCATATGACGGATAGATATATTCTGGGCCCTCTCGGTGGAATGTCATCCAATTAGCTTGCAAGCATGTGACTGGCTCATAAGGGATCACATATCATGAGAATGAGAAAATAATAATTATCGGTAACGAGGTTGAACTAGGTATGCAGAGATACCGACGATCAGACATCGGATAAGTAAAATATCGCGAGACAAAGGGAAATTGGTTTCGTATGTAAATGGTTCATTCGATTGCAAAGTAATTGTAGAAATATGTGGGAGCCATATGAATTTCCAGATTCCTCTATTGGTTATTGATCGGAGAAGAGTCTCGGTCATGTCTGCATAATTCACGAACCATAGAGAGACACACTTAAGGATTCGATGTTGTTTAGTAAATATGGAATGTGAGTAAAGAGACCGAATGTTGTTCGGAGTCTTGGATGGGATCCGGGATATCACGAGGAGATCCGGAATGGTCCGGAGAATAAGATTCATATAAGTAAAGTCCAATTTCGGAGTTCGGGAATGATTCTGGTGTTTTCACCGGAATGTTCTAGCAGGGTCTAGAAGGTTCACCGATCCGGAAGGGGAAGGGTACATGGATGTGTCATGACAAAGTGTAATGGTTGCATCATGTCCTAGGTCACTTGGCTGGACACTTGGAAGAGAGAAATCAAACTCTAATATGAAAGTCAAAAAGGCAGTTTGAAAAAGTCAAATCCCAACATGGTTTCCGAGTTAGGGAGGGTTTCTGAGTTAGGGAGGGTTTCCACCTGGGTTGGGAACACCCTTGGATGCCCCCACCTATATAAGGAGGGGTGGGGGCGCACCCCAAGGTATCCCGCTTTCCCTAGGCGCCCAAGACCCAATCCCTAGGCCGCCGCTGCCCCCCCCCCCCCCCAAGCCGTCGGCACCCTAGATCCCCTCTAAACTGCTGCTGCCGTCTAGCCTAAACCCTAGCCACCGGCTGCCCTCTTCCCTCGGCATATAAAACCTAGATCGCCGAGGCCCTCTTCTTCTCCACCATACTCGCTCTGGCTTAGGCGAAGCCCTGCGGGATCTCCCCTCTACTTCTAACACCACGTCGTCGTGCTGCCGGAATCGCGAGGAGAGAGCTACAACCTCCGCTGTCTGCTGGAACAAGGGAGAGGAAGGTATTCATTGAGTACCGTACGTGTGACCGACTACGGGAGCGCTGCCGGAACGCGGCGCCTGAAGGATCGCCTACGCGATCTTGAGATCGGCAAGTGAACGACTACATCAACCACGAGAATCTTCTCTCGTTAACCGCTTTGGATCTTCGAGGGTTGGTACTCTATCGAATCGTTGCTACAATCTAGTAGATAGATATTGGCTTGTGTGTGTTCATGCGATAGAATTTTTTTTTGTTTTCCATGCTACGAACCCCTACAAATAAGAGGTGCGGGACTTGTGATGTGAGCCAGAGTGGTGGTTACTATGCTTTCTCTTGCGATTTTCCACATGTTTATGCTTCCCTTATTGAATTCTGGCCTTGTCCATTAGCTCTTGGAAAGTGGGGCAATAGACCACAGATAGTTGCAGCGAGAGCTCATCACTGAGGCCATCCAGAAACCTCTCTCTTCTTTTGGCATCAGCGTCGATGTCCTCAGGGGCATAACGCAACAGGTTATTGAATTCCTCTATTGTCAACACCTGGATTTTTAATCACGGATGCCTGTTATGCCAGACATCACAATCCCAGGATTACCATTTTTGCGAGACATAACAGATTGGATATCTCAGTACATCATCCATTACAAACCATACATAAGGTCTTACACAAATAAGGATCTCAGGATCCAGTTCTTAATACAATTCAAGCAGCGGAATAACGTAATAGTAACAATAGCGTAGGCGAACTCCATCTTCAGGGTCACAGGCAATGTTGACGATGGGAGATGATCCTAGTTGTCGTAACCTTCCTGCTGTCCTTCTTCCTGATACTCCTCTTCATAGTCTGGCCATGGGAATAGCTAGGGATAAAGCCATGAGTACTTTTTAAGTACTCACAAACTAATACTAACAAGTGAAGTGGTTTTGAATAGGATATACTAAGCTCTAGGGTTGTTTTGCAAAAAGCCAGATTTACCTCTACTAAGTTGAGAAGCAAAGAAAGCTAGTTGAAAGTTTTATAACACCTAAGTGGGAACTTGAATTTCATGTCAATTAACACTGGTGTGTTCAAGTCAAAGTCACAAATCATTTCATAAGTCATTTTGAAAACATCTGACGACGGAACAGTATGGCCACTCCAACTATCCATAACCGCGGACGTGGCTATTCGAATAGTTTGACACTCTGCAGAGATTGTACACTTTCACCACAACATTCGATACATCTGTCAGGAACAAATCCTGAATTCACCATACTCAGTATGCGGATAATCAATCCTAACCTTTCAATTACACGCCCTAGTATAGGCACCTCTCCTGTGAGTTTGGCCTCCCAACCATGACCAACTGTCATCTTGGGTACTGCACAAGTGGACAATCTTCACAAGGTAGCCTCAGCTCATACCTTGGCTGCAAGGGAACCCATGCTAAGGTATATAAATTTCCAGTCAAGCCCGACCCAAATTTCGGATATTGTGGTTGTACGGTAAAATTAGAATGGTATAGCATCCAGACAACCATCAGTTTTGTAAAGGGCTAAGGCTCATGCCTTAACATTTTCATCATCAAAATCATTTGGTGTTCGGAAACACAGGTCAAAATATTTCAATAGAATGACTCATCATTCTAAGGTTTTCATAACCATTTTCACCAAGTATTCCCATCTAAAGTTGATCAAGTTTTATGCTTAGTACTAGCATCTACAAGTGGGGGTAAATACTCATGAGGCGTGGTAAACAAGTGTATCTTATCTAAGTAAAATCTCATGCCTCAGGATGACATCAAGATTATCTAACTTAGGACAAGTTTTATGCTCTTTATGCTACCTTCAATTATCTTTCTGTAATCTACAAGTCACTAAGTAAACTTTTGATAGAAAGCTTTTAATAAAGAAATTAAAATACTAAGCTTGCAAGTAAAACTAGGATGGTGTGTCAAGTGGGTATAATCACATATTCTTAAGGCATATAGTTGGCATAGTAACAAGCAAGTAGTAGCTTGCATAAGTAGGGTATCTTGCAAGTGTTAGCTTGCCTTGTGCAGAGTAGTGGTTGAAGTTCTCCTCGGCTTCTTCCTCGTAGTATCCTCCTTCCTTATCGTATCCTTGGTTGGTACTAGCGTCTATAAATAAATACGAGGTACACAATCACCAAACAATACTTAACTATTTCTAATCATCACACAAAGGTTCACACTAGATGATCTAGCATCATCACTAACATTACAAGATTAAAGCACTTGTCTCATTTATTTTATTTTAGAAAAGTAATTTCTACTCATTGAAAAACTACTTAAGATTTAATATTATCCAACTAAAACATGGGATCAAGTTGACACATGTCATCACCACATATTTCAGCACATGGGAATGTGATTTAAAGGGGTGTCACAATTTAGTAAGGTTTAACCTTTTTATTTTAATTAATTAAAGTGACTAGAAATGCCTATGTGGCATTCTTTTATTACTTGATCATTATTTCTGTAAGTAAACCTATATATTTTTATATATTCTTAAAGGTATGGTTAAATGGGATTTTTGAGAGTTGGAATCAACTCAAAAGCTATTATGGTTGAATTTTGAAAAATGTTTGAATGCAGAAAACCTTCTGCTTGTTATTTTTACCATGGGTGATCTACAAATCTAAATGGTTTGAATCCAACGGGCTTGGATTAAGCATTTCAGTACCTTTCTAACAAAATTGATTTCATGCATTTTGGTTCAGTGAATCGAGATGGGTTGATTTTTGAATCTAGGTACAGAACTAAGTTTAGAACTAAATGAATAAAACTAAATTTGAATTGTTGGGTCGCGCGGGAGGTTTAACTAGGCCGTACCACTACGCACAGCACACGCGTGGGCTGGTTAAGTGAGCAAACCCACTCGTCAGTGAGATAACGAGGGGCGAAGCGATATGGGGCGATTAGAATCGTAGGATCTAACTCTAATCGAATGGCTCTGGTTCATCGTCCATGTCGAGCAGAGCCGTCGAGACAGAACCCTAGCGCGACCGGTGGGGGTCGTGGGAGGCTCACCGGGGCTCAGGCGATGGTCGGCAACAGGGGCGAACGACGAAGTCGACGATGGCGATTCTCCTGGTACCGGTAGCTTCTCCTGGGGCCGCTCCAATCGACGGCGCCTCTCCTCCTCTGTAGTGGCGAACTCCGGTGAAATTCCGGCCACCTGGTGCTCGCCTTGCTCCGGGAGTGAGTGGGTGTGATCAGTGAGAGGTGGGGAGTGAACTGGTGTGGAAAAACGAGCGGGGGAGGCCTCCTTTTATAGTGGCTGAAGGGGACCGAATGGCGCGGGTGGAGCTCGTTGGTGTCGACGGCACAGAGTGCTACTGGTATGGGCGATGATAGGGGCAGTGCTGTGCTCCCTAGCGACGCTCAACGGCATCGTGGCGAGGCGTGGGGAGGTGCGAGATGGTCGGAACGTTGCGGTGCTCTGGGCGGGTCTGGCAATTTTAATGGCGCACAGCGTGCATGGTCCGTGCGATGGCGAACGAGGTTGTCTGGCGGGGTGCTGGGGTGCTGGCGATCACGTCTACAAGCGGCAAGGGCGGCGTGTGGTCTGTGGGCTAATGTCGCTGACGGCGCACTGGCGCGCTCTCGGCTCGCACGCAGAGAAGCTTGGCATGAGCTTGCCGTGTGGTCCAGGGGCTAGCAATGCTCGGGGCTTGGACAGGGAGTGGTGATGGACGGTGCTGCGTGTCCCAGACAAGGTTGGCGAGGATAGTTCTTCCTCTAGCTTGCTGGCGACATGGGGGTGACAATGGTGCTCTCGGCATGCTCACCATTAATGGCTAGGCTGGCTCACAGTGGTGCTAAAGCTAGTTAGATTACTTTGATCATCTACTGAGAGTGTAGAGTGAGCTATAGAGGGAGCAAGTTAGGCACTGATCACTGCTCACTATAGTGTTTTGTGTTTGTTTGTTTGTTGCAAACAAGGTGTTTGATGAAATGGCCGAAAGAAATTCAAATTTGAATTTTGTATTCAAACTTGGTGGGTTTGCTATGCACATACTAGGGAGTATCTAGTTATTTGGATTGGTCAAGGGTCACTGGTTTGGTTGGGTTTTGAAAAGGTGTGATCTTCACATATGTTAAAGATTCAATTTTGAATTGTCATTTGAATGGGGTTGCTAAATGTTTCTGTAAGTTTGAAAGGTGGGTTTTGATTCACTTTTACTTGGTCTAGTAAGGGGTGAAAAGAATTGGAAAAGTTTCTGTTTGAAATCTTAGACTAGTAACACTCAAAGTGACATAGTGAGCAAGATTGGCAAAAATGACCATTTGCCTTATTTCATTTGATTTTTATTTTTTTCTTGATTTGTTTCTGCTTGGAAATGTTTTAGATGATGTTATATTCATCTTTGACCATTCCTTACTATTTAGTTGAATCACACAAGTCCATTCACTATCGTGGGAATGGTCACGGCAGATGCTTCAATCGGCAGCGAGTAGTAGAACGAGGGGCAAGGGCGGCCAGCCATCTGCGGTGCGAGATGAGGGCGGAGACACAAGGTTTTACCCAGGTTCGCCCCCCCGGAGGGTAAAGACCTACTCCTGCTAGATTGTATTATGATGGTGGTACAATGGGCAAGCTCGGCGGCTAGGCGGCGAGTCGCTTGGGTGTCTGATGGAACGTACCTCTACACGCCCTGTAGGGAGGTTTATATAGACTCACCTCCCCTAGGGTTTACATATCTCAACTGAATCAGTTAAGGCTTCGGTAATTGTTTAACCTAACTCGACTAGGTCTATCTACTCTCCCGGGCCTTCAGCTCCCAGTCGCTTGGATCCATACTAGGCCTTGATCCAGTCGCCGTCTTGCAGGCCCACTCGCCAGTTCCTGGGCCAGTCGGAAAAGTCCTGCTGGGTATACCCTGGTGGGCATATCCCCATCAGTAGTCCCCGAGGCCGTCGTTGATTGGGCGCAGGTGGTTGCTGGCAGTCGGAGTATACGGCTTCAAAGCAAGCATCCAGTCGAATCGTCGGCGGGCTCCTACATGAAGGAAACCACTAGTCATCCTGATCGCAGCTTTGGCGAGTCGAGTCGGCGAAACACTTAGTCACTGTCATAGTGATCGGGTCGGCGAGCCGAGTGGCTGAAGTTGGACCGTTAAACGTGGTCAAACTAGCCGTTGGGGTAATCCAACGGTAACTTTTAGCGTAATCACCGTGTAGTAACGGCTCCCTGATTTGGCGGGTAACAACCGCTATATAAGGGGAATGGCAGGCGATCATAGAACCATCTTCTCGCCATTTCCTCCGATTGCACGCACTTTCGCCTTCCTTCGCATCACGATCCAGCCGACCCGAAATCCTCCGACCCCCCACAAATCCTTCCGCCATGGCCCTCTCCACCGAGCCTTGGGGTAGATCTAAGTGTACGAGGGCGCAACTGGCGTCCTTCGAGGAGGCCGGGATCCTGCGCGCCGGCTGTTGGCGCATCCCCGCGGCCGGAGAGGTGACCCCGAACCCGCACGAGGGAGAATTTATCTGCTTCACCAGCCACCTAAAACGGGGGCTAGGATTCCCTACGTCCCTGTTCTTCCGACGATTCTGCGCCTACTACGGGATCCAACCGTCGGACCTGGGTCCACACAGCATCGAGCAGCTCGCCATCTTCGTGGCGTTCTGCGAGTGCTACCTGGGCTGCCGGCCCTACTTCCCTCTATGGCAAGATCTGTTCCACGGATGGATCAGTCGCGAGGAAGCGGGCAGCCCAATGCTTGCCGCGGGCGGCCTGACATTCCAGCTGAAGTCGAAGGCTTCGTTCTTTGACTTGATGCTGCCCGCCAAGGCGGCGAGCGACTGGAAGAAGTCTTGGTTCTACGTTGCCGAGGCGACCCCAGAGGGCGAGGCGGCGATCCCACGATACTCCGCCAGCCGGTCCGAACCGCGCCGACTCCAAGTCGGCAAGCTCCCCACCGACCAGCGGATGGTCGTGGACGAAATGCTCCAAACCATCCGCAGTCTGAAGAAGAAAGGCCTCCAGACAATTAACTTATACAACTGCTGGCTCGGGCGGCGGCTCGTCCCTCTGGCTCGGCGCGACCACTACATGTACCAATACACGGGCCGGGAGGACTCGACGAAGTCCTGCCTCGCCGAGTGGAAGCTCAAGGACTACACCCCAGCACTGAAGAAGATCACCCAGGCGGTGTACCTGGACGCAAAGGCTGGGGTCGCCCCCTACACCGCAAAGCATCCAGCCCCAACGGTAAATCACCTCGCATCATTCGCAGTCGTAGTTTATGCAGTCGCGTTCATTCTAATTTCATTTTGTACTCATTGCAGCTATTCCAAGTGGTGGAAGGATGGCTCCTGCCTTCAGACGACGAGAACTCGAGCTCGTCCGTCCAGGACCTGTGCGAATCGCCTCCCAAGGGCGACGCCGAGAGCGACGAGAACAGCGACGACGACGAATCCGAGGAGGAGGTCGCCCCGTTGGTTCGCAAGACCCGCGGGCAGCGTCAGCATGAGCTTGAGGCAAGTAAAAGCCTTGAGCGTCATAATGATGATGATGACGAACTTCCGGAGACCACCTCGCGCCGTCAAGCTACTCCGTCGAAGAAGAAGAAGACAGAGAAGGAGGTGAAGGCCCCTCCGAAGAAGAAGACAAAGCCGGTGAGACCGGCCTCCCCGCCGCACTCGGCGAGCAGCTCCGACGCCACCAGTCTGGCCAAGGGCGAGGCGCCGCCGATGGTAACCGCGCTGGACACGGCCGCTGTCCTGAGCGAGGTGCCACTGGCTTCGATACCTCCGTCATTCCCCCAGTCTCTAGACTAGGGGCCGCTCCGGTCGCGGCGACTTCACCTCGCAAGGAAGCTCCCGCTGAAGATGTCTCAGAGGCTCCCGTCGCAGCCTCGACGACGAAGAAACCATCCGTGTCTTGGGCGCACGACGTCTTGGAAATGGGCCTCAGTCGCCGACTGGGCCCCGAACAGGAGAAGCCGGCCGGCATCCGCACCGGGCTACGCTTCATTCCAGTCACTAAGTGAGTTTGCTCACCTTCTTTCGTCTTTCATTGTACTTGAATTATCTTGCTCACGCAATCAATTTGTAGGACCGGAGCAAAGAAAATAGGCCATCCAACCGTGGCTAAGGTGCCACCCGTCGTCAGCGAAGAGGATACCTCCCGAAGAGGAAGGCGGACGAAGTCGTCGTCTCTGCGGATGGCGCCAAGAAAGCCAAGGGCGACGATGTCGTCATGATCTCCGACGACACGGCGGTCGCGCCGAATGAACCCGCAACGGAGGCGGACGTACCCACGAAGGAGGGTGCTCCCTCGCCTGGGGTGGCCGAGCCGGCCTCCTTTGGCGCCGGTGCCTCTATCGCAACGTTCCCGCGCTTCATGGCCAGAGCGGCTACAGCGAGTGGGACCTCGCCCTCGAGCCATGCACCTGGGGTCGCCGACGTGGAGGTCGAGCAGCGTCGTGGGCACACGCCGGCTCTCCTTGCGTCCGTGGATGCGATACAACTTCATGGCATGCTTGGCGCAGCCATCCAGGTATGTCCAGTCCCCGAGGATCAGGCCGGTGTGTTGCAGCGGTCTGATTCTTTTAGTGTCTTGTTGTTATTTTTCGCGTCCAGTCCCCGAGTGCGCACTCGCTGAATTTCAGCGGGTGGGCACTTAGGATTTTGTTTTATCGCCAGTCCCCGAGCGCGCACTCGCTGAATTTCAGCGGGTGGGCACTTAGGATTTCGCTTTGGTTAACTGTTTGAATTGTGTGCAGGGTCTGCAACGTGAGTCAGCTGACCGATTGGCATCGAAACACCGCGCGGAGAAGGAACTGGCCACCGTCCAAGAGGCAAATAAGGGTCTTTAGGCAGTTGCCGTGAAGGCAGAGGAGGCTCGCCAGGGACTTGTCCCAGCGGGTGAGTTGGCAGCGGCTCAATCGGCATTGAGCTCGGCTGAGAAGCGCATCGCCGACCTTGAGCGCGAGCTGAGGGAGGCGAAATAAGAAGCAAGTTCGGCGGATGGTCGAGCCAAGGCCGCCGTTACGGCCGCCGTGGAAGAACATAAGATTTCTGACGCCCTTGTTGCTGGGCTTTAGGATGATTACACATCTCTTCAGAGATTCATCACGGATCTCTCCCGTCCCTTGATTGGTGAGTGTGTCTGCCCCTGCCTATTGCATATGCCTTTTTGTGATGTCCAACGTACTCACTGGTATCTTCTATTCGCAGGTCGCATCCTTGATAGCGCGGAAGAGGCGAGCTCGTTCGACGTGCGCCAATGTGTGGCCACGCTCGTCGACTCGGCGACGTTGTCAGCGACATGCATCCGAGCCTACCTCCAGGAGATATCGCCCACGGAAGTAATTCCCAGCGACCTCGTCGAGGTGTGGAAGTACTTGGAGAAGGCGCCGTCGGTCGTTGAGTTTATGACGCGATCGGCGTTCCGGCGCGGAGCGGCGACGGCGCTTAGCCTTGGGCTTGCTCACTTTCCAGAGGATTTCGATCTGGACGAAGTGACGAGTGGGTACCCGTCATCGACTAGCGCGGTGGAGATCTCAGAGGTGCTTAAGTTGACGGGTCGCTGACATGGTTATACCCTACGGGTACCTGACTTCAGCATACCTGGTCCAGCCCAAGGAAGGCCCACAGCGGATATACGCTGGCCCATGAAGATTTTCGGGTGGCCAAGGCCCATGACGTCTTCGGATCCTTGGAGAGCAATACTAGTGTAGATAGGAAATTCAAAGGGGTAAAACCCTAGAACTTGTAACCGACTAGGACTATGCCCGAGACCTGCCTAAGTCTATATAAAGGCCAGGAGGGCACGTCCTAGAGCTCTCGACTCATACTTTCGCACACGCCTCCACGCCAGATCGAATCTGCGCACCATGTAACCTTCGGTTCCGCCGTAATCAAGAGCAGACAAGCAGGAGTAGGGTTTACCCTCCGGGGCCTGAACCTGGGTAAATCTCGTGTCCCCTGGTTGCTTGTCTGTTAACCGTGCCACGATCTCCGGCATCCCCATCCTCTCCAAAACCCAAGTCCATAACAATGGGCATTGATGAGATTAAACCTCGTCAATTGGTGCCGTCTGTGGGAATCGGGGCTGCTGATTGTGCGATCGTGACGGTTCCGACCCGATCGATCTACAACTCCGCGGCGACGGAGAATCACCTCCTCTTCGGCGCTTTCGACTTCACCGCCCACTCGCCGGCCACCATGAAGGATTTCGAGCCCGTAGGCGGTGGATTCGAAATTTGTTCGGGAGCTTCTGCTTCCAGGTGGGACAAACTGGCACACTCCGCCTTCCTGAGCGGGTGCCCGTGCCATCGATCAGGCCCGCCTCATGGGCTCCACACCCCGTGCTACGCACATCACCATCGACAGACGAGTTCTACAACAGCAGCAGCTGCAACTCCGATCTGTGCGATCCGCCTTCGGATGAAGGGACCTACGGTTCCAGATCTGAAAGCTGCGGCAGCAGCGAACCGATCTACGAGCGCTACCAATGCGCCGCAGTCATCCAGGAGCAACAAACGCCCAACCCGCCGCCCAACACAAACCCGAACCCGCATGACAGAAACGGCGGAAACGGCGGGAACAGAAGAAGCCAGTCACCCCCACCCGAAGGGGAAAACAACGGCCACGTCATCCAACTTAGCAAAGAAGGATGGGTCCAGGCACGCCGTGCCGTCGCAGGCGACATAGTCCTGCCTGTGGACTCCCCACGTGATCTAATGATGGCATACCACTACCTCCTCATCGAGGAGCACAAGAAGCAAGTCAAGATGCAGGAGACGCTCGACAAACGCAAGCAAGCAGCCTCCGAGTCCAGCGCGCGACGAGCTATGCTCTCCGCCATAGCGCCTGGCTCTAGCACAAACGGAAACCAGGGAAACAAGCACCGCTCTCGGGTGGAAAACATGGATCCCAAGGAGCGCCGTGATGTAACCCGAACTCTCCACACATCGTTCATGGATATGGATGCCGATGGCAACATCATCCCGAAGACACCGCAAGCTGCAATCATGGCAGCCACTGCGTATCTCGCGGCTCACCCACCTCCGGAGGGAGACCCGAAAAGAGCCATGCATAAGTCCGCACTCACAGGACTCGGACTCGTCGGAGCCGCACTCCACGAAGATGCTCCTGCAGAGCCGAAGAAAAAAGCTCCGGCCAGGCGCGACCGGAGCCCCACCCCCTCATCCGAAGAGGAAGAGGAGCACGACCTTCCTCGAAGGAAGAAGAGCTCGCATCGCCACAAAAGCGACAACGACGCCAGAGACGCGCTTACACAGCGCAAAATCGACAAAGCACGCGCCAAACGCGCATGCTCGTCTGAATCCAAGATGGATGAAGACGAAGGAGAACTCTGTGGAGCTCGATGCTTCAGCAGATCTGTTCGGCGAACACAGATGCCACGCAATTTCAAGCTTCCTTCGGATACTCCGAAGTTCAACGGCACGCAAGATCCAAAATCTTGGCTCAGTGACCATCTGTCATCCGTCAAGCTTCACGGAGGCAACAAAGAAACCGCCATGCAATGCCTTCAGCTGCAGCTGACAGGCGCGGCACGGGTCTGGCTCAGCAGCCTATCATCAGGATCCATCCGAAGCTGGGAGGATCTCGCTTACAGCTTCATCCAAAATTTCAAGGGCACCAGCAAGAGGCCCGCCTCAATCGAAGAGTTGCGAGCCTGCACTCAGAGAACGGGGGAATCTATTCGCTCGTACATATTACGCTGGTCTACCACCAAGAACTCCACAGCACATATCTCCGAGGAGAGGGCCATCGACGCCTTCAGAGACGGCATCAAACGCCAAGATTTCAAGGAGGAACTTGGGCGTGTCAAGCCCAAGACACTCGACCACCTCATGGAAATTGCCAATAGTTGGGCAGACGGCGAAGATTGCATCCAGCAAGCGCAATCAGATGAAGAGGACGACTACGGCCGAAGACGTGAACGCCGCAGCAAGAGGAGATCGCGCGTCTACGAGGACCGCGACGGACCCGACATGGTCGGGCCGGCTACACCGACCGCCGTAACGATAACAGCCACAACAGCGGAGGATACCGCGGCGGAAACTTCCGCGACAACGGACGACCAACGCAGTCGTGGCAATGTCGCGACCGCGACAACGGACCCTCAGCATTCGACAAACTTTCGGGTCCATGCACCATCCACTTCTACATCGACAAACAGGATGGCAAAAAGAAAGCCAGCCACATGCTCAAGGACTGCCGCGAGTTCCAGAAACTCAGCGAAAGCATGGTGCAGATGAGGCAACAAGCCCCAATCCCTACGTTCGGAAACGCACCTGCGCCAGGTGAAATAGCACACGGAGCTCCTCCACCGCCACCTATTGGAGGCCCAAACCAACCAGTCGCACCAGCGCAAAACAACGCCGGGGTCGGATACCCCCCACCAAAGGGAGCACTAAATATGATCCAGAAGGGGCGCCCCACAAACAGGGTGCAGAATAAAATAACCCGACAAATCAACTTGGTCGTGGCAACTCCGCCTGCAATCCCTGAGTACCTCAGCGGATCGGAGTCCTGCATCACATTCACTCGCGCGGATCACCCTTGCCAGATCCCTCGCCCAGGTCATGCTGCCCTGGTGCTGGAGGCGCAGATCGGAGGCTTCAAGATGAGTCGCGTCTTCATGGATGGTGGCAGCGGCATCAATCTAATGTTCGCAAGCACTCTAGCAGCTATGCGGATCCCGCAATGCAGCCTGGAACAATCAGACACAACGTTCCACGGCATTGTCCCAGGAAAGGGCATATTCCCCCTGGGCAAAATAGGGCTCGACGTCATCTTCGGGAAGCCGGACAATTTTCGGCAGGAGCGCCTAGAATTTGAAGTGGTGGACTGGTCGTCGCAATACCACGCCATCCTGGGGCGTGTAGCATTCGCAAGGTTCCTGGTCGTCCCACACTACGCATACCTACTACTCAAGATGCCAGGACCAAGGGGCGTCATCACGGTCCACGGGAGCTTCACCCGATCGGACCAATACGACAGGGATTTCAACAAAATCTCCCAGTCTTTCGGCATGCAAGACGAGCTTGTAAGGCTCCGCGAGGTGACGGACAACGGGGCACCCCCAGTCACAAGGCAAAACGCACCCGACATGTCCTTCGACTCCACCGTCAACACCAAGAAAGTGCAGGTCCATCCGACGGATGCCTCCAAGACGGCGCAGATCGCCAACGACCTCAGTGCCGCATAGGAAGGCGTGCTCGTCGAATTCCTCCGTGAGCGTTAGGAAATCTTCGCATGGTGTCCTGCAGACATGCCAGGAGTTCCCAGGGAATTCGCCGAGCACGCACTCAACGTCTTTCCAGACACCAAGCCAGTCAAGTAGTCCATCCGAAGACTGTCGGAGCCACGAGCCGAAGCTATCGGCAAGGAAATCAATAGACTACTCGCTGCAGACTTCATCAGGGAAATCAAAGAAAGCGAGTGGCTTGCAAACACGGTGATGGTCCCAAAGAAGGACACGAACATCCTGTGGATGTGTGTGGACTTCACGTCACTAAACAAGCATTGCCCAAAGGACCACTTCCCTCTTCCACGGATCGACCAGATCATCGATTCGACTGCAGGTTGCGAGAAACTCTCCTTCCTCGACGCCTACTCAGGCTATAACCAGATTCGACTCAAGGTCGAAGATCAAGAGAAAACGGCGTTTATCACACCCTTCGGAGTATTCTGCTACAACACAATGCCCTTCGGGCTAAAGAACGCGGGTGCCACGTACCAGCGATGCATGCAGGCCTGCCTCAAGGACCAGATCGGTCGCAATGTCCAAGTCTATGTCGACGACATAGTAATAAAAAATAAGGAGGCAAGGACACTTATCGATGATCTCCGCGAGACGTTCGAAAACCTTGATCGCTACAGGATCAAGCTCAACCCCGAAAAGTGCGCCTTCGGCGTCCCATCAGGTCAGCTGCTCGGGTACTTCATCTCTCAACGAGGGATCGAGGCGAACCCGAAGAAAATTAGAGCCATCATGACGATGGAGAAGCCGAAAAACCTCAAGGGCGTCCAGCAGCTCGCAGGACGAGTAGCGGCACTAAGCAGGTTCATCAGCCGCATGGGCGAGAAGGTCCTACCATTCTACCAGCTGCTGCACAAGGCAGACAAGTTCGAGTGGACACCAGAAGCCAACGACGCATTCGAAAGCCTCAAGCGGCTCCTCTCCACCTCGTCAGTTTTGGTCACGCCAAAGGAGCGCGAGCCCCTGCTACTGTACATAGCAGCCACACACCAGGTGGTCAGCACCGTACTCGTGGTCGAACGACCCGAAGAAGGCAAGACCCACGGGGTCCAGCGCCCAATTTACTACCTCAGTGAGGTACTGACACCAACAAAGCAGAGGTACCCTCACTACCAGAAACTAGCCTACGGTGTGTTCATGACGGCTCGACGGCTGAGCCACTACTTCCAGGAGCATCAGGTGATGGTCGTTAACGAGGCACCCCTGAACAGCATCCTGAATAACCCGGAGGCCACAGGACGGGTGGCCCTGTGGGGCATCGAACTGTCACCCTTGGACATCGTCTACGAGAAGCGACACGCAATTAAATCTCAAGTACTTCCGGACTTCCTGGTACATTGGATGGAGCTGCAGCTGCCAGACACCCCAGATATGTCGCAGTCATGGACAATGCACTTCGACGGCTCCAAACGCGAAGCCGGAGCAGGGGCAGGGGTCATACTGACCTCCCCGCAAGGCGACAAGATGAAGTACGTTCTTCGGATGAAATTCAGAGCCTCCAACAACGAGGCCGAATACGAAGCCCTCATCCATGGCATGAGGATGGCAAAGATATGCGGCGCAACGCGCCTGGTCATCTATGGTGACTCCAACCTCGTCGTCCAGCAGACGATGAATGAGTGTGATGCACACGCCGAAAACATGATCGCGTACCGCGCGCTCTACAACGCACTCGAAGGAGAATTCGACGGCTGCGAGCTTCGACACGTTGGACGAGAAAGCAACAAGGAAGCCGACAGACTCGCCAACATCGGCTCCACTTGCGCAAAGGTGCCACCAGGTGTGTTCCTTGAACAGATCTGCGTGCCATCCATCAAGCGGAAATTCCCCAAGGGATCAACCAAAGAAGCAGAACACTCGGGAGATACGCTACCCGAAGGACATGAAGGACCCGAAAAACTGGACACAGATGTAGCCACGGTCAACCTAATGCAGGTCATGGCAGTCGAAGAAACTTGGACGCGACCATACCTCCAGTTCTTGATAAACGGAGAACTGCCTGACAGCCCGACAGATGCCCGGCGCATATCTCGTCGGTTAAAAGCCTTCACCATCATCAACGGCGAGCTGTACAAACACAGCATCACGGGTGTACTACAACGGTGCGTCACCATCGACAACGGCAAAGCCATACTCCAAGACATCCATGAAGGCATCTGCAGCCACCACGCAGGCAGCCGCTCCCTTGTCGCCAAAGCTCTACGAGCAGGATTCTACTGGCCAACGGCCATGAGAGACGCAAAGGACATCGTCCGAAGATGCAACGGATGTCAACGGTTCGCCGACAAACCGCACGCACCCGGGTCCGAGCTCAGACCCATACCCATAGCCTGGCCTTTTGCTCAATGGGGCCTTGACATGATCGGCAAACTGCCAAAATCCTCGAAAGAGGGACACGTCTTCCTCCTGGTTGCAGTCGACAAATTCACCAAGTGGATCGAGGCCATGCCAGTCACCAACCAGAAGGGCAAAACCGCCGTCAAATTCTTCGAGTCCATTGTCTACAGGTTCGGCCTACCGCACAGCATCATCACCGACAACGGATCGAACTTCATCTCCGAAGAATTCCAGGACTTCTGCGAAGGCCTTGGGATCAACATCACGTATGCCTCAGTGGCACACCCGCAAACAAACGGGCAAGTGGAAAAGGCCAACGGCCTAATTGGCGCCGGCATCAAGAAGCGCCTCATGAGCTCACTCGAGCAAAAAGCTGGAAAGTGGACGAAAGAGCTACCATCTGTCCTATGGAGCTTACGGACTACGCCAAACAGCTCCACCGGCTACACACCGTTCTTCATGGTGCACGGAGCTGAGGCCGTGCTACCAGCCGAAGTATGCCACCAGGCCCCACGAGTCGTCGCTTACAGCGAAGCCGAATCCACGGCTGCACTCGAAGATGTCGTCGACACACTCGACGAAGCACGGGATATAGCAGCAGCTCGATCAGCGGTGTACCAGCAGAGTCTCCGCAACTACCACATCCGCCGGCTGCGCCCAAGGTCCTTCGTCGAAGGAGACCTCGTCTTGCGACTCAAGCAAAAGCGACCAAATAAATTCGAGTCACCATGGGAAGGACCCTACGTCATCACCGAAGTCATCCCAGGTGGCGCCTATCGCCTCAAGCACGTGGAGTCTGGAGTCGCATACTCCAACCCATGGAATATCTCGCACCTGCGACGATTCTATCCGCAGCAACCTACCCCCCTTTTTACTTTCAATAAGGCTTTCAGCCAAGGCTACTCAGCCGAACAATGTACCTCCTCCATTACGATATAAATGAAGCTAAGTGTCTCGCCCCAAAACTTCAGTTCGCTATTTTCGCAACTTTACTACATGCTACATACGCACTCGGGGGCTCCCCCCACCTCACGATTTCGTCGACTGAGGATCAAACATGTACACCTGAGTAGCTGACAACGTCAGGCAAACGAAAAGGACACGTACTCAACCAAAGCACTGCGTGCTAACAACAAACAAACCTTTACAACAAAGGGCACAACACGCCCAGCCGAAATATACAAATTTTATATCTATCTGTTTATTTTCAGGTCCTACCTATTCTAAAGAATAACCCGAGCACGCTGCTTAAACAAATCTACGACCTGTTCGGCATACTGTCTTACAGCTGCGTAATGCGGGCGCATGTCCCACTCACCGTCGTCCGGCCGAGAAGGTGGCCCAGCTGCCACAGCAGCCAAATCTACGTCAGGACGGTGCACCCTCACAAGAGACAAAGCAGCCTTCACTCCCGCGACGAGCTACTGCCGCACCAGCTCCTTGACATTGCTCGCACTCCGAAACTTCGACAGAAGACCCGCAAGGGTCGTCGGTACGGCATCCAAAGGAAACATGACGTGCAGCACCGAGGAAAGTGATGTCTGCACTTGGCGGAGCACCCGTGAAACTTGATAAACACGATCCTGCACCGTCGCCAGAGCCATGGCGTGATCGCGATCCATCCAGAAGAAGCCATCGGCCTCCATGTCCTGTTGAGTCAAGCAATTGACCCGAACAGCGACACGCTCTTTTTCTTCCCTCGGAGCAAGATTCGCACCTGCGACAATCGCACAAAACAAGAATAAGGCCAGCAGGCTCACCCGAAGAACTGAGCTACAGCTCGAACCAAAGATCAACTTACATTGCAGCTGCTTGGACAGCCGAACCAGCTCCGTCATCAAGTACTCCTCTCTGGCTGCACCACGATCCGCCTTGGACTTCCAAACATCGGCACGACCGCGTAACCCGAGCAACTCCCTCTCCAGACTACGCACGCGATCCCGAAGGAAAGTGAGCTGCGAGGAATCATCCAGCGATGGTCGCAATGGCATTGCAGATGAGGTGTCAACTGGGTCAGCACCCGAAGGAACCTATAGCAGCAGAAAAAGAAAGGAACACAGACATTCAGCCAAGGATAGAGCGCAACTCAGAGGAATTCATTAAATATATAAGGCCACTACGTGGCACAAGGATGGTATTCTTCAAAATATTTACAACAAAAGTAGACTACAAACTACCCTACGTCTACTACGCCTAAGATGCAGGACCCTGAGTCGCCTCGGAGCCAGACTGCCTAGCTTTGGCCCCGCCCTGCTGCCGCAGTGCATACTCAGACAGCAAATCAATGAGCTTGGGCCCATATCGCTTGCAGCGAGCAGAATAGGCAGCAAAGGCTACCTCGGATCCATCCGCAGCCGTCGGCATCCGAGAGGTGATCTGAGGCAGATCCAGCTCTGCTCCAGCCGCCAAGGTCATCGCCAGCCCGACGGACGCGTCGATGCCTTTCTGCTTGCGCTTGTACGCCGCAGGCGCTTCGGCTGACAGAGCCTCCGCCAGAGCATCCACATCATCAAGGGCTGCGCCCTTCGGGACAAGCTCCCTGTAGAAGCGACCAAGGACCTCCTTCGCCTTGGCAAGGGAGCTGACGACGGTGCTGTAGCGGTCTTCGACCGCCACAGCGGCATCATCTAGAGCACTCCCGTGCTCTAGAGCACCGCGGTCGAACTCGATGCCTGCGACATCTGAGACAAAAATAAGAAGGAAAGCATGAAGAAAATCAGCACAGAAGAAGACCCGAAGAAAAAGAAACAAGCACAAACTAGCACTCACCCGAAAGAGCCTTGGCAGCAGCCATGAGCTTCGTTGCTACCTCTTTTTCACGAGCAGCCGCAACAGTGGCCAGCTGCTCCTCACGATCCGCGGCCTCCTGCTGCAGACGCTCCTTCGCTTCGGCTGCCTTAGTCAGCTCTAGCTCGAGGCGCTCTTTCGCGCCAATGGCGGCTTCGGCCTTCTGCTCCGACTGACCAAGTCTCTTCTTGAGAGCGTCGACCTTACGGAGAGAATCGTTATGCTCCTCTGCATTCAAGACAAACAAGTGTCAAACAGCAGAACCAGGATACATAGGAGAGGCGTTGAGAGACAGATGGATACCTTGAAGCTGCCGAAGGTTCGCCTCCAGCGCCAGGCGCTCTTGCACCAGCCGCTTGGCCTCCTGCACAAAAGGCTGAGGAAAAAGCAATAGCAGTAAGAAAAGGACTTGGGGGCTACGCCCAACACAAAGGAGTAAAAACAAAATTCGCACACGAAGATACTCGGGGGCTCCCCCCGTGACATAAAATAAAGGAACTTACATGCTCTGATGGCGACTCCGAAGGCCCGCCTGCGAAATTCTGAGGCGCAACCACCTGCGCCTCCTGCACAGGAGGATCCGGAGCGGCGCCCCCCGAAGTCGCCACCGTTTGAGGAGGAGGAGACGCAATCTTCGACTCCCCCATCATCTCCCGCGCACCATCACTGGAGGAATCATGGGAGGAATGCCTGCGTACAAATCAATCAGTACAAGCCCAAAAATCATGAAGGAAAAAGGACAATAGTACAACAAGAAAACTTACGAGCCAAGCGAGCTCAGGTTGAAGACAGGAGGAGTCCTTCGGACTCTCTTCTCCTCTTTCTTCTCTTCCTTCTTCTCCTCCTTTTTCTCTTCCTTCTTCCGCTTCGCTAGCGGGTGCGGGGCTACAGCCCGCACAGGAATGGCAGGAAGGGGAGAGGACGAACCTCCATGATCATCACTATGACGCTCAAGGCCCAGAGGGTTCCTGGGAGTCGGAGGAGTTGAAGCATCCGAAGACTCACTGGAGCTCCGTGCTCGCTTGCGCGTATGATCCTCACTCGACTCGTCGGCATCCTCCGCCGGAGATCACGCCGACGGTAGCTCGGACACGGACTCAACCACTTCATTATCCGGGGCAGCTGGAAATAATTCGGGCAATGGAGGTACCATGCCCGGCACTTTGAAGCTCTGCAAAATCAGAAGGAACTTTGTTAGCAAACAAAGGAAATAAATACACAGCCTACAAAAAGCACTACGTGCATAAATCTACACCTGCGGTACGGCCAACGTCGAAGAAAATGGAGGAGTTAGCGACTTCCCCGGGATTTCTTCTCCGGCCTTGAACTCCAGCAGCGCACGAAGGGCCCTGTCAAGATCCCCCTCGGAGATTTTCTCAGCCGAAACCCTCGTTGGATCACGGCGCCCAGAATAAAGAAACATCGGGTGCGCCCTCGCTTGGAGAGGTTGCACCCGACGCTCAAGAAAAGTCCGGATGATGTCCACGCTGTTCACCTCCTTCTCCGGAATCAGCTGGAGATCCTCCACCTGACAGTAAAGGGCCTCTATCTCCGCCTTCTCACCGTCCAAGATTTGGTTTTTCCAAGACCTTTTCGGCTCAATCATTTGGGAGGGGTCAAAGGGAACAAGACCAAAATCTTGCCCGGGCACTACGGAGTCGCGGATATAAAACCATCGCCTCCGCCAGTACTGGACAGATTCGGACATGGAAAAAGAAAAGAACAGAAGATTGGGACTAAGGGAAATGATGCAACCCCCAATGGGATATACACCATCCGAACCGGATTGCCTCTTCACGGAATAGAGCTTCCGGAAGAGGCCGAAGTGCGGCTCAATGCCAAGCCAGCACTCGCAAAAAGTGACAAAACACACAATGTGGAGAAGAGAATTGGGGGACAGATGATGAAGCTGAATCCCATAAAAGAAGAGCAGTCCACGGAGGAAATTGTGGACTGGAAAAGAGAACCCACGCATAACGAATGCGAGAAACATAACCCGATACCCAGATGGGGGACGGGGGATTACCTCATTGCCAGGAAGTTTCACGGCCTCCCTATCTTGCGGGATCAGGCCCCGCTCGCGAAGCTTGCGGAGATCGCTCTCCCGCGTCTCTGACCGCCGCCAGCCACCGTCGGTGACACGGGTAGCGGCGGTGCCTTTCTGTCCTCCGGCGGCGCTGGTCCCAACGGCAGACGAGGACTTCTTTGACTTCCCCATTGCGCTACGGCGGCGTCGGTGGTGAAAACGCAGAAACAACGATGGAAATGTGGAAGGAAATCCCAGCGCGCAGCAAGAATCGCTAGAGAACAAGGAAGCAGTGAAAACAAGAACTGGTGCGGTGAAAACAAACCGCTGCTCTCCTCAATGATTATAACAGCGAAGACGATGCACGGCAGCTGTCCATCCAGAAGACCTAACGCCAACGATAGATCCGGCCGTACACGTGTCAGCATCACAACGAACCTTCGTTACCACGCCGTCCACTACGCGCGGAAATCGAGGAGACGCCGTAATTATCTCCACGCCGCGCGTGACCGGTTAATTCAAAGTCAGCAAGTGGGACCCACGCTTCGTCCAGTCAAGTCATCTCTGGCGTAGCAGACGCTTGAGGTCATCGATCGTCAGCACTGACGTCATCAAAAGCTATACCAGCACCAATTACAATTCTTCGGCTCCACAACTAAGAGTACTCACTCGAATCTTCGATTCGACTAAATACTCGGGGGCTACTCCTATCAGGAGCGCTGGCCGCGCACCCGGAAGATGAATAAAGACAAAGTATTTCTTCGAGTCCTACGTCGAGTCTACGACTCCACTACGGACTCGGGGGCTACTCCCATAGGGAGGATGAATTTAAGCATCTAAAAAATTTCGTGTCCTACGGGCTTAACAACTGAACAATGCTTGATCTAAAGTCTCTGCTCGAGTCTACGACTCGAACAGACACTCGGGGGCTACTCCCATAGGGAGTGCTGGTCGCGCACCCTATGAAATCTTCGACTGCGATCCTTCGGATCAGGATACAAAAAACTTTTCGGCAACTCTGCCCCAACAAAACGACCGAGTAAGCGACAATCTCCTAGGCCACCCGAAGCACCTCCGTGGTGATAAATGTTCGGATGCTGTGTCTGCGACGCAAAGATAAGACCTGTAGATATCATCTGATGGCCTGGCAACGCACATGACTGCGCTCTGCTAGTATAAATCCATGCCAACAGGCGTGATGAAAAATCCCGACGGACGCGTTGGGTACATCAATTAAAAACACTGGAATTCCACTCCTGTAAGTCCTCCGCGGCCTGAGTCGAATTACGCCAGCATATGTTCTGGGTTCAAGTTAAGGGACTCGAACCTGATGAAGATCGTGTTGTTTCGTCCTAAGACAGTTAACTGGCCCTGATCCGTCGGGTGAGTCAGGCACGCGCATCAACAATCCCTACACACAAATACTGTTACTACTTAGTTGCACCCGAAGGATTAAAGAGTCCTCAGCCGAATCTACAATTCGACTGATCACTCGGGGGCTACTGACATGGTTATACCCTACGGGTACCTGACTTCAGCATACTTGGTCCAGCCCAAGGAAGGCCCACAGCAGATATACGCTGGCCCATGAAGATTTTCGGGTGGCCAAGGCCCATGACGTCTTCGGATCCTTGGAGAGCAAGACTAGTGTAGATAGGAAATTCAAAGGGGTAAAACCCTAGAACTTGTAACCTACTAGGACTATGCCCGGGACCTGCCTAAGTCTATATAAAGGCCAGGAGGGCACGTCCTAGAGCTCTCGACTCATACTTTCGCACACGGCTCCACGCCAGATCGAATCTGCGCACCTTGTAACCTTCGGTTCCGCCGTAATCAAGACCAGACAAGCAGGAGTAGGGTTTTCCCTCTGGGGGCCTGAACCTGGGTAAATCTCGTGTCCCCTGGTTGCTTGTCTGTTAACCGTGCCACGATCTCCAGCATCCCCATCTTCTCCAAAACCCAAGTCCATAACAATAGGCATTGATGAGATTAAACCTCGTCAGTCGCGCCGCGGTGTACTCCGAGCGCGTCTGGGCGATGGGCGACCTCCTTCCTTACCAGGACACGGTCGTCGCGCCCAACGACCCCGAGCCGCAGCATCGGGACTTTAAGGTCGAGCATCCCTTTCGTGCGGCGATGGCGGGTGAGCTGACGACGTATCCGTCGAACCCGTACACTCCCTTCATCCGCAATCGCAAGGGTTCTGGCGAGTCGTCATTGAAGCCTGCGGAATAGAATAGTTTGCCCTGGGGCGTTAGTAGCAGATCTGCCGTTTGGGCATATTTTGTATTCTAAGATGATTGCGACATGCTATTAATGAGATATCGTGTTTGTTTTGTGACTTGTCATGTGTTTTCCGATTGAGGGTTGAACGAGTCCCCGAGCGCGCCCGCCCTTTTTGTGGGGTTTACCTCGTGTGTGATGTGTTTGTGGTTTTTGAATGTTTTGTTATTGTGGTCGACTCGCCCGGACTCGGAGAGCCAGTCGCAAGGCGACTCCCTTGAGCGCTCTGTACTTCACCGTTTTCCCTTGCGCGAACGAGGTCGGGTGGCCGAGTCCCCGAGCGTGGTACTTGGTTGTTCTAGGCGCGACTCAAGGGTGGGTGAGGACTTGGCGCGTTAGTTTGAGCGCATCACTCCTGCCTGGCCCGTTGGGTCAGTCGCATGGCGAGTCCTAGGCATGCTCTCATACTTGGCGTTTTCCCGAGCCGCTCGCGCTGAACTGGTCGTCAGTCCCCGAGCGTGGTACTTGGATGTTCGAGTCGCTATGTCGAGGATGTGGAGGATCATGGTCGCTGTGAGAAGCGAAGCCAGTTGTCTTGTCTCGTAGAGCCAGTCGGGCTAGGCGACTCCAATGGGGCTCCGGGTAGGCGTTTTTCCTGGACGATGCAAAACCTGAGGTGACCCAGTGCTCTTGCATCGCACTACTTGGCCGTGCCGGTCGCTGTACCAAAGGTTGACTTCTGCGGTTAGCCTGACACTGTTATTACGAGTGCGAGTGGCACAAGACACGGAGAGTAGGCACGATTTGCAGTAACCAATTCTTTTATTTCATAGCGACTGGAGGGTACATATGTGGAGTTCTAGGAATAGAACTTCCATAGGAGGTTCACATTCCACGGTCGCTTGACGTCGAGTTTGCCATCCCCGCGGACATCGATGAGGTAGTAGGCATCGTTGCCGAGTACGCGCCTGATGGCGAATGGTCCCTCCCATGGAGGGGAAAGCTTGTGCATGCCCTTCTTGTCCTGGATGAGGCGCAGCACCAGGTCGCCTTCTTGGAAGGTGCGAGTTTTCACCCGCCGGCTGTGGTAGCGGCGGAGTCCTTGCTGGTAGATGGCAGTGCGTGATCGAGCGAGGTCACGTGCCTCGTCGAGTTGATCGACTCCGTCCTGGCGGACGAGTTCGTTTGCAGCCTCCGTGTAGTGGATGACCCGCGGCGAGTCGTGCTCGAGGTCGGTGGGCATGACTGCCTCGACGCCGTACACCATGAAGAAGGGGGTGAATCCTGTCGACCTGTTGACCGAGGTGCGGATGCCCCAGATGACGGAGGGTAGCTCCTCGACCCAGCACCCGGCGGTGCGCTCGAGTGGTACTTGGAGTCGCGGCTTCAGGCCATGGAGGATGCTTTGATTGGCCCGTTCCGCCTGGCCGTTGGATTCCGGGTGGGCGACTGACGCGAGATCGAGCCGGATGTGGTGTTCTTCGCAGAACTCGGCCATGGCTCCTTTGGCAAAGTTGGTGCCGTTGTCCGTGATGATGCTGTTTGGGAACCCGTAGCGATATATGAGCTCGCGTAGGAATTTTGTGGCGGTCTTCCCGTCGCACTTCCGGACTGGTTTGGCCTCCACCCACTTTGTGAATTTGTCGACCACGACCAGGAGGTGGGTGTAGCCGGAGGGAGCCTTTTTGAAGGGGCCTACCATGTCCATGCCCCACACGGCGAATGGCCAGGTGATGGGGATTGTCTTGAGCGCTGAGCTCGGCACGTGTGTCTGGTTGGCGTACTTCTGGCACCCGGCGCACCGCTGGACAATGTTGACGGCATCGGCGTGTGCGGTGGGCCAGTAAAAGCCATGCCGCATAGCCTTGGCGACCAGAGAGCGGGCGCCGGCGTGGTGGCCGCAGTCGCCGGAGTGGATGTCGTGGAGGATCTTGCGTCCTTCGGCGGGTTGGACGCAGCGTTGGAACACGTCGGTGACGCTGCGCTTGTGGAGCTCGCCATCGATGATGGTGTAGGACTTGCATCGACGTGCGATCATCCGAGCATCTGTCTCGTCTGCCGGCAAGGTGCCGGCCTCCAGGTAGGCGACGTAGGGCTTGGTCCAGTCGTCGGACTCGGTGACGAGTGCGACCAGGGCTGCCTCTGGCTGCAGCGGGACTCCGATGTCGATCTCCCTTGGGGGAGAGACTGATGGCTTGGTGATCGTGTCCAGGAAGACCCCGGCGGGTGGTGCGAGTCGAGCCAACCCAATGCGAGAGAGTGCGTCGGCCTCCTCATTCTTCCGCCTGTCGATCCACTCGACGGAGTAGCCTGTGAAGTGTCCACCCAGCTTGTCCACTGCTTGGCGGTATGCTGCCATGGTGGGGGAAACAGCGTCGCAGGTGCCAGCGACTTGCCTGGCGACGAGGTCGGAGTCTCCGTAGCAGCGTAGGAGGTTGACGTTCATCTCCCTGGCGGCCCGCATGCCGTGGAGTAATGCCTCGTACTCGGCCATGTTGTTGGTGCAGGGGGTGAAGTCGAGGCAGAGGACGTAGCGGAGCTTGTCGCCCTTCGGTGAAGTCAGCACGATCCCTGCTCTTGCGTCGTCCGTGTTCTTGGAGCCGTCGAAGTGCAGGCTCCAGTAATGGAGGTATGGCAGCTTCTCTGGCTGCTGGGCCTCTTCCCAGTCGGCGATGAAGTCCGCTAGAGCCTGCGACTTGATCGCTTTTCGTGGCTCGTATTTGATGTTGTGGACGCCAATCTCGACGGCCCACTTGGCGACCCGCCCGGTCGCCTCGCGGTTGCGGATGACGTCCTGCAACGGTGCTGAGGAGACGACTGTGATTGGATGTTCCTGGAAGTAGTGCGGTAGGCGCCACTGTGCTCTGAAGACCGCGTATACCAGTTTCTAGTACTGCGGGTATCGCTGGCGCGACTCGGTGAGGACCTCGCTGATGTAGTACACCGGTCGTTGTACTAGGCGCTCCTTTCCTTCTTCCGGCCGTTCGACGACCATGACGGCGCGACGACGCGCTCGGATGCTGCGACGAAGACCAGCATGGGTTCTTTGTCGGCGGGGGCGGCGAGTAGTGGTGCGGCGAGTAGCACCTTCTTGAGGTCGCGGAGCGTGTCGTCTGCCTCCTTGTCCCACTGGAAGGTGGGGTTCTTGCGCATCAGGCGGTATAGGGGCATCGCCTTTTCGCCCAGGCGGGGGATGAAGCGACTGAGAGCCGCTACTCGCCCGGCCAGCTTCTGGACGTCGCGCAAGCACTCGGGTTTGCCGAGTCGGGCGATCGTGTCGATCTTGGTGGGGTTCGCCTCAATACCTCGCTTAGAGATGACGTACCCCAGTAGTTGTCCTGCGGGTACACCGAAGGTGCATTTTCCTGGGTTAAGCTTTATCTTGTATTTTTGCAGGTTGGCGAATGTTTCCGCCAGGTCGGCGAGTAGATCGCCCTGGCGAGCGGATTTTACGACCATGTCATCGATGTAGACGTGGATGTTGCGGCCAATTTGGCTCGCGAGGCACTCTTGCATGCACCGCTGGTAGGTCGCTCCGGCGTTCTTGAGGCCGAAGGTCATGGCGGTGTAGTAGAAGGCTCCGAATGGCGTGATGAACGCCGTCTTCTCCTCGTCCTCGACGGCCATTTTGATCTGGTTGTATCCAGAGTAGGCGTCGAGGAAACATAGCGACTCCGAGCCCGCGGTAGAGTCGATTATTTGGTCGATCCGCGGGAGGACGAACTGCTCCTTCGGGCAGGCGCTGTTCAAGTTTGTGTAGTCGATACACATCCTCCAGGTCCCGTTCTTCTTCTCGACCAGGACTGGGTTTGCCAGCCACTTGGAGTACTTGATTGGCCGGATGAAGCCTGCAGCGAGTAGATGCTGCACCTCCTCGGTGATGGCTCGGCGGCGCTCTTCATTGAAGGGCCGCGGCGACTGTTTGACGGGTCGCACTTTGGGGTCGGCGTTTAGTTTGTGCTCAGCGAGCTCCCTAGGGACACCAGGCATGTTAGATGGCTTCCATGCGAAGATGTTCCTGTTCTCACGGAGGAACTCGATGAGCGCGCCTTCCTAGGCTGGGCTCATGCCTATCCCAATCGTCACCGTTTGGCTGGAGTCGCCTGGGACCAGCTCGACGGTGCGGGTGTGCGTCGTTGCCTCGAAGGTTGAGGTGTTTGCGCCCTCCGAGTTGGGCTTCTTGAGTATGGTGGGGTCGTCGTTGTTGACCCCGCTCGCGTACTTGGTGAGCTCATCGGCGTGGTTGGTTTCTGTCGTGATGACGGCGTCGGCGAGTTCTGCTCCTTTGGCCTCGCATTCGGCGGCCATGTCGGGGTCGCCGTTGATGGTTATGACGCCACACGGCCCGGGGAGCTTCATCGCGTTGTACGCGTAGTGGGGCGCTGTCATGAACTTGGCGAACGCCTGGCGCCCCAGGACGCAGTGGTAGGGGCTGTCGAAGGGTACCAGCTCGAAGACGATCCGCTCGGTGCGGAAGTTTGCTGGTGTGCCGAAGGTGACGGGCAGCGTGACCTTGCCGATCGGGTACGCCTTCCGACCGGGGACGATGCCATGGAACATGGTGTGGGTTGTCTCGATCATTGACTGCGGGAGCCGCAGCCGCCTGAAGGTGTCCAGGTACTGGATGTTGATGGAGCTGCCGCCGTCCATCAATGTCTTAGGGAGCCAGTAGTCGCCGACCTTAGGCTTGACCACCAGGGCGACTCGGCCTGGATACTCGATGCGTGGCGAGTGGTCCTGGCGGCTCCAGGTGATGGGCTGCTCAGACCAGTTGAGGAACTGGGGAACGTCCACCTGAGCCACCGCGTTGACGGCGATGGCGCGGGTGATGACCTTCTTCTCGCGCTTCGTGTTGAAGCCTGTGAAGGTATGGAGCGAGCCGGCCACTTTGCCGAATTTTCCGCCGTTTGGCGGGTCGTTGTCGGGGTCCTCCCGTGCTCGCCGTGCCTTCTCGATCTCCCTGAGGGTGTGGCAGTCGGCGGTCGTGTGCGTTGCAGGCTTCCCTTCCTGCTATGAAACACACAAGGTTGGTTAAGGAGGGTCGCGGGGTAGAACCTTGGCTTGGCCTTGTAGTTGCCTCCGTCGCGGCGTTGTCCTCCGTCGCGGCGGAAACTTTTGGGCTCGCGTTGTGCATGCCCGGCATTGGCGACGAAGTCGACTCGCCCGTCACTGCGGCGCTTGCCGGTGAGGCGAGTGTTGCTGTAGCGTAGGTCGGACCGTCGTCCGCTGTCGTTGCCGCTCGTGCGGCGTTGACCTCCCGACTCGTCGTCGGTTTCCTGGTTTGGATCTTCCTCCGCGTACCGTTTGGCGATCTCGAGGAGGTCCGGTATGTTGTCGAGTGTGCGAGAATGTCGCTTGAGCTTGGCGACCAAAGGCTCGTAGCGGCACGAGGTCTTTGAAGCAATGGATCGCGGTGTCCGGGTGGATGCCGACCGCGTTGTACCAGAGTTCTTTCCACCGCTGGACCCAGTTGCGGGTCGACTCGCGGGGTCCCTGGATGCATCGCTCCAGGTCCTCGATGGTGGTGGCACGGGTGTAGGAGCACTCGAAGTGCCTGACGAAGGCGTCGCGTATCTCCTCCCAGGAGTCGATACTATCCTGGGGGAGGGTGTTGATCCACTGCCTGCACGTCCCCTCCATCATCAGGGGGAGGTAACGGGCGGCTAGTAGGTCGGTGTGGCCTGCGATCCCCATCGCCATGAGGTATGTATCGAGCCAGACGGCGGGGTCGTACGAAGGGTCGTACTTTTCTATCTCCTTCGGCGCCTTGAAGTTCGGCGGGTACTTCTCGCCTCGGATCATCGGTCCGAAGCACTTGGGGCCGAGTCGGCTTAGCGACCCCATTGGCTCGTCGTCGCAGCGATTGGTTAGGGTGTGTCGCAGGTCGTCGGGCTGGCGTGCGCGCCAGCTTTGGTTGTTGATGTGTGGGTGCGGGCGTCGATGGGTTGACCGTTGGCGGTGACGAAGTTGGTCGCTGGCCTAGGGTCGTTGGTGGAGAGTGCCGCGTTCGCGGGTCGGTGTTGGAGCTGCAACGGCTCTGGTGGTGGGCAGTTGAGGGTGTTTGCCGCCATTGGGCGGCCGCTTGAGGCTGCTCTGCTTCCCGAAGAACGCGAGTACACTCGACCCTGCGAGTCGGCGCCTGCGTTTTGCTGCTCAACGGCCTTTGCGAGCAGGGCCCTGACGTACTGGATCTGTAGGGCGCCATCACCGGTGGCCGTGATGTTGTCGGCTGCTGCTCGGCCCGCCACGAGGTTGTCCATCGGGGTGGAGAACAGTGGGAGGCCATTCGCGTCCCGCTCCTGTGAGGAGACTACTATCCATGGCTGATCCCTGGGGGGTGTGCGGTTGGGTGGAGGTGGGGCGCCCATCGCCGTCGACCCTGGCGGGGGCCGGGCGCTTCCTCCTGGTGGCGCGTTCTCGCAGATCGCGCGCTCGGCCACGCGGACCGGGTCGTTTTCATCGTCGAAGTTCAGGGCGCGCCCCTGGACGGTGGGGTTCAGGCGCGACCTGATTCGCTGCTGGTGGTAGCGCGATAGCTCCTGCGCCGTCACCTGCTCGAGGCGAAATTTTTCGCGCTCGGCTTGCTCCTTGCGCACTGCCTCCGCCAGCTTCAGGTGGAGTTCCTCGACCTCCGTTGCCATGGCGTTAGGAGGGATGGGGTGGAGAAGGGATCCTCCGGCGGATCGGTACCGGTCGCCATGTAGGTCGCGGCATGGCGACCGGTCCCGTCGCGGAGGTCGGCAGAATTTTCCGACCCGGAGTCGAAGTCGAAGATCCCAAGGATGGAGGGATCCTCGAAGTCTCCCACGTTGGAGACTTGGGTGATGGAGCCCGCGGGTGAAGCCGCGGTGATGGATCCGGCGAGTGATGTCGGGGTCGCCGAGTCGGCGTCGTCGTTGAGGGTCGCGTCTTCTGCGGCCGCTGAGTTTTCGGCCACGTTACCGTGGGCCGAGTTGTACTCGGAGGCGAGGCGATGGATCGTGCGGATCTGGCTCTCAGAGAGTTGATCGCGTGGCGGCGACTCGCGGATGCGAGCCGAGTCCTCCAAGACGATGACGTCGGTGAGACCGACGAAGAGGCTGATCGTGTCGACCGGCAGGATCACGCTGTGCGTGACGAGTCGCGCCGCCGGGACGTAGCTGCTTGGCAAGATTTGGAGCATCTCGCCGATTGCTATCATGCGGCCGGTGGCGACCGTCTCGTTGATGGGTAGATTGGATCTCACCGCAGAACACCGGCCAGACCGGCCAGGCCCCACGGTGGGTGCCACTGTCGTGGGAATGGTCACGACAGATGCTGCAATCGGCAGCGAGTAGTAGAACGAGGGGCAAGGGCGGCCAACCATCTGCGGTGCGAGATGAGGGCGGAGACACAAGGTTTTACCCAGGTTCGGCCCCCCGGAGGGTAAAGACCTACTCCTGCTAGATTGTATTATGATGGTGGTACAATGGGCGAGCTCGGCGGCTAGGCGGCGAGTCGCTTGGGTGTCTGATGGAACGTACCTCTACATGCCCCGTAGGGAGGTTTATATAGACTCACCTCCCCTAGGGTTTACATATCTCAACCGAATCAGTTAAGGCTTCGGTAATTTTTAACCTAACTCGACTAGGTCTATCTACTCGCCCGGGCCTTCAGCTCCCAGTCGCTTGGATCCATACCAGGCCTTGATCCAGTCGCCGTCTTGCAGGCCCACTCGCCAGTTCCTGGGCCAGTCGGAAACGTCCTGCTGGGTATACCCCGGTGGGCATATCCCCATCATTCATGCATTCATCAAATCATCACATACACACATGCATTCATTTGGTTTTTATTTAATCAAAGTTTTTGTTAACCCTAATTCTAGTGATTAGAGTTTGATGATCATTGTTTCATATTTTTGGGATGTTACATCTATATATTCCGCCACCGTGCGATTTGTTTGGTGCAGGTTGCGAAACTCCTTCCTTTTTAGACTCAGAATCCTTGAAGATACATAGTTGATCCTGAAACCTTCCTCAAACATGGCACAAGTAACTGTGTCCAACGGGTGGGTGATCTAGAAAGTATCCCACCACGAGGCAGTTGGTCCCTCCAGTAGGTGAGCAGCAAACCTCACCTTTTCAGCATCGGTGCATCTAATAGTCACCAAATCTTTCTTCATTGAATGCAGCCAGTCAAGAGAAACCATTGGTTCAGGAGCGGTGGAAAACTTAACTGGCCTCAGTCTCAGAAACCTTGCAAGAGCATCACCCTGGGGCTGGTTGTTCCTGTTGTTGTTGTTGTTGTTATTATTGTTATTGTTGTTATTCTGAGCAGCCATGAATTGTGTCATCACCTGAGCCAGCTAAGCCTGGGCTGCTATGAACTGAGCAATATCATCCGGTTGGCGACGGGGAGGCAACTGCGGTTCAGCATAGGTAAGTTTAGAAAGAAACAACTATGGAAATAACTTTTACCCATGCAATATGATCATACAACAACAAAACAAACACAAGAAACCACATGCAGTCATCATACTAGCAAGCACGCAAACAAGCACTGTTCTAGGGGTTTCTCCTAGCAGTATATAGCTACAAAATAGTTTGGAAGCATTTGCAACAGCTACAAACATAGCAGGACAACAAAAGCATAAAACGGAAAAACTATCAAAACATTACAACCCTGTTTATGAATTTTTTGCCTGGCTTATAATCGTCAGAAAATTTAGCTGATTTTGTGTACTTAGTAATGGTAATTGTGCACTAAATCCTATTTTTTCATATTTTTACTAGTTACCAATAAAATATGAAAATTCTTAAAGTACAACAGGTACAGCAGAAAACTGCAGCAGTAATATTATGGGTTTCAACCAAAACTTTGCCATATAGAATTTATAAATTCGCTCAAAAAATCCTAGACCTTTGAAGTACATAATAGAGCATCCTAAACACTTTAAACTAACAGTACCAAAGGTTTACATTGATCGATTACTTAATACTAACGGATTTTCCTAACAAAGAGTAATTGATGGCCATATCTAACTATTTGATGAAGAGGTTGCAGTAGGTCCTTGAATCCATGCGCTGGCGCTTTAGTCCACGAGCGATCCATGGTGGTGGCGTGTACACCTCCCCTGGATTCTCCTTGCTTGAGTTCTCGAAGTCCACCTCCTCAGGGTCTTCATCTTCTTCAGCTTCAGCGACATCAACTGCTTCATCTCCACCATCATTGTTGCCTCCTTCATCATCATGATCACCGTCATAGTTTTCATCGTTGTCGTCGTTGTCATCGTTCCCTCTATCATCATCGTCTTCATGCCATCATCTCCATCTCCATCATCACCGTTGTTGTCATCGTTGGGTGGGGCTTCAACTGTGCTTAAAGGGCATCAATTTGAGCTGCCATATCAACGATTGTCTGGTCCCTTTTCATCACAACTTGGTTCCTATCCTTAACAGTTCTATTCAGCTGCATTATGGTCTAATCCCTGCCAATAAGTGCTTGCTCAATGAAGTTCACAACAGTGTGCAAAGTATCAATTTCGTGTTCATGAACCACTAGACCATTTCTAGCATAATCAGCTACTTCCTTCAGTTGCATCACCTTACGGGCTAGCTCCCTATTCTCAATCTCCATGTCCTCTATTTGTTTCTGGCAGTATGGCATGTTGTTCCTGTTTCCTGGGGTAACCACAACATTTCTGTTCCCATCACGTCTTCCAAACTCATGGAAAGGGAGTTTAGTGGCAGCCGGTGTTGGTGAAGGTGGCATAGGCGTGACAACGCCTCATGCATATCCAAGTTTACTCCTTGCTCCCAGGTGACATACCGCTTGGTGCAGACCAAATTCTTAGGGTTTTGCATACTGGGATCTCCAAAGATAATTGTTGTGATCTCCCATATAGCATCTCCATACACATAGATGTTCAATCTTCTTCCTTTGAACATTGATAGTAGATGGTTCAATGTTTGAGAGAGCTCCCGCAGTTGCCTTGCAAAGGGCCTTAGTGAATGGATCACAACATACTTAGTCTTGGTGACTTCTCTCATCTATCATTTAAAGGAGGAAAATGTGAGAACAACAAATGATAAGGATTTACGAGAATGAAGGGCATAAGATTAAATACTGAATTAAAATAGAATTAAATAAAACTATGGCTTCCTTTTCCAAACCTAGGTCACGATCCTATAGTCAACACATGGGCTTTGATACCATTCGTAACACTACAGTACTGAAAATACTATAGCTTCTATGCAACACACCAATTCCTGGATCCGTTCATTGGCTTACATAGAACATAGATGAATAATATAGCAAATATCTGTGTATCATAAATCACTATTAGGAAAACGTCTATAGGTAATCCACACATCCATGGCGCACGTGCTAGTGGTGCCCCACAGGTAAAATAGACGTGGTGCACTGCCCATAGGTTCCCTATGGATAACTGTCGTAAGCGTGGCGCATATGGGGTGGTGCGCCACGGCTATGTGTGGGCCAGGGCACGGGTGGCCACAGGCTGCATAGTCTTAGTGCCCCTGTGCGCGGTGCACTTCGAGTGTGAAACTTAGTCGTAGGGCACACTGACCTAGTGCGCTACGGGTATGCGGGTTGCGGCCTGCTGTGCAGCTGGGTCAACTTACCCGTAGGGCACCCTGCCCTAGTGCGCCACGGCTAAGTTGCCTGCACCAACTCCACCCCCTGTGGATCTCTTTTTAGCCTTGCAAAAAATAAAAGGAAATGATAAACACTTCAAAAAATAAAATACTTTCATATGTAGGTAGGTAACGTGGTCTAGTTTGTAGGAAAATTAACAAACATGAATTTTGACCTTTTCTACAAAAAAAAGGTTATGCCATGGTAAAATGGCCATAACTTTTGTATACGAAGTCGAAAAAACGTTTAATATACCAAAATAACGAGAACAAAATTCCGCATCCGCTTGCAACCACCTACGGTTGTTTAACGATTATTTAGATTTTCAAAATTCAAAAAGAGTAAAAAGTTATGGTCTTAGGCCACTTACCCGTAGCGCACCACCATGTAGTGCACCATGAGTAAGTTGGGCGGGATTCAAAATTCGAATCACCATCCTGCCCACTAACACCTTCGATCTGGATTATGGATGTAGTATAATTATTTTTCCCTAGTAGACTTAGGTTTATCGAATCCTCGGAAAGCAGAAAGCATAGTAAGGTTACTTAAATGGACCATCGGGAGTTTTAGAATTCCTTTTGTGTTTTCACCAGACCAAGAGTTTGCAATCTTTTGTTGTTGTTGACGATGGAGAGAGAGAGGGACTGGGGATTTCGATTTCACCAGTAGCTGTGCAAAACATCTGATGGTAATAAAAGATAGTAATAAAGTATGCATGTAATTGTTAGAGTAAGATAATTATATGTGGGCAGTGCATCCATAATTGCTATTGCCTCCGCAACCTCTTATAGCAATAACCTAGTAGTATCATCCATAGAAGAAAGAGAACTAATGATGTGCATAGTAATATCACCATTAATCCCAAGTAAATCCCTCACATACAGTCGTACTACCCCTTCTGTCACTGGGTTCTCAACCTGCAGATCAGTCATCACTCACACTCCCTATACCTGGATCAATCCTCGGGGTCTTGGGTACCTGACAAGTGCTTAGATTGAGGCAAGAAAGGGTACCATAATCATCATGTCATACAAACTAATACATGATCTCAACTATGATAAAATATGCATATAAGCTACATGGCTAGGCCGAAGGCCTTATCCCAACCAAAAACATTATAATAGAAATCATAAGATTGGTAGCAAATAGTCTTACAGTATGACCAATTGGAGATCAGATCTACTATTACAAGTGGTGGAATATGGCTATGGTGGCGAAGAAGGGATTGGAGATTAAATCTAGATCTATTCCACCGGCGTGGTGGCTTTTGGTGGCAGGGAGAGTTGAGGTCGAAAAGAAGAGCATTTTTCTCGTCGCCCGAAGCCTTTTTATATAGGGGTCCCTTCACGAAAGTTGTTCTGTTTGACCTGGCGATGTCGGTACCAATTATACAGCCGGAACTATACGGCGGGAATTTTATTCCGGCCGTATAGTTGGTCGTTAAAGGCACTGCCTCCACTTTATGGCTCCAGGTTTCTTTGGTTTGTTGGAAATCTCGTATCTTTGACTTTAATATAGTGATTCCCATCATCAAACGTCATTATCTACGCAAGTAAAAATAGAAAGACAGGATTGCATACCCTTTGATCATTATGCATTAGTGGCAGGATTTAGAGAGATATTTTATCAAATATATGAATAATATCCAGTTTAAATGTGAGTGCGGATGGCTATATTTCATAGCCATCACCCACCTACCCCTCTCCTTTTTCCTCCCTTCTCCTTCCAATTTCCTCCCTTCTCCTTCTCATCCCATTCTCCTCCCTTCTCCTTTCCTTCTCCTTTTCCTTCTCCTCCCTTCTCCTTCTCCTCCCTCCGGCCCTTGCTCCGACCTCCTCCTCTCCTTGAAGTGACGACGACAATGGCGGCCTCTTCCTCCTTCTTGCTGTGACGATGACGATGACCTTCTCCTCCTCCTCCTCCTAGCAGTGACGACAGTGACGGTGGCCTCATTCTCCTCCTACTACTCATTGCAGTGACGACGGCGATCTCTCTGACGAGGCAACGGGGCAACGGCAACCACGCTGATGATGAGCGCTCCGACGAGGCAACGATGGTGACCTCTCCGATGAAGCAACGATGACGACCCGCTCTAACGAGCGATGACACTGACGATGACGATAGCAGCAACGAGATTCAAATCTCCCGCTTTTTTTGAAATTTAAAATTTGTACCGTGGCGCACCTGTACCCCTAACCGTGGCGCACCCGGTGGTGCACCACAGTTAAGTCTTACCCGTAGCGCGCATTTCGTGGCGCACCCCTAGTGCGCCACAGATGGCCAAATAGGTGCACCACAAACATGCTTTTTTCTAGTAGTGAATAATAAAAGATCCCGAGTATTCATTTATTACAAATAATGCTTAGCTCAAAGGCTAGCTCAACTTATTCAAGCAGCAAACATAAGTAAATAACTCCTCCAATCTTCAAATTTCCCACAAGTGAACAAGTGTTAAGTGGAGTATTGCAACCTAGTCGTTTACTCAGAATCGGAACATTCTGCAACATAAAATGTAGCAGCCCCGAAGGGTCAATACATGGAATGTATGGCAAGTGGAGATAAATAAGGAGACAAGTACTTCTAGCATCTACATGCTTATTTGGCTAAGTGGAGCTTGGCTAGCTTACATTTTTAAATACCTTTGTCCTACTTTCATAATCAGTTTTTGATTTTCTTTGAAAAGATCCCAAATAAGTTAACCCTCAATATTAAGAAAATTAGGAAATTAGAATGAACGAGAAACATGTCATGAACCTCAATATCAAGAAACTCGAATATCCATAACTAGGGACACGGCTAAGTACTTAGATTATACACCCTGCAGGGGTTTGTACAAATTATCCATGTGACCTGGCCAGCCCAGCTCGTACCACCAGACTCATACTGTGTGATGATAGGGAGAAGTCGGAGATAAGACCGTTCGGGAAGTAGCTCCCCAAACCCGACACGCACCTTACAAACCTACCAAAATTCTACATCTCTGGCTACGTGGGTTCGAGTTATCATAAACTACTAAGTCCAACCAACTTCCCATTTCATTATTGGCACATGGTTGTATACGTAAGCTACCAAATAAAGAAGCCAATCATTTTCTCTAGATACTTGAGTGTCTTTTCGCAATGATACCACCAAAAAATGTCAATCCCATCACACCTAGGAGATTCATCGATTAAGTTGATTTTAATTTTTGCAAACCAATACTTTAGAACAACTTTCAAGTGATGTAACCCAATCATTCGTCTATCATAGCACGGCTAAGCACATCTACCAACGATGGCTCAACTACAAGAGATCTCTACCACATAATAGGCCATAGCATAGCGATAGTAGTTCATATTCATGCATGTACAAAATACACCACAATGTATTAAAAATAGTAGAACAATATCATAAACAAAATAGTATCTACTTTCCTTGACTGCAGCAGTCAAAAGAACAATCTTCACACGAACAAGCGTTACACTTGTCACAATCTATACGGCATAATTGCAACACATAACAATCCATACACAATCAGAGAAAAATACAAAAATGCATGCATAACATCTTAATCAAAGCTTCAGCATCATTTGCATGTTCTCTGTTCATTATGACTACTAATGACATGCATGGAAAATCTTTGATGCAATAAAACCATTTGTTAAGAATTGTTGATCCCATTAATATGTTTTTAAGCAAATAATAAGCTCATGTCATGTGCAGTGTTGTAAAAATCTAGACAAAAGTACCGTGTAGACAATTCAATTTACAACTAGGGGCAACTAGAATTACGTCAAAAGGACTTACAGATCTTTTCATATAATTAAAATACTCTAGAATACATTAAAATGCTTCTAAAATTATATGTACTGTAAACCTGCCATTTTAATTTATAAACAATTTCATAGACATATTATTTTTCTGAATAATATTTATTTTCTTATGAATTTAGTACTCCAAAAAGGGTAGTAACTTGTTTAAATAATTATCGAAAACCTTATAGTACTTGCCTAAACCAACTTCATATTTATGATCTACATGAATTTAACTTTCTATCGGTATATCATTTGCTATTATTGGAATGGTAGATTATTTACTATGATTTTTACAATTTTAAAACATTTTCTGCAATTTTTATATTCATTAAAATATTTTTATTAATCTCCTGCAAAGTCAACGTTACTGGTCAGGGTCAACGCGGTCGATCCTGGCCGTTGGCCGCAGATTGAACGGCTAGCGCACGGGGCTCACCGGTGTCAGCTGGCGCTATGCAGATTGTGGCGCTGCGGCGGCTCCGGTGATCCTTGTCAGTGGCAAAGCGATCTACGGCGAGCGGAGGCTAACGGCGGTCCCAGGGGCAGTGTCGGTGCGGCGGGAGGCTTCCGCTGGCGACGGCAGTAGGCAGCTGAAGCAGGGTGGCGGAGGCAGACTTCGGCAGCGTTGAGGCAGTGACTCGCTGTCCTGCAGGCGAGGGGAAGCAGTTAAGGAGGGGCAGCGCGAAGCTACGAAGAGGGGAAACCGAGAAGGCAGCGCGCGGGGCTCCATTGTATACAACACAAGATCGTACCGACGACAATGGCGATGGCAGTAGACATACTTGTAACACCCCCGGTTACTCTGGATCGACGGCTGTAACTTCTGGCAGCTCAATAGGATCTCTGGACTAACCCCACAGACCAATACTAGTCTTTTTTGTACACTTTGTCCTCACTCGTGCACACCCGGTACCCACATTCTAATCGGTCACCCATCCTAAAATTGCTCTAGGCCAAGAACGCTTAACCTTAGAATTCATTTCGAATGAGCTTCTAGAAAAGAACTTGCAACTTGTTGGTATGAGTTTCCTATCAATCCTATTGAGCCATGCGCCAGGGTATCACAGTACTCCATCTAGAAATCAGGCGGAATAGCGGCTCGGAAATCTAGGGTTCCAAGGGGGGATTTGAGGAGGAAGTGGGGATTTAAGTACATGCGGAGTTCGGGCGAGGGGCGCATGGCTTTGTGCGAATTCGGCGAATTTTGCGGCGGTGGTTCGGAGTCTAGGTGTCGTGGTGGTGTCACGGCATATGTCATGAGTAGGCTAAAGTTGGGGCCGATGGACACTCGAGGAATCCAGGGAGGGATGATGAAGTGAAGACCGCATACGAAGAACAAGGAAGAACCCCAGAGATCATCGATGTATGATGAACTCCTTCTCTTATTGCTTATGTATATTGGTTACAAGTGCTCCTTGAGTTGTTTCCCTAGTTGCTACTTAGAGCTTGAGGAAGAAGAAGAAGTGTTCATACGTGAACTGAGAGGAGAGGAGCCCTCTCGGTCTCTGGGAACGATCCCCCTGGTGATCCTTATAAAGGGGAGCCCAGGGGACAAGGTATGTCCCACAAGTACTGCCTATGAGCTGGATAATGGGTCCTTGCGAGGACATCTTGTCCTTTGGCTTGTCCTTTAGTGAGTCATCAGTCTTATCCCTTCGGCATATTCCTTAGCATCTTCTGAGATGCCCAGCATATTACTTGGCATCTTCTAAGATGCCCAGCATATTCCTTAGCATTTTCTAAGATGCCCAGCATATTCCTTAGCATCTTGGACCAACTGTGCCAGTCTGAGCCAGGGGCGTCCCAAGACTGGCATCTGACATAAGAGATTGACCTAGCGAGTGGTATGTCGATGCAAAGGTTGAGAGGGCATCTGGAGATGAATACGAGGTCACCTGGGGTGAATTAACTCGGCCCAAGTGATCTGGATGAATAGAAGATTCAGCCTGGATTGCTCCTATTGGCCAATCCGAGTCAAGGATCCGAGTAAAGGATCTAAGTCAAGTATCCAAGTCAAGGATCCGAGTAAAGGATCCGAGTTAAGGATCCGATTCACGGATCCGAGTAAAGGATCCGAGTCAAGGGTAGCCCAGCCCAGTTTTCCCTAAGTCGGCCCATTTGGCCTTTTTCCTCCTTTCCTTTTATCCTATTCTTTTTATACCTCTCATCCTCTTACATATATGTCTTTTATATTCACATCCTCTATTGAATTACGCATGGCTTTGTTGAACCACTTGATACCTCAACTCTGGGGTATCCGGGGTCATATCCCCGACATTAGTCCCCGAGGCTATGTGGGACTCATAGGGTCACGCGTAGGCTTCATATTATAATATCCCCAGAGTGGTGTGATCCAAATCTGAGTCATATGACTCATAATCCAAGTCATGTGACCCAAATCCGAGTCATTTGACTTTCAAGCTGAGTCATTTGACCCAAATCTGAGTATTGTGATCAAATCCGAGTTACTTGACTCATAATCCGACATATAGCCTTTACTAGGCGAATTTGACTCATGGCCATCATGGGCACTTGTCATAACTTCACATATAGCCTTCATTGGGAAAATTTAACATATAGCCTTCATGGGCATTTGTCATATAGCCTTCGCTGGGTAATTTTGAGATACAATTTCAACATATACGATCCAAAATCTAACATATATGCCACAAATCCGAGTTAGATGATCAGATTCGTGTTATATGACTCAAATCTGGCTTACATGATACAAATCCGAGTCATATGAATTTGACTCTTTCTGTCTGTCATATTATGACATACATATCCTAATCCGAGTCATATGACTCAAATCCGAGTCATATGAATTTGACTATTTCCGTCTATCATATTCTGACATTCATGTCCAAATCCAAGTCATATGACTCAAATCCGAGTTATATGAATTTGACTCTTTCTGTTTGTCATATTCTGACATACATGTCCTAATCTGAGTCATATGAATTTCACTCTTTCCTTCTGTCGTATTTTGACATACATGTCCTAATCTGAGTCATATGACTCAAATTCGAGTCATATGAATTTGACTCATTCTGTCTGTCATATCCTGACATACATGTCCTAATCCGAGTCATATGACTCAAATCTGAGTCATATGAATTTGACTCTTTCCGTCTGTCATATTCTGACATACATGTCCAAATCTGAGTCATATGACTCTTTCCGTCCGTCATATTCTGACATACATGTCCAAATCCGAGTCATATGACTCAAATCCGAGTCATATGAATTTGACTCTTTTCGTATGTCATATTTTGACATACATGTCCTAATCCGAGTCATGTGACTCAAATCCGATTCATGTGACTCAAATCCGAGTCATATGAATTTGACTCTTTTCGTATGTCATATTCTGACATACACGTCCAAATCCGAGTCGTATGACTCAGACTCCAGGTTAAGTGACACAAAATTTTATACACCGCCTTCATTAGGCAAATTTACATACAACCTTCATGGGCATTCATCATATAACCTCAAGGTCTGACACCGGGCCATCATGGGCACTCGTCATATAACCTCTTTGGGTAAATGACATATAGCCTTCATGTGCATATTTCATATAACCCTTTTTGGGTGAGTTTTGACGTCTAGCCTTCTTGGGCACTCGTCATTTAACCTCTTTGGGTAAGTTTTGACATATAGCCTTCATGGGCATTTGACATATAACCTCTTTGGATAAATTTTGACATCTGGCCTTCATGGGCACTTGTCATATAACCCTTTTGGGTAAGTTTGACATCTGACCTTCTTGGGCACTGGTCATATAACCCTTTTGGGTAAGTTTTGACATCTGGCCTTCATGGGCACTTGTCATATAACCATTTTGGATAAGTTTTGACATCTGGCCTTCTTAGGCACTGGTCATATAATCCTTTTGGGTAAGTTTTGACATCTTGCCTTCATGGGCACTTGTCATATAACCATTTTGGGTAAGTTTTGACATCTGACCTTCTTGGGCACTAGTCATATAACCCTTTTGGGTAAGTTTTGACATCTGGCCTTCTTAGGCACTGGTCATATAACCCTTTTGGGTAAGTTTTTACATCTGGCCTTCTTGGGCACTGGTCATACAATCCTTTTGGGTAAGTTTTGACATCTCGCCTTCATGGGCACGTAGTCATATAACCCTTTTTTTGGGTGAGTTTTCATGTGTTTGAATCTGGCCATCTTGTCATAATTCTGGCATATATGTCCTAATCCGAGTCATTCATCTGAGTTATCCTCCTGAGTTACATGACTTAAATCCGACATATGTCTCAAATCCGAGTTATATGATACTCATCTGAGTTATATTTTGAGCTTTAGTATGACTTGGTGATATGCTGGCAAACTGTCATAAGCTTGGATCCGAGATATAATTTGAGTTTATGATATGCTGGCAAACTGCCATAAGTAGAGATCCGAGATATGGATTCGACATATAAATCCGAGTCATAATTTGACTCTATGATATGCTGGCAAACTACCTTGAATAGAGTTACGAGATATAAATCCGAGTCATCATTTGACTCTATGATATGCTGGCAAACTACCATGAATAGAGATCCGAGATATAGATCCGAGATATAAATCCGAGTCATCATTTGGCTCTATGATATGCTGGCAAACTGCCATGAATAGAAATCCGAGATATAAATCCGAGTCATCATTTGGCTCTATGATATGCTGGCAAACTGCCATGAATAGAAATCCGAGATATAAATCCGAGTCATCATTTGGCTCTATGATATGCTGGCAAACTGCCATGAATAGAAATTCGAGATATAAATCCGACTCATCATTTGACTATGATATGTTGGCAAACTGCCATGAATAGAAATCCGAGATATAAATCCGAGTCATCATTTGACTATGATATGCTGGCAAACTGCCATGAATAGAGATTCGAGATATAGATCCGAGATATAAATCCGAGTCATCATTTGGCTCTATGATATGATGGCAAACTGCAATGAATAGAAATCCGAGATATAAATCCGAGTCATCATTTGACTCTATGATATGCTGGCAAACTGCCATGAATATAAATCCGAGATATAAATCTGAGTCATCATTTGACTATGATTTGCTGGCAAACTGCCATGAATAGAAATCCGAGATATAAATCCGAGTCATCATTTGACTATGATATACTGGCAAACTGCCATGAATATAAATCTAGGATATAGATCCGAGATATAAATTGACCTGACAAACTGATACCAATTGCAATCCAAGTCATAAGATGACCTGGCAAACTGATATAAACAGTAATCCGAGATATATTTTAACCTGACAAACTGAGGTAAACAGTAATCCAAGATATAAGTTAACTTGGCAAACTAATACGAATAGCAATCCGAGTCATAAGATGACCTGGCAAACTGATAAAAATAGTAATCCGAGATATATTTTAACCTGGCAAACTGAGGTAAACAGTAATCCGAGATATAAGTTAACTTGACAAACTATACGAATAGCATTCCGAGTCATAAAATGACCTGGCAAACTGATAAAAACAGTAATTCGAGATATATTTTAACTTGGCAAACTGAGGTAATCAGTAACCCGAGATATAAGTTAACTTGACAAACTAATACAAATAGCAATCCGAGTCATAATATAACCTGGCAAACTGATAAAAATAGTAATCCGAGATATATTTTAACCTGGCAAACTGAGGTAAACAGTAATCCAAGATATAGGTTAACTTGGCAAACTAATACGAATAGCAATCCGAGTCATAAGATTACCTGACAAACTGATAAAAATAGTAATCTGAGATATATTTTAACCTGGAAAACTGAGGTAATCAGTAATCCGAGATATATTTTAACCTGGCAAACTGAGGTAATCAGTAATCCTAGATACATTATATGCTTTTCTCTAAGTAACAATTCTATGCATGGGGATGCCAGGTTAAATAATGACTAAGTCCCCGAGACTCTTTTTCCATCTATGGGTGAATCTACAAAGATGTTGGCTAGTCCCCGGGTTGAGTCATCTCGCTGAGTCATAATTTTTGAGTCAATTGATACTTATAGTACTCTTGGTGATGAGGTTGAGTCACCCTTGTTGAGTCAACAAGGAAGGCTCGTACGCCAACCTCCTTCATCTCTGTATGTTGCGGAAGAAGCTATTGCTCGATGGTGACGCAGAGGTTTATGAAGATGTTCCCGTCCGGATGGAAACCCAACCAGCGCCTCTAATCTGCCCCACGGTGGGCGCCAAATGTCGTGGTGGTGTCACGACATATGCCATGGGTAGGCTAAAGTTGGGGCCGATGGACACTGGAGGAATCCGGGGAGGGATGATGAAGTAAAGACCGCATACGAAGAACAGGGAAGAACCCCAGAGATCATCGATGTATGATGAACTCCTTCTCTTGTTGCTTCTGTATATTGGTTACAAGTGCTCCTTGAGCTATTTCCCTAGTTTCTACTTGGAGCTTGAGAAGAAGAAGAAGAAGAAATGTTCATACGTGAACTGAGAGGAGAGGAGCCCTCTCGGGCCTCTCTGGGAACGACCCCCCTGGTGCTCCTTATAAAGGGGAGCCCAGAGGACAAGGTATGTCCCACAAGTACTGCCTATGAGCTGATAATGGGTCCTTGCGAGGTCATCTTGTCCTTTGGCTTGTACTTTAGTGAGTCATCAGTCTTATCTCTTCGTCATATTCCATAGCATCTTCTGAGATGCCCAATATATTCCTTAGCATCTTCTGAGATGCCCAACATATTCCTTAGCATCTTGGACCAACTGTGCCAGTATGAGCCAAGGGCGTCCCAAGACTGGCATCTGACGTAAGAGCTTGACCTGGCGAGTGGTATGTCGATGTAGAGGTTGAGAGGGCATCTGGAGATGAATACGAGGTCACCTGGGGTGAATTAACTCGGCCCAAGTGGTCTGGATGAATAGAAGATTCGGCCTGGATTGCTCCTGTTGGCCAATCCGAGTCAAGGATCCGAGTCAAGGGTAGCCCAACCCAGTTTTCCCTAAGTCGGCCCAGTTGGGCCTTTTTTTCCTCCTTTCCTTTTATCCTATTTTTTTATACCTCTCATCCTCTTACATATATGTCTTTTATATTCACATCCTCTATTGAACTATGCATGGCTTTATTAAACCACTTGATACCTCAACTCTGGGGTACCCGGGGTCATATCCTCGACACTAGGTCGTGCACGAGCTGGTGGGAAAGATTACAAGCGGACCTCGCTTGTCTAGGAAAAAAAATGAAAATAGAAAATAAAAAGGAAGGAAAGGAGAGGGTGCAAGGCTGGGCCATCCTGGGCTAGCTGGCTCGCGCGCACGCGAGCTGCTGTGCCGTGGCGATGGGCCTCGGGTGGGTCATGCGGCTCGCCCGACCGGTGGGCTATGCCATTATGTTTTTTATTTTCCTTTTATTCTTTTGTAAACGATTTCTTAATTGAATTTTCTGAACTGTCAACTATCCTTCTGAATTTTCTGAAACTTGAATTAAGTCACAACTAAAACATGCATAACTTTTGATCTACAACTTCGAATTAAGTGAAACAAATTCCTACAGGTTTTTAATTGAATACACTATGCATATATGCATCCCAAACATTTATATAGTACCATTATAGCATATGCAAGATTGAAACCACTCTAGTATGTATTTATGACAACATGTAATATATGTGGTGTTTTGACAAAATCTTTGAAACTGATTTTTTTTGGAATGATGATCATGATGCAATGACATGTATGATATGCAATACCAATTCTAAAAATTGGGATGTGACAGGTACAATCTGCAGTCCCGGATAGACTGGGTATAGCAAACCGACAATCCTGGTTCAAGGTCGGTCTTCTGGCGCTAGCACCGGACCACCCGGTCTGAGAGCCAGTTCAACCGGCTTGCAAACCGAACTTGTAGAAATGTCTTGACAGATAGAATTTCCTCTCCTCTCTCTTTGGTGATGGGACAAGTTGGTGTATGGGATGTGTATAAAAGGCTTAGGAATTCATCCCCAATAAGCTCATCGAGAGAACCCTTCTTAATAATGCGGAGTTCCTAAATACTCAAGTTGCATAAAGAAAGAAAACTCTGGCACACAACTTCCTTATCGAAATGGGGGGTGGAGGGGTCTCCGACGATCTTCCAACACGCCATCGGACTAAAACCTGTTTAAGACACTAGTAGGTAACATTAGTCCGTTCTAACTATGGTGTCATTGTCAACCAAAAGAAGTAGAGGGTAAAATACCATTTCAATAGATCCCACTACAAGAAGAGAGCCCACTCCATCCCAAAAGCCCGAACTGAAGGGAAGGAGAAATCTCTCCCTTATAAGCTAAGTGTGGCCTTCTTCTATAGGCGAGGTGGGACTAAACCAAGTAGCGTTCACCGGTCAACAAAGGGGTCCTAACATCCTATCCCCCTGAGAATCCCCTCAGGAAGGCATGGCGATGCCGGCTCTGATAGCGAATGTTAGCGTCCACTTAGACTAGTCCAGCACTCGGCCCACGTTCTGGACATTCATGCGCTCATGGTCCAACATTTGGCAGAGAGCCTACTCCATCCTAAAAACCTAGACTAATGAGAGGAAGAAATCTCTCTCTTATAAGCTAGGTGTGGCCTCCTCCCATAGGCGAGGTGAGATTATACACCAAGGCTGCTCATAGTGGGGAGTAATTGAGAGTAGTAACATGCATATGCTACTAGTCTAAGCTATTACCTCCATAGTGGAAAATAACATATGTGTGGTATCATGTAAAGTCTTATTTATTGCAATGTAAACTCATTTTGTCTTGAAATGTGTGATTTTATGGTAACATAGATAACAGTTAGCACAAGGCTCTCTCTCATCATTTAATTGTATGCGGTATCATGTAAATGCTTAGGTGACAATGTATATAAGGCTGGTCATAGTGCATAGTAACTTGGACTAGTAACATGCATATGTTACTAGTCTAGATTACTACCTCCATAGTGGAAAATAACTTAAGTGTAGTAACATGCAATGCCACATTAATTAATTAGATCGTAGACTCACCTTACCTTGATATGTGTAATGTTACGGTAACATAGCTAGTTACTCTATCTGTCTCTTTTCTTATTAACTCATTGCCACATAAGCAAAAGTGCTGAGTTGGACTCTTAGTTACGTGAAGTTACCCCCACTATGACCAGCCTAAGGCCTTCACAACGGGTGTTTTTTAACACGATATCCTAGATACTTTGCTTATATGACATGTCACTTATTGAAGAGAGATGGTTGCTGTATCTTAACTAAGATACAACCCTTGCCAGCCATCATGGGATTTTTTTTAGCTAATCCAACTTATGCATACATAACTCTTCTAAGAAACACCAATTTAGAAACACTCCATTATCATAGTTGTTTTTTAATAATTTTTAATTGCTTTTATGAAAAAGTGCTAAAATATTCCTTACGGTCACGGACCAATTCCACGCCTCCGGCGCCGGCAGCTAGCATAGTAAACAGGAAAGGAAAATTCGTGAGAGCCAATACAATTCCGTTCCATGTGTAGATGAGTACGCATCGTCTCCACGCAAAAAAAAAGGACACATCGTCCTCCTTCGTCCTGCTCTCCACTGCATTCCCCCCACCCCTCCCCTCCCCATTCTTGTCTCGTCTCCCCACTTCCTTGATCTTCTCACGCCGCCCGGCCCCATCTCTGCACGCGAGTGCCGTCCCTGACGGACAGGGACAGCTAGAATGCGCAAAGCCATTTGCAGCTTCTGATCCCGTGGTGGCGGTGGCTTGGCTGCGTTTCTTGATGAGGTGGTGGTGGCGGCAAGGGGGCGGCGGAGGAGCTTCTTCATCCCGGTTGCCGGCCGCCTGAAGATCCCATTTCGGGAGGGAGGCAGGTGAGGAGTAATGGGCTGTACTAATCCTAATTACTTGCGCAAATCCATTTCTTGTAGCCCAAAGATCTGGTTTGCCGGAGATATCCGTGTATTTTGTGAAGAATGGGACAGGGTCGTGATCCGGGTTCGTTGTTTCTTGATTAGTCGCTGAATTGTTCCAGGTCTGTTATTTATTTGTCTTCTTACGAAATTTCAAAATGTAATACAGTAGAAGTTTTAGCCGATGCCGTGTACTACTCTGGTTCTTATCCCCCGCTCTGTTCTTTCTCTTATATTATTCATCGATAAAAGTCAAATGTGAGCTCAATGCCTATGCTGGTAGTTGTGCCATTCCTCCATGGAGCCATGGGGCCGTTGTCCTGAGAAGGACAGGAGATTGACTCGTCTCTGCTGCTGTTTCTACCATTATTGCCGCGTCTCCCAATAACTCTAATAGTAAAAATGGAGGGCGATCCCCACGATTCCCACGAAATCCACCAAGATCCAACTGAATCCAACGAGGAATTCCAGTGTAAGGTACAATATCAACCGATTCTGCCCCCCCTAATCCCCAACCACCAAGAAATTTCCCGTCTTACTCCACCGCAAACCACCAAGCTCCCGCCCCTCGAGTTCAAGGAGCGCCTGCGCTCGATTGGCCTCCGTTCCCCAAATCCCCGCAAATCCATAGCTATCCTGAAGGACAAACCAGAGGAAGGTGCATTGGTCGGCTTGGGATAACCTCGTCCACCACAAAAGCAAAGGCGGACTGGGGTTCAGAGACATACATCTTTTCAACCAAGCGTTGTTGGCCAGGCAGGCATGGAGGCTAATTCAAAACCCTTTGAGCTTAGGCGCCAGAGTTCTTAAAGCCAAATATTTCCCCAATGGAAATATCCTGGACACCGTTTTTGCCGCCGATCCATCTCCTGTGTGGAAAGGAGTGGAATTCAGGCTTGACCTTCTGAAAAAAGGCATCATCAGCCGCATCGGAAATGGGAAAAACACCCAGTTTATCCGTGATCAGTGGCTGCCAAGACATAGCGGTCTGAAGATCACAACTACGAAGAAGAATTCGGGCCTGCGTTGGGTCAACCAGCTGATAAACAGAGAGTCCCGATCCTGGAATGAACCACTTCTCCGTGAGCTTTTCTATGACCATGATGTTGAGGCAATCATGCAAATCAGACTTCCGCAAAATGAGCTTAATGACCGTATAGCCTGGCACTACGAAAGAAACGGCCAGTTCACGGTTAAAAGCGCCTACAGACTGGCCATGAGCTTGAAACAACAAAACAATGACTCCAGTAGTAGCAGCTCCAAGCCTGACGGTCAGCGCTCGATCTGGAACTGCATTTGGAAATCTAATGTGCCTCCGAAGGTCCGAGTGTTCGGTTGGAGGCTTGCCACGGACACTCTCCCCACCACGAACAACAAGTTCAGAAGAAACATCGTCCACCACAACAGATGCGAAATCTGTGGGGTGGCCTTTGAGGATGGTTTCCACGCCACGGTGATGTGCCCGAAAGCAGCCAGCCTGCGACACGCTCTACGTGACTGCTGGGATCTACCTGCTGAGGAGCTCTTCAAATTCTCTGGAGAAGATTGGCTCCTTTTGCTCCTAGACCAACTAGATGACGAGACCAAAACCAAAACTCTCCTACTACTATGGAGAGCCTGGCATATCAAAAACGATCTGGCACATCACCAAGGGAAGGAAACCATCGCCCATTCGGTGGCCTACCTGCAATCCCTACTCTGTTTCACCGCCGACGACCTCTACACAAGCGAAGACAGGAAAGGAAAAAACACGCCCACGGACCCTGAGCCGACTACGACAGTGGCCGAAAAACAAACAACCATATGCGGCTGGACCCCTCCCCCGGAAGGGTGGATCAAACTCAACACCGACGCCGCTTTCACTAGCATGAAGATCCCGGGCGGTTCTGGCGCTATCGCTAGAGACCACCAAGGCAGAATTGTCCTGGCTGCCTGCTCACCATTGCCCAGTTGTATCGATGCTGTCGAGGCTGAAGCCAAGGCTGCTCTGCTTGGTGTCAGAGTGGCCTTGGGCCACGGGCATGACAAGATCATTCTAGAAATTGACTCCTCCATGGTGGCAGTGGCGCTACAATCGTGCTCGCTGGATAGATCGGAACTCTGGGCTACGTACGAGGAGACCAAAGACCTGCTGAAGAAACTGAATGACCACCGCATTGGTCATGTTAAAAGAGAGAGCAACAGGGCAGCCGACTGCCTGGCTAAGCTCGCCAAATCGTTGGGCGGTTGCATTTGGCTGAATCATTTCCCTGACCCCATTCTAGACATTGTATCACAGGACCTGAAGCCTCCTAAGGCCATGTTAATATAAGCTCTCGTTTATCTCAAAAAAAAAGTAAGAAGCCAATGATAATACTCCATTTCTTGGAACAATTGGGGATATTGTCTTGTGTAAAGATGGTGCCCGTAGTTCTATTCTAGTTCTGCTGAGTGTGGTAGTTTTCTAAAACGTTGACCAAGGGGAAGGATACCTCTCTTGGCTATATGTTGTTAGATAGATGGGACCTCTCCAGCGTGTTTTTTTTAACACGGGATAGCACCCAGTTTAGTCTGAGTGCTTCACCTGCAACTCAAACCCAGGTGGGCTGACTCAACACCCTGAGCTCTAGCCACCAAGCCAGCGGTTTCTTAATTTGTGATAGTTTCCTAAAGGAAGATGCCATTTGTACTCTTTGATTCATGTGTAGTGCCCAAGTTGGACAAGGTAGTACTTACTTATTTGGATCAACTGATGCTACTTTCTTGCAGATGGATGCTACCTCTGTTTAGATTTCCTGCTTGTTCTGTCAATTTGAGGTATTTATTTTAGAAAGGGAGCCAAATTTGTTGCCATGTATGCCCATTGCATTCTCAAGGATGACCTACTGATCCAGTCACTAACTTTTGGAGCCCTTAATGTCAATCCGTTGCTAGATTATTGTACGACCGCCTCGTGATCTGCTATGCAGTTTAGGCTTTGCCTACGTAGGATTTTGGTTCTTCGCAAAGTGGATAGCTGGCTTAATTTCCCCTTTCCTCAATCAGTTTCCCGTGGAGTATCCAAGTGGTTTAATTGCACTCGCACACCAATTTGGGGACAATTATAGTAAAGCAAAACAATAGAGCATTACCTACATTTCTTGAATCAAATTGGGGTTATAAGTCGCAATGAGAGCATCTTGGCGAAGATCTTGGCCGCAGTCTGCATGCTAATTTTGTGCTGGTCCGACAGTCCACGCGACTACTGCACCAACTAGGAGAACCCCGAGTCCTACTCAAGCTAGACATGGCGAGAGCCTTCGACTCACCTTCTTGGCCCTTCCTATTCGAGGTGCTGCGTCACTACGGAATCAGCGACACGTTCCTTGATTGGATGGCCATACTCTTCTCCTTAGCGAGCATGAAGGTGCTTCTAAACGGGGAACCTGGGCCCTCCATCTGGCGCCGGTGCGGATTGCGCCAAGGAGATCCGCTATCACCGCAACTATTCGTGCTAGCGGTTGACGTTCTCGGCAGGCTGATTAGGCACGCGATAGACAGAGGCATCCTACAGCAACTGCACCCCAGACGTGCGATCCCATCGATCTCGTTGTACGCGGATGATGTGATCCTTTACTGCCACTTGACCATGGACGACATCGAGGTTGTGAAGAGAATCCTGCGATTGTTTGGACATGCCTCAGTGCTCAATGTCAACTTCGCCAAGAGTTCCGCCACGCTAATCAAGGCTGATGCCGAGGCAGCGGCGCTGCTACTGTAGTCCTTGGGCTGTGCCGTAGCTGAGTTCCCTATCACCTACCTGGGGATACCACTAACGCTGCGCAAACCCACCCACCACGACGCAGCTACAACCCCTAGTTGATAAAATGGCAGGCCGGTTACCGACCTGGAAGTCAAGATTGATGCAGAAGCCGGGAAGGCTTGCTCTGTCAAATCAGTTATGTCAGCAATCCCTATACACCAGATTTTGGTAATGGCACCCTCAAAGAAAACAATCAAAGCCATGGAGAGGATTGAACGAGGTTTCCTGTTGGAGGGCAGGGCATCGGCCAAAGGTGGAAGTTGCCACGCCAATTGGTGCAGCGCCTGCAGACTGAAATCTCATGGATGTTTCGGCATACAAGACCTGGAGCTCACAGGCATGGCGCTTTGGCTCAGATGGCAATGGCTGGATAGAACGGACAACACCAAGGCCTGAAATGGTCTGGACTTACAGTTCAGTAAAGAACACACACTATTCTTTGCCTCTACCTACATGAGCCTGGGAGACGGCCGAACCGCCAAATTCGTGGAGGATAGATGGCTGCAGGGAAGATCCATTCTCGAGATCGCGCCACAGCTCCATGACCGTGTCCTCTGCATCGGCGCATGTCGAGAACGGTGGCAGATGGGCTACACGCCAATCAATGGTCCCAGGACATTCGAGGAATGATCGGCATACATGGGGTTGGGCAATACCTACTGTAACACCTCAATTTCAGCAACTCCGATTTATTTTCCAAAAGGCAAAAATAAGGGGGAACAAAAACTTTTTCTTGTTAAGTGTTGCAATGTATGTTGACTGTTTGCTTGTGCTCATACATCTGATTGTGTATTAGATGATATACTCCTTACCTCAACCTCAGTTGACAAACTATTTTACAAAAGAAATGTCTTGGCTCATCTTTTATATTCTCAAATGTTTTGGCATTTCAAACTTGAGCCAAGATAACTTTGACACAACAAAATGTTTTACTAGTTTCTATTAACAAAAACTATGGAGACCTATATATACTCTCCTTATGTTTTCAAGACAGAACTTCCAACTACTCTTACCTCTAGGTCTTCCAAAATCTTTTTCTAAAACCTTTTCATTCTAATTTTGGTAGAAATACCAAGAGGTCCTTATCTTACTTCAAAACACAACCTTTTTAAAATACCCATCCTTACCTCAATCTAGGCTTGATGGTAACCTCAGTAGTTGTTGATTGCTTAGCTAGATGAGTTACCTTGATCTGCTCTTAGATTAATTGCTCGATCTGATGTTTGACTCGTTTGCTTAGGCACTAGAGTGAGCTAATCTAGGAGCTCATCCCCTAGGATCAAACTACTAGTTAAGATCACCATCTTAACCAAGCTACCCAAACTTGATATATCTTTAGCCACCCAAGTGACCCCCTAATCCTCTTAATCAGATCAATCCTGAGCTAACCCTTTTCACTAGCATCCAACTCATCAAAAACCAAATATAAGCATGAATCTGCCCTACAAAAGCTATACTTCAATATCATCCACATGATGATAAGAATGAACCCTTGCATCTTCGCCAACTCGTTTCCTCTTTCATAATAGTCCAAATCCACAAATCTGCCAAATTTGACCAAGTCTGGAATCCTTGTTTGTATTCAATCTTTGAGACTCCACCTTTTATAACCTATGTGCATTCTTGAGAATATACTTAAACCATCTTGTAGTACATCATTAGTACTACCAAAGCCCACTCTTGTCCTTGGCTAAACTCTTCTTGAACCCACTCATCCTTGATGGTTTTGCAGACAAGATAATAATCTTTTCTGCAAATCTTACCATCTTGTCTACTTTGGCAGAATCTCACATCCATATTCTACCTCCCCTTGACCAACTCTTTGCATGGTTATGGTCTCTATCTATGGTCTATCAATCCACCCTTCACTTGTTTCCATTGGAGCTATGTGCATCTTAAACCCACATGGTTTATGAGGCTTCATGACAAATCTGCTATGGCAGCCTTACTTTCAACAAAGTTTGCAATTACTTCAAGACAACCTCAAATCCAACCAAGCCCAACTCTTGGTACATTTGATCATCTACATCACTTGGTCTATCCATCCATCTATCTCTTGTACCAAGGTGAGCTCTGAGCTCCCTAATCCAACCAAGTTTAGGTGGTATAAAAATATTAATGCTCTATATCCTCTAATCCTTGCTCTCATCCAAAATCCATCTTGATTTGCAAAACCCAAGGTTGCTAATGATTGATACTTCAAGTTGACATCATTTGATTTGGGAATATAATTTTATCCAATTTTCTCCATAATTAGTTTGGCCCTAAAATTAATTATTTCCTTCATTGACCAAATCTTCAAAACCTTCCCTATATAGAAAAGTTTGTTTTTCTCCAAACCACTTTGCCAACTCAAGGCACACTTGATGCCTAAATTATTTTGAGATGCTTTATTATTTCTTTTTGCCCTTTTTCTTAAATGGCAGAAACAAGAAACCTTTCCTTATAAATACTTTTCCTTCCAAATAAATTCCAAGAAAATTCTCCAAGGTGTGATATGGTATTTAGGACCATCTCACACCAAAAACCAACCTTGTCCAATGTAAAAATATCAAATGAACTTCCAGAAACCAATTCTGCACTTCTTGAATAAATGACAATAAGAGGACTAATACTCCTTAGAAAAATCCCAAATAAATCCCAGGGAAGTATCTTGACCATATCCATCTACCAGCAACATCTTCCCACCTTGTCCAATGCAATTTATTAAACTTCCTTCACAAGCACAAATTTGATCAAATCTAGCAAACCTTGAGCTACACCAAATCCAAAACCCTCACCACCCTGGTCAAACAAACTTGCACATCACACTCCCTCACCCCTGGTCAAGATACATTGTAGCAAACACTGTAGCTCACTTATGGCCTTGTATTTTAGTGTTTGTATGAAGGGAAAACAATGCAATGGTCATTTCTTGTCACACCTTGAACCACAATCGCTGCCACCCCACCTTTATGTCCACAACCCTACCAGAAACTATTCCCCACGCCCACAGGAACCAGCCCTCCCTGGTTTCCCCCTCCTCTGCTCCCCATGGACTTGTTCCACCATGGGCCTTCTCTCTTAGGTTTATAAGGCAAAAAGCCAAACCAGCACTCCCTCTCTGCCTCATTTGCCCCTTCCTTCCTCACTCACCTCCCTTGTACGCCACTACCTCTCTCATGCCCTGTCTTGCCTGAGAGAAGGAATTGCCTCTCGGCCATTACTCAAGATTTGAGCATAGCTCACTCTCTCCTGCTCCTCCCTCTCTGCATGTAACCTAAACGAGCTCTCCTGCATCTGATCTACCCCCTCCTCTGCTTTCTTTCTCTGCTGCAGGACCCCTGGAGCTTGCCACCATCGAGCACGTATGAGGGGAGTTCCTCCGACAAGGTCCACCTCCCCGAGCTCCTCCAGCGATAACCACACATCCCCTGCCTTCCCTAGGGCACTAGCACCCTCTCTAATGCTTCCCCGATGACATGCAGGCGTCCTGAGCGAGCACCGGCGACTCCCGAGCCTGTTCCGTCGCGGGACGCGTGCGAAGTCGAATCCGAGCCAAAACCACCACTGCTGCGCCTCTCCTAGACCGTCTCGCCGCGCCGCGTCGCCCCATCGCCTCTAGAGCTCCTGGTAAGCCTCCCTGCACCCCGAACCCATCTAGAGTTTCCTGTTTCTGTTCCGCGGCTGGAGGTTGAAGAAGAACCGCCGCCATTGGATCCCCTTTAGCCCTACGGCCTAGATGCCCCGGTACCTCCTCGGGCTCCCACAACGGCTGACGTGCGGGCCCCCTCCCGTCGGCCTTTGAATCCTCCGCACGCGGGGCTCTCGCTCGGATGGGCCGAATGCACCCCGGCGGCCCAGTTAGTTGCAGATCTAGCCCCTCTTAGTTTATATCCCCACAAACCTTTATCCTTTTTGCTAGATCTTCATCTTACCTCCTAGGTTTAATTTCTTTTGAAAATGGAAACTGCTAGAAATGTCCCAGATCTAATTTCTGCTACATACATACATGTGTACTTAAACATTCAGTACACTTGGTTAACCTAAAAGGTGTCCAGATTATTTATAATAAATCAGCTACCAAAGATGTGCCCTTTTCACTCATATATTTCTCCAGAGAGTTTTAGTAACCCTTCTAGCCTGAAACCCTTTTGTCCTGAGAGGTATCAGTGATACCTTGCATGCCACCTTGGCCCCCTATAAGTCTGCTTCCTAAATTGCCCCTAGTAAAAATAACAAAACCAAGCCATTCCTGCCTTTAAGAAATTCTTGATGTCAAACCAAAATTAGTATTGACCTAATTCCAACTCCTAAAACTCACAAATCCTAATACCCTTCAAACCCTAGTACCCCATAATTTATTAAGCTCTGGTTGATTTATTGTGAATTAAATTGTTCTATGCATAGTTAATTCACTAATAAAATCACTACAATAGTTTTGTAAATCCAAAAAGAGTGATTCCAATTTCTACAGAAAGTATTCCATGTACCTAACATGTGTCTTTGGAATCATATCAAAAGCCCCTGTAGATTAATTCTGGTTAAAAGGACAAATATCTACAAGAATTGACTTTGGAATTTTCCTGAGGGCATTCTTGGTAAATAGTTTGAAGTGATTCCAACTCTCAATGAATCAGTCAATCAAACCCTACTTAACCATCCAAGGAAATAATTTTTGGACCAACAAATCATTTCTTGTGAATTATTTCCTAAAACTAGAGCTTTTAACATTAGGAAATTCATAGTAATTCAAAGGAATTTGATAAAATAGTGAAACCACTTTTGTTGGTTTCATTTTATCAACACCTATCTGATGGTATCATTTTTATACAATGGTATCATACAGAATATGGCCTTGGTCTAAAAACCCTCTCCGAAATAGTTTCTAAACTATAAATCATATTGGAATTCCTTTAAATGCTTCCAAGACAAATCCAATCTCTCTAAATACATTCTTCCCAAACCCTACTGAATTATAGCATGTTCTCTTTGTTTGTTTGTTGTATTGTCTTGATGCTTGTATGCCTTGTTTTGATTGTTGTATTGCTTGTATGCATGTATACTCGATGACGGCGATAGTGGCGATTGTTTTGACGACGAGAAGAGGAACTCTTATTACTGTTATTATTTTTGGTATTGGTTTTCTGGTATTCTAAAGAAGTCAAGTAACATCTCGCTAGTCATAGGCAAGTCTCGTGAACTCCCCTATATGTCCTATTCCTTTTACAGCCTTGTTTTATATCCCGTTTGTAAACTGCATAATTACCTGCATTGTTTTGCCTTACAAGTATCGCGTGCATAACTTGGCCCCTCCAAGTTATAAATGGGTGTCCCTTGGGACACCTACCCTTATTGACACCCATTTTTACCCTTTAGATTGAGGTTGGGATGATTAGCATCTCCTCTCCTTGGAAACTACGGTTTTCGATGATAAAAAATATTTTGGGTTTTACCCTACTACAAATTTTTCAAAATAAAACCCTTGGAAAAAGGCATCGTTTCTGAGCGGATGTTTTACCAAAGAAAAAATGATGAGGAGAAGGAAGAAGGTTGAGCAAAAGAAAAAGAAGGGATGTTCTACGCCTTTACCAGAATAATTTATCCGTGCAACCACATTACCCCATGAGCTGGGGCTTAGCTCGTAGTTTGTTGTCTTTAGCCGGGGCAGCTTGTACCCGCTAAAGGGGAGAAATCCCCTGAAATCCGGACTGTCTAGGACAGGTTCAGTGCAACAATTGGGTCTTGTAACACCCCGTCCACTCCTGGGCCCGGGGGGTGTCACTCCTGGCAGCTTAATAGGATATCTAGACTGGCCCCACAGACCAACACTAGTCTTTTCTGCGCACTTTGTCCTCACTCGTGCGCACCCGGTTACCCATTTCCCGCTCGGTCACCCATCCTAGAATTTCTCTAGGCCAAGCACGCTTAACCTTAGAGTTCTTTTCGAATGAGCTTCCAGAAAAGAAGTTGCAACTTGTTAATATGGGTATCCTATCAATCCTATTAAGCCATGTGCCTGGATCTCACATACACCCACCCTTTAGAAGATCGATGCCCTCATCGATCAAGCACACCCCAGAAACGTTCCCTCTTGGCACGCGTCTGTGCGTCCAGTGCCGGCACATGTGCCATGCCGTGTCCACTCCGGGCCACACGCGCCATGCTCCACATGTCCCGCCACTGACCCGCACACACCCGTGTAATCGCAAGGGTCGGCTCTGATACCACTTGTAACACCCCGTCCACTCCTAGGCCCGGGGGGTGTCACTCCTGGCAGCTTAATAGGATATCTAGACTGGCCCCACAGACCAACACTAGTCTTTTCTGCGCACTTTGTCCTCACTCGTGCGCACCCGGTTACCCATTTCCCGGTCGGTCACCCATCCTAGAATTTCTCTAGGCCAAGCACGCTTAACCTTAGAGTTCTTTTCGAATGAGCTTCCAGAAAAGAAGTTGCAACTTGTTAATATGGGTATCCTATCAATCCTATTAAGCCATGTGCCTGGATCTCACAGGTCTTCCGCGGATGGTATGACTTATTATGTACGAAAGGAAGTAGAGTCACCAAATTAAGGTATATGCCAAGCTGCGGTTTGGGTATACGCATGTACGGAAGGGAGGACTATGGTGCGAAGCGCCACATACTCGTTGCCGGGGAGAACAAACCCAAAAGGAAAAGCCGTCGTTGCTAGGTATGACAAATGAAAGGTTAGGTTTAATTATCCGAACCCCCGTTTACCGTGTATAGCGGGCCATGGTTGTTTCCTGGTGGATGTATTGATTCTTGTGGGTAAAGTGCACAAACTTTGCAGAGTATAATCTATTCGATAGCCGTGTCCACGGACAAAGACGGTTGAAAAGGTGATCGCTAGGAGTACCCTTGTGGTGGTTTTTGAGAAAATAAAAAGGATGTGACAGGAAGTATGAGAACAAGCTTTGTTTTGACCTGGGTTGGTCGAAGATGTTTACAAAAGGATTTTCCTCAAAATGTTTTCAAAAAGTTTTTTAACAAGGATGTGGGGTTATCCCGATTTTCAAAAAGAAGGCATGGTTTTCAAAAACTCTTTTCAACAGATATAGAGATACCAATTTAGGCTTTTCAAAAGCAACCGTAGTGTAGAGCTACCTCACCACAACCAAATGTGCATTATCCATCTTTACCTTATTTCGGTGGTCTTCTGAGTACATTCAAACGTACTCACCGGCTTTGTCCCTGGCTATTTACTTGGCCAGATTTACAGAAGCTAGAAGGATAAAGATGTTGATGTCTATGCGAGCTAGGCCGTCTTTCCAGTCAATTGCCTGTAGGTTGAGGCATGACATGGGCTCTGGGAATGAAGAAGTTCCGCTGCTAATGTTTGTGCTACCATAAAGGCAAATATGTAAGTCTTCTACCTCGTAAATGATGGAGGGGTTAACCTCTTGGGTGCCCGATCTTCATGGATCTCGTGGTCAAATCAATGGGAAAGCGAGGGGAAAGGGAGAAGGTAGCGGAAGCGAACACACACCTCGCGAAGAACACGATGAACACACGCAAAACTCACACGATACAAGGCCGATTGCTCCCGAACGGCGGCCACCGGTCCGATAGAATCCTCGCAAGGAAAGATCGGTCAATGTGCTCCCTCAAATCCACATCGGAGAGGGAAGAACACCTTGGGGAGGGTCTTGACAACTTGGAGACGAGACATCGAACTCCAAGGCCTTGTTCAACGATGGATGCGTGATGCAAAGTCCAATCAAGGTTGGTGACGATAGTCGGTCCCCTTGGTAAAGGGGATGAGGCAAAACTAGAGGTTCCACAATGGGGGTTGTCTTTAGTCTATCATCTATGCCTAAGGGATACATGAGGGGTGGGGGCTCTATTTATAGGCCAACCACATAAACAAGGGTAGTTTGGGGATAAACTAGGCGAATAGGTAAGTAAAGGGGGATACATGGGCTGTGGCCCAACTAGTGCGCGCAGGCACTGACATGACCGGTAGTACCGGACTTGGGACCGGTAGTACCGGTCATCACCGGTAGTACCGCTCATGGTATCCGGTAGTACCGCTTGCGGCCGGTAGTACCGCAAGCCAGTACCGGGGCATCCAGTGGCGATGGTACAGGCTTCAGTACCAGGCGGTAGCAGGGGGCGGTAGTACCGCTGACCGGTAGTACCGGTTTCGCCGACCGGTAGTACCGCTTGGACCTGGCAGCTGCCGACATGTCTTCTTCCGTCTCCTCTTCCAAGCCCCCGTCTTGTCGGGCTTGATGTTCCGGGCTTCCTCCCTTGCCTCCGTACTGGTCGGTGTGAACCTATCATGCATATGTGACGGAGTATGAAGTAGCATACCATTCAATAGGGCAGGAAGGGGGCTCGCATAGAGGAACGGATTCACCTTTGGAGTCCATGACGACTTGGCGTAAGTTGGAGACCTTGATGTAGTAACGACCGTAGGTCGGGCTGCATCATCTCCCCCCCCCTTCAAAAAGAGTCGTCCTCGACTCTACATGCTCATCACAAAGTAGAAGCGGTCGAGAGACCTTCTTGAGCCTGGGGTTCACCATATAGTCGTCCTCGGGAAGATTGACTTGACAACACTTCAATGTTCCTTCACCTTCCTTGAAGCCTACAAAGCTCACAACAAAAGCAAAGCAACACTCAAAGCGTAGCCAATTCATGAAGATTATTGCATGAGTCCTCAAGTAGAAGGAAGTCACCTTAGCTTGTAGAGATAGCTCGATGAAGGGTGGCCATAGGTAACTCTCTTCGATTCTTCTTGTCAACACATGGTCCATAGAGGTTGACGTGTATGCATTTGTACCTTCATACAACAAAGACAAGCAACATATGTTTGTGTGTGATAGAGGAGCATGTCATTTGTGGCATGTCCATTCTTGTTCACAACACGATTAGCACAACTCAAGTATAGCAAACGGAATGCATATGCAAGGTCAAAGTGCATGGAAATCTTTGCAAAATCATCCAAACGTGGGAACTCAAAAACTCCATATAGCATCTTATTGTGGCATTCAAAGCAATCGAATAGAAATTTGGTCAACATCTTTGATGCAAAAATAGGAGAATTTGGCAAAAACACAAAAGGAAGAATATCCAAATCAACATCATTATGTGTGCCAACCAACCATTGGAACGAGAAATTGTTCGACGTGTTGGATGTCACACACAAACCATCGAAAGCAAATATCATGGGAACATGAGTATCCCAAGCGGAAGCCAAAGTAACGTGTTTGCAAACAAACCAAATGAAAGAGCAAGTGGTCCTTATGTTTGTTGCAACAAGACGACGAGATTCTTGGAAGCTCTCATGACAATACATGTTCTTAATGGAATTGTGGTTGCACACAAAACATCGGAAGGGTAAATTGTTCAATATTTTTGTTGCAACACACAAAACATCATTATCTAAAAGCGAAGAAACATGAATGTCACAAGGGGAGATAATACCATTAACATGCTTGCAATCAAACCATAGGAAAGAGCAATTTGCCAACATGAAAGATGCAAAGCATGCAAAAGGTATCAGAGCTGGGTTCGATCTTGAACTCACTTGTGGGATGCTCTCAAGAGCTCTTTTTGTCAACTCGTGCTCAACCGAGGTTGACATTCTCGTGCGGGCACCTACACACATCATATGTAAAAGGAAGAACGTGTGTGCATGGTAGAGATACACATCATCCATCATGACGTATCTCTTCTTGTGCACATCACCGTTAATGTCAATCAAGTATGAAAGTGATGCATGGTGAGTATGCAAGAGGGGAACATGCTTATCATGGCAATCATCAAAATCTCAAAAAATTGAGAAAGCTATGGGGCCATCTCATTATAACGCATATGATCAATATTGTTGCAAGCAAAACAAGTGAAATAGCAAGCATTCATCTTATCGCAAGCAACGGGAGAAATTGAATGACTAGCATGACAAGGCAAGTCCAAAGCAATTGGAGGATACACACAAGATGCATAGCATGGCATGTTTATGGCAATGATATCGCAATCAAACAATTCCACATGACCAATATTATGCAAAGGCAAATCATCACATGGGAAAGTGGATGAAGCATATGTAATGTCACAAGTATCATCCATAGCATGCATATCCTCACAATTCATCATGTCCACTAGTGGGATCATGGCATCATCAACACCCTTATTGTTACCTTAGTCATACCTCTCATATGAAGTGGGTGTTGTGGAAGTAGTTGCCTCCTTGTGGACGACTTCGTTTTCTTGATGTAGCCATGGCATAACATCATCTTCATGCACCATGTACATCTTCTCCAATTGAGGCATCATTGCTTCATGGTTTGGGGCGTCTTCATCCATGGAACCTAGCACAACATAAGAGAACACACTAGAGGTAGAGGGTAAGTTGTTAGAATTCGAAATGGTCTCACTTGACCTATCAACTACCACTCTCAACTCACTAGGAGTATCACTCATGCCCTCCAAGTGGAAGCACTCAATCTCACATAAGGTGGAGTCACTCATCTCACTCTTGTTCTCACTCAAGTGGGCTAAGTGGCTCTCATACTCACATGGGATTGGTACCACATCATCACTCAAGCATATGGGGATAGGCTCGGTTTCCTCAACTCCATGCGCCTCCTTTGGTGAAGGGAAAATCCCATGCTCACCATTCTTGACCTTGTCGCCTCCAAGGTTGGATGCCATACGATGGGCATCATTGCTCGCCTCCATGGTCGAAGGGAAAATCCCATGCTCGACCGTCTTGTGGCCATCTCGTAGTAGTGGTGGAGGTAGGCTCATGCTATCCAACTTGGTGAAGTAGACGTCTACATTTTCCTCGTTCGCGAGGTCGTGGAAGTCAAGCGTAGGCGTTGAAGCTTGATGGCGTGGACGAAGGCTTGCTCTTGGTGCCATTTTGGTGGTGGCACTAGTAGTAGAAGGTGCCCTATGAAGGTGTCGACGGAGGTCATTGGCGTGCCTTGCCGATGGTTGATGTAGGTGGCGCACTTGGTCGTCCACATGACACTCGCGACGATGATCACTTGTCTTGGCACTCTTCTTGTGCCTGTGGTGCCTTCTTGAGCTTGATTGAGCATTATGGTTGGTGCTCATCTTGAATTCTTCGTCTTGGTGGCGAAGATGCCTTAGACGATTTCTTGTATCCTCTTTATGGTGGCGATGCTCATGAGAGGATGTTTGTCGATGAAGATTCTTGTTTCTTGGCGCCTCTTGATGTATATGATGTTTGGACGCCACTCTTGTTTGGATAGGAGGTGGATCTTGGCGCCTTGGAGGTGATGTAGCTTGGCGCCTTGGAGATGGTGGAGCTTGACGCCTTGGAGATGGTGGCGCTTGACGCCATCTAGGTTGTGGCACTTGTCGCCTTGGAGGTGGATCATCGAAGTAGGTGGTTCCCTTTGGTGTGGCACGCTTGGCCTTGAAGGTCATGGAATCTTGATGATGCGCCTCCTCTTGCTTGGCGTAGTAGGCTTCCATCTCCACGCGGTGGAGGAATTCTTCATGGCTCGTGGAGGAGCCATCAAACTCGATGAAGTTCTCCGTGTCCTCCATGCTCGGCGAGGCGTCGTCAATGTCGCACTCGAAGTCATCCATGCTTGGGGAGTAATTGTTGGTGTAGTACTCCATATCACCCAAGCATGTGGAGCCATTGTCGGTGTAGTGCTCCATAGGTTCCATGCATGAGGAGCCATTGTCGACGTAGAGCTCCATGTCTTCCATGCATGTGGAGTCGTCGTAGGTGTAGTGCTCCGGGTCCTCAAAGCATGCGGAGCCATTGTCGGTGTTGTGCTCCGTCATGTCCTCTATACTTGTGGAGTCGTAGTCATGGTGGCTCATCATGGATTCTTCATAGATATCATCCTCGGTTCCGAAGTCCCTAGACATGATGCACAAGACCAAGCGGTGTATATGGAAGTGGTAGTGGGAGTTAGGGATACAACGTCAAACCTTACTTTACCTTGGAAGATCGTATCGTACAAGTGGCCACTCTTGAGAGCAATAAACCAAGCAAAGTGAAGTTCACGCGGAACACCAAAACCAACTACTAACCAAAAAACACACACACAAGGCCTATGGTGGATAGGTATGGAAAGTGGCATGTCAAGAACCAATCCGAAATCAAGATGTTGTAATGGCAAGTAAAGAACCACAATGATCACAAAGCAAAACAAGTCAATCCACAAGATAGGAAATATGTACAAGGAAACACACGGTGGGATAAATGGGACTTGTGCGACGGAGAAAGTGAGCTAAGAACCAAATGATTACCTAGCGAAGACTATAAGCTCGTGTCACACAAGTACAAGGAGAGACGCTAGTTCGATTGCACAAGATTGGTGGGCTACAAGATATGCACAATAAGTACCACCTATATGATGTTCATCGAGCTTGCGCTTCCTATTCTATGAGACACATGTATATTTATTTCTTTTTCTCTTTTTCTTTTTTCTATTTTTTTTTGTATCACTCTTTTTCTTTTTATTTCTTTTTCACTTGCCTCTTCCTTGTGCCAACAACTATACAAGATAACTATATGAGATAGCGGCTCAAACGTTTGCTCGGAATTCTACAAGGTATCAAATGTGCATAGCCCAAGCAATCATAAGAGGAACTAGTCTCAATAGGTGTTTGTTGCTCGCAAAGATAGTGGGGTTCACAAAGGAATGCAAGTGGGGAAAAGTCGCGGAATGTTTATACCTTTCGTCGACGATCTTCACCCTTTATTGTTGGATTTCGCCTTGCTCACGGAATTTGTATGGAGTAGATAGCATGAACAACGTGGATGATGATGTAGTGCTCCTTCTCTTCGAAACGAGCTAAAGAACACCAAAATCCGAGTTCGAATGCAAAAGTTATGCTCAAAACGGTGAGAGGCTGAAATCTGGAAACCTGCTGTTTTCTTTCTGTACTGGGCGGTAGTACCGGATTTTGGGCCCGCTAGTACCGGAAATGGGCGGTAGTACCGGATTTTAAGCCCGGTAGTACCGCTGGGTCCAGAAACTCCCAGTTTTGACGCGTTTTCGCGATTTTGGGGTGATTTGGGCGGAAAATCTTCAAGAAAAGCACCAAATCGAAGTGGGAAATCAAGGAATTAGGCTATGGGAACGCAAAGGAAGGTAGATCAACAAGTTTAGCAAGTAATCCACGGATCAAAACCTACCAAAACGCACTCAAATCACAGATCGATCCAAAACACAAATTGGGGCTATTTTTGGTGGAATTTTCGAATTTATGGGGAAAAGACCAAATCGATGAGAAATCCGTGGCAACCAAAAGCTGCTGATACCAGATGATGGAGGGGTTAACCTCTTGGGTGCCCGATCTTCACGGATCTCGTGGTCAAATCGATGGGAAAGCGAGAGGAAAGGGAGAAGGTAGCGGAAGCGAACACACACCTCGCGAAGAACACGATGAACACACGCAAAACTCACACGATACAAGGCCGATTGCTCCCGAACGGCGGCCACCGGTCCGATAGAATCCTCGCAAGGAAAGATCGGTCAACGTGCTCCCTCAAATCCACATCGGAGAGGGAAGAACACCTTGGGGAGGGTCTTGACAACTTGGAGACGAGACATCGAACTCCAAGGCCTTGTTTAACGATGGATGCGTGATGCAAAGTCCAATCGAGGTTGGTGACGATAGTCGGTCCCCTTGGTAAAGGGGATGAGGCAAAACTAGAGATTCCACAATGGGGGTTGTCTTTAGTCTATCATCTATGCCTAAGGGATACATGAGGGGTGGGGGCTCTATTTATAGGCCAACCACATAAACAAGGGTAGTTTGGGGATAAACTAGGCGAATAGGTAAGTAAAGGGGGATACATGGGCTGTGGCCCAACTAGTGCGCGCAGGCACTGACATGACCGGTAGTACCGGACTTGGGACCGGTAGTACCGGTCATCACCGGTAGTACCGCTCATGGTATCCGGTAGTACCGCTTGCGGCCGGTAGTACCGCAAGCCAGTACCGGGGCATCCAGTGGCGATGGTGCAGGCTTCAGTACCGGGCGGTAGCAGGGGGCGGTAGTACCGCTGACCGGTAGTACCGGTTCCGCCGACCGGTAGTACCGCTTGGACCTGGCAGCTGCCGACATGTCTTCTTCCGTCTCCTCTTCCAAGCCTCCGTCTTGTCGGGCTTGATGTTCCGGGCTTCCTCCCTTGCCTCCGTACTGGTCGGTGTGAACCTATCATGCATATGTGACGGAGTATGAAGTAGCATACCATTCAATAGGGCAGGAAGGGGGCTCGCATAGAGGAACGGATTCACCTTTGGAGTCCATGACGACTTGGCGTAAGTTGGAGACCTTGATGTAGTAACGACCGTAGGTCGGGCTGCATCAGTAAAATTATGGATGTTGCAACGGTACTTGTCGGTTATGCTCACGGCTGAGTGATCATGGGAACGTGAATTGCAGGCATAGCGGGAATTCTTGGACCGTAAATCCGGGGTCCCACACCTACAACTATGGCAGCTGATCACACCCACAACCTTGTCCGATGAGGCGGATAGACTGATCTGAAAATGGACAAGTGATGATCAATACACAGCCAAATCTGCATATCTAGCCTCCTTCCAAGGCTCCAGGAGGTGCGTGGCTTCGAAGCTAATTTGGAAGAGTTGGGCACCTAATCGTGTGAAGTTTTTCCATTGGCTTGCCAACTTAGACCGCTGCTGGACTGTGGACAAGCTTGAGAGGCTACACCTGCAGCACCATCCTCGGTGCGTGCTATGTGATCAAGCCCCCGAGACCATGCACCACCTGATGATCAGCTGCCCCTTTTCTAGGCAAATCTGGCATGAAACCCTCTCCTGGCTGCGCATGACCTTCCCGCCACCATCTGCCGAAGCCACCCTTTTTGATTGGTGGACCAAGGCGGACCAGATCACCCCAACACCTATGCGCAAGGGGCTAGCATCAGCAACTCTGCTTGTTCCATGGCTAATATGAAGCAACGCAATGATTGCGTATTTGAGTGCAGCCAACCATATGTCCAGAACCTGATGAGCAAGATCAAGGAAGAAGCGTCAGCATGGATGCAGGCGGAGGCGAAAGGACTTAGGGTAGTAGTACCAACCACTTGGGATCTACACTAAACCTGAGATCAGCACTAGTTCTAGCGGTGGTTTCCTCCTAGGAGGCTTGTATCAAAACTCTATCTTTGCATTGAAATGAAACGCAAACACCTCTATGCGTTTTCTCAAAAAAAAATTGGGGTTATTGTCTTGTGTAAAGATGGTGCCCTTAGTTTTATTCTAGTTCCGTTGAGTAAATTAGTGGTAGTTTTGTAGATACTCTATGGAGTGCCCGGTTGGTCAGAGTAGTGTACCTTAATGGACCAACTGATGCTACTTTCTTGCAGAGGGATGCTACCCCTGTTTAGATTTCTTGCTTATTCTGTCAATTTGAGTTAGTATTTATTTCCAAAAGGGTGCCAACTTTGTTACCATTTATGCCCATTGGCTTCTCAAGGATGGCCTTCTAATCCAGTTACTAACTTCCAGAGCCCAAACCTGGGGTTTGAACTCTGGTGGGCTGTGGGTACAACCACCCTCCTCGCCATCCAACCACAGGTTGGTTCTCAATCTGATGTCCCATTTCAGCTTTGCATACCTAGGATTTTGGCTCCTTCCGAAGTGGACAGCTGGCTTAAAATTTCCCCTTTTCCTGAATCAGTTTCCCGTGGAGTGTCCAAGTGGTTTAATTTCACCACCACACCAATTTGGGGTGCAATTTGCTCTACATATAGCACCAGCTCTCCATTCTTAGTGCCTCATGGCCCTTGGCTCCAAAAATTCTGTGACCCCACAGCATGCTCAAGTATTGAAATCCAATATATGGTGAGTCCTTCGTAAGTGGTACTAACAATTTGTGCTTTCATAGGTCGGAGAACCATGGGGCTCTTAGGTATGATGGGTGACTCATTCGGTTGCTCAGCTACCGGCGAGCGGCTCGTTTCTGCCGCAAGGGATGGAGACATCCAGGAGGCTAGGGCCCTATTGGATCTTAACCCCCGTCTTGCACGATACTCGACATTCGGGATCCGGAACTCACCCCTCCATTACTCAGCGGCGAAGGGCCACGATGAGGTGATTGAACGATTCTCTCCACATAGCTCTTATCTATGTGCAGCCACTTTTGTTAATTTCTGAAATCAGTGTATGTTTGATTGCTATTGATTGACAAGTAACATCATTGTTCCATTAGATTGTTTCCCTTCTAATCGAATCTGGTGTTGATATCAACCTTAAGAACTGCAGAGGACAGGTGAGCTCTCCTTTCCTCATCCACATTTTTCAACATTGATATCCATTTCTTGATGATCCATAATATCTATTAGTACTTTCTGAATATTTCATCATATTGATCAAGAATACTTTCTACTCACTGTATAGACATGAATTCAACAAAAATTATCCCATAAATTATTTATTTTAATATATTATGGGGAACTGTCTAGTTGCAGTCTTGCAAATATTTGAATTTCATATTTCTGAGGTTGCTCATGTCTCAGAAAATGATAACCAGTAGTTTCATGTAGATGAAAAGTCAGCTTATTGCTTTCTCTTAATTGACTTCCAGATCCTGATTTTTATTGTCAAAACTTGAGTATATAAAGATGAGTGTCAGAGATCTTTCATTATACAAATGGTCCATATCCATATGAATGACCTTATCAGAAACATATCCAGTTGGAATATTCTTCAAAGGATTATTTGATTTCACCTCATTATGTTCTTTCCATCTCTGTTCTGTTGTCAAAGAGAATGCTTCTCGTGTCAACTCTAAACACAGCAATTGTTGTGCAGACTGCTCTAATGCAAGCTTGTCTATATGGTCACTGGAAAGTTGTACAGATCCTAGTTCTTTTTAAAGCTAATGTAAGTGAGTATCAATCTTTTACTTTTGTTTCTGCCATGGCAAATTTTTTTTGTTTGTGTCAAACCAGGCTGTAATTTCTACTGATTCAAGTAATGCGTATTTTTAATCTTAGATTCACAAAAAAGATTATTTTAGTGGCGCAACAGCAATTCATTTTGCCGCCCTGAAAGGTCATACTCGGTGCATCCGGCTTCTTGCGGCTGATTACGTGCCTAGTGTGCCGGATTTTTGGAATATTATGCGTGGTACACCCACAGACGAAACAAATAAGGAATTTTTTGATGCAGGGTATGTCAATTTATGACGTTCATATATGTTGGCATCTTTTGATAACTAATAAACAAGTATCCATTTTGCTTTTGCTTTTCAGAAATCTTCAGAGACTAGTTAATGGAAAGTCAGATGGAGGTGTCACCTCTCTTCACTTGGCCGCTCTTCACGGGCATGCTGAGAGCTTGCAATTGCTGTTAGACCTTGGAGCCTCTGTCTCTCATGTCACGGTTAACGATGGTTCAACTATTGATCTCATAGGTAAAAACTGCACAGAGTAGCAAACTGAACACAAAATATTGGATATTTAACTCAATTCAAGTGGTTATGTTTTACAGAAACCATTACATCTAACATCAAAATGTACAGAACAATTGGAAATATTCTGAACCTCATTACATGGGAATAGATTAACACAGCCCTAAAATTGCAGGTTCAGGCAGCACACCCCTTCACTATGCAGGTTGTGGTGGAAGTGTTGTATGCTGCCAAGTATGCATTAATTTCTCTGTTCCATTAAATTTGCAAAAAATCCTATGTTCCTGTTTACTAATTGCCGTAAAACAGCTTCTCATTGCAGCAGGAGCGGACATGGGAGCTGAAAATGTTAACGGGTATGCCTAGTGAATTCCATGTTTCTATTGTGAAGTATTTGTTTCTACGCTTCAAAAAAAATGAACATCTTTTTTATTTTTATTAAAAACTACTTGAATTACTTTACAGTTGCCACATTAAGTTCTTGTGTAGTCTTTTGTTTATCTGAGATGGTGCTTGGTGGAAATCTAATCTATTTACTGACATCACTTCCATAAATTTCAAGCTGCTGGACCCTTTTATGGGAATATCTGAGCTAATTATGTTAAGTGCTAATTAGCTGTGACTTTGTCTTCCTAATACATCATTTTTCTTCGAGATAAACTCAAATGTAAAGCCAGTTGGTTTCATGTTGTGCTTATATGTCTATTGCGTGTTCATATGATGGCCTGGACTTATAGTCAGCATTTTAGACCACCCATTAATAAGAAACATAAAAGGGTTAGTGTTGGCCTACGTTTATGCCTTGTTGGGAAAACAATTTCCATGTAACTTGTTCAGATAGTTTACTATTTTCCAATGTTATTTCCTTGAAGGTTGACTCCTTTGATGGTGGCTCGTTCATGGCACAAAACCAGTGCTGAAGGCATCCTTAGCAAACACCCAGAAGGGAGAGTACGGATTCTACCATCACCCTATCTGTCCCTTCCGCTGATGAGCATTGTCAGAATTGCTCGGTGAGTTCAGATACCAGACACAGTATGTACAGACTAGTATTATTTTGTCCTATCTTGAATTGCTAGTTCAAACTTATTTTTTTTTGTAATAGAAATGAAATTTCTCCAAATTACCAAGCTTCTATACTGATGTACCAACCTTGTGCACGAAGCTACACTCATTTACTTATTCAAGAGAGATGCCTATGTTAGCAATCAAAACAGAAGAAAGTTGTTGGAGTCTAGGTTAGCATAGTAGTATTGTCTTAGGAGAGTCTAGAGTATTCCGGTGAGTGTTGGAGTCTGAGTTATGAAGTATATGTGCTTGTTGTTAGCTAGTTCTTAGTAGCTCACACACACAGGTAAAACAGAGGATAAAACAGAGGTATACGCACACATATGAAGCTCTTACTTTCTTAGCTTATCTCAATACAACGTGGGGTACATGTCCTTATATAGGACTCGGGAACCGACTATCCTAAACCGACTTTGCTAGAGAAATAACTGCTAGCTTCTACTAGCTACTATCCAGCTGATGCTGTTTTGGACTCTACTACCTTAACAGCTAAGCTACAGCTCATGTCAGGCTAACTCAAGTTCACTTTGACTTGCTACTACCGTCATACTAGTAGTCTCTTGTGTTGACATACAAGTATGATTAGGCTACTTACTACTAAGCATCCAGATTATTGCTAACATTCTCCCCCTAATCTTGATGCGCTTACTTGATCTCAACAATCTTGAGCTTTTGGTGAAGTAGCTGGAATCGCACACGCCCAAGGGCCTTTGTGAGAATATCTGCGAGTTGATCTTCAGTGCCTATGAATTCGACAGTTATGGTTCCATCTTCGATGCAGCCCCTGATGAAGTGGTACCGCACCTCAATGTGCTTGCTTCTGTCGTGAAAGACTGGGTTCTTGCACAGCTGGATTGCAGACATGTTGTCTACCAGCAGATTGGCAACGAGAGGAGGTGATCCAAGCAAGTCACCAAGCAATCTCCCAAGCCACACTCCTTGGCATGCTGCCGTAGCTGCTGCCATGTACTCAGATTGGCAAGAGGACAGAGACACCACCTTCTGTTTCTGACTCTGCCAAGACACAGGGCACTCTCCAAAGAAGAACATAGTCCCGGAGGTGCTTTTCCTGTCATCAGGGTCTCCAACCATGTTACCAATTGAAGTATATGTGCTTGCTGTTAGCTAGTTCTTAGTAGCTCACACACACAGGTAAAACAGAGGATAAAACAGAGGTATACACACACATATGAAGCTCTTACTTTCTTAGCTTATCTCAATACAACGTGGGGTACATGTCCTTATATAGGACTCAGGAACCAACTATCCTAAACCGACTTTGCTAGAGAAATAGCTTCTACTAGCTACTATCCAGCTGATGCTGTTTTGGACTCTACTACCTTAACAGCTAAGCTACAGCTCATGTCAGGCTAACTCAAGTTCACTTTGACTTGCTACTACCGTCATACTAGTAGTCTCTTGTGTTGACATGCAAGTATGATTAGGCTACTTACTACTAAGCATCCAGATTATTGCTAACAAGTTAGTGTAGTAGTACTACTCTTGTAGAGTCTAGAGTATTCTAGGGAGTGTTAGTATAGTAGTAATGTCCTACTAGAGTCTAGATCATTCCAGTGTACGAGTGAAGATGTAAGGCTAGATTGTGCTATATATAAGAGGGCGTGGAGGTCCAAGGGACTAAGCCCATCCAAAAAAATTCTCCTGAAACCTACATGGTATCAGAGCTAGGCTCCTAACCCTAGCTACCACCGTTCCACCACTGCAACACCCATCCCGGCTCTTGTTGTTAACAACACTGAGCACATTGTAGTCACCTAAGCGGCGGGAGGCCGCACAAGATTGCTCTTTGCGGGCAGTAGCCACCTCATGTTTGCAAGGTGCATCATGCGATGCTTGGTTGCTGCTCTGCACTGGGTGTTGCTCAGGAAGCTAGTTACATTGGTGTCCCGTGGTGGTGTCCTGGTGTATAAATGGAGTAGAGAGAAGAGGGCTGGTGCTAGCCTGAACCGGAGATGAAGTGGGTGCTTCTGCAGGGAAGAAGAGATTGAGGATTTGCAGTCTGCTTTGCTGCTGTTAGGTTGGAGCTGATACAAGGGAGCGAAGCAGCTGCATCCTGGAGTGGAGAGAAGTGCAGATGGCCTGCTGAGTGAAGAAAGGAGAGTGATGCATGCACATCTGCTCGAGGCTTGTGGAATGATCCAGAGGAAGTGAGAGAGAGAAGCTGCTCCCTGCTGGTATTGCTGTTTATAACTATCATGGAGATTATGGTCACACAGACTGCTGGTGTTTGAGGACAAGGTGAGCCCTCAGACAGGGGAGAGAATGATGAGAGTTGTATGTTGTGATGGTGAAGCTATGGTGCTGAGAAGGCGATTGGCGCTGAGTTTGAAGAGTTGTCGGGAGGTGTGAAAATTGAGATGGTAAGCGAGGAGTTTGGTGATGACATAGGAGAGGTGGTGTTTCTGAGGTTGTTCAGAGGGTTGAGGAAAGAAATGATAGAGGTTGTGGTGGCCGAGGTGAAGATGGCCAAGGGTTTTCTTGAGAGACGGTAGAGGTAATGATTGAGACCGTGTTGGAGAGGTGGACAGTATATGAAGAAAGGAGTAGAGGTGGCTAGCTTGATGCAAAGTTTGCATGGTGATGTTGATGGCGAGGCGGTTGTGGCTCTCTAGGAGCTGTTGTTGAGGTGAGGCAGCCGTGGCCTGCGGGAACCAGAGTTGGTGAAGAGGCAATGATGATGCTCAAGCTGATGATGGAAGGCGTGTGGTGCCGCCATTGTAGGTGTGAGAAGGCGCATGGTTGGAGAGGCAACAGTGGACCAACACAAGAAGGATTGGAGGAGGCTAGCTTGCAGAGTAGGCGCACGGTGATGGTGATGGTTCCCATGAGCGGAGCTGGATGGTCGTAGTTGATTGGTTGCTTGATGACCACTAGAGCAAGAGCTAGAGTAAAACGCTCTCATGTATCTTTGTATGCTTGCAAGCTAGAAGTGTAGTGGTCCTAGTAAGTGTCATGGAGTTGTAGCAAGATGGTCATGGTGACTGACCATGTCCATCTTGAGGGAGAGTGTTGGAGTCTAGGTTAGCATAGTAGTATTGTTCTAGGAGAGTCTAGAGTATTCTAGTGAGTGTTGGAGTCTGAGTTAATGTAGTAGTACTACTCTTGTAGAGTCTAAAGTATTCTAGGGAGTGTTAGTATAGTAGTAATGTCCTACTAGAGTCTAGATTATTCCACTCTCCGAGTGAAGATGTAAGGCTAGATTGTGCTATATATAAGAGGGTGTGGAGGTCTAAGGGACTAAGCCCATCCAAAAAATTTCTCCTACAAAAGTAATACCCACTTCACTGTAGGAGAAATTGTGCCACAATAGGTGCAGAATGTTGAGAATGAGAATTTGTTATCTCGTGGGCATCCGATATTTTTCTCAGACCCATGTTTAGTTTACCAAAAAATGGATAAACTGTTCCCCATTTGTTCTGCAACGTTTAAATACTTACCCATGCTTGATCGTCCACAGGGAATGTGGATGGAGAAAAACCTCTGTCTCATCTACTTGCCATGACCTATGTGTCATATGCTTGGAGATGGAATATACTGTAGCTGCAGAAGGTACTAACATAGTAGCTCTAATGCTGAATCGTTCTACCTTGTCAAACCCATTCATATTATTTTATGTTCTGATAGGTTGTGGCCACGAGTTCTGCACCAAATGTGCACTCTATTTATGCTCCAACACTAGCAGTTCGACGTCTATCCGTGGCGTGCCTGGCTCCATATCTTGTCCTTTGTGCAGACACACCATAGTCTCGTTCATCAAGCTTACGAGCACCACCCCAATAAAGGAGCTTCCATGGACAAGCTCATCACTGGCTCTATGTGCGGCAGGCGCAGGCACCGGCTCCAAGTGTGCCAGCTCTTTGCACCGCCGTTCTGACATGCACCGCATACGCTCCTCCTCAGTTCACCTCGGATGCTCCTCTTTTAGATCTGGTAAATTGTCGTCCATGAAGTTGGATTGTGCAGGACTTGATGAGAGGATGCCCTGCCTCGTCAGCTGTCTGAGGCCGGATGTGCGGCGATCATCTTCGTATAGGGATAGAATCAGTAGATATTCAGAGTTTTCATAGCTTTCCTCTTTGTTGCTATTGTGCCATTCCTTTCATTTTGTGGGGTTTGGTACTGTCCAGTGTATCTATGTTTACCTATGCTTCCTAATACATGTGACGCTTCCTAATACATGTGACATGATCTGCTCCTTGTCTTATAACATGGCATGTGATCATGATTAAGATCTATTTGTGTATATGGCGTCTTTTCAGCTTCAACTATGTAAGAGCATCTCTAAGAGACCCCGTGAAATGCATAGGTAAACAAGGTCTGGCATGTAATTTTTTTTACGGTGGCCCGTGAATATGATGGATCGACCGCAATATTTAGGGTTCGAGCACCCATTTCTAGGTCTAGACCCGAGCGCTCGTTCCACTGCTTCATTGCCGTATCCAGTGTTGCTGCCCCGTAGTAGATCCCGTGGCGATCCATTTTGCATGAAAATCGAGAAGGAGCGGCATCGGCGTGGACGGTGCGCGCCAAGCTGCGTCCCTTCGCTACCTCCGCCATGGCGAGTCGGTGTCGAAGCGCCTCCAAATGTGCGAGGCCGAGAACGCGGTGCATGGAAGCATGGAGCACCGCCGCGGCTGGCGCTATTGTTCCTCTTCTCCCCCGCGCGCTTTGTCCGGCATACACGCGGCGATGCGGCGGTGGAGAGCTCACACGCCCTCCGCGCTCCCCTACGCCATCGTTCGAGCAGACGAAGTCGGACCTCGAGCTCTCGAACTCTGACGCACCTCCTTCCTCGTTGGACACGTACGTATCGTCGAGCGATGAGACGGAGGGGGAGCATGTGGTGGACGACGACTTCGTCTTCGACGACGAGGGCGAGCAGCACGCGCTCGAGAAGATGCAGCGACGGTCGGCACGAGCGGCGGAGAAGCGCGAGGCCGAGGACCTGATTTCACGCGAAGCACTTTTTTTTTTGAATTTTCAGTTTCATTTACAGCTTCTGTGCGGGCAATTTCCGAACCGCAGAACACGTTTACAGGACACTGAAACCACATGTATGAGTCGCGCGTTTACTGGATCTCTTAGAGATGCTTTAAGATATATATGCAAGTTAGCAAAAGGGGGTACGGATGATTTTTCTATGGTGGAGTCTTCCAACATGATGCTAAAAGTAGTAAAAAGTACAAAACAAATAAGATTTTTTTCCAAGGAGATATATCCAGTCAAACTTGCTAATTAGCATTGATTAACAGAACCAAATATTTATTTCTTCCAACTAAAATTACGTCTGAAAACACAATGTGACCTGACTTTTGATATGGTAGCTGACGACTTTTAGTTTTTTTTTGAGAAGCATCACAGTCTTACTGGTTTTAAGTCGGACCACATTCTTTGTGCAAAAGGCTTTTCCGAACTCCGGAGTTGTCGTGGTTTGTTGCACGATTGATAAGGTTTAATTTCGTCAATGCCCATTGTTAGAATTTGAGTTTTGGAGAACATGAAGATGCTGGAGATCGCGAAACGGTTAGCAAATAAACAACACGGGGACACGAGGTTTACCCAGGTTCAGGTCCCCGGAGGGAAAACCCTACTCCTGCTTGTCTGCTCTTGATTACAGTGGAACCGAAAGTTACAGGGGTGCGCAGATGCAATCTGGCATGAAGGTGTGTATACGGTGGTATGAAGGGCCCTCCTCGTCGTGCCCTCCTAGCACTTATATAAAAGTAGGAAGGTCCCGAGCATAGACCGAGTCGGTTACAGATTTTAGGGTTTGCCCCTTTGAATATTCTATCTACTCTAGTCTTGCTCTCCAAGGACCCGAAGACATCCTAGGATTGGGCCACCCGAAAATCTTCATGGGCCGCGTATATTCTTGTGGGCTGTAATGCCCGGAAATATAAAAAATTAGAAATTGATTGTTATTTTATTTTGTGCATCATCATGCATATTTTATCCGTAAAATTATTTCATCAAACCATATTTTGTTATACTAAATATCCATGTGGTTTTATTAAACCCGTCTTTCGTTCTTATTTTAAATTAAAACAAATAATATTTCTCACGGCAAAAGCTTTTCTTGTTTTATAAATAAAATTAGGCTAAAAGCCCGTCTAAAGATTTGGCCTAAAATTAGCTCCATCTAGTCTACTTTGGACTAACCCTAACCCTAGCCTCGCAAACCACACGCACCGCCGCAGGAGACACACCACACACGCACCCTCCCTTGACCATGTCACGTTACACCATATCACGCACGCACCCACATTGATCGTACCCAAACAAAGTTGCACACCGACCCACTCTACCTGACCTACACCCAAACCCTGTGTACGCACACGAAACACACAATACGCATGCAGACTCACGCGACGCCCCACACCGCCACGCACACACGCAACGCATGGGATCCCCTCGATCCCCCGCGTCTCGTCCACGCCTCCATCTTCCTCATCCCCACCACCACTCACTCACCAGCACGCCGCCTCCCTGTGACCCTGCCACCGCTCGCTCCTCTCTCGTCCGTCGCCCTCGCCCCTCCCGCACCCCGAGACCTCCTCGCGGCCGCCCTCCTCTTCGTTGCAGGCGCGACCGACGCCGTCAGCTCTAGCCCCGCGTCCGTCCACCCCCTTCCTCCCCTCCGGCGGCCTCTGCAGCGCGCGCCCGGCTGTGCTCCACGTCCCTGCGTCCCTCGACGCCCTCAAGGCCGCGCCGCCCGTGGCCCCCCCGTCCTCGACCCCGCGCGCGACTGCCGCCCCTCTGGCCTCGTCGCCTCGCCCCTGCCTGGCGTGCCGGCCGCCTCTTTTTCCCCTGGGCAGCAGCGCCACTGCACCGCTGCCGCCGCCCGCTCTGCCACGCCCCGGCCGCGCCTCCCTCGCCGGCCCAGTACTTCATCGCACCGCCTCTTCTCCATGCGTGGTTCATGTCTCTGCCGGCCCCTGTGCTTCCCGTTTCTCCTCGAGCTCGCCCGCTATGCCCTTCACTCCGACATGACCACGTCGGCTTCTCCTGATGTCAAGCAGGCAAGTCTGCGCCGTCCTATTCCTGGCGTCTCGGGGCACCTAAACGAGCTTGTCATCCTTCCGTTGCTTCCTGATAGCCAGGTGTTCGAGGTAATGCCCGAATGGGACAAGGCCTCCTTGCAGCGTTCATGTGTCCATGTTCTCCTTATTGTTCCTGTTGGTCAACATGTAGATGGCTAATGCAGATATCCGTGCGACGCCCAAGCCCGCCTTTCTCTTGCCGTAATGTGTTGAGATGGTATTGCTGAAGATGATGTGATCATGATACGATGTGTTGGCGAGGCGAGGTTCCTCGTGTATCCGGGTGTCCTCTGATAAGATTCCTATTGTGGTGTTACTACCCGGTCAAGTGCACCGACATGGAATCGAAGGGCGCCGAACCGCAAGATCTCCACGGAATCTGAAGACCGAACCCGAACTCAAGATCCTGAACCAATGTGTGACCCCTCTCGAGCCCCTATTTTATAAATTGACATATTATACTTGTTGCATATTATTCATCATGCTTGCACACATTTTTGGTGGTTTGGGGGTCTTATGCCGATTCACCTCATAATTAAATATGGAGATCAAATGCGGGCTTTTCTAATCTAATATCGGCTTCATTTAAATTTGTGTAGCAAACTGATGCCATGCTTTGCCTTGTTAATTCAACATTTAATATGTGGGGTAGTTAAATAACTTGGACCTAATAATAATGTCGGGATCCCGATTCCACTTAATATTGCTAAGTGGGACCACATATTGCCATGTCATGCATCATATCATAAACATGCCGGATCTTCCGCCCTAGTATTAAATAGTGCATCCGATGTTTCTTTCTAGTGCTTTGCTTCTTCTCGGATAGGCCGTTGAGTTGGCGCGAGATACGACGAGCCTTCAGATGATCTTCTCAGGCGAGAATTCTCCCGCTTCTACCTATTTTGCGTTTATAGTCTTTACTTCCTTCCTTTGATCTATTGTTATCCTTATTGTCGATGCTATAGTACCGTTCCTTTAATTATCTGCTCCACTATATTGCCTTGGTTATCCTATTGCCTTGTTTGATTAGCTAGCTTCGTCCTTGCGAGTCGTAGGCATGCTTAGTACCGCTCTCATACAGGTGGAACATGATACTTGAATATTGTTGGTGATAAGATAATTAATCGGGTGATGTTGGTTATGGTTATGGTTTCACGTAATGATAAGGCCCCAGCAGGGACCACCTTTGGGAACTGCTTGAGCCGACCTAGGACCCGTTCGTTCTACGATACCAGTTCTGAGTTGATCGCGCTAACCAAACGTGGGGGCCTCTAAGATCCCCCCTCAACTACCGGCGCTATTCGTATATCCAGAGGGTTACAAAATTGGTTTTCCATTTGGTGCATACGCATAATATGTCCTCGAACATGGATTGAGTTGTGATATGATTTTGGTGGACTGCCATGGCTTGCGTTGCATAAAACTGGGATATCGTGTCGAAGGTGGGAAGGAGCTCTACAAGTTATCTTCCGATCATCGCCCGGCCGTAGACTCAAACGCTGTGCCACCTGGAGAATCAGCTGTATCTCTTGTGTTGGTAAAACACAGTAGGTGATGCCTCTGGATATGCGCGTAGTTAAGGGACAGTTCTTGTTGTGAGATTCGGAAGGCACGCGTGATATGTTGCCTGAAGGGTTGAGCATGTGTTTGAGTACAGTAGTGCACCCCTGCAGGGTAAATCTTTTTGAGAAGCCATGTGTCCACGGTTATGGATGCCTCAGGAGTAAGTGTCATGATCATAGACAACGCTACTAATGTTTCGCTCTTTAATAATATGACTAGTAATTAGCCTTATCAACTAAACACCTGCTTAACTAAAATTGCCACCGTGTGTGTTCCGTAAGGGGACTTCCTCGACTGGTCTTCGAGGGGGAAATCTTCGGATGGGTTATGTTTGGTGATATATATATTGCTATCGTATAGTGCTCTCTTATCTCGCTCTAATAGCCGAAGTTATAGCGTGTCTCTATAAGTTAGATAGTGCAAGCTTTGTTGCCGCTGAGCCCATCATACCTATGTAGGCGAGGACCGCCGAATTCTAGTCTCGCCGTGTACTGGCCTCAGTACTGACCGCTCTCTTTCTGTTTTTCTTTTGCCCCTTTGTCGGCACCCTTTTGGCTTGACAGGTATGTGATTGACGACGTTAGCAAGGTTACCCTTCCGGCTTGGCCTAGGCAGGGTTGGACACCGCTTGGTTATTCTTCAGGACTCTTAGTCCCATTTGGATCTTGTCCGTACTCGGATACTACTTTTCTTTCTTCTTGAGTTGTATCTTCATATTGTATCTTTTGTATTCTTGACTCGTTGAGTCATTGTTGTATATATAAGTTCTTGTGGACTCTATTATAAACTATTGTGATGTAACTACTTGTATTCAAATCCCACCCACACGAAAGTGTCTGGTGGGCGTCTTTGAATCGCTTCTATGCGGATTTTGGCGGAAAACGCTGAGATCTGCATAGACCTGATTCGGGGGCGTTAGAAGTGGTATCAGAGCCAGGTTTACGATACCCCATTGGTCCAGCCTGTAGGATAACTTTGCCAATGGTCGATGTCTAGTGTCAAAACTATTTTGCTACAAATGCGTTGGATAGATCTGATTAGCTCTGATTTTACTTCTTACCTCCATTCTTTTCCCTCTTATCTTTGCGTGTTTTGATCTGGTCTCTTACCTTCTTCAAGTTTAGGATTCTCGTGGTTGGGTCTTCCGTCGTACCTTAGGGTTCAATTTTCTTGTAACGGTGGATCTACATCTGAATTTCATTCTACTTGATCCCTTTTCAAATGTTTTCCAGTGTCCTGCAACTTCTGCGATGACATCATCTACCTGAATATTTTGTTAATACCGATTGTCAAGATCTTCAGTCTGAATTTCGAGAGTTGGTTGCATGATCCTTCTATTCATGTACATAGTAATGCTTTGGGTGCGGGATGGAGTCATGACCATATCACTACTCTTATCATTTGCTCTTGTACATTGATTGGTGGATTAATGCAATCTTACTCCTTTGACGGAAGATAAAGGTAGCCTTATCTTTGATACCTCTACTTCCGCCTTTTCCTCTCCGGAGTGTTCTTCCGAAGAAGGTGAGCAACAACCCTTGTTGGTGGTGTCGACGATTTCAAGACGGAATAAGAATTCTTGTTAGTGGTGTCGCGACCCTCAACCCTACTCAAGAATATCCAATCATCAAACTCTTCCCCCCGGTGTCTTTGCTAGGATCTCGGGACGCGATCCTTGTTAGTGGTGTCGAGTTGTAATGCCCGGAAATATGAAACATTAGAAATTGATTGTTATTTTATTTTGTGCATCATCATGCATATTTTATCCGTAAAATTATTTCATCAAACCATATTTTGTTATACTAAATATCCATGTGGTTTTATTAAACCCGTCTCTCGTTCTTATTTTAAATTAAAACAAATAATATTTCTCGTGGCAAAAGCTTTTCTTGTTTTATAAATAAAATTAGGCTAAAAGCCCGTCTAAAGATTTGGCCTAAAATTATCCCCATCTAGTCTACTTTGGACTAACCCTAACCCTAGCCTCGCAAACCACACGCACCGCCGCAGGAGACACACCACACACGCACCCTCCCTTGACCATGTCACGTTACACCATATCACACACGCACCCACATTGATCGTACCCAAACAAAGTTGCACACCGACCCACTCTACCTGACCTACACCCAAACCCTGTGTACGCACACGAAACACACAATACGCACGCAGACTCACGCGACGCCCCACACCGCCACACACACACGCAACGCATGGGATCCCCTCGATCCCCCGCGTCTCGTCCACGCCTCCATCTTCCTCATCCCCACCGCCGCTCGCTCAGCAGCACGCCGCCTCCCTGTGACCCTGCCACCGCTCGCTCCTCTCTCGTCCGTCGCCCTCGCCCCTCCCCCACCCCGAGACCTCCTCGCGGCCGCCCTCCTCTTCGTTGCAGGCGCGGCCGACGACGGCGGCTCTAGCCCCGCGTTCGGCCACCCCCTTCCTCCCCTCCGGCGGCCTCTGCAGCACGTGCCCGGCCGTGCTCCACGTCCCTGCGTCCCTCGACGTCCTCAAGGCCGCGCCGCCCGTGGCCCTCCCCGTCCTTGACCCCGCGCGCGACTGCCGCCCCTCTGGCCTCGTCGCCTCGCCCCTGCCTGGCGTGCCGGCCGCCTCTGTTTCCCCCGGGCAGCAGCACCACTGCACCGCTGCCGCCACCCGCTCTGCCACGCCCCGGTCGCGCCTCCCTCGCCGGCCCAGTCCTTCATCGCACCGCCTCTTCTCCATGCGTGGTTCATGTCTCTGCCAGCCCCTGTGCTGCCCGTTTCTCCTCGAGCTCGCCCGCTATGCCCTTCACTCCGACATGACCACGTCGGCTTCTCCTGATGTCAAGCAGACAAGCCTGCGCTGTCCTATCCCTGGCGTCCTGGGGCACCTAAACGAGCTTGTCATCCTTCCGTTGCTTCCTGATAGCCAGGTGTTCGAGGTAATGCCCGAATGGGACAAGGCCTCCTTGCAGCGTTCATGTGTCCATGTTCTCCTTATTGTTCCTGTTGGTCAACATGTAGATGGCTAATGCAGATATCCGTGTGACGCCCAAGCCCGCCTTTCTCTTGCCGTAATGTGTTGAGATGGTATTACTGAAGATGATGTGACCATGATATGATGTGTTGGCGAGGCGAGGTTCCGCGTGTATCCGGGTGTCCTCTGATAAGATTCCTATTGTGGTGTTACTACCCGGTCAAGTGCACGAACATGGAATCGAAGGGCGCCGAACCCCAAGATCTCCACGGAATCTGAAGACCGAACCCGAACTCAAGATCCCGAACCAATGTGTGACCCCTCTCGAGCCCCTATTTTATAAATTGACATATTATACTTGTTGCATATTATTCATCATGCTTGCACACATGTTTGGTGGTTTGGGGGTCTTATACCGATTCACCTCATAATTAAATATGGAGATCAAATGCGGGCTTTTCTAGTCTAATATCGTCTTCATTTAAATTTGTGTAGCAAACTGGTGCCATGCTTTGCCTTGTTAATTAAACATTTAATATGTGGGGTAGTTAAATAACTTGGACCTAATAATAATGTCGGGATCCTGATTCCGCTTAATATTGCTAAGTGGGACCGCATATTGCCATTGAAGGGTTTTGCGGCATAGTAAATCAAAATTTTCTATGGATGCGAACAGAGGGAAGCCAAGATCTAATCTAGGAGATGCAAACAACGAGAGAGATTGGATTAGATCTTCATACCCTTGAAGATTCGCACAGCGGAACGTTCGTCGGAACGTGGGTGATGTAGTCGTACTCGCTTCTCCTCCTCGCGATCCGATCCGATCTAGCACCACAAGTGGCGATGCCTCCGTGAGATGCACACGTGCAGCACCTCGACGTCTCCTCCTTCCTTCGTCCAGCAAGTACGGTGGAGAGACGGATTGGATCTACAATGCGACGGCGCGGTGTATATGGTGGAGAGTTTCTGCAGCAGGGCTTCGCCTACACGCAGTCGGGAGGGAGAGAGAGAGGAGGGCAGCAGGGCGACTAGGGTTGAGGAGGAGGTGTGTGTGTGTGGGGGGGGGGGGTGGTGTGGTGTGCCCCAGACCTCTATATATAGAGGGGTGGGCGCCTGCCCTAACCCCTCCCCCAAGCCCTAGGCCGGCGGCCAAGGAGGGAGGAGTGGGGGGCAAGGAAACCCCCCCACTTCTAGAAGCTCCAGCTAGAGTTTTACCCTTGCTGGCCGGTTGGGCCCTATGGGGCCTTGTGACCCTGGACCAATGCGGCCAGGGCACTCCCTCATAGGCCCATGCCCCCTCCCGGAAGGTGGGGCCACGTTGGTCCCCTTCTAGAAGGTTCTAGAAGCTTCCGGTACAATACCGATTGACCTGGAACAATTCCGAACTCCAAAAACTGCACTGCCTTATATGAATCTTATTCTCTGGACCATTCCGGAACCTCTCGTGATGTCTCGGATCCCATCCGAGACTCCGAACAAAAACTCATAAACCAATTATCCAATCTATCCTAGCGTCGAGACACGTTAAGTGTGTGACCCTTCGGGTTCGAGAATATGCAGACATGATCTTCTATCAATAATCAACAACGGGGTCTGGAAACCCATATTGACTCCCACACATTCATCGATGATCATATCGGATGAACCACGATGCCAGGATTCAATCAATCCCATATATATTCCCTTCGTCTCGCGATATTTTACTTGCCCGAGATTTGATCGTCGGTACCGTCATACCTAGTTCAATCTCGTTCACAGCAAGTACTTTACTCGTTCCGTAATCCGATATCACTTTGTGATTAACTCCTTAACCACATGCTTGCAAGCTGTGTTGATATCGATTACCGAGTGGGCCCGAAGTATATCTCTCCGACTTGGGAGGGACAAATCCCATCTCGATACATACAACCCAACAGGTACTTTCCGATCACCTGAGAGACACCTTTATGATCACCCTCTCATAGAATGACGTTTGATGACCTCAAAGCTTTCTTCCGATACCAGGGAGCTGTATTATCTCATGGTCTCAGGAATACAATATTTGACATAAGAAAAGCTTTGCAAAGATGAACACTATGACACGATCTAATTGCTTCGCTTAGTTTGGGTCTGTCCATCATATCATTCTCCCAATGATATGATCTCATTATTAATCGACAACTCATGTCCATGGTTAGGAAACCTTAACCATCATTAATCAATGAGCTAGTCCATAGAGGCGTACTAGGGACACTGTGTTGTTTACAAACCACACAAGTATTAAAGTTTCCGCTTAATACAATTCTAGCATGGAATATAAACATTATCATGAACAAGAATTATAATAATAACATCTTTATTATTGCCTCTAGGGCATAATTCCAACAGTCTCCCACTTGCACTAGAGTAAATAATCTAGTTTACATTTGGCAACAATCTCACACCCATGGCACTGAGGTGCTGATCATGTTTTACACGTGGAAGAGGTTTAGTCAATGGATCTGCGACATTCAGATCTGTATGTACTTTACTAATCTTCAGATCTCCATCTGCTATATAATCTTGGATTATATGAAACTTGCGGTTGATATGCTTGGTCTTTGGATGATATATTGGTTCCTTAGCGAGTGCTATGGCACCAGTGTTGTCACACAATATCTCCAGTGGGTCCAATGCACTTGGAACCACGCCAAGCTCAGTGATGAAGTTCCTGATCCAAACTCCTTCACTTGACGCTTCTGCAGCAGCCATGTATTCCGCTTCTACTGTAGATCCCACGATCACGCTTTGCTTGCAGCTTCTCCATTCAAAATATACACGTATCCTGTCTGAGATTTAGAATCATCCTTGTCGGTGTCGAAACTAGCGTCGACGTAACCTTTTACGACGAGCTGTTCATCACCCCCATAGACTAAGAACATTTCTTTAGTCCTATTTAGGTACTTTAGGATGTTCTTCACGGCTGTCCAGTGTTCCACTCCTGGATCACTTTGATATCTGCTCGTCAAACTAAGAGCATTGGACACATCCGGTCTAGTACACAGCATGGCATACATGATAGAACCTATGGCCGAGGCATAAGGCACTTTGCTCATAGCTTCCCTATCATTTACCGTAGCTGGACACTGAGCCTTGCTCAATATCTTACCTGACAACATAGGTACTGAACCTTTCAATGCCTTATCCATTCTGAACCTTTTCAGAACTTTGTCTAGATATGTACTCTGGCTTAAAGCTATCAGGCGTCTTTGTCTATCTCTATAGATCTTGATGCCCAATATATAAGCAGCTTCACCTAGGTCTTTCATTGAAAAACACTTGTTCAAATAACTCTTCACATCGTTAAGCATGTTGATGTCATTTCCAATAATCAATATGTCATCCACATATAGTACCAGAAACGTCACCGAGCTCCCACTCACTTTCTTGTAGATGCAAGCTTCGTAGCAATTTGGAACAAATCCAAAGCTCTTGATCACTTGATCAAAACGAAGGTTCCAACTCCGAGATGCTTGCTTCAGTCCATAAATGGAACGCTGAAGTTTGCATACTTTATCAGCATCCTTAGGATCGACAAAACCTTCGGGTTGCATCATATACAACTCTTCATCAATGTTGCCATTGAGGAAAGCAGTCTTGACATCCATTTGCCATATTTCATAATCATGAAACGCAGCAATTGCTAATAAAATCCAAATGGACTTAAACATCGCTACGGGAGAGAAAGTCTCATCGTAGTCAACACCTTGAACTTGTCGAAAACCTTTCGCAACAAGCCGTGCTTTATAGACGGTAACATTACCATCCGCTTCCGTTTTCTACTTGAAGATCCATTTGCACTCAACGGCCTTTCGGTCGCTAGGAGGGTCCACCAAAGTCCATACTTGGTTTTCGCTCATGGATCCCAATTCGGATTTCATGGCTTCTAGCCATTTCTCAGAGTCTGGGCTCATCATCGCTTCCTCATAGTTCGTAGGTTCACTGTCTTCTACTAACAAGATAGTCAAGACAGGGTTGCCGTACCACTCAGGAGGGGCACGCGACCTTGTCGACCTGCGACGTTCAGTAGCAGCATCGTCCGAAGCTTCATGATCCTTGTCATTAGCTTCCTCTATTGTTGGTGTAGGCGGCACTGGAACAATTTCAGGTGCTGCGCTACTCTCCAATTCAAGAGAAGGTTCAACAACCTCGTCTAGCTCTACTTTCCTCCCACTCACTTCTTTCGAGAGAAACTCCTTCTCAAGAAAGGAACCGTTCTTTGCGACAAACACTTTGCCTTCGGTTCTGTGATAGAAGGTATACGCAATAGTTTCCTTAGGGTATCCTATGAAGACGCATTTCTCCGCTTTGGGTTCGAGCTTGTCCGGCATCAACTTCTTGACGTAAGCTTCGCATCCCCAAACTTTAAGAAACGACAACTTAGGTTTAGCACCAAACCACAGTTCATACGGTGTCGTCTCAACGGATTTAGATGGTGCCCTATTTAAAGTGAATGCAGCGGTTTCTAATGCATAACCCCAAAATGATAATGGCAAATCAGTAAGAGACATCATCGATCGGACCATATCTAATAGGGTTTGGTTCCGGCGTTCAGACACACCATTGCGCTGTGGTGTTTCGGGTGGCGTGAGTTGCGAAACGATTCCGCTTGCTTTAAGATGCTTGAGAAAATCATAACTCAAATATTCAACTCCACGATCGGATCATAGAAACTTAATCTTTCTGTTATGATGGTTCTCCACTTCATTCTGAAATTCCTTGAACTTTTCAAATGTTTCAGATTTATGTTTCATTAAATAGATATACCCATATCTACTTAAGTCATCGGTAAAAGTGAGAAAATAGCGATATCCACCGCGCGTCGAAACACTCATCGGTCCGCATACATCGGTATGTATGATTTCCAACAAGTCCATTGCTCGCTCCATCATACCGGAGAACGGGGTTTTGATCATCTTGCCCATGAGGCATGGTTCGCATGTGTCAAATGATTCAAAATCAAGAGACTCCAAAAGTCCATCAGAATGGAGTTTCTTCATGCGCTTTACACCAATATGACCTAGACGATAGTGCCACAAATAAGTAGTATTATCACTATCTACTTTGCATCTCTTAGCCTCAATGTTATGGATGTGTGTTTCATCTCTTTCGAGATTTAGAAGAAATAAACCATTCACAACAGGTGCATGACCATAAAAGATGTTACTCATATAAATAGAACCACCATTATTCTCCGATTTAAATGAATAACCGTCTTGCAATAAACAAGATCCAGAAATAATGTTCATGCTCAACGCAGGCACATAATAACATTTATTGAGGTTTAAAACTAATCCCGAAGGTAAAACTAAGGAGAGCGTGCCGACGACCATCACATCAACTCTTGATTCGTTGCCAACGCGCATCGTCACCTCATCCCTCGCAAGCCGCCGTCTATTCCGTAGCTCCTGTTTCGAGTTACAAATATTAGCAACTGAACCAATATCAAATACCCAGGCACTACAACGAGGGATAGTAAGGAAAACATCAATAACATATATATCAAATATACCTTTGATGGTGCCAGCCTTCTTGTCCGCTAAGTACTTCGGACAGTTGCGCTTCCAGTGAACCTTGTCCTTGCAATAGAAGCTCTCAGTGTCCGGCTTGGGTCCAGACTTGAGCTTCTTCTCAGCAAGGGCAACACGCTTGCCGCCGCCTTTCTTGAAGGGCTTCTTTGCACCCTTACCTTTCTTGAAGGTGGGGGGCTTGTTGACCATCAACACATGATTATCCTTCTTGATGTCCACCTCCGCAGCCTTCAGCTTTGCGAAGAGCTCGGTGATCGTATCAGTGGAACCAATCTGATTGTGAGTCACTACAAAACTTTTGTAGCTGGGAGGGAGTGATTGCAGAACCCTGTCAATCTTGAGCTCCTCTGGAATCTTGCAGTCCAGTTGCTCAAGGCGTTGAGTGTAGCCCGACATCTTAATGGCGTGCTCACTAACGAAACTCCCTTCCTCCATCTTGCAGTTAAAGAACTTCTCTGAGATCTCATATCTCTCAGAACGGGCCTGAGTCTGAAACATGGTTTTCAGCTCCTCGAGAATCTCAAAGGGCCCGGGATAGTCTTCAAGACGATTTTGAAGGTCCGATTCCATAGCAAACAACATGGTGCTCTTAATCACACCATAATCATCTTTGCGCGACTGATAGACAGCTTTCTCATCAGCCGGCGTAGTAGCAGCAGGGGCGTCACCTAACGCATTCTCAAGGACATAGTCCTTTTGACCGCCAGAGAGAATGATTCTCAGATTGCGGAACCAGTTGGTGAAGTTAGACCCATTGTTTCTAAGCTTTTCTTTCTCAGCAAAACGTTGAAGTTGAAGTTGGACTTAGCCATTTGATCTACAATATTTGCAAGTACAAATTAGACTATGTTCATGATAACTAGTTCAACTTTTTAATCAAATTACTAGATGAACTCCCACTAAATTCAACATCCCTCAAATTGTTTAGTGAACACGATCCAAATTCACCACACCTAATCCGATCTTCACGAGAAGAGATGTGGTTTCAATGGTGGACAACGAAGTGTCGATCATATCATTCATATGACTCATGTTTAACCTTTCGGTTCTTGTGTTCCGAGGCCATGTCTGTACATGCTAGGCTCGTCAAGTCAAACCCAAGTATTTCCGCGTGTGCAAAACTGGCTTGCACCCGTTGTATGTGAGCGTAGAGTCTATAGCACCCGATCATCACGTGATGCTTGGACACGACGAACTTTCACAACGGTGCATACATGGGGAGAACACAGTTTTTATCTTGATCTTTAAGTGAGGAATCATCTTATAATGCTACCGTCGCGATCTAAGCATAATAAGATACATAAAAGGATAAACGTCACATGCATATAACTTTATGTGACATGGTATAGCCAATCTTTGCGCAATGATCTCCATCTTGTGCGTTCCAGCATGATCCCCATCACTCCACCATGATTGCCTCCACCACGAATAGAAACTACAACTATTGCTAACTACTTAGCGATAAAGTGAAACTATTACATGGCGTATAAGAAGTTGACACACAGGTCATAAACAATTATAAAGACAACCATATGGCTCCTGCCGGTTGTGTACTCATCGACATGCAAGTCGTGAAACATTACAAAACATGATCATCGCATACATTATACACATCACATCTTGGGCCATACCATATCACAGAAAACACTCCCTGCAAAAACAAGTTAGATGCCTCTACTTTGTTGTTGCATGTTTTACGTGGCTTATGGGAGTAGCATGCTAAGAATGATTCTTACCTACAGAAAGCCACAACGGTGATATTATGGTTGCCAAACTCCGGTGTTAATTCCATGACAACTATAGTGAGAGAAACTGGCATCCACCAGCCGCATGTGTGGAACAAGCCACACGTCAAGTGCGGAGCCGGTCTCGCGAACGACGTCGCGTAAGGTTGGCCTGGACCGCTTCAATATCACTATCCCGCGTCATAAGAAGAACACAAACAAGAGGCTTGCAACAGAAAACATCAACACCCGCAACAACCATGTTGCGTTCTACTCGTGAAACACATCTACGCATAGATCTAGCTCTGATACCACTGAAGGGTTTCGCGGCATAGTAAATCAAAATTTTCTACAGATGCGAACAGAGGGAAGCCAAGATCTAATCTAGGAGATGCAAACAACGAGAGAGATTGGATTAGATCTTCATACCCTTGAAGATTCGCACAGTAGAACGTTCGTCGGAACGTGGGTGATGTAGTCGTACTCGCTTCTCCTCCTCGCGATCCGATCCGATCTAGCACCACAAGTGGCGATGCCTCCGTGAGATGCACACGTGCAGAACCTCGACGTCTCCTCCTTCCTTGGTCCAGCAAGTATGGTGGAGAGACGTATTGGATCTACAACGCGACGGCGCGGTGTATATGGTGGAGAGTTTCTGCAGCAGGGCTTCGCCTACACGCAGTCGGGAGGGAGAGAGAGAGAGGAGGGCAGCAGGGCGACTAGGGTTGAGGAGGAGGTGTGGGGGGGGGGGGGGGTGGTGCGCCCCAGCCCTCTATATATAGAGGGGTGGGCGCCTTCCCTAACCCCTCCCCCAAGCCCTAGGCCGGCGGCCAAGGAGGGAGGAGTGGGGGGCAAGGAAACCCCCCTTCTAGAAGCTCTAGCTAGGGTTTTACCCTTGCTGGCCGGTTGGGCCCTATGGGGCCTTGTGCCCCTGGCCCAATGCGGCCAGGGCACACCCTCATAGGCCCATGCCCCCTCCCGGAAGGTGGGGCCACGTTGGTACCCTTCCGGAAGGTTCTAGAAGCTTCCAGTACAATACCGATTAATCCGGAACAATTCCGAACTCCAAAAACTGCACTGCCTTATATGAATCTTATTCTCCGGACCATTTCGGAACCTCTCGTGATGTCTCGGATCCCATCCGAGACTCCGAGCAAAAACTCATAAACCAATTATCCAATCTATCCTAGCATCGAGACACGTTAAGTGTGTGACCCTTCGGGTTCGAGAATATGCAGACATGATCTTCTATCAATAATCAACAACGGGGTCTGGAAACCCATATTGACTCCCACACATTCATCGATGATCATATCGGATGAACCACGATGCCAGGATTCAATCAATCCCATATATATATTCCCTTCGTCTCGCGATATTTTACTTGCCCGAGATTTGATCGTCGGTACCGTCATACCTAGTTCAATCTCGTTCACAGCAAGTACTTTACTCGTTCCGTAATCCGATATCACTTTGTGATTAACTCCTTAACCACATGCTTGCAAGCTGTGTTGATATCGATTACCGAGTGGGCCCGAAGTATATCTCTTCGACTTGGGAGGGACAAATCCCATCTCGATACATACAACCCAACAGGTACTTTCCGATCACCTGAGAGACACCTTTATGATCACCCTCTCATAGAATGACGTTTGATGACCTCAAAGCTTTCTTCCGATACTAGGGAGTTGTATTATCTCATGGTCTAAGGAATACAATATTTGACATAAGAAAAGCTTCACAAAGATGAACACTATGACACGATCTAATTGCTTCGCTTAGTTTGGGTCTGTCCATCATATCATTCTCCCAATGATATGATCTCATTATTAATCGACAACTCATGTCCATGGTTAGGAAACCTTAACCATCATTAATCAATGATCTAGTCTATAGAGGCGTACTAGGGACACGGTGTTGTTTACAAACCACACAAGTATTAAAGTTTCCGCTTAATACAATTCTAGCATGGAATATAAACATTATCATGAACAAGAATTATAATAATAACATCTTTATTATTGCCTCTAGGGCATAATTCCAACAACCATGTCATGCATCATATCATAAACATGCCGGATCTTCCGCCCTAGTATTAAATAGTGCATCCGGTGTTTCTTTCTAGTGCTTTGCTTCTTCTCGGATAGGCCGTTGAGTTGGCGCGAGATACGACGAGCCTTCAGATGATCTTCTCAGGCGAGAATTCTCCCCCTTCTACCTATTTTGCGTTTATAGTCTTTACTTCCTTCCTTTGATCTATTGCTATCCTTACTGTCGATGCTATAGTACCGTTCCTTTAATTATCTGCTCCACTATATTGCCTTGGTTATCCTATTGCCTTGTTTGATTAGCTAGCTTCGTCCTTGCGAGTCGTAGGCATGCTTAGTACCGCTCTCATACAGGTGGAACATGATACTTGAATATTGTTGGTGATAAGATAATTAATCTGGTGATGTTGGTTATGGTTATGGTTTCACCTAATGATAAGGCCCCGGCAGGGACCACCTTTGGGAACTGCTTGAGCCGACCTAGGACCCATTCGTTCTACGATACCAGTTCTGAGTTGATCGCGCTAACCAAACGTGGGGGCCTCTGGGATCCCCCCTTAACTACCGGCGCTATTCGTATATCCAGAGGATTACAAAATTGGTTTTCCATTTGGTGCATACGCATAATATGTCCTCGGACATGGGTTGAGTTGTGATATGATTTTGGTGGACTGCCATGGCTTGCATTGCATAAAACTGGGATATCGTGTCAGAGGTGGGATGGAGCTCTACAAGTTATCTTCCGATCATCGCCCGGCCGTAGACTCAAACGCTGTGCCACCTGGAGAATCAGCTATATCTCTTGTGTGGGTAAAACATAGTAGGTGATGCCTCTGGATATGCGCGTAGTTAAGGGACAGTTCTTGTTGTGAGATTCGAAAGGCACGCGTGATATGTTGCCTGAAGGGTTGAGCATGCGTTTGGGTACAGTAGTGCACCCCTGCAGGGTAAATCTTTTCGAGAAGCCGTGTGTCCACGGTTATGGACGCCTCAGGAGTACAGTGTCATGATCATAGACAACACTACTAATGTTTCGCTCTTTAATAATATGACTAGTAATTAGCCTTATCAACTAAACACCTGCTTAACTAAAATTGCCACCGTGTGTGTTCCGTAAGGGGACTTCCTCGACTGGTCTTCGAGGGGGAAATCTTCGGATGGGTTATGTTTGGTGATATATATATTGCTATCGTATAGTGCTCTCTTATCTCACTCTAATAGCCAAAGTTATAGCGTGTCTCTATAAGTTAGATAGTGCAAGATTTGTTGCCGCTAAGCCCACCATACCTATGTAGGCGAGGACCGCCGAATTCTAGTCTCGCCGTGTACTGGCCTCAGTACTGACCGCTCTCTTTCTGTTTTTCTTTTGCCCCTTTGTTGTCACCCTTTTGGCTTGACAGGTATGTGATTGACGACGTTAGCAAGGTTACCCTTCCGGCTTGGCCTGGGCAGGTCTGGACACCGCTTGGTTATTCTTCAGGACTCTTAGTCCCATTTGGATCTTGTTCATACTCGGATACTACTTTGCTTTCTTCTTGAGTTGTATCTTCATACTGTATCTTTTGTATTCTTGACTCGTTGAGTCATTGTTGTATATATAAGTTCTTGTGGACTCTATTATAAACTATTGTGATGTAACTACTTGTATTCAAATCCCACCCACACGAAAGTGTCTGGTGGGCGTCTTTGAATCGCTTCTATGCGGATTTTGGCGGAAAATGCTGAGATCTGCATAGACCTGATTCGGGGGCGTTACATGGGCCTTCCTTGGACTGGACCAGATATGCTAAGGTCATGTACCCGTGGGGTATAACCATATCAGTAGCCCCCGAGTATTTAGTTAAATCGTAGATTCGGCTGAGGACTCTTCAATCTTTTGGGTGCAGTTGTTTTCTGTTTATCAGAGAATGATTTTAGTGTATAGGGATTGTTGATGCGTGTGCCTAGCTCTCCCGACGGATCAAAGACAGTTAACTGTCTTAGGACAAAACAACATGATCTTCTTTAGTTTCGAGTCCCTCGACTCGAAATCGGAACATATGCTGGCGTAATTTGACTCAGGCCGTTGAGGACTTGCAGGAGTGGAATTCCAGTGATTTTCAAATGATGTACCCAACGCGTCCGTCGGGATTTCCATCGCGCCTGCTAGCATGGATTTTTACTAGAAGAGCGCAGTCATGTGCGTGGCCAGGCCATCAGATGGTATCTGTAGGTCTTATCTTTGCGTCGCAGACGCAACATCCGAATGTTTATCACCACGGAGGTGTTTCGGGTGGCCAAAGAGGACGTTACTCACTTAGCCTTAACTGGGGCAAAGTTGCCGAAAAGTTTTTGCATGCTGATCCGAAGGATTGCAGTCGAAGAATTCATAGGGTGCGCGACCAGCGCTCCCTATGGGAGTATCCCCCGAGTGTCTGTTCGAGTCATAGACTCGAGCAGACACTTTTAATTCAATTGTTGTTGACTTTTAGGTCTGTAGGACACAAATTTTTCGGATGCTTGAATACATCCTCCCTATGGGAGTAGCCCCCGAGTCCGTAGTGGAGTCGTAGACTCGACGTAGGACTCGAAGAATAGTTCAATGGTGTAGTACTTTGATCATATTTTGGGTGCGCGACCAGCGCTCCTGATAGGAGTAGCCCCCAAGTATTTACTCGAATCGTAGATTCGAGTGAGTACTTTTAGCTGTGTAGTCGAAGATTTGTAACCGTTGCTAGTATAGCTTTGATGACGTCAGTGCTGACGATCGGTGACCTCAAGCGTCTACGACGCTAGAGATGACGTGACTGGGCGAACGTGGGTCCCACCTTCTGACTTTGAATTGACTGGTCACGCGCGACGTGGAGATAATTACGGCGTCACCTCGGTTTCCGTGCGTAGTGGACGGCGTGTGAGCGATGGTTCGCTGCCGTGCTGACACGTGGACGGTTGGATTATGATGTTGGCTCTAGGGCTTCCCGATGAACGGTCACCATGCATCTTTTTCGTCCTTATAATCATTGGGGAAAAACTTGTTTGTTTTCACCGCAGCCATTCTCGTTTCACTGCTCCCACCGTCTTGAACTTTTCTCATCGCGTGCTAGAAATCCTCCGATCCTTCCCATCTTCGTTCCTACGCTCACATCGTCGCCGTTGCCGCACTTCAATGGGGAAATCAAAGAAGGCCTCCACTGCAGTTGGTACCAGCGCCGCTGCCGGTGGCAAGAAGGGTACCGCTGCTACCCGTGTCACCGATGGTGGCTGGCGGCAGCCGGAGACGCGCGAGGGCGATCTTCGCAAGCTCAGTGAGCGGGGTCTAATCCCGCAGGACAAGCAGGCCGTCAAGATTCCCGGCGAGGAGGTAATTCCCCGTCCACCCGCTGTGTTTTGGGTCGTGTTTGTTGCTTTTGTCCTTCGGGGCCTTTCTCTCCCAGTCCACGATTTTCTCCGTGGATTGCTTTTCTTCTATGGCATCCAACTCCATCATCTTTCGCCGAATTCTGTTCTTCACATTGCCTGCTTCATCACCTTCTGCGAGTGCTGGCTCGGTATCGAGCCGCACTTTGGCCTCTTCCGGAAGCTCTATTCCGTGAAGAGGCAATCTGGCTCCGATGGCGTTTATCCCATCGGCGGCTGCATCATTTCCCTTAAATCCAATTTTCTCTTGTTTTCTTTTTCTATGTCTGAGTCTGTCCAATACTGGCGGAGGCAATGGTTTTACATCCATGACTCCACAGTGGACGGGAATTTTTTTTGGCCTTGCTCCTTTCGACCCCTCCCAGAAAATCCAGCCGAAGAGGTCCTGGAAGAACCACATCTTGGATGGTGAGGTGGCGGAGATAGAGGAACTCTATCGTCGGGTGGAGGATCTTCAGGTGATTCCATATAAAGAGGTGAACGGTGTGGATATCATCCGCACCTTCGTCCAACGTCGGGTGCAGCCGCTCCAGGCTAGGGCGCACCCGATGTTCCTTTATTCTGGCCGCAACGACCCAACTAGGGTTTCGACTAGAGAGCTCTCCAAGGGGGACGTTGATGGAATTCTCTGGCCACTGCTAAAGTTTAAGGCTGACGAGGACATTCCGGGTAGCTCGCTGACCCTTCCATTCAGGGCCTCTCGACCGGTGCCGCAGGTGTAGATCTGGGACGTGCGCATATCGCTTTTTTTGACTGCATCTCCTTGCAGTTCGTTTATTCTGAGAGTTTGTTTTCTTTTGTGCAGGAATTCAAGGTACCTGGCATGGCGCCTCCACTACCCGAACATTTTCCGGATGCACCGGACAATGAGGTAGTGTACTCCATGTCTGAGCTCCCTTCGGCGTGGTCGCCGGCTGAAGAAACCTTTGAGTCGAGCGAGGAGCAGACTCGAAAGCGGACGCGGAGCTCGAGCGAATCGTCAGATGCCTCGACTCCGCCGATGCCTAGGAACCCGCCATGCCTTGTGCGTCACAGTGGAGGTGATGGTGGTTCTTCCTCTCCTATTCCGGCCGTGCCCGTGCGGGCTATGGCGCCGCAGCCGCCGGTGAAGCAGAAGAAGGAAGAGAAGAAGGAAGAGAAGAAGGGCAAGAGGGCATTGACTGTCTTCAACTTGAGCGATATGGACTCGTAAGTATCTTTAGTTGCTTTTTGCTCTTCTTTCATTTTTGCTTGCTTGTATTTGACTAAAGTTTTCTTTTGTAGCCACTCCTCCGATGGCTCTTTCAGCGATGGCACTCGGGAGATGGTGGGGGAGTCGAAGGTTGCTTCTCCTCCTCCTCAGACGGTGGCCACCTCTGGGGACGTTGCTCTGAACCCTTCTCAGCAGAAGGCTCGGGTGATTGTCTCCCATAAGACTACAGCCGGACCTTCGGAGTCGCCGTCCGATCATGTAAGTGCTTTTGTTTTTTCCGTGGGAGGAGCCCCCGAGCATTTTTTCGGATGATCTGCTGATCAGTTTTTCCATTTGCTCGTGCCTCGGGGGGAGCCCCCGAGCATCTTTTCGTATGCGTGATTTGCTTTGCTCGTTTCCTTGGGCGCAGCCCCCGAGCCTTTTTCCTAACAAGTTGCATCCTTTCGTAGCCTTTTGTTCAAGGTGTCAACCAACTGGTGATGCAGTATCTGGCATTGGAGGATAGCCTTCAGCGGCTTCAAGGTTCGTGTTTTTTTATCGATCTTCCGCTTCTTCGGCTGCTTTCTTACTTATGAATCTCATGCTTGTTCTTTGTTGTAGACGATAATAACACTGCCCTCCGCGAGCTTGATGCTCTCAAAAAGAGCCTTGGGCAAGCAGAGAAAAAAGCTAAAGATGCCATTGGCGCTAAGGAGCGCCTTGAGCAGGAGCTAGCCGACGCGGCTGCGGCTAAGGAGCGCCTGCAACGAGAGGCCACGGATCGCGAGGAGCAGCTCGCCACTGCTGCGGCCTCGCGCGAGAAGGAGGTAGCCGGCAAGCTGATGGCTTCTGCCAAGGCTATTTTGGGTGAGTAGTTTCGTCTGTTCCTTTTCGGCTTCCTTGTCTCTCTAGTTTTGTTTTAGTTTCACTTTGCCTCTTCCGTTTATTTAGATGCCGCGGGCATCAAGTTTGACCGTGGTGCCCTGGAGCACGGAAATGCTCTGGATGATGCCACTGTGGCGGTCGAAGACCGCTGCAGTACCGTGGTCGGCTCGCTTGCTAAGGCCAAGGAGGTTCTCCGGCGCTTCTACAAGGAGCTCGTCCCCAAAGGCATCGCCCTCGACAATGTCAATTTGTTGGCGGATGCGCTGCCGGCCGAGGCGCCTACGACGTACAAGGTCAAGAAGAAAGGCATTGGTGCGTCCATGGGGCTGGCAATGGCCATGGCGTCTGGAGCGGAGCTGGATCTTCATCAGGTCACCTCCCAGATGCCGACGGCTTCCGACGGATCCGAGGTAGCCTTCGCCCTCTATGCTGCCCGTTGTAAACGCTATGGGCCAAAGATGATTAACCTGCTAGCGGAGTACACGGTGAGGCAGCAGGGGGAGGCCAAGAGCAGGCAATCCGGCTCCAAGGCCACTCAGGATGCAGCTTCTTAGGCCTTGTAGTTGTAGGATAGCTTTTGTCTCTTTTGTTGTAATGTATTTATGAACACTCCTTGTGCCACGTAGTGGCTTTTGCTGCATATAATGAATCTCCGAGCTATTTTCTCAATCATGCATTTGTTCATATCCTTGCCTTCTTTTCCTCTAGGGACCTTCGGGTGATGATCCTGTTGATACTTCGTCTGTGGCGCAGCTGTGGCCATCCTTGGATGATGTGTCGCAGCTTGTATTTCTTTATGACCGCATCTGTAGTCTTGAGAAAGAATTACTTGGCGTTCGAGGCCACGCGGATGTTTGGAAGTCGAAGGCGGAGCGAGGCGCCGCCAGAGAGGAGTATCTGATGGAGGAGTTGCGCCGTTTGGTAGAACAACTTCAATGTGAGTTTCTTCGAGCTGCTGCTCATTTTTCGGATGCGCCTATTGGCTTGTCATCTTACTTTGCAGGTGTTGCAGGTGCTAACCTTGTTCCTAGGGAGGAAAAGGAGCGTGTTGCTGTTCGGATCAACTGCCTGACCCAGCAGGACATGGAGGCCGGCTGCTTTTTCTAGATGGACCGTGATCGTGCTATGGTCCTTGCGATTGTGCAGGATCATGTTCACCAGGTTTCGCGGGTGCTGCGGCAAGTGAAGACTTATCTGGCATCGATTCTGCACGTGATGTTTCCCCTGGATGAGGCACCATCTACTCTATGGGGCCTGCTGGCAAAGTTTCGAGATGTGCATCATGTCAGGGAGCTAGTGCGGCATCAGTTGGTTGCAGGGGTGAAGGCTGCGCTTTCCCTCGTGCGACTGCATCGTCCTGATGTAGATCTTGCTGCTGTGGTAGCTAGGCCACCTTTTCGGCCTGATGGTGGCATGTGGGACATGCGTCCGCATTATGCAGCTGTAAGGCAGTATGCCGAACAAATTGTAGATCTCTTTGAGCATCGTGCGCAGGTGATTCTTCAGAATAGGTAGGACCTATAAAAAGATAGATGTAAAACTTATATGTATTCGACTTGGCGTGTTATGCCCCTTGCTGTAAAGGTTGACTGTTTTTAGCACGTGGTGCTTTATTTGTATGCGTGCCCTTTTCGTTAGCCTGACGTTATCAGCTACTCAGGTGTACACGCGTTATCCTCAGTCGACGAAGTCATGAGGTGAGGGGAGTCCCCGAGTGTGTTGTAATTTGAAGAAAAATGCGAATAATAGACAAATATTTGGGGCGAGACACTTATTCATATCGTAATGAGGAGGTACATTGTTCGACTGAGTAGCCTTGGCTGAATAGCCTTATTGAAAGTAAAAGGAGGGGGTGGCTAGGGGTAGAAGCGTCGTAGTTGTGCGACATTCCATGGGTTGGAGTATGCTACTCCAGACTCCACGTGCTTGAGGTGATAGTCGCCACCTGGGATGACTTCAGTGACGACGTAGGGTCCATCCCAGGGTGACTCGAGCTTCTTCGGCCGCTCTTGCTTGAGTCGCAAGACTAGGTCTCCTTCGACGAAGGACCTTGGGCGCAGCCGACGGCTATGATAGTTGCGGAGGCTCTGTTGGTAGACCGCTGATCGAGCTGCGGCTATGTCACATGCCTCGTCGAGTGTGTCGACGGTGTCTTCGAGTGTGGCCGTCTATTCGGCTTCGCTGTAGGCGACGACCCGTGGGGCCCTATGGCATACTTCTGCAGGCAGCACGGCTTCGGCTCCGTGCACCATGAAGAATGGCGTGTAGCCAAATGAGCCGTTTGGCGTCGTGCGCAGGCTCCAAAGGACGAAGGGTAGCTCTTGTGTTCAGGCTCCTGCGAGTCGCTGCGAGTTGGCCTTTTCGACCTGCCCGTTCGTTTGCGGGTGCGCCACGGAGGCGTATGTTATGTTGTTTCCGAGGTCTTCGCAGAAGTCCTGGAATTCTTTGGAGATGAAGTTCGACCCGTTATCGGTGATGATGCTGTGCGGCACGCCGAACCTGTAAACTATGGATTTGAAGAATTTCACGGCCGTTTTGCCTTTTTGGTTAGTAACTGGCATGGCCTTGATCCACTTGGTGAATTTTTCGACTGCGACCAGGAGGTAGACGTGGCCTCCTTTCGAGGACTTGGGCAGTTTGCCGATCATGTCGAGGCCCCATTGGGCGAAGGGCCAGGCCAGGGGTATGGGCCTGAGCTCCGATCCTGGTGCGTGTGGTTTGTCTGCGAACCTCTGGCACCCATTGCACCTTCGGACGATGTCCTTGGCGCCGCGTCGTTCATGGCCGTTGGCCGGTAGAACCCAGCTCGTAGAGCTTTGGCGACAAGGGCGCGGCTGCCCGCGTGATGGCCGCATATGCTCTCGTGGATGTCTTGGAGGATAGTTTTGCCATCACCGATAGTGACGCACCTTTGGAGTACACCCGAAATTCTACGCTTGTACAGCTCGCCATTGATGATGGTGAAGGCCTTGGACCGGCGAGATATGCGCCGGGCATCTGTCGGGCTGTCAGGCAGCTCCCCGCCTATCAGATATCGGAGGTATGGCTGTGTCCATGTTTCTTCGACTGCCATGACCTGCATCAGGTTGACCACTGCGACCTCTATGTCGAGCTTTTCTGGTCCTTCCTGTCCTTCGGGTAGCGCAGCGCCCGAGTGTTCTGCTTCTTCGGGTGATCCCTTTGAGAATTTCCTTTTAATGGACGACACGAAGATCTGTTCGAGGAACATACCTGGTGGCACCCGTGCGCAGGTGGAGCCGATATTGGCAAGTCTGTCGGCCTCTTCGTTGCTTTCTCTCCCAACGTGCCGAAGCTCGCAGCCGTCGAAGTCTCCTTCGAGTGCATTGTAGAGTGCACGGTACGCAATCATGTTGGCAGCGTGTGCGTCGCACTCGTTCACCGTCTGCTGGACGACGAAGTTCGAGTCGCCGTAGATGACCAGGCGCGTCGCACCGCAGATCTTGGCCATCCTCATGCCATGGATGAGGGCCTCGTACTCGGCCTCGTTGTTGGAAGCTCGAAATTTCATCCGTAGGACGTACTTCATCTTGTCGCGCTGCGGGGAGGTCAGTATGACCCCGACTCCTGCTCCAGCCTCGCGCTTGGAGCCATCGAAGTGCATCGTCCATGGCTGCGTCATGTCCGGGGTGTCCAGCAGCTGCAGCTCCATCGAGTGGACGAGGAAGTCCGAAAGGACCTGAGACTTGATCGCATTGCACTTCTCATAGACGATGTCTAGAGGTGATAGCTCGATGCCCCACAGGGCAACACATCCTGTGGCCTCCAGGTTGTTTAGGATGTTGTTCAGGGGTGCTTCGTTGACGACCATCACCTGATGCTCCTGGAAGTAGTGGCTCAGCCGACGAGCCGTCATGAATACGCCGTAGGAGAGTTTCTGGTAGTGAGGATACCTCTGCTTTGTTGGCGTCAATACTTCGCTGAGGTAGTAGATTGGGCGTTGTACCCCATGGGTCTTGCCATATTTGGGTCTTTCGACCATGAGCATGGTGCTTACCACCTGATGTGTAGCTGATATGTATAGTAGTAGAGGCTCGCGCTCCCTTGGCGTGACCAAGACGGGCGAGGTGGAGAGCAGCCGCTTCAGATCTTCGAATGCGTCATCTGCTTCAGGCGTCCACTCGAATTTGTCTGCCTTGCGTAGCAGCTGATAGAAAGACATGGCTTTTTCGCCCATGCGGCTGATGAACCTGCTCAATGCCGCGATGCGCCCAGCGAGCTGCTGAACACCTTTGAGATTCTTTGGCTTCTCCATGGCCATTATGGCTCGGATTTTCTTCGGGTTCGCCTCGATCCCTCGCTGGGAGATGAAGTAGCCTAGAAGTTGACCAGATGGGACGCCGAAGGCGCACTTTTCTGGGTTTAGCTTGATCTTGTATCGATCAAGGTTGCCGAACGTCTCACGGAGATCGTCGATTAGTGTCTTGGCCTCCCTTGTTTTGATTACTATGTCGTCGACATAGACTTGGATGTTGCGGCTGATCTGGTCCTCCAGGCCTGCCTGCATGCATCGTTGGTACGTGGCGCCTGCGTTCTTCAGCCCGAAGGGCATTGTGTTGTAGCAGATCACTCCGAACGACGTGATGAACGCTGTTTTCTCCTGATCTTCGACCTTCAGTCGAATCTGATTGTAACCCGAGTAGGCGTCGAGGAAGGAGAGCTTCTCGCATCCTCCAGTCGAGTCGATGATCTGATCGATCCGAGGAAGAGGGAAGTGATCCTTCGGGCAGTGCTTGTTCAACGATGTGAAGTCCATGCACATCCGCAGGATGTCCGTGTCCTTTTTGGGGACCATCACGGTGTTGGCGAGCCACTCGCTTTCCTTGATCTCCCTGATGAAATTTGCGTCGAGTAGTCTATTGACTTCAACTCCGATGGCTTCAGTCTGTGGCTCGGACAGTCGTCAGATGGACTGTTTGACGGGTTTGGCGTCTGGAAAGACGTTAAGTGCATGCTCGGCGAATTCCCTGGGAACTCCTAGCATGTCCGCAGGACACCAGGCGAAGATTTCCCAGCGCTCATGGAGGAATTCGACGAGCACGCTTTCCTATGTGGGGCTGAGGTCGTTGGCGATCAGCGCCGTCTTGGAGGCGTCCGTCGGGTGGACCTGCACCTTCTTTGTGTTGACGGTGGAGTCGAAAGACATGTCGGGTGCGTTCTGTCTTGCGACTGGGGGTGCCCCGTTGTCTGTCACCTCTCAGAGCCTTATGAGCTCCTCCTGCATGTCGAATGACTGGGAGATTCTGTTGAAGTCCCTGTCACAGTGGTCCGATCGGGTGAAGCTCCCGTGGACCGTGATGACGCCCTTAGGTCCTGGCATCTTGAGTAGCAGGTATGCGTAGTGTGGTACTGCCAGGAACCGTGCGAATGCCACACACCCGAGGATGGCGTGGTATTGTGATGGCCAGTCCACCACTTCGAACTCGAGTCGCTCGCACCGAAAGTTATCAGGCTTGCCGAAGATGACGTCGAGCCATATCTTTCCCGGGGGAATATGCCCTTCCCTGGGACAATGCCGTGGAACGTTGTGTCGGATTGTTCAAGGCTGCACAGCGGGATCCGCATTGCTGCAAAGGTGTTGGCGAACATCAGATTAATGTCGCTGCCGTCGTCCATGAAGATGCGGCTCATATCGAACCCTCCGATCTGCGCCTCGAGCACCAGGGCAGCATGACCTGGGCGAGGGACCTGGCAGGGGTGATCCGAACGACTGAACGTGATGCAGGACTCCGAACCGCTGAGGTACTCAGGGATGGCGGGTGGAGCGGTCACAGGAAGATTGATCTGACGAGTGATTTTCTTTTGCACCCTGTTTGTTGGGCGCCCTTTTTGGATCATCGGTGATCCTTTTGGCACGGGGTACCCATTTCCGCCGTTGTTCTGCGCAAGTGCGATTGGATGATTTGAAGGTCCCACGGGTGGTGGTGGAGGAGCTCCGTGGGCTATGTCACCTGGTGCGGGTGCATTCCTGTACCCAGGGTTTGGGGCTTGTTGCCTCATCTGGGAGATGCTCTCACTGAGTTTCTAGAACTCGCGGCAATCCTTGAGCATGTGGCTTGCCTTCTTTTTACCATCCTGCTTGTCGATGTAGAAGTGGATGGTGCATGGACCCGACAGTTTGTCGTATGCAGAGGGTCCATCATCGCGTCCGCGGCGTTGCCATGACTACGCTGGGCGTCCTCCGTCACGGAAGTTGTTTCCGTCGCTGCGGCAGTCGGCGTAGCCAGCCGCGACCATGTCGGGTCCATCGCGATCGTCATAGACGCGCGATCTTCTCTTGCTACGATGTTCACGTCGACGGCCGTAGTCATCTTCCTCCTCCGAGTGCGCTCGGTGGACGGAGTCCTCGCCATCTGCCCACCTATTGGAGATGTCCATGAGGTGGTCAAGTGTCTTGGTCTTGACACGCCCAAGTTCTTCCTTAAAGTCCTGGCGTTTGACGCCATCCTTAAAGGCGTCGATCGCTCCCTCCTCAGAGATGTGCGCCGTGGAGTTCTTGGTGTTGGACCAGCGTAGTATGTACGAGCGAATGGATTCGCCCGTTCGTTGGCTGCAGGCCCGTAGCTCCTCAATCGAGGCTGGCCTCTTGCTGGTGCCCTTGAAGTTTCAGATGAAACTGTACGCCAGCTCCTCCCAGCTTCAGATGGATCCCGAGGATAGGCTGCTGAGCCAGATCCGGGCTGCGCCTGTCAGCTGCAGCTGAAGGCATTGCAGGGCGGGGTTCTTGTTTCCGCCGTGTAGCTTGACGGACGACAGGTGGTCGCTGAGCCACACCTTGGGGTCCTGTGTGCCGTCAAACTTCGGAGTGTCCGAAGGAAGCTTGAAGTTCCGCGGCATCCGTGTCCGCCGGACGGATCTGTTGAAGCATCGAGCTCCGCAGAGTTCTCCTTCGTCGTCGTCCTCCTCGGATTCGGATGAGCATACGCGCTTGGCGCGCGCTTTATCGATCTTGTGTTGGGTGATCTCACTTCTGTTGAGCCACGTAGAGATAAAACAAAAATTTCCCCTCTAACGTGGTGATCCCAAGATCTAGCTGAGGTAGAAGGCCACGAGGTTTACCACTAGACGCGCAGTTGCGGATTACTGATGAAGCGCGTCAGTTGATGCAGTGCAGTCCTTTGCGATCCGATCGTCCTGGTGCTGATCGTACAACACCTCTGCTGGTATCCACACGTGCAAGGAGGAGCGCCGGCGGTGAACTGCTAGATTCGTTACGGCGGCAGGACTGTTGTGGAGCTAGGGTTTCCAACACATGGAATGACCTAACCGAACAATGATTAACCCTTCTGGGTTACGGTGCTCCACCATATATAGGGAGTGAACGTGGGCTCTGCTCGGACGACCCATTCACTAAAGCCCATATAATATTAGTCCCTATGAGTCTGACTCACTGACTCAGTCCAAATCAGGCTCGGGCCCAACCAACCGGATTTCCAGTTCAGATCCAATCCGAAATGTATGTGGTTGCCGTGCGAGCTGGAGCCGCCCATGGCGGAGAGCGCAGCTCGCCGTGCACTGGATTTCTAGGCTGCTTGCTTGCGCTTGTCAAGCACTTCTTGCATCTTCACCTGCTTCTTATACTCTTGACGAGGAACAGGTGGTACGCCATCAGTAGGTCCCGTGAGGCACCCATAGGAAGGATCTTGTTGCCTGCCATGTCTTCATGTGCTTGAGCCCATCCTTCCTTGCTGAGGTGGATGACCCGATTGGGATCGGTGTCCTCCTCGTTGGGCGGGGGGGGGGGAGACTGGTTTCTCTTGTTCTCGCCGTTTCTACCATGCGGGTTGGGTGGCGGGTGGTGTTCCTGATACACGTCGCTCTGGATGACTGCGGCACATTGGTAGCGCTCGTAGATCGGATCGCTGCTGCCGCAGCTTTCGGATCCGGAACCATAGGTCCCTTCCTCCGATGGTGGATCGCACAGATCTGAGTTGCAGCTGCTGCTATCACAGGACTCATCTATCGATGGCGATGTGCGTAGCACGGAATGCGGATCCCATGAAGCGGGCCTGATCGATGGCAGGGGCACTCGCTCTGGGAGATGGAGAGTGCCAGTCTGCCCCACCTAGAAGCAGAAGCTCCCGAACAGGATCTCGAGCCCGTCGCCAACGGGCTCGGAGTCCTTCAGAGTGGCTGGCGAGTGGGCGATGAAGTCGAAAGCACCGAAGAGGAGATGGCTCTCCGTCACCGAGGAGTTATAGATCGCTTTGGTTGGGACCGTCACGATCGCACAATCAACGCCCCCAGTTCCCACAGACGGCGCCAATTGACGAGGTTTAATCTCGTCAATGCCCATTGTTATGAGCTTGGTTTTGGAGAAGATGGGGATGCTGGAGATCGCGGAGCGGTTAGCAAACAAGCAACACGGGGACACGAGGTTTACCCAGGTTCAGGCCCCCGGAGGGAAAACCCTACTCCTGCTTGTCTGCTCTTGATTATGGCGGAACCGAAAGTTACAGGGGTGCGTAGATGCAATCTGGTGTCGAGGTGTGTATGCGGTAGTATGAAGTGCCCTCCTCGTCGTGCCCTCCTAGCCCTTATATAGAAGTAGGCAGGTCCCAAGCACAGACCGAGTCGGTTACAGGTTTTAGGGTTTGCCCTTTGAATATTCTATCTACTCGAGTCTTGCTCTCCAAGGATCCGAAGACATCCTGGGCTTGGGCCACCCAAAAATCTTCATGGTCCGCGTATATTCTTGTGGTCCTTCCTTGGACTGGACCAGGTATGCTAAGGTCATGTACCCGTGGGGTATAACCATGTCAACGACAGTGCCACACGGGATGACATGATAGATGTGAGTGTGGAGCCGAAGGGGCGAGCGAAGGCGTCCGTATGCGATATTGGATATGAGCACTCGACACAGAGATGTTCCCTGGTTCAAGACCATCGATGAGGTAACACCCCTACTTCTATATGAAATCAATAACACATGAATACATAATACAAGGTTGCTCCTAGAGCTATATGTGTGTTCTTCTCTCTTCTTTCGAATGAGTAGTGGAGGGATTGTTGTGGTATTGCCAACCGGTATGCCATGGAGGGGTCCTTACATAGCGTGTTTAGAGAGGTGGGGGAAGACACCGAGTTGGCGGATACGAGTTAACACAACTTACCCAGGTTCAGATCCCATGATGGTGGCAGAATCCTATTCCTGCTATAAATCATATAATGGCAATACAGCGAGTTACAGAGATAGGTTCACCGTGCGAGGTATGTGAATCGATGTAAGTTATGTCCTAAAGGCTCCCGGAGCTCCGGCTTATAAAGGCGCCAAAACCTAGGTTTACAGGGAAGAGTCATAGCCGAACATGTTACAGAGTCCTATACTAACACTAACTAGTCTTCGTGTCTTACACTCCATGTAACATCCCAAGAATTTAGAAAATTGGGACTTCAAAAGTATTTTGAAAATTGCATTCCATCATGGCATATCCTGCAAATACTCATTCCAAAAAAAATCTCTATCAAAAACATCTATGTCAAAACCCTAATTGAAAATCCCCAACATCACCTTATAGGGTTCAATTTTTTTAAAATGCAATTATTATTAAACATGGACATGAAAAGTATTTCCTAAATATCCTAAACACATTGAATAATTTCATTTAGAATAAAACAAAAACGTATTATTTTGTAAAATATCCATATAGGCATTTTTATGCAAATGGCATTAATGATGATCTCAATTATGATCATAAATATTTTCTATAAATTTTATTGGATGTATTTTTGTATTTACAAAAATTTGGAAACTTGTTTGAGTGGATTTGGACTCCTAAATAAAAAGATATGAAACAAATACTAAACTAAAAATAAAAAGGAAAAGGAATAAAAAACTAAACCTAACTACCTAGCCGGACCATCCCAGCCCAGCCAACCAAACCATCTCTTCCCGCCGCGCCTAACTACCGCCCACGCACGCCCGCAAGTTGCGGCCCACAGAAGCACCAGCGGACCAACAGCAAGCCCAACCGGAGGCAGCGCACCCTCTCCGTTTTCTCTCCCTCGCTGCCGCTAACCGCCCTGGCCCACTTGTCATCATCCTCATCATGCGAGGAGACCTGGCCGTGCATGCGTTGTTCGATCACGATCAGAAAACCACAATATCCGCTCGATTCGTTCACCGGATGCCCCTCCTCCACGCCATGAACCCCATATAAACTCCCCCGCCTCCTCCTCATTTCGATTTTCGCTGTTTTCAAACCCTATCACCATCCCTAGATCGAGCTCCGATCTCGCTAGAGGTTGCTGCCGCTGGAGCTTCGGAAGTCACCCGAACGGAAGGTTCCCGTTGCCCATCCTCTTCCTCCCCCCTTATTCTCTTCCTCACACAGAACCGCATCCTCTCATGTGTTTTTCTCCATCCCCAGGCTGCTGTAGTGACATGGATTCCTCGCCGAGCATCGCCGTCGCTCGTAGACTCTATTCGACCACCGTCATCGCTGCAGCGAGCAAAACATGTATTCGTTCTCACCACCGAACTCCTCGTGACGTAGAGCATCCCATGGGATCCTTACCCGTCTCCAGAGATAACCATAACACCGGCCACCGCCACCATCTACGCTGACGCTGTTGTCCATCGCTGCAAGACTGGCGCCATCGTTGACCAAGTCGAAGGGCACATGAGCCTTGTGCATGAGCGGTCCGATCGTTGATGTACGCTCCAGATCAGATCATCTAGCGAAGGGTACCATCCAATCAGGCTTCGCTGCATGGACAGCCAGTCAGCAGCATCCAGTCAGCTGCCGTGTCAACGCTGACCCAGCCTGGCCAACCAGATCGCACCACGTGTCTTCCTTGTTGGCTAATAAGGTAATTCTACTTAAAAATAGCCAGAAAATATGCTAATATTGCAAAAATAATATAAATATATCCACTACTCATAAAATTGTAAATAATATGTCGTTGGAAAGATAATTTTGAGATGAATATTAATATTGGATTATATAGAACTTGTACTGTATATATTTACTATAGTTATTTAAATGATTTAATGGCCTAATTGGAGTAAATAAAACATAGTAAATTATTTATAGATCATAAAAATACAAATAATATGTCTATGGAATCCTTGGTTCATGTAGAACACTTATCTGGCCTTAGCTATAATTTTTGTCGAAGCAGAGAATTTAAATGATTTAAACCCTTATAACTAGTATTTAAATCATAGAAAATTAACCATAACTTCAAAATTAGTGAAAAAATTGCTACTGTTTTGTATTAAAAATATATATCTACAAAAATTGCGTGCCTAATTATTTGGTAATGTTAAAATATAAATTCTTACAGAAATCCTTAAACACATTGCAATAGTATTTTAATCATAATAAAAGATGTATAAATCCTTTTTAGGTGATTCAAATTGCTACTCTCTAATTTGCATTACCTATCCATTAGCATTTAATTCACAATTTAATATGATAGAAACATTAGTAGTTGAATTAATATGAGATCAACCCTGTTAAACCCATGCAACTTTAATAATACATTGATTTAAGCATATAAATACTTTCCATGTGCATCATGTGATCTAATATTGTTCATAGAATTAATTACAAATTTTTTTACATATTAAATTATCATGCATGCATTTGTTCATCATTGTTTCATTGTATTGTTGCAATATTTTGAATGGTGTGTTTGTTGTGCCTTTGTTTTTAAATGTTAGATTGCGAGGAGTGCAACTACCATGATTGCAACTACTATGATTGCATGTACTATGGTTGCAGCGAGTGTCCGCACAACTTCATCAACAAATAAGGCAAGTGAAACTTGCTTCTTTACGTTCCATTTATTGTTTTATGCATGTTGTGTGTATTGGTAGAGCTACATGTGTAGAAGTAATTGTTGTTTTGTGCTATGACCATGGTCTAGTGGAAAGGAGTGTGTTTTGGTATTACTATGGGCGAAAGAGATTGTGTTTTGATTTGATGAAAGGAGGATAATTGTTTAGATGGATGGAGGAGAATATATAGTTTGAGTGGCATGGTAAGAGCCAAGGCCTTACTTACTAACATGTTCACTTATTGAGGTTGAGTGCCATGGTAGGGACGTTGAACCTAACTACTGACATGAGTATTGCCTGTTTGGTTGAGTGCTATGGTAGAAACGTTGAACCTGACTACTGACATGAGCATTGCCTAGTTGTTGATGAGATGCATGGTAAGGGCATTGAGCTTGACTTACTAACATGTTCATTAGTAAAGATGGAGTATGGATTCAGAGTTGGAGTATGGAATTTATTTAGTGGATTTGGAGGTTTAGAACTTGATTTGGAGAAGTAGGACAAAACGGTGTGTGCTTTCTATGAAATATGCTGGTACATTATGGGTATGCTATAGTTGCTTAGTGACACTTGCCAATACATTCAATGTATTGATTATTCATGGCTGCAACCTTTTATGTTGCAGGTTATTTCCATTTCTGTGTGATCGTTCATAGATCGTGAGACTCCAGTCAACCATTGTTCGCCTGTGGCACATTTGAAGAATATAGATGTACCTTGTATTGTTTTTGCTATAAAACAATGTAAAGTTTGGATCATATTCGCTATATTTATGATGCACGGTTATATTTGGTATCATTTTATACTATGTGTGCTAGTGAACCGATCCAGGGATTGACACTATACACAGGAACTTAGCCTTATCAGGCGAGGGTGTTACACACCAAGGCTATGGGTTGGTCTTTGACTGTACCACAGCCTTCCTATATCCGACATGGGCCTCCCTTCTGGATCCTTCTAACTGGGAAGCCCAGCAGGCCATAGGCCTTGCTACTAACTGTGGGCCACCCGGGTTAGCGGGATTAGAGACGTACTATGGTGATACCCATTTAGCATATCCCCAACAGTAGCCCCCGGAGATCTTTGATATCTTGCACTGTCTTGCCCTTTAGTCTTGAATGCTCCGTCTAGATGATGTTGGCAATTCATCAACAATATCTTGAAGTCGTCCAATGAACCCTGCAATCTTCTCCATCTTCAACGTGTAGGTCGGAGAATCATTGAGTCTTCCATCTTACTATTCTTGTAGTCGGATAGGATCTTTCCATGCTGGAATCTTCAGATGGGACTCTTCTACTGCTGATGTCAGTAAGATGACATAGGGCACATCCTATGCCACATCGAAACTCACATATGGTAGCATTTAATCATAGAAAGTTTACCGCACTTAATTCCGAAATGTCAAGCGGCAATGGAGGGACATGGCGAAATTACTGCGCACACTCGCACACACGTTGTCGACGCGTCGACCGTTAGATTGTTTGTGCACGAATCTTGATGCTAGGGTTATAAGTATTTACTACGGAGGATAATTATACTTTACCCATATTTCCCCTTCCGTGTCTTGTTGGTCCTCTTGCCAAGAGACTCCTCGATCTCCATGCACAGAAAAACCCTAGCGGCCGTTCGACCTTTCATCCTCTTCCTAGACCCAATGGCCAGCTGATGGGGATTTGTCGAGTGGGGTATACTCAGCAGGACATTTCCTATTGGATCATACTTCCAACAAGTGGGCATGCAGGACGGCGACTGGATCGCGACCCAAGAAGGAACCAGACGACTGGAAGCTGAAGGCCCAGAAGCATAGTTAGGCCCAGTCGGATTAGGTTATAACCCTCCGAGTCCTTATCCAACTCGGTTGTAGATCTGTAAACCCTAGCGAGGTGACTCTATATAAACCTCCCTAGGGCACACATAGAACTTACGTTCCATCACACACCCCCTCGACTCGCCGCCTAGCCGCCGAGCTCGCCCATTGTACTCTCTCATCAATACAATCTAGCAGGAGTAGGTGTTTACTCTCCGGGAGGCCGAAACTGGGTAAATCCCTGTGTATTTGCCCTCATCTCGCACCGCAGATGGCTAGCCGCCCTTGCCCCTTGTTGTACTACTCGCTGCCAATTGTAGCATCTGCCGTGGCCATTCCCACGACAGTGGCGCCCACCGTGGGGCCTGGCCGGTCAGGCCTGTGTTCTGCGGCGAGACCCTACTTGCCCATCAACCGGACGATTGCCACCGGCCGCATGATTGCCATCAGCGAGATCCTCTAGATCTTGCCAAGAAGCTACGTCCCGATGTCGCGCCCGGTCACGCACAACGTGATCATGCCGATCGACACGATCAGCCTCTTCGTCGGCTTCGCCGACGTCATCATCTCGGAGGACTCGGCGCACATCCGCGAGTCACCACCGTGCGATCGGCTCTCCGAGAGTCAGATCCGCACCGCTCATTGCCTCGCCTCCGAGTACGACTCGGCCACCAGCAACATGGCCGAGACCAACACGGCCACGGACGACGCGGCCCTCAACACCGACGCCGACTCGGCGACCCTGACTTCAGTCGCCGGATCCATTGTCCCCGCGTCACCAGTGGGCTCCATCACCCAAGTCTCCAACATGGGGGATTTCGAGGATCCATCCATCCTCGGGATCTTTGACTCTGACTCCGGATCGGAGAACTCCGGCGACCTCTATGCCGGATCCGGTCGCTTCATCGCGACCTACATGGCGAGCGGCGCGAGTGCCCCGCCAGACCCCTTCTCCACGCCGATCCCGCCGACCGCGACGACGGGGGAAGTCAAGGAACTCTGCCTGCGCCTAGAGGAGGCAGTTCACAAGGAACAATCCGAGCGCGAAAAGTTTTGCCTTGAGCAGGCGACGGCACAAGAGCTCTCGATCTACCACCAGCACCGCATCAGCTCGCGCCTGAACCCCACCGTTCAGGGCCGCGCCTTAAACTTTGATGACGAGAACGACCCGACTCGCATGGCCGATCGTGTGATCTGCGAGAACGCGCCACTGGGAGGAAGTGCCCGTCCACCGCCAGGCGCAATAGCAAACGACGCTCCCCCACCACCACCCGGTCGCACCCCCCCTCCAGACCAGCCGAGGATCCTCATCTCCCCGCAAGAGCGGGACGCAAACGGCCTCCCGCTGTATTCCACCTGATGGACAATGTCATCGCGGGTCGAGCCACGGTTGCAGGAGACGACTTTCGGAGGCGCATGTACTCGCCAAGGCTGTCGAGCAGCAAGTCGCAAGAGCTGACTTGCGGAGGCACATGTACTCCTGCTCCTCAGGAAGCAGGGCGGCCTCGAGCGGCCTCCCATCAGTGGCAGACACTCTCAACTGCCCACCACCCGAGCCCCTACAACTCCAACCAAGGTCCACGCACACAGAACTCTCCACTAATGACCTACGACCGATGAACAACATGGTCGCTGCCAACGGGATGCTAGTCGACGCGCGAACCCACATCATCAACAACCAAAGCTGGCGCGCATGCCAGCCCAACGACCTGAGGCACACCCTCACCAACCGCCGCGAAAGTGATCCAAGGGGCTCACTCAGCCGATTTGGCCCCTAGTGCTTCGGACCGATGATCTAAGGCGAAAAATATCCGGTGAACTTTAAAGTGCCAAAGGAGATCGAAAAGTACGATCCCTCGTACGATCCGTCCGTGTGGCTGGACACATACCTCATGGCGATGGGAATCGCTGGCCACACTGAACTACTCGCTGCTCGCTAGCTCCCCCTGATGATGGAGGGAGCGACTCGACAATGGATGAACACCCTCCCCGCGGACAACATCGATTCCTGGGAGGACATGCGTGACGCCTTCATCAGACACTTCGAGGGTTCCTACACCCGCGCCACTAGCATCGAGGACCTGGAGCGATGCGTCCAGGGACCCCATGAGTCGACCCGCAACTAGCTCCAAAGGTGGCAAGATCTTTGGTTCAACGCGGTTGGCATCCACATAGAGACGGCGATCCACTGCTTCAAGACCTCATGCTGCTATGAACCACTGGTCGCCAAAATCAAGCGGGTGTACAAAACACTCGACAACATCCCAGACCTCCTCAAGATCGCCAAGCCGTGCGCAGAGGAGGACCCGAACCAAGAAACCGATGACGAGTCGGGTGGAAATCGCCGCCCAAGCGGCCACGACAACGGGAGGCAACCCGAGCTATTCTACAACAACACTCGCCTCAATGGCAAGCGCCGTGGTGACGGGCGAGTCGACTTTGTCGCCAATGCTGGCTACGTGCCACGCGACCCCAAGAGCTTCTGCCGTGACGAAGGCCAACACCGCGACGGTGGCAACTACAAGGCGAGGCCGAAATTCGACCCCGCAGCTCTCCTCAACCAACCCTGTGTGTTCCAGAGCAGGGAGGGGTAGCCCGCCACGCACACGACCGCCGACTTCCACTCCCTGAAGGAGATCGAGAAGGCACGACGCGCAAGGGAGGACCCCAACAACAACCCGCCAAACGGCGGAGCATTAGGCAACGACGTTGGGTCGCTCCACACCTTCACCGGGTTCAGCACCAAGTGTGAGAAGTAGGTCATCGCCCGCGTCGTCACCGTCAACGTGGTGTCCCAGGTCGACGTCCCCCGCTTCCTCAACTGGTCCGAACAGCGCATCACGTGGAGCCGCGAGGACCACTCGCCACGGATCGAATATCCGGGGCGAGTAGCCCTAGTGGTCAAGCCCAAAGTGGGCGACTACTGGCTCCCCAAGACATTGATGGATGGCGGGAGTCCATCAACATACTCTACCTGGACACGTTCAGGCGGCTGCAGCTCCCGCATTCAATGATCGAGACGACCTTCAACACCTTCCACGGCATCGTCCCTGGTCGGAAGGCGTACCCGATCGGTAAGGTGACGCTGCCACTCACCTTCGGCACACCAGCGAACTTCCGCACCGAGTAGATTGTCTTCGAGCTGGTGCCCTTCAACAGCCCCTACCACTGTGTTTTGGGACGATAATAAGGATGGTAATTTTATCCATGGGTACGGGTACCCGCTGGTACCGTACCCGTATGGGTAGGGTATGGGCATACTTTTATAACCACGGGTAATACCCATACCCTACCCGCTAAGTAACGGGTACGGGCAGGGGTATAGACTTATACCCATGGGTATACCCATACCCTACCCATTTAAACGAACATGTCAAACTTATCGATAGAGTGTCAATCTATGGACCAAGAGGCCTAGGGACAAGTATGCGATTGTGAATTCTCAACTTTGATACTTTCAAGTACTCGTTACCTATTATTAAGTAGAGATAATTGTCTTTTTTTCAAATATATGTTATTGATGAATGTAAAATTGTGAATAACTTGTATACTATTGGATCTACCCATTGGTTAGATGGGTATGGCTACCCGGCTGGTATGGGTATGGGTAAAGTTTTATACCCACGGGTACGGGTATGGGTAAACTTTTGTACCCATTGACTACACAGGTATGGGTATGGTATTGCTCTACCCTGCCCATAACCTGCCCATTGCCATCCTTAGGCGACAAGTGTTCATCAAGTTCATGGAGGCGCCGCACTACGCGTACAACGCGATGAAGCTCCCAGGGCCGTGCGGCATCATCACCGTCCACGGTGATCCCAACATGGACACGGAGTGCGAGGCAAAGGGCGCCGAGCTCGCAGATGCCATCGTCGCCGTGGAGGCCAACCACGTGGAGGAGCTCGCCAGATACGCGAGCGGGGTCAATAAAGACGACCCCACAATACTAAAAAATCCCAACTCGGAGAACGGCGGATCGATCGCGTTCGAGGCCACCATGCACACCCGCTCCATCAAGCTGGTCCCAGGCGACTCCAGCCAGACGGTGACGATTGGGACAGGCATGAGCCCCACATAGGAAAGCGCGCTCATCAAGTTCCTAAGTGAGAATCATGACATTTTCACACGGAAACCATCTGACATGCCAGGTGTCCCGAGGGAACTCGGTGAGCACAAACTCAACACCTACCCCAAAGCGCGACCTGTCAAGCAGTCGCTGCGGCCCTTCAATGAAGAGCGCCGCCGAGCAATTGCCGAGGAGGTGCAACGTCTACTCGCTGCAGGCTTCATACGGCCCATCAAATACTCCGAATGGCTGGCAAACCTAGTCTTGGTCGAAAAGAAGAATGTGACCTAGAGAATGTGTATCGACTACACAAACCTCAACAGTGCATGCCCAAAGGAGCAGTTCGTCCTCCCACAAATCAATCAAATCATCGACTCGACCAAGGGCTCGGAGTCGCTGTGTTTCCTTGACACCTACTCTGGTTACAAACAGATCAAAATGGCGGTCAAGGACGAGGAGAAGACATCGTTCATCACGCCATTCGGTGCCTTCTACTACACCGCCATGACGTTCGGCCTCAAGAACACCGGAGCGACCTATCAGCGGTGCATGCAGGAGTGCCTTGTGAGCCAAATTGGCTGCAACATCCACGTCTACATCAATGACGTGGTGGTAAAGTCCAATCGCCAGAGCGATCTACTCGCTGACCTAGCCGAAACGTTCGCAAATCCGCGGAGGTGCAAGATCAAACTCAACCCAGGAAAGTGCACCTTCGGTGTACCCACTGGACAACTACTGGGGTATGAAGTCTCCAAGCGAGGTATCGAGGCAAACCCCGCCAAGATCAACACGATCGCCCGACTCAGCAAACCCGAGTACCTCCGCGACGTCCAGAAGTTGGCCGGGCGAGTCGCGGCTCTTAGCCGCTTTATCCCTCGGCTAGGTGAGAAGGCAGTGCCTCTCTACCACCTAATGCGCAAGAACCCCATGTTCCAGTGGGACAAGGAAGCGGACGACACGCTCCAAGCGCTCAAGGAGGTGCTACTCGCGGCCCCGCTGCTGGTCGCTCCTGTCAAAAAAGAGCCGATGCTCGTCTACGTCACGGCTTCCGAGCGAGTCGTCAACATCGTCATGGTCGTCGAACGGCCAGAAGAGGGTAAGGAGCGCCCCGTGCAATGACCCATCTAGTACATCAGCGAAGTCCTCACCGAGTCGCGACAGCGCTACCCGCAGTACTAGAAACTGGTATATGCAGTCTTCCGAGCCCAGTGGCGGCTGCCGCACTACTTCCAGGAGCATCCAATCACGGTCGTCTCCTCGGTGCCATTGCAGGAAATCATCCACAACCGCGAGGCGACTGGGCGAGTCGCCAAGTGGTCTGTCGAGATCGGCGTCCACAATATCAAGTACGAGTCGTGCAAGGGAATCAAGTCGCACGCCCTCGCAGACTTCCTCGCCGAATGGGAGGAGGCGCAGCAGCCAGAGAAGCTGCCCTACCTCCATTACTGGCCGCTCCACTTCGATGGGTCGAAGAATGCAGATGGCACAGGGACATGGATCATACTCACCTCCCCTAAGGGCGACAAACTGCGCTACGTGCTGTACCTCGACTTCACCCCCTGCACCAACATGGCCGAGTAAGAGGCCCTCCTTCACGGCATGCGAGCCGCCAAGGAGATGAACATCAATCGCCTGCGGTGCTACGGCGACTCCGACCTCATCGCCGTGCAATTTGCCGGTACCTGCGATGCCGTCTCCCCACCATGATGGCATACCGCCAAGTAGTGGACCAGCTGGGAGGCCACTTCGCCGGATACTCTATCGAGTGGATCGACCGACACAAGAACAAAGAGGCCGACACCCTCTCTCGCATCGGATCGGCTCGCCATGCGCCACCCACCGGTGTCTTCCTCGACACCATCACCAAGCCCTCCGTCTCTCCCCCGAAGGAGATCGACCTCGGGATACCGCTGCAACCAGAACCAGCTTTGGTCACCATGGTCGCAGAGCCAAGCGACTGGACTATGCCATACGTCGCCTACCTCGAGGGAGGGACCCTGCCAGAAGACGAGATGGAGGCACGCATGATCGTGCGCCGCTACAAATCCTTCATCATCAACAACGACGAACTCCACAAACGCAGCATGACCGGCGTGTTCCAACGCTGCGTGCAGCCTGCAGAAGGCCGCAAGATTCTCCAAGACATCCACGCCGGCGACTGCGGCCATCACGCTGGTGCCCGGTCCCTGGTCGCTAAAGCCATGCGACATGGATTTTACTGGCTCACCGCACACGCCGACGCGGTTGACATCGTCCAACGCTGCATCGGGTGTTAAAAGTATGCCAATCAAACGCACGTACCCAGCTCAGCGCTCAATACCATCCCTATCACCTGGCCATTCACCGTGTGGGGCATGGACATGGTGGGTCCCTTCAAGAAGGCCCCCTCCGGCTACACCCACCTCCTGGTCGCAATCGACAAATTCACCAAGTGGGTGGAGGCCAAGCCAGTCCGCAAGTGCTTCCAGGAAGACCACCGCCAAATTCCTACGAGAGCTCATCTACCGCTACGGATTCCAGCACAGCATCATCATGGACAACGGTACCAACTTCGCCAAGGGCACCATGGACGAGTACTGCGAGGAGCACAACATATGGCTCGACCTCGCCTCAGTCGCCCACCCGGAGTCTAACGGCTAGGTGGAACGCGCCAACCAGAGCGTCCTCCACGACCTAAAACCGCGACTGCAAGTTCCCCTCAAGCGAACTCCGGGGTTCTGGGTCGAGGAGCTCCCCTCCATCATCTGGGGCATCCGCACCTCCATCAACCGATCGACTCGGTTCACGCCCTTCTTCATGGTGTACGGCGCCGAAGCCGTCATGCCGACTGACCTCGAGCACGACTCGCCTTGTGTCATCAACTACACGGAGGTCGACAACGATCTCGCACGCCAAGACGGGGTCGACCATCTCGACGAAGCATGTGACCTAGCTCGCTCCTGCACCACCATCTACCAGCAAGGACTCCGCCGCTACCACAGCCACCGAGTCCGGACTCGCACCTTCTAGAAAGGCGACCTGGTCCTGCGACTGATCCAGGACAAGAAGGGCACGCACAAGCTCTCTCCCCCGTGGGAGGGACCATTCGCCATAGGGCGAGTCCTGGGCAATGATGCCTACTACCTCATCGACGTCCGAGGCGACGAACAACTCGACGTCAAGCGGCCGTGGAATGTAAACCTTCTAAGGAAGTTCTACACCTAGAACTCCGACCTGTACTCCCCCCGCCATGCAATAAAGATGCTCGGCTCGCACAAATTGTGTCTACTCTCCAATCCTTGTGCCATTCGCACTCGTAAAAACAACATTACACTAATCGGAAGTCAACCCTTGGTCGCGCGACCGACACGACTAAGTACTGTGACGCAAGGGCATCGACAAAGTTCAGGCCTTAGGTCGTCCACAAAAACACCAACCCGGAGCCCCATCGGAGTCGCCTCGCTCGACTGGCCTACCGGGCCAAGAAAACCGCACTCGCTTCTCACAGCGACCCAGTCCTCCGCATCCTCGGCGCAGCGACTCGAATGGTCAAGTACCACGCTCGGGGACTGACGCCCGTCCAAATCTACGCGGCTAGGGAAAACACCAAGTATGAGAGTGCACCCTGGACTCGCCATGCGACTGGCTCTTCGAGTCAGGCCGAGCGACGCGCCAACCACAACGTGCTTTGTCCTCACCTACCTTGGGCATGCGACTAGAATGGCGAAGTACCACGCTCAGGGACTCGCTCAACCGACCCCGTTCGCGTCTGAAAAAACAGCTAAGTACAGAGCACCCCTTAGGGTCTCCAAGCGACTGGCTTCCCAAGCCACGACGAGTCGACCTCAACTAACTAACAGTATAAAAGCAAACATACATACACAAACACGAGGTAAACCTATAAAAGGGCGGACGCGCTCGGGGACTCGCACAACCAAACAATCCAAACTCAAATCAAATCTGACACAAGCATACATGCATTCCTTATAGAAACAAATTTTGTTTGCTTAAAAGAAAAGATATACACTTCTTTTAAATAACGCCAGTCGTCAAAGATATCTACTCTGCAGGCTTTGAAGACGACACGCCACCGCTACCTCGAACGCGGATGAAGGGGACCCACGGATTTGACGGGTACGTGGTCAAGGTGCCCGCCATCACCGATCGGAACGGCTGCTCCGCCTTGAAGTCGCGATGCACCGGCTCGGGGTCATTCGGAGCAACGATCATCTCCTGGTATGGCAGAAGGTCACCCATCGCCAGCACCCGCTCGGAGTAGACCGTGGTCCGATCGGTCAACTTTAGCATGTCGGAGATTTTGACCGAGCCAATCGTCGAGGGATATCCGCTGGTGACATCGTCGAGGTCAAAGTCATCAGGGAAGTGAGCGATCCCAAGGCTTAGCGCAGTCGCGGCTCATCGGCAAGAGCGACCGCGACATGTACACCACAACCCCTGGAGCCCTCTCTAGGTAGCTCCACACCTCCATGAGTTCGCTGGGAATCACCTCCGTCGGTGATATCTCCTGGAGGTACGCACGAATGCAGGTCGCCGAAAGGGCGGCACAATCTACCATCATGATGACGCACTGCCTCGCATCGTACAACTGTGTCTCAGGCTCGTCATCAAGAATTTTCCCTGCAAAGGAACAAGAAACTCAGCGTTAGAAGGACGCACAATTCGAGTACACCCCCTCGGGGACTCAATGACAAAGGCGACCCGCACTCTCGGGGATTCACTGATACAAACAAACGCAAGTCCAAGGAACTCACCAATGAGGGGACGGCAGCGCCCCATGATGAAATCTTGAAGACCCGAAAAATCAGTCTGCAGCCCCGCGACAAGAGCATCAGACACCTTCCGCTCCTCATTTGCGGCAGCGACAGACGCCTTAGCCCTCTCCTCCGCCAAGCTCGCCTCCGCCTTCGCGGCCTTGAGCTCTCATTCTAGCTCGGCCACCCGCTTCTCCGCGACGGTCAACGGCGACTAGGCAGCCGTCAACTCGCTGACAGGGACCAAACCTTTGCAAGCCTTCGCAACCGCGACCGAATGCCCCTCTGCAGCAACGCCAAGGGTGAGATCATAATTAGAAACAAGAAAACAAGGGAGAGGGTATTTCAAGAACCTACCCGCTGTCGCCTGCAGCTGCTTGTTCACCTCCTGCAGGGAGCGGAGGTCGCGCTCTAGACGCTCTCTGGCGGCCAGTCGCTCTGCTGATTCACGCTGGAGGCCCTGCATAGACAAATCAACATAAGCAAACATCGAAGAAATTCCTAAGTGCCTAGTCGCTGCAATTCAGTGACTAGCCACTCGGGGACTGACATCAAAGAAATTCCTAAGTACGTAGTCGCTGAAATTCGGTGACTAGCCACTTAGGGACTGGGCATCGAAGACATTCTTAAGTGCCTAGTCGCTGAAACTCCGCGACTAGGCACTCGGAGACTGGATAGCAAAAAACAATAAGAATCTGCTCGCTGAAATTCAGCGACCAAATCCTCGGGGACTGGACATACCTGAATAGCCGCCCCCAGCATGCTGTGCAGCTCGACCGCTTCCACCGGCAGCAGCACAAGAGGCGTGTGCCTGCGATGTTTCTCAACCTCCGAGCCCAAAACATCGGGCGCTTGGGCCGATTCCACCGAGACACTCGCAGCAGAGGCCCTCACCATGAAGCGAGGGAAGGTTGCCACCGCTGCTCCCGCAACACTCATCGTGGGACCCGATGCTCTGACCAGCGCCGCAGGTTCCACCTGCTGTGACCCCGTGTCCACGACGGCCTTCATGGTCGTGTCCACTCCAATCGGAGCTCCGCTTGGCGCGTTGATCGGCTCGTCCGAGATTGTGACGACTTCGTCGCCCTTCATCTTCTTGGTGCGTTGATCGCCTCGGTGTCGTCACCCTTCCTCTTATTCGAGGGATCAGCCTCCGCCCCTGAGGCGTCCACCAGAACTTTGGCCACCGAGGGCTGACCGATCTTTTTTACGCTAGTCCTGCAAAAGGACATGGTCAACAAATCAAACGACGGTTACAAACTAGCAATTCAAGTCGACATGGCAAGACACTCACCTGGCGACTAGGATGTAGCGCAGGCTGGTGCGGATGTGTGCCGGCTTCTCTAGTTCCGGGCCCAGCTTTCGGCTGATGCCCGTCTCGAATAGGGCCAGAGCCCACGACACAGAGGCCTTCTTTGTTGAAGAGGCCGCAACGGCAGGTAGTTCCCCTTCGGTCGATGCGGGTGCCTCCCTCGACGGCGACGCCTCTGCGGCCAGAGCAACCCTGAGGCCCGTTACTGCCGAGAACGGTGGTGGAATCATCGTCAGCATCTTGTCTACCACCATCTGCTGGTCATGCAGAAGCTTGGCGAGTTTGGAGCCAGCGTGGCTCGGCCCGCTCGGCGGAGTACATCGGGAGTGACACCTCACCATCCGGAGTCGACCCGCTGATGTAAAACCAGTGCTTCTTCCACTCGCTCTCCGCCTTCTTCAACAGCATGAGGTCGAGGAAGGAGCACTACTAGGAAAAGGGCTATAGGTAATCCACACATCCGTGGCTCACGTGGTTGAAGTGCCCCACGAGTAAAATAGACGTGGCTCACCTGTGGGCAGTGCCCTACTAGTAACTAGAACAACCGTGGTGCACGTGGTGATAGTGCGCCACAGATATGTGTGGGCCAGGGGCCTGCTGGCCGCATGCCACATACCCGTAGAGAACATGGGGTATGTGCTCTACAGTTGTTAGGGTTATCCGTGGTGCACATGAGGCGCGTGCGCTACGCCTAATTTAAGGCCCCTCTGCTCTGTACATGGGCAAACACATCCGTGGTGCACTCTTGGCATGTGCGCCACGGTTGTGATTAGTCCCTATTGCGCACTAGGGCCATGTGCGCCACGGATGTGTCGACCATTTTTTGGCAGCTCCACTTTGCACATGTGACTATCCACTACCACACCCACACTTCACTTTCCCCTCCTTCTTACTCCTTAGATCTATTCGGGATCCTCCTCCTTCCCACCTCAATTTCTCCACTCATTCACCATTTTTAGCATGTAGAACTTACCTTGGATGCTACATACATAATAGAGGAAGCTCTCCTTCTGGACACACCATCCTCTCGGTCGACCTCGTGCGCACCTCTCCTTTCCATCTTCTCGATCGGGTCTCTCATCTTGGTAAGTTGTCCATGTAAGCATGTGTACATGTGTATATGGATGATATGCTCATATTTATGTAGAGGATCGATGCTCATGTGTGTATGGAGAGAATCGATGCTCATGTGTGTGTATATGGAGAGGATTGATGCTCATGTGTGTATGGATAAGATGATGTGTTCATGTGTATGGATCGGTCTCTCTCTTGTGTTTGTGTGTGAATGAGTTGCCATTTGTTTTGCGAAAATGTTGATTCATTTCCATTTGGCAAGACTTTGGCATTTTGCAAAGGTCCTTATTTTAGGATAGGTCATGCCAAAATTTTCCATCGACCATTGCATGCATGCATTGATTATGTGATTCTAATAAACTTCTAATTGTACCGTGTACACCGCGCAGGCAACCATGGTCCGCATAATGAGCGAAGGCATTGTGGCTAGATTTTTTAAATGCACCACAACCGACATGATACGAAATAACAAGACGGAGATAAGATGTCCATGCAGAAGATGCAAACTCAACTGGTTGATCGATCTAGATTCCGGGCATCTGCAGGCGCACCTGCTCCGCCATGGTTTCATGGATGGATACACTCGTTGGATAAGCGATGACGAAGACGATGGAGACGGTGAAGGTGGGCAACATGATGATGATCATCACGGCGAGGACGGGCGAGATGATGAAGAGTCTCCTGGAGATGGTGAAGGTGCGGAAGAAGACCGGGATGATGATGATCTAGATGCCGGAGGAGAATATGACGATGGAACAACGTCAGGATGGGTGCGAGATCCTTATGTGCAAGAGCCGCTTCTCAAGCAGACGAGTAACGCCAGGGCTGCCGCTAGAGAGAAATCCAAGCTTGCGCAACTTGAGAAAGACGCGGTTACTCCATTGTATGAAGGATGCAGGCCGATGATACCCGGTTGAATGTAACGCTAAAGGCCATGGAGATGAAGGCAAACACAAATTGAGCGACGCAAGCTTTAACGATATGATGGCATTCTGGCACGATCGTCTCCTGGAGGGGAACACGTGTCCAACTAGTATCGAGGACGCCAAGAAAATCGTCTGTCCTCTCGATCTACTGCATGTTAGATACCACGTATGCATCAACGATTGCATCATTTATCGGGGCAAGGACGCGGAGAAACCACATATCCGGTGTGCGGCGTGAGTCGATGCAAGAAAGGGAAGAAAGCACCTCGAATAGTGGTATGGTACTTTCCTATCACTCCTCGTCTGCAGCGCTATTTCACGAACCCTAAGGAAGCGAAGCTCATGCGATGGCATGCGGAAAGGAAGAAGCGAGGAGATGATGATGACCCCGAAAAGGACGAGCTGCTGACGCACCCTTCAGATGCTAGCCAGTGGAAAGCATTGGACCTCGAATTCCCAGAATTCGGTGGAGATTCGAGGAACATCAGGCTTGGTGCAAGCACCGATGGACTCAATCCGTTTGGTAGCCAGAGCAGCACGCACAACACTTGGCCTGTGTTTGTATGGATGTACAACCTCCCTCCATGGCTATGCATGAAGAAGAAGTACATACAAATGATTATGCTAATTCAAGGGCCAAAACAACCTGGTACCATCATCAATCTGTATCTCGGGCTATTCAAAGAGGAGCTAGCCACGTTATGGGAATTTGGAGCCAATACTTATGATGCGGTCGCACAAGATTATTTCACTTTGAGAGCCGCGTTGGTCACTATGATGCAAGACTATCCAGGTTGCGGGTATATCTCGGGGCAGGTTATCCAAGGATTCTCCGGATGCGTTAGGTGCATGGATAACACGAGCTATCTCCAACTAGAGAAAGATCCAGGGTCTTCGAAAACCGTGTTCATGGTGCACCGGAGGTGGCTCGACAAGAATGATCCATGGAGAAAACGTGGAGATTTGTTCGATGGAAAATCCGAGACCCGAGGAATCCTAGAGCGGAGGAGCAGCGAAGAAGTGAAAGAATTGCTGAAAAACTGGAAAGATTGTCCTAAGCCTGGAAAGAAGCAAAAGAGACAGCAAGACAAGCCGCTGCTGAAGGTATGGAAAACAAGGTCTGTTTTCTGGGAGTTGCCATACTGGAAGTTTCTCCGCATGCCTCATAGCCTTGACATCATGCATATCACGAAAAACGTTTGCGAGTGTCGTGGTGGTGTCATGGCAGATGCCATGGGTAGGCTTAAGTTGGGGCCGAATGGACGCTTGTGGTAACCGGGGAGGGAGTGCACGGTCTAGACGCGCACGAGGAACAAGATGAACTCTCCACACTTAGGATTTTTATTGATGCAAAGAGGTTTACAAGTGCTCCTAGAGCTATCTGTGCATAGCCTCAGGGCACTAGTTTCCTACCTAGTCCAACCTCCTTAACCCCTAGCTATGCCCCTCCTTATGTAGGCAATGGCCAACTAGGTTACATCCGTTTGGGTCCTAGGGTTACTGTTTGGATCTTGGTCCTTACTATGCGGTCCGGGTCACGGGATAGCCTTGAGCCCTTGACCCAGTCCACAAAGCCATCCAGCTAACGGTCTTCTCGTACGTAGCCTCCAGCTCTTTTGGTGTCATATGGTAACTTTGTACGTCAGCCCTTGATTTGGGCGTCACCCGGCGTCACCCTTCTCTTTTGACCATGCTTTACTATGGTCCCTCCTGAATCTTACTCGTAAAGTTTCCACGCGTCCTTTTTGACTTGGCCTTCCCTCATGAGACTCTGCTCATTACTTCCTGCAAGGTAAACAAACTTGTCTTATACAGGCCGGCATAACTCTTATGCCGGCCGCACACGACCTTCATACCCGGCCATTGTTACCCAGGCTGAGACATCTTTGACTCGGCATTAACCAAGCTGGGCAATGTTTTACCCCTTATGAACCTACCGGGGTTTACCCCCCTGACATTAGTCCCTAAAGCTAGTGAGGCCTAGCAGTTTTTGCTGTTACGCGTCTCTAGGTTCCTTTAATGTGCTTGGAACTTCTCTTTCTCTCAGCATTTACTGCTTAGGGCGCACTGTTTGGCACAACCTCGATCTTTGCCGAGTCTATCTTGCCCCTTTCGAGTCTCAACTTTGACTTTCTGGGTCATTTTTGCCTCGTAACGAGTCATTTTCAACGATGCCGAGTCATTCTGGACTTGCCTTAGTCACTGACAGGTTGTAATCATGATTGCTTGCCTCAAATTTTGTCTCAAATCCTGACTGCACAGTGACGGCGGCGCAATAACTCCTCGTCATTGGGGCAGTCCCATCGCTCAGTGTCTCGTGTTTTGCGCATCGTGACATGGCCCAGGATTTTCCGTGTATTGCCCACACGTGGCGCTAGCTGATGCGCTTACTCGGCCGTTTACACGGCCACATAGTGGCCACAGGGCGCAAAGGGATCCCATGCCGAGGTTTTTTACGCTCCTTAAGTAGGGGTGTAGGGAACTTAACTGCCCTTGCCTGTTCAGTTTCCCCTTGCCTTCTTCTTCTTCCTCGCGCCTCCCAATCCTAAACTGCCGCCTTGCGGTTCCTCTCTTCTGCTGCTCCTCTCCAGTGATTCTCTTCTTCCTCTTTCAATTTTCCGACGGGTCCTTGCATCTCCAGGCCTCTTCCAACAACGGAAGAGCCCGAGCCACACGATATCATGGATGCTCGTGATGCTGGTGAGGAGGTGGAGGAGCATGAGGCCGTCGCCGGCGAGCGCGGCGGTTGGGAGGGCTCAGAGGTTATGGTGGAGGAACTCGAGTGGCTGCGCTCCACCAAGCGCATCCCGCTTGAGATCGATTGTCGCCTTCCCCTAGGTTAGATCGCCTCACACCTAGGAGGTACTCGATCTTTCCTCGGGTCACTTGCATTGATTCTTGCAAGAAGTGGCATAGAACCTTTTTCTATGTCAGGAACGTTGGGTCCAGTGACTACATCCGGCTTCCCCCCTTCAAGGACGAGGTTCCCAACAAGGAGCTATGGAAGCTTGACGCGCGTGATAAGAATCCAGCCATGAATGAGGCTCATGGGATCATCGAGAGGCCGCGCTCGCCGGATGAGAACTTCTACTTATCTCAGGAAGACCTCATGTGTGCTTTCATCGCACGCCGAGTCAGCCCCAGCTAGGCCAGAAGCCACAAGATGTGCTTCATGATCGGCCCGCGAGGTCCTACCCGGCACTCCACTTTGGAGCGCACCAACGACTCAGTGGCCCACCGAGTCAGCTCGATTTTCAAGCTGAACTTAGCGGAAAACTGGGCCTTGAGCTGCCCCCCTTCAGCAGAGATAGGCCCGTCCCATGGGTAAGTGTCCGAGTCATTGATTTGCTGCCGACATAGCTTTCCTTATGTTTATTTGCTGCTCTGTTTCTTTATTGATCTTATTCTATTTGTCTTTTGCAGAATCTCGTTCACCAGGTTGATGATAGTACTGTCCCTCCTGGCAGCTATTTAGATGATCTCTCTGACGACGACAAGGTTGAGTTCGACTTGGAGTGTTTTATGCCAATCCCTCATGCTGCCACTGCTTCCGCTTCGGGTAAGACCTCTACTCGAAATCCCTTGCGAGATTGGTCTGATGATGAAGATGTGGACTGTGAAGTCTTGGAGGTACTTTTCCTGTGACCTTAATTTTCTGACTTATCCCATTGAGCTTGTCATTTACTTATGCAGCTGGCCAGGTACACGAGGAACCTCCCCTTGCCGTAGGCGGGTATGGAATGCTTCCTGCTGCCAAATCGAATAAGCATCGCGGGGCCTCCTCCAGCTCTTATCCTTCGGAGAAGTGCCGATTCGATCCTGGCGCACCTCCTACAGCCACATCCTCCCAGACTCGCAAGACCACAACGTGCTGGGTCACTCGTCGCATTTCGTGCGGCCCGACCGTCTCCGGGTAACTTTAGCTGCCTATTACCTTCTGTTTTCCTTTTCTTTTCTGTCTTTGTTTTCTTATAGGCCTATGTTTTTATGTTCAGTGCGGCCATGCCCGCCAACCAAGATGCACCTAGCATGGTTTCTTACCCGTTAAGGCCTTCTTCTCCTCCTCGTACTGATCCTGCTGTGCAGAGCCCCATCCGGGTCACTGCCCCCACTACTGAGGCTCACGAGTCTCACAGTGAGGCCGAGACGGCGGTGCGTTCGTTAGAGGAGACCTGACCTAGCTCTCTAGTTTCTTTACCCGAATAGAACCTTGAACCCGACGCCAGCAATATCGGCACCGAGAAGACCCCTATTGTTAGCTCTCCCATTTCCAGTGTGCCAGTTGACCTAGTTGTTGCCCTCAGATTGTTGTTGAGCCTTCTCAGTCAGCTCCTTTATCCTCCTCAACTAGTTCCAGACCTGCTCCTTCTGCCATTTTGGCTAAAGGCCAGAATCGGCTTGCTGCTCAAGACCAAGCTCGCTCCGCATCTAGCAAGCCATCAGCGACCAAGCAATTAACTTTGGTCCATGCTCGAGGAACTATTCCGTAGATTCGGCCCACACCATCAACAACGGCACCCTCTCCGGCTGGTCAGTTGGGCGAGTCTGCTGCTGCCGGGTCTGGCAGTGCTTCTAGAGCTGGTGCCTTGCATACTAGTGCCGCCGCTACCCGCGCTGGAGTGGGGACTAGCCTGAAGAAAGGGCAAGTCCTAACTCGGACGCTTAGCGGGCACGGCCTTGGTTCCGCGGAGCGCTATGCCATTGCCTGGAACGCGGCCGGCGAGCAAGAAGTCAGCTCCAGTTCTAGCCAGAAGATGAAGCTGGGCCCCAAAGCTGTTTCCGAGATGACCCAGCAGGCCATCGCCTTGATGGCCAAAGCAGATCAAGTGAACGAGGTATGCAACTTCCTACTCTTTTGCGTATTGAGTATATTTATATTATACATGATCCCTAGTCCCTGAGGTTACTGCCGAGTAAAGAACTTACTCGGCTGTAAGCTCAGTCATTTGATTACATCTTCTGACTAGATCTTCTTTGTGTAGATCACGCATAACAAGCACACCAAGGTGCATCAGGCTCTCCTCTGGGAGTATCGAAAGCTTGAGCTCGCTCACCAAGACCTGAAATCTGAGGCTCAGGGCCAAGGTATCTTTCCTGCTCGGCTTGCTTTTACTTGTTAGATCTATATTTGTTTCATCTAGTTGAATTTCTCTCGTTGCCTCTTCATAGCTTATGCCTGATCCACTATCGATGCACTGCACTCCCAGATCAGCGATGCTGAAAGTAAGTTCTTAGAAATTTTGTGACCGCTCCGTGTAGATGTTTACTCCTTCTCTATTTCTATCTCGGCTAAACTGAGATAGCTCGCTATTACTAACGAGTCACATGTTCTGAACAAGCAGAGAAGCATCGGATCGAGCTCCAAAAGGAGAAAGATGAGGTGACTCAGCTGAAGCAACAGGTGGAGGATATGGAGCAGAAGCACCAGTCCGAGGTGAAGGGCCTACGCGAGGAGCTTGCCGAGAAGGATGGCCAGCATGCTGCCAGCACTGAAAAAACTAACCAACTGCTCAAGGAGGCCGACTTAGCAGTTCAGTCGGCGCACCAGGACCTGGAAGCTCTTCAGGCCAAAGCTAAGATCTAGCAGAGCAAGCTTGGCGCGATAAACTCATTTCTCGGTAGTGAGTTCTTACTCTTTTCGCTGTACTCCTATCCTTGCTTTTTTCCCTTCTTCCATTGTTTGTTAATGTTCTTCCATGTGCGCAGAGAACTTTCCTGAGGCTGAGATGTTCGCCTTGAGGGCGATGAAGAAGGTTAGAGCCGAATCTGGAGCTCCAGCTAACGGAGAGATCACCATCGATGAGCACCTGGTAGCGCTTTTAGAGCGTGCAACCATTGTGAAGTCATGTGGTGTCGACTTGCTTAAGTCGGCAATCCATGCATTTAGGATGCTCTGGCCGGATAAGGATGTGCCCACGCTCATTGAGCCCTCGGCTGCCAAGTTGCTTTTTATTGAGGAAAGGCTGGATCAATGGCGCGAGTCAGCCGACCGTGCTGCAGCGGACAAGGCCCTTGCCTTTGTGCTCTCATGGTATGAGGACATCAACCTTGATGTTCTTCAGCATATGAGGGCCAAAGACAAGTGGATCCTCGAGCCTAAGCTCATCATGAAACGCCAAGAGCGAGCCTATGCCATGGTAGAGTATGCTCCGGTGCACGCCTGGTGCGATGGGCCCAGCTTCCTCGACCTTGCCGAGCTTCTTGCCGAGATAGCTGACGATTATGATGCCGACAGTGAAGCCACCGAGTCAGACATGGCAGACTCGACAGACACACGTGATTGGGCCAACGCTCCAGACGATGCTCCTAGCTCTAGCCCCAAGAATGCTCCCTCGAGTCCAACTGTTTCTTAAGCTGGTGATATAAAAAACACTTAATTCTGATGAGATCCCCGGTATGCCGGGTGCAGATGTAATATATAGTGCACTTATTTTGGGTGTGTGCCTTGTTGAGTCTTAAACTTTTATTTTGCTCTGAATGCCAATCATCCAGGGGCAAGTCCCCGAGTTTCATTTGCCGTTCCCCTTTTCCTTGAATTTGGCTCTTGTCTACCTTTTTTGGCGTTTGACATTAGAGTCTCAAAGTTCTAAGGATTCAGTTAGCCGATATCAAACTATACAACTTGACCTAGGGTCATTCGACATACAAACCAATATATCCTGCAATGGGTTAGTTAAAGGCATACATAGAGACGACTCACGTTTTCCCTTTTACTTATCCGGTGTTCATGTTTACTCGTCCTTTCCTCTTGCTTGCCATGAAGCCGTGCTTTCGGACAACAGCATAGTAGAAGAGTTGATTCTATACGAGTAAACATTACTCATTCTGAGATAAGTTTAAGTGTCAATGCCAGCCAACATAGAATTTTCAAGAATAAACAAAAGGGGCAGTCCCCGAGTCAGTTTTTCAAGTCATACCATTTTATTATCAGCACATTGCCACCATAAGTATCCGACATATGAGAGTTCGAGAGATACATACATTGCTTCTGCTAGGTGTAGAAAGGGCACAACAGTGCCACATTCCATGGTTTTTGGTCTCATCACCCGATCTGTCCACCTTGTTCTTTTGTGCTTCACGAGCATCTATCAGGTAATACGAATCATTGTGCAACGCTTTGCTTACAATGAATGGTCCTTCCCATGGGGGTTATAGTTTATGCATCCCAGCTGTGTGTTGCACTAGTCTGAGCACCATATCCCCTTCTCGGAAAAAATGAGGTTGAACTTTACGGCTATGATAGTGACGGAGACTTTGTTGGTATATGGAAGATCTGGATAATGCCAATTCTCTTGCTTCTTCGAGTAAGTCAACTCCATCTTCTCGGGCCTCTTTTACCTCCGATTCTGAGTATTGTCTTACTCTTGGTGAGTCTGCTCTATGTCGGTAGACAAAACTAATTCTTCCCCATACACAAGGAAGAATGGCGTATAGCCTGTTGATCAATTCGGAGTTGTTCTTAAGCTCCACAGTACTAAGGGTAATTCCTCGATCCAGCAACCAGGTGATATCTGGAGTGGTTCCATTAGGCGGGGTTTTATCCCAGATAGAACTAAGCCGTTAGCTCGTTCAACTTGTCCATTTGATTTTGGAGTGGCGACTGACACTACGTTAAGTCTTATTCGTTTTTCCCACAGAAGCGAGCAAAAGCTCCTTTGGCAAAGTTCGTGCCATTGTCTATGATCACACTGTGAGGGTGACCATATCTCAGGATTATGTCTTTCAGGAATGTGACTGCTGTTTTTCCATCTAGTTTTTTAATGGGCTTCACTTCTATCCATTTGGTAAACTTGTCAACCATTACCAGTATGTGAGTCATGCTGCCCCTCGCTGGTTTGAACGGTCCTACCATATCCAAGCACCATACTGCGAATGGCTAGGTGATTGGTATGGTTTTTAACTCAAATGCTGGTAAATGTGACTTTGATGCGTAATGTTAGCAGCCGTTGCACTTCCTCACTAGGTCTTGTGCTTCCACCAGTGCACTTGGCCAGTAGAATCCATGTCGGAATGCCTTGGCTACCAATGCTCTTGACGAGGCATGGTGGCTACATTATCCTTGGTGAATATCCAACATTATTTCTTGGCCTTTCTCTGGACTTATGCAACATTGCAATACACTCGTCACACTCCTTCTATACAAATCCTTGTTGATTAGGTGTATGCCTTCGCCCTTCTTTCTGTTTGTCTTGCCAATACCTCATTATCAGGCAAGGTTCCATCTCTCAAGTAGTTGAATATTGGTTGTGCCCAGGCTGGTATCACCGGTGTCGGATCAGTTTCTCCATCAATTTCCATTGGCTCAGCCGACATATGTTCTGCCGACATAACCTGAGGTGTCCTAGAGTGTGATTCGACATCCCCTGGGTTAGATGATACAATCCACGAGTTACTCAAACCTGCCCCTATATCTATGTCCATTGGCACAATGTCTGACTCCTGGCTTGCCGGGATGAGCCTAATTGACTCCAATTCTGGTGATGGATTGATCGATGGTTTTTGAGATGTTCCAATGCTACTCCTGGTGGGATTGCTTGCCGAGATGAGCCTAACTTGGATAGTACATCAGCTGCTTTGTTCTCTGCTCTTGGTATGTGATGAAATTCACACCCGTCAAAGTATCCCGAAATCTGCTGCACATAAAAATGATATAGTGCCATGTTTGCATCCAATGCGTCCTAATGTCCAGATACTTGTTGAATAACCAAATCCGAGTCACCAAAACACATGATCCTTTTGATGTCAATTTCCCTGGCCACTTTTATCCCATGGACAAGTGCTTCATACTCGGCTACATTATTGGATGCGGCAAAGTGGATTTGCAACACATTTTTGAGCTGATCTTTCTTAGGTGATGTAAGTACTATCCCGGCACCCAGACCCATCTTTGTCTTGGATACGTCAAAGTGCATCCTCCAGTAATTCGGATCTGGCAGTGGTGGTTCATGTTGCATTTCCATCCGATCCACGAAGAAATCAGCTACATCTTGAGATTTAATTGCATCTCGCCTGTCATATTGTGGAGTGTATGGTTCTAGCTATATTGCCCATTTTGCCACTCGGCCACTGGCATCTTTGCTGCCCAATATATCCGAGATAGGTGCCTCGCATATGACCCGGATTGGGTGTTCTTGTAAATAGTGCTTCAACTTCTTTGCTGCCATATACACCCTGTATGTCATTTTTTGGTAATGGGGGTAGTTTTGCTTTGATGTAGAGAGCACTTCGCTCAGGTAATATACTGGCCTTTGGACTAATTTGCCCTCTTCTTCATGTTCTACCACTATTACCGCACTGACAACTCTATGGTTGCCGCGACATAGAGCAGCATTGGCTCTTTGGATAATGGTGAGGCTAATATTGGTGTTGTTGCCAACATCTTTTTGAGTTCATGGAAAGCACTATCAGCTTGCTGTGTCCATGTGAATTTATCTGATTTCTTCATCAGTTGATACAATGGTAAGGCTTTTTCACCTAGTCGACTCACAAACCTACTCAATGAGGCCAGGTATCCTGTAAACTTCTGGACATCATTGAGGGTTTTTGGCAATTCCATTCTTTCGATGGCCCTGATCTTTGTCGGGTTAGCCTCAATTCCTCGGCTGGACATGAGAAATCCGTGTAACTTTCTAGCCGGGACACCAAATGTGCATTTTTCCGAGTTAAGTTTCATCCAGAATCTTCTTAAGTTTGCGAATGTTTGACGCAAGTCCTCAATTAGAGTGTGACTTTGTTTGGTTTTTATTACCACGTCATCGACGTATACTTGAACATTTTTGTCCAGTTGATATTGCAAGCATTTTTGCATGCATCTTTGGTATGTTGCACCTGCATTTCTCAATCCGAATGTCATAGTACGATAGCAATAAGCCCCATACGAGGTGATAAAAGCTATCTTTATTTGATCATTCGGATTCAGTGGCATCTGGTGGAAACTAGAGTACACATCCACAAATGACAACAACTCACACTCGGCAGTAGAGTCAATGACTTGATCGATCCGTGGCAGGGGAATGGATCTTTTGGACATGCCTTATTGAGGTTCGTGTAGTCAATACACATGCGCCACACCACTGCCACGTTTGGGTCATCCTTTCTCTTTTCGACCAAGACTGGATTTGACAACCAATCCGGGTGCAGTACTTCCATGATAAACCCGGCTGCCAAGATCCTGGCTATCTCGGCGGCTATCACTTTCCTCCTATCTTCGGCGCAGCAGCGGAGGGGTTGCTTCACCGGCTTGGCGTCTGGCCTTACATGAAGAGAGTGCTCAGCCAGCTCCCTCGAAAATCCTTGCAGGTGTTGTGTGGACCATGCAAAGATATCCCGATTCTCACGGAGGAAGCTGGTGAGCTCGCTTTCCTATTTGTCAGATAGCCCAGCACCAATGGTAACTGTGCGCTCTGCGAAGGCCTCATCAACCTATATATTCTTTGTTTCCTTGGTGGCTTGGAAAGATACACTGCCATGCGGGTTAGTGAGTGTCGACATAGACATTTGTGCTGCCTTGGCCAGTGCTGCAACTTCCATCATTTGATGCTTTTCCTGTGCTATGACCAGTGACTCGTCCAGCGAAGATCCGGCTGAGGCGCATGCAATAGATCTCTTGTAGTCTCCCTCAACTGTGATAACTCCGCACGGACCTGGCAGCTTCATCTTTAAGTAAGCAATATGAGGAGTGGCCATAAACTTTGCCATAGCTGTCCTGCCGAGTAAGGAATGGTATGAGCTGACCAGGTCAACCACCTCGAACTCTATGGCTTCGGTGCGATAGTTTTCTCTATTGCCGAATAAGAAGTCGACCCAGATCTTGCCAATTGGCTCGTAGGACAGTCCCGACACAATACCATGGAAAGTTGTCTTAGTCGGCTCCAACATGTTCATAGTGATGCCTAACTTGAGCATAGTATCCTTGTACATGATATTGATGCTACTACCATCGTCTATTACCACCTTGGAGAACTTCACAGTGATATCTGGGCCCATGAATTTTGGATCCAATACAAGAGCATAACCTCCTGGTGTTGGCATGATATTGGGGTGATCCTTTATGCTCCAAGTTATCTCCTGTTCAGACCAATGCATGTATTTTGGTATCACCGGCATTGTGGCGTTCACTTCCATCATCCATATCTGTTGACTTTTCTTGTCATTCGGCTCTATGACAAATACGACATAACTCTGGTGATGCTCTCTATACTCATTTCTGGTCCCATGGCTGACATGAGCATCATCACCTCTTGGGTTACGCACCTGATGCATAGCCTCTCTTCTTTCTTGGTTATGATATCTCGGCTGCCTGTTCTCATATCTATGCTCTGCTCCAACATCTTAAGCATTTCCTCCTGTGAGCGATGGTGGGGGAGGTGGTGGTAGCTGCTGAGTCGGCGAGTCCACTCTGTCTCCCTTCTGAAACCAAGTGCATTGTCTTGTTGTGTGATTCGCCGACTTACTCGGACTTGGCGTGTGAAACTTATATGGTTGATCCAACATGATTTCATAATTATATTTTTGCCTGTCTTGATATGGTTTTCTCTGCTCATACGGCTTTTTGCCGTCATTCTTTGGTATCCATTGCTGTTTCCCATTTGTCCTTTGACGTTGGCTACATCCAGCATCCGGATGATCCTGACTCACAGGTGCGACTTGAGTCGAACCATATCTGTAGTATGGTCTTTCATCTCTTCTCTTGCTTCTATACTCGGACCTTTCTTGGCTCCTTTGCGATCCAGCTGCGTCATAGATCTGAGTCTCAGTCATGCCGTATGCCGACATAAGCAGAGGCTCAGTCGGATCTCCTAACGCGTATGAGTCGGCGATCCTTATCATTTCTGCCAAGCTTGTCGGCATATCTCTCTGTAACCTTTGCCATAGCACACTTCCGTGCATGCATCCTTGCGCAAACCATGCAATGGCCTGAGATTCAATTACCCCTTCGCAAGAATTGCGCATTGTGCACCACCTTGTGAGGAATTCCCTCTCTATTTCATTCGTCCTTTGCTTGCACATAGCTAGCTGTTGTGGGCGATTCGGCCTCTTGTACGTGCTTGTGAAGTTGCTCACAAAATCTTCCTGGAAATCAATCCAGCTGTTGATGCTTCCCGGTGGAAAATTATTCAGCCACACCCTTGCTGGTCCTTCTAGCATTTGTGGTACATACCGCACTACCCATCTCAGATTTCCCTGTGTGATCTTTACTGCTGTTCCATAATCTATGATCTATCTTCTGGCTTTGTGCTTCCATCATAGGTCTTTGTTCCTCTAGCGAGCTGAAACTTGGGCACTGGCGGCTCTTTCATGATCCTTGGGCCAAAACATGGTGGACCCTGTGGACCTTGCGATTCGATCAGTTCTGCCATTTTTATTCGGTCGAGCTTTAGCCTTGCATCATCTCGCTAGAGATTCTACCTCGCTTGATACACGTGATCCGAAAATTCATATACATCATTAACCATTGCTGAGTAACCATGATTGTATCTGTTGGCGTTTGGGTCTGCAGGTTGCTGCACTGCTTTTCCCGTGCTCTGCTCTCTCTTTTCTGGTTGGGCTGGTGGAGGATCCGGAGTTGGATTTGCCCCTCCTATTGAGTGAGCTCCACGTCTAGGTTGAGGTGCAAAGTTCTTACCCCCGTTGTCATTTCTTTGTCCTGCTCGCCTTTCTCGGCCAATGTTTTATTGGTTATCATTTCCCTGAACGACATTCCTTCTTGTTCCCTGCACACAGCCCGGGTTTGCTTGATTCATCATCGAGTCATAAGAAACCATCTGCTCATTCCTTCTTGAATCTACACTTTTTTATTTTCTCTGTCTTAGCGCCGCTCCTGGTGAGGAGGGTGTATGGCCTGCTGACCTCGCCGGGATTGGAGTTGCCGAATGAACCAGTTGCGACCTTCCTGCTACACCTCTGCTAGTTTTTCTATTGCTTCTTGCAACTCTTTGGCTCTCTTACTCCTAGATATTTTCTCTGGCTTTTCTAGTGGTGCCTTTGCTGTTCTCGCTGCCCTTGGCATTTCTTCTGGATTCCCTCCCTCAGCATTCTCATTCACCACAAGAGCTACTAGAGGTGCTAGGGGATGCGAGGGGTTTGGAGCTGTCATCATTACCTCGACAGAGACGAGTTGATGAAGCTTTCCCACGGCATGAACCGCAGGTGGATCTGATGCCAGGACGACACACTCCGGGTATGCGTGCTCCATGCACACCGCGACATAGACCTGGTGCTCGCCGAACTTGATGAAGCGACCACCCCTTGGGAACGGCTTGGTCCCGAAGCAGCCTGCGTTGTCGCTGACGAAGTTGAGTGCCCCGAACCTCTAGATGAGGCCGGAGTAGACGCGCTAGCCCGTCTTGGCGATGATGTTGCCCGTCCGGATGAAGACTCCAGCAAGCGCCTGCTTCTGCCCCATGGTGGGTGCCAACTATCGTGGTGGTGTCACGATAAATGCCATGGTTAGGCTTAAGTTAGGGTCCGAATGGACGCTTGTGGTAACCGGGGAGGGAGTGCACGGTCTAGCCGCGCACGAAGAACAAGATGAACTCTCCACACTTAGGATTTTTATTGATGCAAAGATGTTTACAAGTGCTCATAGAGATGTTTGTGCATAGCCTCAGGGCACTAGTTTCCTACCTGGTCCAACCTCCTTAAACCCTAGCTATGCCCCTCCTTATATAGGCGATGGCCAGCTAGGTTACATCCCTTTGGGTCCTAGGGTTACTGTTTCGATGTTGGTCCTTATTGTGTGGGCCGGGTCATGGGCTAGCCCTGAGGCCTTGACCCAGTCCACAAAGCCATCCAGCTAACGATCTTCTCGTACGTAGCCTCCATCTCTTTTGGCGTCATACGGTAACTTTGTACGCCAGCCCTTGATTTGGGCTTCACCCGACTCCTTTTGTGTCACCCGGCGTCGCCCTTCTCTTTTGACCATGCTTTACTATGGTCCCTCCCGAATATTACTCGGAAAGTTGCCAGGCGTCCTTTCTGACTCGGCCTTCCCTCGTGAGACTCGGCTCGTTGCTTCCTGCAAGGTAAACAAACTTGTCTTATATGTGCCGGCATAACTCTTATGCCGGCCTCACACGACCTTCATACCCGGCCTGAGACATCTTTGACTCAGCATTAACCAAGCTGGGCAATGTTTTACCCCTTATGACCCTACCGGGGGTTACCCCCCAACAGCGAGAGTCTGGTCGCCACCATAATCAACATGCCATATAGGACGAAAGATGGTCCGAAAGAAAGGCACAAACTAATATTCATGGGCATCCAGAAGGAGATTCATGGAGGACGCACTACTCCTGATGATCGGGAAGATGACGATGATCATGAGTAGGAGGCGACACAAGGTCGTCAGAAGGGTAAAAAGGTCAAGAACAACGAATATTACTGCCCTCCTTCTTGCATCACTCTAAGCCAGGATGAGATCAAACAGTTTTTCAAGTGCCTTCTAGGAGTCAAATTTCCTTACGGCTACGCGGGCAAGATAAGCAGATACCTAGACGAGGCGAAGCAGAGGTTCAGTGGCATGAAGTCTCACGACTGTGCCGTGCTAATGACGCAGGTACTTCCGGTTGCACTAAGAGGGATAATGGACGAGCACGTCCGTTAAACGTTGTTTGGACTCTGTAAGTTTTTCGACGTCATCTCCAGAAAGTCGATTAGCATGAATCAGCTCGGGAGGCTACATGAGGAGATCATGGTGATACTATGCGAGCTTGAGGTCTACTTCCCGCCCGCATTCTTCGACATTATGGTGCATCTGCTGGTCCATGTCATGGAGGACATCGTCCAACTCGGGCCGATGTTCCTCCGCAGCATGATGGCGTTCGAAAGGGTGAACAGACACATCAAAGGATACGTTCGCAACAGGTCCCGTCCAGATGAAAGCATAGCCAAGGGCTTTCTGGCCAAAGAGTGCATCTCTTTCTGCACGAATTATCTAGACATCGTGAACCCTGTCGGTCTTCCCGTCAGCAGGCACCTTGGCAAGCTCGATGGATCTGGTGACCGAGAGGGTCGTCGCGTACTGCATGCAGACTTCGATTGTCGACGTGCAGACTTTGATCGAGCAAACCACGTCACGCTACAACATTTAGAACTGGTCGATCCTTGGGTACAGAAGCACAAAAGGTTAATCGAGAAGAAGTACAGTGATCGGGGCATACAGATGACGCGGGGAGAAATAATCAAAGAGCACAACTTAGATTCCACGCGTTGGTTTAGGTAGACGCTCCTTGATAATCCTCCGAGATCGCATTCTTCTGACACGGAAAAGATCATATTCACCTTGTCACAGGGACCCATGCAAAACCTGGTGACCTATCAGGTGTATGATATCAACGGCTACACATTCTACACGGAGGAAAAGGACAACAAGTGTGATTATCAGAACTCAGGCGTAACATCGGAATTCTGCACCAATGACAACATGGAGGAAATATTCTATAGAAGGATCGAGGAGATATGGGAGCTCGACTACTATGGAGAAAATGTGCCGATGTTCCATGTTAGATGGGAAAAGAGCGTCGAAAGAGAAGACCAGTATTTCACAACCATGGTTATACCCAAAGCGTTGAAACTAAGACGCTCCAAGAACAACACAACTATACATGAAACAATAAAAACGAAGTGTTTAGACAGACCTGAGCTTTTTATTGATGAAGAAGGGGATACATTGGGCATCCCCAAGCTTTGACGCTTGTACCTCTTGGATATTTCTTGGGGTGACACCATGGTGGCATCCCCAAGCTTGAGCTTTTGTCCATTCTTCATCTCATTGCATCATTCTCTCTTTACACCTGAAATTTTTCCTTCATACAAAACTTCACACAATCTTCATTAGCAACATTAGTGTATTCAAAAGATATTAGACCTCTGGCAAAGCTTTGGAATAGCCAGGCTTTTCACTAAAAACACAAGCTACTATAGTAACTCCTTCAAAAAGCTCAATTCACCTAAAGATAACTCAAAAAGGAATCAATAAAAATCAAATGCAAATAATGGCAGAAATCTATCAAAACAGTAAAGCAGTTAGAAACCGATTTTTTCTAACATATTATGTTGCTCAAATCAAAGTGTTGAACTAACTAAAGTTAGCTAACATTCTGGGGGATTTATTCGTAAATTTTCAGCTCAATTCGATTTACAGAGACTCCTCATGAATTGTTTTGGTGGAGGATAGAAATTTGTTTTGGGACAGCAACTCCCCAAATCTTACTTCCCTCTCATTAGAGGTCATTCTTGGCACAAAAAGCAAACAAAAAGGGTAAGGAGAGGTCATTACTGATGTAATAAATTCCAAGACTCAAGGAAACTCTTGGGTTATGTCCCAACAAGTACTTTTCTTTAACGCCTTTAAATTAGGATTGATAGTTTGAGAAGATGCTCACATAAGAATATGAATTGAATTAAAAGAGAGCATAAATAAGAAAATTCATAACACATTTAAGTCTAACCCACTTCCTATGAATAGAAATCTTGTATACAAATAAGTTCACAAAAAAAAAGTGACAGTCATAGGAAGATGAAACAAGGGTAACTTCAAAACTTTCAGCACATAAAGAGGTGTTTCAGTACCATGAAAACTTCTACAACCATATTTTCCTCTCTCATAATAATTTCCAGTAGCCTCATGAATAAACTCAAGAATATAACTATCACATAAAGCATGCTTTTGATGATCTACAAACACATAATTTCTATCAAGCTAAAAAATAGTGGGATTAAAACCTTCTTAGGTTTTACCCAAAGTAGATATTTCAAAAGGATCCACAGGAAAATAACATTCGTCCTCCTTTGGTAAGCATGGAGGACAATCAAATAATGTAAGGGATGAAGAGTTACTCTCATTAGAAGGTAGGCATGGGTAGATCCATTCTTCCTCCTTTTGTTCATCACTCTCCTCCTATTTTTCATCTAATGAGCTTTCAGTTCCAGCAATTTCTTCTTCCAGAGGCTCTTGCAAGGCATTAGTATCTTCCATTAGTGGAAAGAACCTATGAAAATATTCAAGAATATATCCATTTTCTTCCTTGCAATTATCAAAGCAAAATTTAAGTATCTCATAAACCTCATATCCATAAGGTGCATCATCAGTATTTTCAAGCAAACTGGCAAGTTCAAATGCACCCTTGAAGGCAATAAATTCTTCAATTTGTTCCACATCATAAAAATCATAATTTCCTTTAACATAAGAAGATATGGTAACATTATCATTATACTCACATTAAAAAGGCAGGTGTTTATAACTTCTACAACAACAAGCTTTATCAAAGCAATAAGTAACATTATAAGTAGAGCACACCTCTCTAGCAATAGTATTCAATTTATCAATTTGTTCCCATAAGTGTTTCCCTTCTTGTGACAACCGGTGTTCCTTATAATAATCCTTTTGTTCTTCCGTGAACCCACCTTGCCAATAAGAACTAGTTTCAAAGAAACCATCCATTGATAGAAAGCATGACCAAGCAAGGCAATAATAGACCAGCAACTAGCGTAGGAACTATTTTTGTGTGTTTTTGAATAAATAAAGCAAACGAAACTAGACTATTTTTTTGCGTTTTTTGAAAAGAGGCAAACAAAACCAAGAAAAAGAAACAAAACAAACTAAAAAAAGTAAAGAGAAAGGAAGTGAAGGACTCCCCTAGTGAAGACGTCCTTAGCCTCCCCGGCAACGGCGCCAGAAAAGCTTGATGCAGCGCTGAGTTGATGTAGGAGAGCTTTGTTGGGAACCCCAAGAGCAAGGTGTGAAGCAGCACAACAGCAAGTTTTCCCTTAGTAAGAAACCGAGGTTATCGAACCAGTAGGAGGAAGGAAACGTCACACAGGTATTGCAAGCAACGCGGGGACCTGCACAATACAAACTCAAGACTTTGCCCCAACGAATCAGTGAGGTTGTCAAGCTCACCGGTTTGCTGTAAGAAAGGATTAAATGTATGGTGTGGAAGGTAATGTTTTGTAGCAAGTAAGCAAGTAATAGTGGAAGATGTATCAATGGTAAAGATTGGACCGGGGTCCATAGTTCACTAGAGGTGCTCTCCTTAGATAAACAACATGGCATGAAGGGTAAACAAATTATAGTAGGGCAATTGACAGGAACTGAGAAAGGCATAACAATGCAATTACTAGTCAGAGAGATCCTATGAGATTCGATTGGGAAATACAACAAGATACATAGACCACCATCCAACTGCATCTATGACTAGAATTCCACCTTCAGGTTATCATCCGAACCCCCTCTAGTATTAAGTTGCAAGAAACAGACAACTCCTTCAAGCAAAGTGTGTAAGGTAAACAGTCCACATGTTCCATGAACAAGAGACCGTTGTTTTCTCCCTAGTGGCAACATCACATCTACAACCGAAGAGATTTCTGTCACTTCCCTTGGAAACTAGAGGCATGAACCCACTATCGAGCATAAATACCACCTCTTGGAGTCACTAGCAACTACTTGGCCAAGATAGCTACTAACAACGGAGAGCATGCAAGATCACAAACAACACAGACATGATAAAATCATAAAGACAAAACCATTAATCAAACCAACATAATAATCTCAATATCCATCGGATCCCCGCAAACACAACATGCATGATTACAAATAGATTAGATCTTGATCATGAATGGAGCTCACAAGATCTATACATGAAAGCACAAAGGATGAGATACAACCATCTAGCTACTACATGGACCCATAGTCCAAGGTGCAACTACTCACGCATCATACCGGAGAGAAGGCCTCCGGGATGATCTCCCCTCCGACAGGGTGCCAGGAAGAACTTCAGATCCCCAAAATCTAGGGACGATGGTGGCGGCGGCTACAGACGGTTTCATGGAGATTTTATCGGGGGCCTTAGGGTTTCTGCATCGGGGGATTCTTATAGGCGAAGGGGGAGGCCGAGGAGGCGGCCAGAGTGGCCAAACCCTAGCCAGGCACGGGGCTAGGCCCACCCGCGCCTAGGGTGGGTCTGGCCTCCCTGGCTGGCCCCTCCGACTCCCCTCTGGACTTCTTGTTCCCCACGGAAAGTAATTGACTTTGACGTTTGTCCTGTCCAATTACGAGAATATTTCTTTACTAACTTTTCTGATACCAAAAACAACAGAAAACATGCATCTGGCACTGTTGCAACTTGTTAGTAGGTTAGTACAAGAAAACATGTAAAAAGCACCTCAGAGTATGGACAAGTAAAGCAAAGTAGATACTAAACAAGCATGGATCATAAAAAAATATAGATATGTTTCCAACGTATTAGTGCCTCGACATTAGCCGATCTTGACGCCATCACGGTAAACAAATTGCTTTACCGCCTTTCACGCCATCTATTACTCTTATGGCATCTCTCTGACACCGTACATGTTTTCCGCAGACGGATGTTCCTTGAACTCTCTTATTCTACGTGAATAACGAGCTGTGGGATGTTGCCAAGGGTACCATCGTTCAACCCATGCAGCGCACGTTCCACTCAAGGCCGATGCCAGATAGCGTGCACAGAGTTAAAATTAGTCGGGTTCTAAGGGGCTACGATGACCTGGAACCTCCCATTCAACCCCTAGGAGCGGATGAAGAAGAGTAGGCTGTCCTCAGAAGTTGCTTCGGCTTATTCTTGCAATGGCTAAAGAGCATGATTCGTTTGGGGATGGCTAGGTCCCCTTACCGCCCTCGCCGTCACCTCCACGCGGTGGGTCGGATGATCATGTTTATGATATGCACATGGAGCAGGATCCGGCCAAGGACGACGAAGACTTTGATGATCAGTTCTTGAACACTTAGTTTTGCAACGAAGACTCATCTGGTGGCCCCACAGAGAAATCCACTATCACCAAGCGTCTGTTTGGTTCTCAGGAGACGCCTCCATCTTGCGCCTTCACTGAGCCAGCTGATACAACCAACTGACCCTTTATTATAAGCCCTGACACACTATATAGGGCGGCCAATGCTCAGATTGCGGTGCCTGCCCGCTCTCCAAAAGGAAAAAAAGGCTAGGAAAAGAAAATATAGCAGCTCGAGCCAGCCGGTGGCGTCAACTGCGAATCCGATCAGGTTCCGGGATGGGCCACCAAGACCCGAGGGTATTATGTGAAGGATTCATGTGGCGGGTGAGACCATGCTACCTAAGAATTTGCGGAGGCTCGCCAGTTCAGAATTGAAGAGTGTGCATGACGGTGTGCTGACGATAGAGAGACGCCTTCTGGTGGAGAAAGATCCGTCGCACCCGGTATTCGTGGTTAAGGTGCCACCAGGCTTGGGCTTGGTCGACAATGCCCCCGCGGATCTATTCTTTCTGTGGTTTGACGACATCTTCAGTATGTTCCACCTGTACTCGCTGCTCTATACCATGGTCTTCCTGTTTTCTCTCAGCTTGGCCATGCAGAACATTAGAGAGAACACACCGGGCATCGCTATAGTGGACCCCTACTACATGTGTGATGGCTTCTTGGGAAGCACCGTTGAATGACGTTTCATGGCCTCGTACCTAAAAAGAATCTTCGTGGCGAACAAGTCAAAGGAATACATTCTCGTGCCTTACTTTCCCGAGTAAGTCATTATTCACTCGCCACCATCGATTGGCTTTATTAGATTATCATCATTCTTTTTCCAACACATTCCATTTGATTTTTTTGCACAGATATGAACACTGCACACTCATCTCCTTATCACCGAAGCATTCGCAGGCCACATATTTCGACTCAGGGAGTCTAGAAAAGAAGAAAAAACTACGACAAGATCAAGGAAGTTCTGGATGATGCTCTCACTGGCTATGCCTCGAAGGAAGGCACCACCTTCGTGCATAAGAAGGTCAAGTTCGGCAGGCACGTCTTCAACCACATAACGGAGTTCCCCTGCGTGAAGCAACCAGAAGGCAGTAAGAAGTAAGCCTACTATGCACTCGATCACATGAGGGCGTTCCTACTAGACTAGCAGAATTCTACGCTGCCAGATCATCTCAAACAGTGGGCCAAAGCCAAGGCCAATATCACTGATTCAGATATTAGACAAGAGATGTATCGCATCCATCAGTAGTTTGGGGCAATCATCTTTCGTGATGTCATGACTTCGGGGGGATCTTCTACGGAGGAAATCTCCCGAATAACCGTGACATAGAAGATCGCCTAGAGATACAGGGTGACTATAGGAAGTTCATGACGAGACAAGGCGTCCTCCCGTTCCCTGAGCCAAGCCAGAAGTCTTGACGTTGGCCTAGTTGTAGTTCCAAACTATAGATGACCTTTGTGTGTGTGGACAAGTGTACATATGCTACTACTTATCTTATTAGGTTTATGAATCATCGCTTACTTCTTTTGCTTATTATTATTATTATATATGAATAAATGCTTGGTTTTTTGCTTACTCTTTGGTCCTTTGCTCACTTTGGTCCTTCTTTTTTCCTTACTTTATTCTTTTTTCAAGAATGTCGATGATTGAAATGTCATGGCACACTATATATGTGAATGTGCTACGACGAGATAGTGATCCTTGTGATATGCACAAGTCCAGGTGTTGTACATCCTACTTGGCTGACTTTTCCGTCGTAGCATATTCCTATGTCCAACGACCTATGTATATATATATATATGAGGCATTATTTTTGAGTTACTTTGGTCTTTTTCGAAAATAATACCGATGATTGAAATGTCGTGGCACACTATATATGTGAATGTGCTGTGACCGGATTGTAAGCCTTGTGTTATGCACAAGTCCAGATGTTGTGCATCCTACTTGGCTTACAGTTCCGTCATAGCATATTCCTGTGTCCAACGACCTAGTTATATATGAGGCATTATTTTTGAGTTACTTTGGTCTTTTTTGAGAATGCCGATGATTGAAATGTCGTGGCACACTATATATGTGAATGTGCTGCGATGGGATTGTCCGCCTTGTGCTATGCACAAGTCCAGGTGTTGTGCATCCTACTTGGCGGACAATTCCATCGTAGCATATTCCTGTGTCCAACAACCTAGTTATATATGAGGCATGCTTTTTGAGTTACTTTGGTCTTTTTGAGTTGGGAGTACTTTATATAAGTGTATCTTCATATGCGACTTTAATTATACATGTTATCACCGGTTAATTATTATTGCCAACTTGTAGATGACGTGGTACGTCGTGTACAAGGGACGGGTTCCCGTAGTCTACGATGATTGGGAAGACTGCCGGAGACAGGTGCACCATTTCAGCGACAATAACTACAAAGGGTACAACAGTATGGCCGAGGCGGAAGCTAGATACACGCGCTATCTAGCGGAAGTTAGGACGAGGAACCAGATGAAGACCTACACCTTCGTCGCGGTGATGCTTCTCGTCTTTGGCAGTTTATCCCACGCTTGTTTCTAGTTTAGATGTCTAGGTGAGCTTCCGAGCTCTAACTTGTTCGAGACACATGTATTCGCATGTCACCAACTAATTTGTAACTTGATCGAAACAATGTAACTTATACTATGTATTCACATATGGGAGTTATCTATATGTATTTATTTCAATCTTGTTTTCCAAATTGTGTATTCATATATATAACTGTATATCTCATATCTGTGTGTGTATATCTGCCTGTAATATTATATATAATCTGTATTGTATATCATCTGCCTCAGAAACTAAGAAAAAACAAAAAGATGCCCGTGGCGCACATGGCATGGCGTTAGTGGCGCACATGATCTAAAGTGCACATGCCAGAAATTAGTGGCGCACTCCCCTGTGCGCCATAGAGAAGATAGTGGAAGCGCACTATCGTTTCTAGCCATGGTGCACTGGCAGGTATGCTACAAAAGTTTCCAGGTAACCATAGCGCACCAGGCAGTGCGCTATGGCTATGTTTTAGCCGTAGCGCAGGGATGGTGGCGCACCACCAGTGCGCCATGGATGGGCTTTTCAGGTGCGCCACGAACAACCCTTTTCTTAGTAGTGCGAGGCCTTGGACTTCAATTGAAAGGTAAGGCCGCCCGCTGCCAGCATCGGTCCGCCTGCCCCTTCGCGACCAATCCACCTGTGGAACAGCTACTGCCACATGGGAAAGTATGGGCGGCAGCCTAGATAACACTCGCAGAACGCCACGAAGATGGCGAGATGCTCGATGCTATGCAGCCCCAGATATAACGGCTGGATGCCGTAGTATGTGCAGAACTGGCTGAAGAAGAGCGAGGTGGGGAAGCCGAGCCCCCTCTCGAGATGGATGGTGAAGCATATGAATTCGCCAGCGCGCGGATCTGGCTCCACCTCCCTGGCCATGGGAATTCGCCATCTCCCGGCGCAGAGAATTCCTGCATCTTCGAAGGACTTCAACAACGCCCTGGTACACTTAGACTTCCCCCATAATTCCTTAGGAGGCACCATCGATTCGGGGGTCTAGGCTCGCTAGATCGCTCTGGGTCGCTCTGGAGGGAGTAGGAGATTGAAGGGTGCGCGGAGTCGGAGGAAATGTGAGGAATGACTCGCAACTCACCTGTCACTCTCCTTATATAGCGGTTGGTTCCCGCCAATTTTAGGGAGCCATTACCGCGCGTTGATTACGTCGATATTACCATTGGATTACCCAATGGCTAGTGTGACCAGGCTGACGGTCCAACTTTGTCTACTCGACTCGCTGACCCATTCGCCATGGCTGCGATTCGGCTACTCGCCAAATTGGCAATTCGACTGGTCACCGTTATTGCGACTGAGGATGCATGCTGAAGATTCTTTTTCTCATTGAAGGAGTCCATCGCCGATTTGATTGGGCATCCAAATTGGACCCGAATACTCCGACTACCAAAGAACACGTACGACGAATCAACGCCGGCCTCGGGGACTACTAATGGGGATATGCCGAGTGGGGTATACCCAACAGGACATTTCCTAATGGATCATACTTCCAGCGAGTGGGCCTGTAGGACGGCGACTGGATTGCGACCCAAGAAGGAACCAGGCGACTAGAAGCTAAAGGCCCAGAAGCATAGCTAGGCCTAGTCAGATTAGGTTATAACCCTCCGAGTACTTATCCAACTCGGTTGTAGATCTATAAACCCTAGCGAGCTGACTCTATATAAACCTCCCTAGGGCACGCATAGAACTTACGTTCCATCATACACCCCCCTCGACTCACCACCTAGCCGCCGAGCTCGCCCATTGCACTCTCTCATCAATACAATCTAGCAGGAGTAGGTCTTTACCCTCTGAGGGGGCGAACCTGGGTAAATCCCTGTGCCTTTGCCCTCATCTCGCACCGCAGATGGCTGGCCGCTCTTGCCCCTCATTCTACTACTCGCTGCCAATCGCAACATCTGCCGTGACCATTCCCACGACACCAGCAACAACAATATACCTTCCATGGCGGCTCCGTCGAGGCCTCCAAGAGGCCATCGTCAGATGTGCAAAACCCACCGGAGGGAGTAGTGGTGCCGGTTTTTGCGATGGTGGAATCTACCATCGGTGACCAAAAAGCAGCGGTGTTCGAGCCGCTGGAGGAATCCAACTCCCATAAGGGGGTCTATAGAGGATCGGACCTCACTGCCACGGACCTGAAAGCGCCGGTCTCCAAAGGGTACCTTCCCTCGACGGAGGTCCTAGTCTAGCGGCCTGCGCCGACCGGCGATGTGTTCCCTTCTCCCAAGCCAGAGAGAAGTTCTACCTCAAAGCATAGATGGTGCGTGGAGTCTTCCTCCTAGTCTCTGACATCTATCTCCAAGTCCTCTAGCATTTATGGGTTCTTCCTCATAACCTTTCTCCCAATAGAATTCTTGCACTTAGCAACTTTGTAGATTTGTGCGAGGGATACCTATGGATTAGGTCTAGGTTAGACTTGTTTATTTACTTCTTCACCGTCAAGATGGAATCTGGAGATTCTAAGGACGATCTTAGGAACCACGGAACCATCATCTTCAAGATCTGGCCTGGCCGGCGGTTCCTCTTCATTGTTGGGCATGAATCCTGCAAGAATTGGCAGAGGAGTTACTTCTACGGCCCAGATATCCCTCTGGCCGGCCGAGAAGGCTCCTACCCTGACTTTATCAATGGGGCCGCTGCTGAAGCCTCCACATGGAGGTCCCAAGCCCTCCTTCCCTACGACAATGAAGTGTCTCGTGCCATAAGGCGGATAGCGTGGCTCATTGATGGAGGCTTGACTGGCTTGGACTTGGCCATGTGCTGGTTTGTCAGGCGGATCCAGCCCTTGCAGCATCGTGCCAAGATGATGCACGAGTACACTAAAGAGAGGAAGGATCCCATTCGAATCTCCAAGGAGAACTTCTTCAGTGACTCCATCAGGCTACAGCTTAAGGACATTGTCAAGGTGAAGGACAGGAAGCGTGGCTTTGCCATCACCTATGACATGTTTGAGAATAGCGAATGCCCAAAGGTACTTTGATTCCTGCACTATTTGCATATACTCCAGTTTATCCGTCTTTGACGCATCAGGTCATCTAACACTTTTTCCACTTAACAACTGGGGGACTTGGAGTATACCAACATGGCTGCCCAAGTCTATGACCCCAGGATAAAGAAGAAGAAGGTGGAGAGTGGTGTCTCTGATACATCGTAAAGATATCTATAATTTTTGATGCTCCATGCTTGTTTTGTACCAACTATCTTATGTTTTGTCTACACTTTGAGGCATTTTTATACATTTTCTAGAACTAACCTATTAACAAGATGCCATGGTGCCAGTTCCTGTTTTCCTCTATTTTTGGTTTCAGAAAAGTTATTAAAGAAATATTATCAGAATTGAACAGAACTAAAGCCAAAGTTCCTATTTTTCCAGACACTACGCGGAGTCTGAAGGAGAGACAAAGAAGCGCCACGAGGCAGCCGCACCAGGGGCCACGTAGGTCCACCCTAGGCCATGTTTCCCTATGGTGTGGGCCCCTCGGGCATCAAATGACCTTTCTCCTTCGCCTATATAAACCCCCAAGGAGAAAACCCTAAGTACCCGATCAGAAATCCACGAAAAAGTCTATAGCCACTAGCATCATCCCTAGATCGGGAGGGATCTGAAGCTCTTACTGACACCCTACCGGAGAGGGGAGATCATCCCGAAGGCCTTCTTCATCACCATGCCAGCCTCCGGAGTGATGCGTGAGTAGTTCATCCTTGGACTATGGGTCCATAGCAGTAGCTAGATGGTTGCTTCTCCTCTTTTGTGCTATCATGTTTAGATCTTGTGAGTTGCCTATCATGATCAAGATCATCTATTTGTAACCCTACTTGTTGTGTTTGTTGGGATCCGATGGATATCGAGTACTACATCAAGATTGATTATTGATTCTATCATGTCTATGTTATTTGTGATCTTGCATACTCTCTGTTGCTAGTAGTTACTCTGGCCAAGTATTTTCATGTGACTCCAAGAGGGAGTATTTATGCTCGATAGTAGGTTCATGCCTCTAGTAATCCGGGGGAGTGACAAAAACCTCTAAGGTTGTAGATGTGCTGTTGCTACTAGGGAGAGAATAACAATCCTTTTTCCAAGGGAAATTGTATTGTTTACTTTACACACCTTGCTTAATGCAATTATCTGTTGCTTGCAACTTAATACCCCAGGGTTGTTCGGATGATATCCCAGAGGTGGATTATTAGTCATAGATGCAGTTGGATTACAGTCTATTTATTATGTTGTAATGCCTAAATGAATCCCATAGTGATCATCATGCCATGTACATGCATTGTTATGCATTCTCTATCTGTCAATTGCCCAACTATAATTTCTTCACCCAACATGTTATATATATTATGGAGAAACACCTCTAGTGAACTGTGGACCCCGGTCGTTCCTTCCCGATGATATTCAATCTACTATCTACTATTTACTTTCTGCAATTACTTACAAGCAATTACTTTCTTCCACACTATACGTTTAATCCTTTGTTTTCAGCAAACCGGTGAGCTTGACAACCTCACTGTAAGTTGGGGCAAAGTATTTTGGTTGTGTTGTGCAGGTTTCACATTGCTAGCAACACCTTGGGAGCTATTTCCTTTCTCCTACTGGTTCGATAACCTTGGTTTCACAATTGAGGGAAAACTTGCTGATGTGCTCATCATACCTTGCTCTTGGGGTTTCCCAACATGCTCTATAGTAACCGAGCCACATCATTCTCTAGGAAATCCACCGCGTCCCTAGAGGCAGAGAAAAGAAAGGCCACCAGAATCCCCTTAACCAAGTCACCTACCGTTATGTAAGCATCCTTTTCTCCGACTTGTCATTTTGTTACTTCTTTATATACTTATACTTATCAATCTTTTTTACATTTCAGAAAGAGAACCAATGTAAGTCTAAAGCAGACCTACAAAGTTTCTGGAGGTTCCAAAATATCCGTGAGATGTTAACCCAGTCCTCCCCCATAATTGCTCCCTTACCCCTGTCGTGAAGCCTTTTGCAGGCTCTGTCTGAGCGCCATCCACCGCTACACCCTAGGCCTCTGTCATGGAGGTGGACAACAATTCTTCTCAGGATGTCCTAGGCGCTGCCGGTTTGGACGTCATTCCTGGTTGCTAGGTGACGCATGAAAGCACCTCTTCCCAAGTGGTTGAAGATCCGGCTAAGGATGCCACCGAGAAAGGGAAGGAGCTGATGGTGGGAGCTAAAATAGTAGTGACCACGAGCCATGCAGAAGCCTCTAAGCCTACAGATGCAACAGCAATCTGAAGGCAAGCTGAGCTACTTCCGCACCCACAAGTGGTGCTCCTGGCGCATATTTAAAAACTCCTACATTGGGTCTTGAGGAATTGCTCAAGCAGGCGGGAATAATCTAACGTAATACAACTATTTTCAAAAACTTGTATTCGGAAGCCACCAACAATCTCAAGATCATTGCATTTGTAAGTCTTCGATACTTTTCATCTCATTTTATATATTCCACTGTAGCTCCCGAGTACTTAGACGTAAAACTGTCGTGGTATTGCCGACGAGTACGCCATGGAGGGTTCCTCACAGTGCGTGTTTAGAGACGTGGGGTAAGGTGGACGGTTGATGGGTACGAGGTAACATAGCTTACCCAGGTTCAGATCCCACAACGGTGGCAGAATCCTACTCCTGCTATAAATCACTATAAGGGCAATACACCAAGTTATAGGGATTGGTTCGCTGTGCGAGGTAACTAGAGAGTCTAAGTTATCGTCTGAGATTGTGCCCTAAAGGCTCCCATAGGCCCGACTTATATAGTTGCCAGGTCCTAGGGTTATAGGGAAAAGTCCTAGCCGGACAGGTTACAGAGTCCTACACCGTCTATTACTAGTCTTGTGTATCTTGCACTCCAAGGCTCCGAGTACGTTGGTGACCCGACCATAGCCTTCCTTTATCCGACATGGGCCTCCCTTCTGGATCCATCTAACTGGTCCGCCCAGCAGGCCATAGGCCATGCTACCAACTATGGGCCACCCGGGTTATCCGGATAAGTGACATGCTATGAGGATACCCATATAGCATATCCCCAACAGTAGCCCCCGGAGAACTCCGAGATCTTGCGCTGTCTTGCCTGTTCAAATGAATGCTCCGTCTAGTTGGATGTCGGCAAATCGTCAAGCAATATCTTGTAGTCCTCTCAAAGAACCCTGCAAAACTTTCTCCGTCTTTAACTTGTAGGCCAGAAAAAATGTTGAGTCTTCCATTGTACTCTTCCATAGTCGGATTGAATCCGTCTATGTAGGAATCTTCGACGTGGCGGCTCATCTACCCATGTCAGCTAGGATGACGTAGGCTTAGGTCAGCGACGCCTCATAACTCACACATGCAGAGAACACAATCATATCCGATTTTCCCGCACGAGCGATACGAACCGTTGGCGGCGACGGTTGGAGATGTGGCGAAATTTCCGCGCACGTTCGCGAACAGGTTGTCTACGCGGCAACCGTCCGATCAAGCTGCACGAATCTTGACGCCGAGGATGATAAATAGTAACCGTGGGGAATTTTCCACTTTTTACCTCATTATCCTCGCATCATCTTCTTCCTCCAGCCGCGCGTCTCCTCGAGCTCTCCGCGAGAAACCTCGAAAAAACCCTAGCTCCCATCTGCACCAGTTGCACCCAACCTTCACCCCATGGCTAGCAGCAGCACCTCCCCATCAATGGCGGCGTCGAGCGAAGCCGCGGCGAAGCCGGCGAGCTCCGTCGTCGTGCCCCCAAAGGTCTTGGTCATCCCCGCATCGGTGGTGATCGAGTCCACCGGCGGCGACCAAAATTTGGCGGCGCTAGAGCCACTAGAGGAGGAGCCAGATTCACACAAGGGCGACTGGCGTGGCTCGAACATCACCGACCGTGATATCCAAGAGATGGTCGCCGAAGGCTACCTCCCCGCGACGGAGGGGCTTGCCTGGCGGGCAGCGCCGGCCGGCAAGGTGACACCTTCTCCCCAAGCCGGAGAAAAGGTGTACCTAAAAGCTCAGCTGGTACGCGGCGTTTCCCTGCCTATCTCCCACTTCTTCCTCTCCGTCTTAAACCACTATAGGGTCCAGCCCCATAACCTCTCCCCCAATAGTATCTTAGTGCTTAGCAACTTTGCGGAACATTGCGAGGGATATCTAGGGATAAGGCCTAGGTTAGACCTTTTTGTGTACTTCTTCACCGTCAAACGTGAAGCCGGACATAGTAAGGAGGAGCTTAGGAACTGCGGCACCATAAGCTTCAAGATTCGACCTGGCCGGTGGTTCCCCGACATCGTCAGCCACGAGTCCTGGAAGAATTGGCAGCGGACGTACTTTTACGGCCCCGACATTCCTCTGGCGGGCCTAGAAGTAACGTACCCGGAATTTGTGGACGGTGCCGCCGCTGAAGTTTCCACATGGAGATCCCAAGCCTCCCTTCCCTCCGACCTCGACGCTTCTCGCGCTATAAGGCGGATCGAATGGTTTGTAGAGACGGGTTTGACCGGCTTGGACCTAGCCATGTGCTGGTTCATCAGGCGAATCCAACCTCTGCAACACCACGCGAAGTACATGCACGAGTATACCAGCGACAGAAGGGATAGTCTCCACATCTCCGTGGACAACTTCTCGAGCGACTCCGTCAAGCTCCGCCTTAAGGACATCGTCAAGGTGAAGGATAAGAAGCGTGGCTTCACCATCACCTACGACATGTTTGTAAACGGCAAGTGCCCAAAGGTAGGTTTTTATTTTCCGTGTATGACATATACTCCAGTTCTTCCATCTTGCAAATGTCATTTTGTCTAACACAGTGATTTCTTACTTAACAGCTTAGCGATCTAGAGGAGGGCAACCTGGCTGCCCAAATATACGATCCAAAGATGAAGGAAGTCACGGTCGTGTCCGACGACGAAGTCCCATTGGCGCGAAAGCGGAAGAGCTCCACCTCTGACGCTGCCGACGGAGGCAAGAAGAAGAAGACGGAGGGTGGAGCCTCCAAAAAGACTACCGCCACCCTGGAGGCGGAAAAGAGAAGAACCACCGGGATTTTTGCGAAAGCACCCCCATTAGTGTAAGCTTCTCATTCTCCGACATTGTCTATTTATCTGTTCTGTTCCTGTACTTATGCATTTTGCATGTTTCAGGAAGAAAGCCATGACCAGCCTCAAGAAGACCTCCAAAACATCGGGGGCTTCTCGAAATATCAAAGACATGCTGCATCGCGATGCCTCCCCCGCTATCGCCCCTGCTACTCCTGCCGTCAAGCCCTCGTCTGCCCCGACAAGCTCACAAGCTAAGGAGGCATCAGGCCCTTCCGCCATGGAAGTGGACTCTGGCGCCTCTATCGAACTTGTTGTCGGCGAGCAGGCAATACAGGAGAGCACCGCTCACCAAATGGCTGGAGATCCAGCTAAGGATGCCATCGGTGGCGGTAAGGCAGTGGTGGAATCTGGTACTTCTGTCGAAGGCGGCGCCCTTGCTCCCCTGAAACCCTTTGAGTTCCCAAAGATAGTCTACTAGGCGCTTACACCGAGTAGCACATCTGTGGTTGCTGGAGCAGCACCGACATCTCCGACATGCGGTCTTGAGGAGCTCCTCCGACAAGCAGAAATATTGCGAGGAAATAGCGTTTCCTTTGGCAAGCTGCTAGCCGAGAGCGCTACGAACCTCAAGATCATCGCATTTGTAAGTTTGCTTTGCTTTTTGCATTTCATATGAGTATCCCACTGTAGCCCCCGAGGATGTAGACAGAAAACCATAGGTTTTGCATCTATATGCTCTAAGAGTGACTAAGTTAGAAAAAACTCTCACTGTAGCCCCCAAGCATTTAGATGGAATGAACTATTCCGACTAGATGCCTTAAGAGTAGCATATGCAGTGTTTATAATTTTTCAATACTGTAGCCCCCAAGCCTCTAGTTGTAACTAAATTAGTTCCGACTAGATGCTTAAAGAAAAGCTAAGCAGATTCCGAGTTAAAAACTTTATACTGTAGCCCCCAAGCTTCTAATCGAGAACTGAATTAGCTCCGACTAGATGCTTAAAGAAAAGATAAGCATATTGCTAAGTAAAAAACTCTCGCTATAGCCCCCGAGCGTCTAGGTGGAAAATTTCCGACTAGATGCTCCAAGTAGACTAAACAACGGTTTAACTTTTTTTTTCCACAGAACGAGAATGCTCGGAGGGGCATGGCCAACGACAAGTACCAGAAGATGCGCGCAGATCTTGAAGCCGAAAAGGGTAAAACTGCCATCTTGAAGGAACAGATCATCAAAAGCAAGAGTCTGTTTTCTTTTTGCGCATTCCGTCTTGGTTTTGTGCCTACATTCTCCGAGTACTCACTATGTACTTTGTTTTCTCCAACTTTGCAGAAGATGTTGCCAAGGCCAAGGACATTGTCGAGCAGTCCAAACATATCCAGCAGCTGGACAGCGAGAACAAGATCCTTAAGGAGGAGAGGAAAGAAATGCTGAAAATGCATGAGGATTCCATGAAGGCCCTACAGGACTCCGCATCCGTGGAAATCAATCGCTTGAAGGAGGAGCTTGCGATCTTAAAAGATCAGAAGCAAGCTGCTGATGAGAAAAACCATCGCCACAACGAGGCGTATAAGCTCCTCCAACAAGAGAAAGAATCCCTAGCGGACACCCTCTGGCAGGCTAAGGCCAGCATCTTCAGTAAGTTTCCTCTGCCTTGTATTTCTGTATTCTGGATACTTTAAATTTATTGAACTCATGTGCTCCTTGTCGGAACTTGCAGCTCCTATGGGTTTAACCCGATCGCCTCCTTCGGACAAGGAGTGCATGATTCTGGCCGGCAACTTTATCAACACTGCCATCACCCAAGCCAAAGAGATTGCCAAGCCCCTTCAGATACACATCAAGGCCTCGGACTCCATGGCGAAGTACTCGGATATTCTACGCCGAGCCCCCGAGCGTGTCACAAGCTGGAAAGCTTCATGTGCACGGGCTGGCACAAGGATGGCGCTGTCAATGGTGAAGGCACACTACGAAGGTGCCGACATCGACACGGTGACCTCTGGTATCCCCGACGTCGACGATGAGGGCAAAGAGATTGATCATGAAGCCATCCTGTCGTCTCTCGCGGGCTATAACACCAGAGTTGCCGAGTAGGTGGACATCGACGTCTTCGTGCCCATGAACACCATCGACAACGTCAACCAAGATTCCTCTGAGTCCCACCATAGTGCTGATGTTGAGGGTGATTCTGCGGCTGGTGACGATGCTGCTTCCAAGTCTCCTGCGCCAAAGGAATGAAAACAACTTTGTAATACTTGTTTCACCTTTGGTGTATGCGCGGAAAAAACTTGGTGATGTAACTTAAGGTGGAAAACAATGGTTGTTATTTCCTTCTACTTAAGAACTAGTTTCCAGCATGTATATATTTTTTAAGCAAGTGCTGGCTTATCCATTACTTTGGTTCTTATGCTTGACTTTTCGTGAGTCGGAAGACTCGTTGTCGGAACCATGCGCTTAGGTGATGATGCCCAATGGCACCGTCAATAACCTGAGCACAGAATCGCCGACAATAAGTGCCGAAAGTCACTACTCCAGAATCCACATAAAAATGACAAAGAACGTGTAGACCAGAAAACTTAAGCTAACGCCAGTAGGCGGAATTTTCACAAGTGAAAACGCAAGAATTGTGCATAAAGGTTTTATATGATCAAAAAATGATCACTAAAGGAGGTAAAAGACTCAGAAATATGAGTGAACCAGAGAGCTTTATTTCATTGATCATATAAGAGATATACAATTAGCTAAAAAATGCTAAGTGTAAAAAGGACGTAGCTGTGCTATGTTCCATGGCCGATCAAGCTCCGGGTAGTCATCATCCGGGTCACGTCGCTTACACTTATGATCCTTGTTGGGTCTATCCTTTAGTTCACGATTGTCAACAAGGTAGTAAGACCCATTGACTAGCGCCTTGCTTATGATGAACGGTCCTTCCCATGGCGGGGATAATTTGTGTGACTTCTTCTGCTTAAGTCGGAGCACCAAATCCCGCTCTTTAAACGAGCGATGCCGAACGCGGCGACTATGGTAGCTGCATAGCTTCTGCTGGTAGATGGAGGATCTTTGGCATGCCAAAACGTGCTCCTCCTCGAGAAGGTCCACATCTAGGCGTCTGGATTCTTCAGCATCATCTTCGTCGTAGGCGGCAACTCTTGGTGCATCATGGAGTATGTTGGAAGGCATGATTGCTTCTGCTCCATATACCATGAAGTAAGGGGTGTAGACGGTGGATCTGTTGGGTGTAGTTCGCAAACTCCACATCACAAATGGCAATTCTTCCGCCCAGGTTCCAGCTGCTCTATGCAGCGGTGCCTCAAGATGTGGCTTGATTTCCTGTAGAATTAATCCATTGGCTCGCTCAACCTGACCATTGGATTGTGGGTGTGCCATAGATGCAAGGTCAAGTCGGATGCCTTTCTCACAGAAATAAGCCTCCACTTCTCCGAGTGATAAATTGCTGCCGTTGTCGGTGATAATGCTGTGTGGGAGACCAAATCTCACCATTAGATCTCGGACGAACCTGAGGGCAGTTTCCCGATCAAGCTTTCTAATGGGTTTAGCTTCTATCCATATAGTGAATTTGTCAACTACTACAAGAAGATGCATAAACCCACAAGGTGCCGTCTGTAACGGTCCCACCATGTCCAGCCCCCAGACTACAAACGACCAAGTTATTGGTATTGTTCGCAGTTCTTCAGCAGGAACATGTGGTTGTCGGGCATAATACTGGCATCCCATGCATGTCTCAACCAGCTTGTCGGCGTCCTCCTTCGCGGTCAGACAGTAGAATCCTTGCCGGAAGGCTTTCGTGACCAACGATCGAGGAGCGGCGTGATGCCCGCAATCTCCGAGATGGATTTCACGTAGGATTTCCATACCTTCTAGCTGGGAAACACACTTTAGGTATACACAGGTAGTGCTTCTTTTGTAGAGTTACCCATTGATTATGGTATAACCCTTTGCTCGTCGTACTATTTTCCGTCTTTCAACTTTGTCGTCGGGCAAAGTTCCGTGTTCGAGGTATTCCATGAACGGTTTCGTCCAAGCCGAAGGGATTTTAGTCACCATGTTGACGAAGGAGTCAGCTCTATCCGGGTTGTTGATGTCGGCTCCCTTCACAGATGGTGTGCGCATGTGCTCTAGGAAAACTCCTGGCAGAATTTTCTTGCGCCCTGATCCAAGCTTAGACAGCAGATCATCCGCCTCTTTTTGTTCCCTAGGTACATACTTGACTTCGTAGCCCTAGAAGCTCTTGGCTATCTCGTCCACTTCGTCTCGATATGCCGCCATCATAGGGTTCCGCGCATTCCAGGTGCCAGCCTCCTGCTGGGCAACCAAGTCGGAATCTCCACAGCAAACTATGCGCTTGATGCCAATATCCTTGGCTACACGAAGTCCGTGAATGAGTGCTTCATACTCCGCCATGTTGTTTGTAGCCTCAAAGTGGATCTGCATAACGTAGTGTAGTTTGTGTCCTTTTGGTGACTATAGCAATACACCAGCCCCCGAGCCGTTGAGCAGCTTTGATCCATCAAGTGCATCACCCAGTACTCTGGTTCTGGCAACAGAGTAGCATCTGGCATCTCCGTCCAATATGCAACAAAATCCGCCAAGGCTTGTGACTTGATAGAATCGTGTCTCTTGTAGGTGATCTCGAAAGCGGCAAGTTCAATGCCCCACTTCGCGACCCTTCTTGTAGCATCGGTGTTATTGATAATGTCGGACAGTGGGGTCTTGCTCACCACTGTGATTGGGTGCTCCTGAAAGTAATGCCTCAGCTTCCGAGAAGAAAGGAATACTCCATAAGGTATCTTTTGGTAGTGCGGGTAACGCTGCTTGGATTCCGTAAAGACCTCGCTCACATAGTAAACTGGTCGTTGAACTCCGTGCTCATAGCTTGGTTCCTTCTGCTCTACCACGACGACGATGCTAATAACCCGGTTGGTTGCCTCCATGTAAATTAACAGGGGCTCTCCAGGCTCGGGTGCTGCAAGGATGGGCGCTGAGGAAAGAATCTCCTTGAGCTGCTTCAATGCTGCAACTGCTTCGTCTGTCCATGTGAATTTGTCCGCCTTCTTCAGCAACTTGTACAGCAGCAGGGCCTTCTCTCCAAGTCGTCTGACGAACCGACTAACTGCTGCAACACAACCTGTTAGTCGTTGAATGTCCTTTAGGCATGTCAGACGGTTTATGTTTAAGATAGCCTCGATTTCCTCCTGGTTGACCTCGATTCCACGTTGTGAAATGATGAAACCCAACAATTTGCTGGCTGGAACCCCGAAGACGCACTTCTTAGGGTTAAGCATCATGTTGTATTTCCGGAGATTATCAAAGGTTTCTTTTAAGTCGGAGATTAAGTCGTTTTACTTTTTAGACATCACCGCAATATCGTCCACATAGGCATGAACGTTCCGACCAATTTGGTCGTGGAGGCAACGTTGCATTGTCCACTGGTAGGTAGCACCTGCGTTTTTCAGCCCAAAGGGCATCGTGACATAGCAAAACGTGTCTGATGGAGTAGTGAACAAAGTGGCCAATTGGTCCGACTTCCTCATCTTGATCTGGTGGTATCCTGAGTATGCATCGAGAAAACACAAAAGCTCCGAGCCAGCTGTCGAGTCAATGACTTGGTCAATGCGAGGCAAAGCAAGCGGATCTTTGGGACATGCTTTGTTCAAGAGGGTGTAATCAACGCACATTCTTAATTCATTGGTTCCCTTTTTGGGGACAAGTACATGATTGGCCACCCATTGGGTGTGAAGGACTTTCGGATAAATCTAGCCTTAAGTAACCTAGCTATATCTTTGCCAATGGCGCGTCTCTTCTCATCTCCAAAGTGTCGTAGAGGTTGTTTCACTGGTTTGCATTTTGGATCAATGTTTAAGCTGTGCTCGGCAAGTTCCCTAGGTACACCTTTCATGTCGGCAGGTTGCCAGGCAAAGATGTCCCTATTCTCACGGAGGAACTCGACGAGCACCCTTTCCTATTTGGGATCCAGGTTCGTCCCAATAGCGGTGACCTTGGAGGCATCGCCTACCACAAGTTCCACCGGCTTGGTCTCGATGGCGGCCTTGAACGCATGAGCGGAGTCGGAGATCTGCTTATTCGACGCGGGCATCTCTGAGTCATCGACCTTGCTCTGGATCTCCTTGAATTCTTCGCTATAGAGGACAACTTCCGCAATGGCTGCTTCATTGATCTCGCAGTCCCTTGCCTTGGTAAAGCTTCCGGATACGGTGATGATGCCGTTTGGTTCGGGTATCTTGAGTTTGTTGTAGACGAAGCATGGCTTGGCCATGAACATGTGGAATATGTCACGGCCGAATATGATGTGGTACACGCTCTTGAAGGGGACCACCTCGAAGGTCATGCGCTCTTGGCGGTAATTATTAACATCGCCAAAGGCAACCTGAAGTGTAATGCACCCAAGGGACCGAGCCTCCCGACTAGGAACTATGTCGTGGAAGATGGTATTGGTCCGCCTTAGGTTTTCCTCCATCATGTTCATCTTCTGAAGTGTATCCAGGTACATGATGTTGATGCTGGTTCCACTATCCACCATACACTTGGTGAACTCTACGCCGTCAATCAAGGGGTTGATGACCATGGCGTACTGGTTCTCCGTGGGCACAAGGTCTGGGTGGTCCGTCCTGTCCCAAGTTATTGGAACCTCCGACCAGCGCAGGTACTGGGGAACTAGGGGGAGAGTGGCCATCAGGATCCTCAGAGAGGTCTTCAGTTGTCGGACGGTGGGGGTGCCAAGGAAAGTGTGGTAGACTGGGGCCTTCTTTGCGAAGGGGTTCTTGCCCTTATCGTCGCTCTTGGTGGCGTGCTTGGGGTCAACGTCCTCATCCATGTCACTTGAATCCTTGGACTCCTCCTCCTTCTTCTTCCCCTTGTCCTTGCCTCGCGGTCTGTTCTTCCGACTTTGCTTGTAGCCGGACTCCGGGTCTTCCTTGAGGTCGTTGACAAACTTGCAGTGTCGATTGGTATGGGTGGCCTTGCCGTTGGCGTAGAGGTGTACGAGGCACAGCATATCGCGGTACTCCTCGTAGGTTTGGGGAACGCGGAGCGGCGCCGAGGTGGTTTCACTTCCTCGTTGCTTCCCACGACCAACTCCCCCTCCTCGGCCATGTTGTCCACCTGCTCCTCGTCCTACAAAAGTCATAGCGACCATGTCAGTAGATTGCTTTTCTTCTGGAGAGGTTTTTCGCTTTGTACTGTTGTTCCTCCGAGCTTGAGTTGGAACGGCCGTTGTCGGCAAGGAGCCACGAGCATCGCCGTCGGCAGCTGCGAACTCGCTAGCCAACTAAATCATCTGGTTCAAGTCGAGCTGGTGATTGTCCTGCAAGTGCTTCAGCTTATGTCGGAGCAACGTGCCCCTTTCCAACCCATCGATGAAGGCGGCCATGGCGGTCTGAGCGTGCACTCCTGCGCATGAATTTTTCATATCCAGCCAGCGGGAGAGGTAGGCGCAAGATGTCTCGTCTTTCTCTTGCACGCACCGCTGTAGATCGCCCACAGTGCAGGGACGTTTGTATGTACCCTCAAAGTTCTTGGTGAATGCTTCTTGCATGTCCAGCCAGTTGTAGATAGATTTCTCTGGCAAGTCGTCGATCCATTGACGGGCCATGCCTGCCAACATTAATGGGAGGTACTTGACGATGACGTTGGGGTTGCCTCCGGCAATCTCCACCGCGTTGCCGTAGTCCTGCAACCATGTGGCTGGTTTGGTGGTGTCGTCATAGGGCTTGATGGTCTTGTCAATCCGAAAACCTTTGGGGTAAGTTGCGGACCTTAATGTAGGTCCAAAGCAACATGGTCCCAGGTATGGTCCTTCCCGGGCCTCGTGGATCTTATCAATCCGCGAACGTGCATCGTACGGTTCTAGGTTCTTTTCTTTTTGTCAACAGGGGATGGGCTGCGTGAACAACGCGGGCCTCCTCCACCATGGTGACTGCTTGGTTGTGACGGAGGCGGAGGGGGCGGTGGGTTAGCCTTCTTGCTGTTACCCTCCTGCGACGCCTCACGCCTGTCATGGTTGTTTGTCGGACGCGGAGGGTCATGGCGTGACCTGCTCTTGTGTCCTTGGTTGCACTCTCCGTCATGACGGGTCTGCTCCGCGTTGTCGTGGATGACGATGCCACACTGCTTTGGTGGGGGCATATCCGTACGATGGTGAGCCTTGTAATCTTTGCGATGTCGGGGAGATCGGGACGGTGGCGACGGGCGACGAGGTCGGGCCTTTTCTCCGTGGTTGGAGGATATGGGGATGGCATCCTTCCTGTTGCGCGCATCCCTCCGTCTTCGTTCTGACGAACCCGTCTGGGACCCGACATCAAGAGGAGATCTGTCCCTTGGCGGCATGTACTGGCTGGATTGGCAGAGCGTTGGGTCAGACTCAAGCCTCTGAGAGGTGGCCTTTTCCTGCTGCTTCACCGCCTTGGCCACTAGGTCATAGACCTATTCTACTGCCTCAGGCGATCTATCCTGCTCCAGAAGGGTCTGGGCGACAGCGAGGTTAAGGAGTGGGGTGGGCATCACCTGCTTGCCTTCACTGTCAATGTATGGTTTGGCCTGTGTCGGCTTCGAGGGAGCCCATCCTAGGTTGCGTCGTACACTAGGATCGTTGATGACGCGAGCCGGAGCTTTCTTAGCCTTCTGCTGCAGCAGCAAAGTCTTGTACTCGGCCTCCATTGCTCTAGCTTTCTCTATGGACTTCTGCGCGTTGACCAGATCTTGATCTAGTTGAGCTCCTTGCTCCGCGATGGCCTGTGCTTCCTCCAGTAGCTGCTGGCGCTTCTCGTCAAGCTGGGTCACGTTCCGGATATGAGCAACGGTTAGTGGCTCGACAAGGAGATTGCCGTACATCACTCTATCAGCTGGAGTAACTTGGGCTGCTGCCGACGTAGATGCTAGAGGTGGCAAGTTTGCGGTGTTGTTGTTTCTCGGGCCGGTGCCGAGTTCCTGCGGCTGCTGCACTGGGTTAGGCGGAGGCGGCATGACTTTCGCGCGATCATCGTCAGCAGCAATAAGTGGCCCCTTCCCCTTTTCCAGCGCCGTAGGTGGAGCTCGTCCGGGTTGATCTTCATCCATCGCCGTCCCGATGGTGACGAATAACTCTTGGGACGTGACGACATTGTTGGCTTGCTCGTCGCGCGTGTACTCCTCGTCCATCTCCTGCATGGCGGAGTCTAGTTCCTCTGTACTGAAATCTATCTCCTCTGAATCTGCACTGAAATCAGCATAAAGCGCGTCAATGACAGAGTCGGAGGGTGCCAGGGCTTCCTCGATGATGGGCGGTGGAGGTGCAACAGCCTCGATGATGACTGGAGGTGGTGGTGCTGCTGCGACGATGGCGGCCGGAGGCGGTGGTGGCGGTGGCTGAATCGGAGGGGCTCCGTCAATGAGCGCAAGCGCTGTCTGAGCTTCCACTTCGTCCTCTGCGTAGTTGTTGACGATGTTCACCATGCCTTCGAAGGTAAGGCGTCCTGACGCCTGCTGCCTTCTTAGAGAATGTCGGAGAAGCGTGACATGGTCCAGTCCTTCCACAAAGTGATACATAGCATCCTCATTGGGGTAGTGGGCCAGATCGGCTCGTATACGGAGCCACCTGGCCAGGTAATCGCGGGGGGTTTTTGCCCTCTCTCTGAACGCAGCGCGCCAGATCGAAGATGGTAACCACGCCGACGAACTTGGATCTCTGTTGTCCAGACGCACAGACGAAACCGGCAGATTTGCAGTGATCTTCCACCTTTATATCCTGCACAGGGGCGGTTTGGGTGGGCCTTGAATTTTTCCGATCTTTGCCGGCGAACTCCGAGGAGAGATCCGACATTGATCCTTCCGCGAACGTATCCTGCCCGTAGGCGGTCCGTGCGGGCCTTGGTGCTTTCCGATCTTTGCCGGCAAACTCCGAAGAGAGATACGACATCGATCCTTCCGCGAACGTATCCTGCCCGTAGGCAGTCCATGCGGGTCTTGATGCTCCTCCGACTCCCAGGGAACTAGTGCCCGAGTCGGTTTCGCCGATGAAGAGGTGGATGTCTCCGATAGGAACGATCGAACACCGTGTAGGGTTCGTCTTTGCCGGGATCCAAAACTCGTTAGGAGGGACAATCAAAATGTTGCCGGAGAAGAGAACGCGACCGATGGCTATAGTTTCACTGATTCCCGCGAAGATCTTGGTCCTCGCCCGCTGAAGAGCCTGAAGCGCCTCTTGCCCCACGGTGGGCGCCAACTGTCCTGGTATTGCCGACGAGTACGCCATGGAGGGGTCCTCATAGTGCGTGTTTAGAGACGTTGGGTAAGGCGGACGGTTGACGGGTACGAGGTAACACAGCTTACCCAGGTTCAGATCCCACAACGGTGGCAGAATCCTACTCCTGCTATAAATCACTATAATGGCAATACGCCGAGTTACAGGGATTGGTTCGCTGTGCGAGGTGACTAGAGAGTCTAAGTTATCGTCTGAGATTGTGCCCTAAAGGCTCCCATAGGCCCGACTTATATAGTCGCCAGGTCCTAGGGTTACAGGGAAATGTCCTAGCCGGACAGGTTACAGAGTCCTACACTGTCTATTACTAGTCTTGTGTATCTTGCACTCCAAGGCTCCGGGTACGTTGGTGACTCCACCATAGCCTTCCTTTATCCGGAATGGTCCTCCCTTCTAGATCCATCTAACTGGTCCGCCCAGCAGGCCATAGGCCATGCTACCGACTACGGGCCACCCGTTTTATCTGGATAAGTGACATGCTATGAGGATACCCATATAGCATATCCCCAACAAAAACCATAGTTCTTTTGGTCTGAGTTATCTAAGAGTGACCAAGTGAATAAACTTTATAGTGTAACCCCGGAGTATCTAGGCTGAATGAACTTATTCCGACTAGATACTATCAGAGTAGAATATGTAGTGTTTAGAAATTTTGATACTATATCCACCAAGACTCTAGGTGAAACTGAACCAGTTCCGACTAGATGCTTTAAAAAAGGACTAAGCATGCCTTAGAGTAAAAACTCATGATGTAGCCCCCAAGCCTCTAGGTGAAACTGATTAAAGTTCTGGCTAGATTCTCCAAGGAGACTTAATCATTTTATTTTTGCAGAATGAAAATGCTCGGAATATTGTCGCCAACGATAATCCGCAAGGAGTTGGAGGCTGAAAAGGGTAAAACTGACTTTCTGAAGGAACAAATAACCAACAACAAGAGTATGTTTTCTTTTATGTTCCTACTTAGCAAACTTTTTGGGCTTGTTTCTTCTGAGTACTCATAGTACGATTATTTCTCTGACTTGTAGAAGTTGTTGCCAAGGCAAAAAGCATTATTGAGCAATCCAAGCACATCCTGGAATTGGATGATGAAAATAAGATCTTGAAGAAGGACTTGGATGATGGGGTTAAAATGCATTATGAGGCAATGAAATCTCTGCAAGAATCTGCAAACACCAAGATGGAGCTCCTGAAGAAGGAAATTGGACTCCTCATGGAACAGAACAAAGCTACCGCAGAGCAAAACTCGTGAAGCCTTGAGGCGTACAAGAATCTTCAGAAGGAGCGCGACATCTTGGCGGAGACATGCCAACAAGCTGAAATCAACATCTTCGGTAAGCTTCTTCCGTCTTTCTCAAATTTCTCTAATTCAGATACTTAGTGTAGTTGTTGAACTCATTCCCTCTGTCTCTGACAAAAACATAGCTCCCATTTTCTTGGACAATTTGGGTAACAATGCTCCGGATTCAAAGGAGTGCATGATTCTTGCGGGGAACTTCATCAACACTACCATCACTCTGGCCAAAGACATATCCAAGCCTCTGGACATGAACATTAAAGTTGTGGATTCAGTCATGAAGTACTCGGAAGTCCTCCACTGAGCCCCGACAGAATTGTGAGCTAGAAATATTGTTCTATCCAGTCCGGTGCTAAGATGGCCTTAACCATGATGAAAACGCATTACGACGATGCCGACATTGACATGGTAACCTCTGTTATGCCCACCATTGATGAGGAGGGAAACAAAGTAAACAACCATGCTATCTAGAACACCCTCACTGGCTATGACACCAGGGTTGCCAAGTTGGTCAAGGCAGATGTCTTTGTGCCTTTAGAATTCATGGACAATGAGCCAGCAGATTCCAAGTCACTGAAGACTGCTGACTTCGTAGATGACTCCCAGGATGGCTCTCCCGTCACCGATGATGTAGCGTCCAAGTCTCGTACAGAAGAGGCATAAAAGCACTTTGTATTAATTTTGTCTCTTCCAATGTAATATTGTTATGCGGAAAACAATGTTAGGAGTAAGGAGGAAAACTTGGCTACAATCTTCCGGCAAATTATCTACATCTAGCATGTATGTTTGTATATTTGTTTAAGTAACTGTTGGCTTATCCATTATTCTGGTTTGTATGATTGACCTTTCGTGAGGCAGGAAACTCATATCAAAGAACCATGCTCTTAGGTGATGATGCCTAATAAAACCATCCAGAAACTAGGGAAAAATCGCCGGCTTTGAGTGCCAAAAGGTCACTACTCTAGAATCCACAGAAAAACAAAAGAAAACGTGTAGACCAAAAAATTTAAGCTAATGCCCGTAGGCGGAATTCTCACAAGTGAAAATGCAAAGCTTGTGCATAAAGGGTTTTACATGATCCAAAAATGAACACTAAAGGAGGTAAAAGACTCAGGAATATGAGTGAACCAAATGCTTTATTTCATTGATCATATAAAGGTACACAATATATAATAAAATATGCTAAGTGTAAAAGGGATGTAGCTGTGCTATGTTTCATGGCTGGTCAGTCTCCGTACAGTCATCATCGGGGTCACGTCGCTTGCTTATGATGAACGGATATCGACAGGGTCACGTCGTTGTGATCTTCTCCTGGCCTATCTTTCAACTCAAGAATATCGACAAGGAAAGAGGAACCATTGAGCAACGCTTTGCTTATAATGAATGGTCCTTTCCAAGGCGGGGATAGTTTGTGTGAACTTTTCTTCTTAAGTTGGAGCACTAGATCCCCTTCTTTAAAAGAGAGATGCTTAACACAGCGATTATGGTAGCTGTGCAGCTTTTTCTAGTAGATGGCGGACTTTTGGGATGCTATAACGTGTTCTTCATCGAGCAGGTCCACAAATAGGCGTGCTCCTCCTCGAATTTTTCCTTTTCTAAATGTTTATTAGTAAACTTTTAAAATTTAAACTCAAATCTTTCACCAGAAAATTTAATGAATACTTTGTCTTTTAGCAAATTAATTTCAGCACCAACAGTATGTAGGAAAGGTGTACCAAATATAATAGGACAAAATACATCTTGGGAGCAACCAAGCACAATAAAATTAACATGATATTTAATTTTTCCAACTAACACTTCAAAATATCTAACCATACCAAGAGGAAAAATATACTCTTTATTAGCAAGTTGGATAGTTATACATGTCTCTTCCATGTTGATGGGATCAATATCAGGATTGATTTCAAGATATAAAGAATATGGAATCACACTTATACTTGCTCCAATATCACAAAGTCCATGATAACCTTAAGTCCCAATCGTACATGATATGGTAGGTTTCCCAACTCTAGTGGTGTTACCTTTAATTACCTTTGGTAGAATCTTCACATAAATAAACATCACAGGTATTTCTTCTTTCAATTCTTTAATGGCCAAAGTTTGATGTTCGACTTGAATTTGTTCATATGGTTCATGACATCTTCTAGAACTCTTATTAGTAACAGTAGTGAGTAAATTTTCCTTCTCTTTTCTTGGATAAGGAGGAGCTTCAAAGATTTCTTCTATTTTAGGAGATGAGACTTGATGAATCTCTTTCAGAACTTTAGAAACAAATGCATAATTTTTAAGAGGTTCAACAAATACATTAAATCCTTTCTTTGGGATATTAATATAGTTAGCAAAGGTTTTATCAATTTCAACTAAAAAATGAGGGTCAACACCAAACTTGTTCTTAAGTTCCTCAAATAATATAGAAGTAGAGAAATTCTCTACACATGAATATTTATATTCTAAACCTGGTTTATTATCTTTGTCGAGATCCCAAGCATCAGTATTTTGAGAAATATTTTCCAATAAGTCCGCTGCCTCCTCTTGAGTTTTATTAGTGAAACTTCCTCCAGAACAATTATCTAGGAAATCCCTATGATGCTGAGGTAATCTCACATAAATGTTTATTAAGATAATGCTTACCATGATAAGGATTTTTACGAAGAAGACCCTATAATCTCCCCCAAGCTTGATCAATACTTTCTCCATTATGAGGCCAAAAGTTATAAATATGGTAGCGATCATCATAAGCTTCTTTAGGAGTATAATATTTAAGATAGAAAGCCTTCCTCAAATTGTCCCAATCAAGACAGTATTTATCATCCAAAGATTTATACCATTTGCGAGCTTTACCAGATAAAGATAAATATAATAGCTTCCTTCTCACTTCATTCCCATGAATATTTGCAAGTATAAATAGGGCACATATATAAATGCCCCATAGCAGTTTGTATTCCATCACCTACAAAAGTTAACTCCCTAGCTCTTTTGATAATACCAATAGGAATTTGGTATTCAACTTTTGGTTCAGTAGGCTTATCAACCTTATCTTTATCTTTATCTTTATCATGAAGGTACTCAAATAAGGTGAGTTCCAATCCTTTATGGTTTGAGAAAGCCATGATAAAACAACACTAGAAAGATAAAAGTAGATTTTAAGTTTCCTTACCAAACAACTTACCAATAGCACGACGCTCCCGGGTAGTGGTGCTAGAAAAGTTACTTGATGGCTCCCAAGTGCAGGAGATCAATTGTAGTACTTTTCAATAATGAAAGGTTGTCAAACCCACAAGGAGATGAGTGTATTGGTTAGGAAGTTTGACAAAGAGAATAATAATAAATGTAGTAGATTTGGTGTTTTTGGGTTTATAGTTTGTAAGAATGTGAAGTGCTAAAAGGAAATAGCAATAAGTAAATGCTCTCAATGAGAGAAAGCCCAATCCTCTATGCAGCAAGAGGACAAGCTCAAGTGTGTACGTGAACTTATATGTGACAAGCGTTCCCGAGGGTGGCATGGATTTACTTAGCATAATGATTTCTACACAATATGGTGAATATGTTGTCAAGTTTCATTCCCTTAGGGCAGATCCTAAATTAGGTGCAGCCATACATATGATCAAAATACACCACTTATGATGGGTCCTAGAGCCATTCACATGAACAAATAAGAATCATTGAGACATAGCTGTCCCACCATAGCAATAAGTTCATTAGCCCCCGACATATAATCCCTTAAATGCAACTCTAAGTATTGGAAAATGGTTTCTGTTAATTCAATCCCTTCCAACCCCTATTATTGCATCAAAGTATTATCCTATGAGCCCATATAGGTGAAATAATATGCAGTCGACGTTGGCATAAAACCATCATAGAACAATATAAAAGATAAAAATCTGACCACATACTCATTGCATATTATATGGAAATCATAGCCAATTCATCCTATGCCCTCAGGAACATGGGGATCTACTCACAAGTGGAAAACATAATATGGGTCAGTAGCATATGGAATACAACACAATATGAAAATATAATCTCTCCACCAAATAAATATAAGATGCCAATCACAAACATGTAAATAGCCCTTAAAACAATATCTGGGGTTCAATCAATCAAAAACTATGAGGGGAAAGAGATAGATCTTGGAGATGGTGATGGTGATGGTGATGATGATGGTGATAGTGGATATGTTGATGGATAGTTCTCCCCCTACGCCTAGGAGGAGTGGTGATGGCGATGGCGTCGATTTCCCCCTCATCGGAGGCTCCGGTGTAGCAGGATCTGCCCTCTCCTGGAGTAGGAGAGGACTTTCGCCTCTGACGCCGCCTCTATAACTCATGGGAAATATGGCATAGGTTTTCTGGCAATAAAGAGGCGTCTATAAAAAGGAGGAGTTGAGGCGATGCTCATGGGCCAAAAGAGCATGGGTGGCGCGCCCAACAACGAGGGGGGGGGCACCTGCCCTCTTTTGTGCCTCGTGGCTGCCCTTGCTTCATTATTTGGCCCATAGTCCTTCTCTTTGTAAAAACTCATCAGGTATTTTCCTTCGATTTATTGACGTCCAGAAGGTCCTGAAACAACAAAAACATGAAAAAGGAGGTTTTCTGCCTCCCAAAAATTAAATACCAATGAAAGGTACTTTGTAGGAAAGTCCCATAAATCAACTAAATATGCATAAATAATGATAGATATGATAAATATGATTCTGAACAGAACATATAACTCCTAAAAGTGATGATGCAAAATGCACGTATCAACTCCCGCAAGCTTAAACCTTTGCTCGTCCTCGAGCAAATAAGCGAATAAATCATGATCATGCATCAGTGAGCTTATGGTTGACAACAAAATATGAGCATGGCATCATCAACTTATGCATATTCACTTGTACAAAATAAATATGAACTAACAACTATGCAAATGTGGGCTACATAGATATACATTCGCATATACCCCTTATTTTTGAATAAAAACTAACCATTACATGTCGGACAATTAAACAAGTCCCAAATTTATCATACACTTCACTATTTGTAATAGCTTTGCATGACTTTTTACCAGTTTTTAATTTACCCTTTGGATATGACTTTGCAATAAATATAAGTTTCTCATCAAACAAATAGTGGAAAAGAGAATTGTTTAAACAACTAGATAGACATGACTATTTTGACTTTTGTCAAGAACTTTCACCACTTTTTATATGGCATTAGTTAATGGTATTGTTCTATTAGTAACCATTATAAACGTTATTCATGGGTCTTTAAATGATGTAATATGCTCTAAACAACCATTGCCTTCCATGGCTAGCCAAATCCTTGGGTGCCTACCTTTCAACCACTTTTTACATAGAGCATATGTATTGAAATACCCATGACAACCATTAAGTTTAATCATTGATTACTAAGAAGAACAAGAATATCTAATGTCCCCTTGTCATCCTCGTCTTTCCAACTATTTATTTTATAAGACTTCCTATCTCACCACAAATTCATAATGTTCCTTTTTTAATAAGTGTTGCTTCCCTTGCATGGATCTTTTCCTTATTTGCAAGTTTAGCTTACTGAGTAATTCTATGCTTGTCCAACATGCTCAAGTTAATTTAGTTCAAGTAAAGATGTAGGTGAAACTTCTACCTATGGTGCGCACATCTGCATGAGTGCTAAGCATAAGTCGCAAACAAGAGAATCATGGATGTCAGCATAATTTATATTTCATTCAAAACCACTCAACCAAGGGTACAAGATAATGCTCTAAGAGTTATTCAAACTCTAGGAAAATCGATACCTAATATATGCAAGAAAAATCCTCCTAATGATTACGAATGAGATACAAATATGATAACTAAAAAGCATAAAGTATGGTGGAACTCCCCCAAGCTTGAGTTGTTGTGGTATGTCTTTACTTCTTCTCCTTCTCTTACTCCTTAGGGCTGTGGTGGAGCTGAAGGTCCCTGAGCACACTCATCATGGGATCATAAGCTTATTGAAACTGTTCGGAAGATTTTGTAAAATCCTCCCAAAGCCTTTCTCCAACTTTCTACTTGTTGGCTCCACTCGGGGCTCGATCCACCGCCTCTCTTCTTCAGGAGATATTGATCCCACTCTCCGGGAAGATCTTTTGTTGTAACATGCATGGATTCCCTGTGATTAAGACCAGTAACAGGGTTTTTCGAAGCAAGTCAAGGCCTTGGAGTTTTTCCACCAGTGCTTATGCGAGCAGTTTTCCTAGTCTTCTTCAGAGGTGGCACCACCCTCACCACAACGATGGGTATGGGAGTCGGGAGGAGCCTCCCTTTGTACTCAGCGTTGGTGATGAGATCATGGTAATCCTCCTCGTCCTCTTAATCCTCCTCACAATCTTCATCATCTCCATCATCCACATGCACATACTCTTCATCATCTGAGTAGTCCTTCCTCTTCTGTTTTCTCTTCCATATCGACTTGGGGCTAAGGCCCTCAAGATCATCATCATCCATGGAGGAACACTGGAAGGAGTCTCCGGAAGACATGGCGAAGGCGTTGGTGTAGAGAGAGATCTGAAAAACAGGGGCAAAAACAAGGTTCGCTCGAAAAGACTCGATGCGAGATTAGATCGACAGAGAGGAGTATATATTGACGATTTTAGGGTAACATTAAGCGTTAAGGAATAAACAGAGGTGAAACGCACTTGGGAAGAGGGAAAGACCTAGTCTATTTCCCTCCTCGAGACTCTATTTCGTCCAATTCTTTTGCGACACGCATTTATTTTCCAAAATAATGACTTTCTAAAATACGATGATATTCTGAGATCGTTACGCACCTTTTATTGAATTTTGGTGATTTTTGGTATCTGACAGGGGATAAATTTTTGTGATTATGGCCTCCGGACTTTGGATATTCATTACTTCAACCCTTTCGGCAAATTTTTGGCCTGCAATATAATGTTTAAGATGGTGTCCATTAACGACATGAGGTTTACTGTTAAAGTCTCCATGAAGACGAATGGCTCTGGAGCGGTACAACTCCTGCACAACTAATGGACCCTGCCACTTTGAAGCTAACTTTCCTACAGAAAACTTAAAACGAGAGTTGAACGATAATACCTTATCTCCTGCTTTGAATTACTTTCTTTATATTTTCTTATCACGCCAAATTTTTACTTTCTCTTTAAATAGTCTAGAACTTTCATATGCTTCATTGCTCTATTCATCTAACAAGCTTAAGTCAAGAATTATTTTCTCTCTAGCGGTTTTAAAATCAAAGTTGAGTTGTTTAACAACCCATCTAGCTTTATGTTCTAATTCCACTTGAAGATGACATGCTTATCCGTAAACCATTTTATAAGGAGACATACCCATAGGATTTTTAGAAGAAGTTCTATTATCCCATAAATCATCATTAATTTTAGTTGGCCAATTAGACCTAGCTTTATTAACTGTTTTCTCCAATATGAGTTTAATTTCCCTATTGCTTTGTTCAACTTGACCACTAGTTTGAGGATGATATGGAGATGCAATTCTATGATTACCACCATATTTGGCTAGAGCTTTTCTAAAGACTCCATGAATAAAATGAGAACTACCATCAGTAATTAGAAATCTAGGTACTCCAAACCTGGGAAAGATGTCCTTAAGCATCTTAATTGTTGTGGCATGGTCTGCATTTTTGTTGGAATTGCTTCAACCCATTTTCTGACATAATCCACTACAACAAAAATATGAGTGTATTTTGTTTTTGATGGGGGGAATGGTCCCATAAAGTCAAATCCCCATACATCAAATGGTTCAAGATACAATGAATAGTTCATAGGCATTTCATTTCTCTTAGTGATATTTCCAACACGTTGGTATTTGTCACAAGCTTTAACATAACTAGAACAATCCTCAAATAAAGTAGTACAATATAACCAGATTGTAATACCTTTGCAGCGGTGCGGTCTCCTACATGATGTCCTCCATAAGGGCTATTATGAAAATCCCTTATGATAGTCTGCTACTCAAACTCACGCACACAACGTCTAATAATACCATCTACACTTTTCTTATAAAGAAATGGATCATCCCAAAAATAATGCCTAAGATTATAGAATAATTTCTTTCTTTGTTGGTATGTGAAGTGTGGTGGCATTAATTTTCCAACAATGAAATTAGCATAATCAGCAAACCATGATGAAGCTACTCTAGCATCAGACACATTAATTATTGCTAGTTGTTCATTTGCAAAGCTATCATTAATAGGACTAGGATCTACCAGAATGTTTTCCATTCTAGATAAAATGATCAGCTACTAGGTTGTCCTCACCTTTCCTATCAACAATATGTAGGTCAAATTCTTGTAGTAAAAGAACCCATCTTATAAGTCTAGGCTTAGCATCTTTCTTGTTCATAAGGTATTTAATAGCAAAATGATCGGTGTGTACTACTACCTTATAGTCTACAATGTAAGGTCTAAACTTATCACATGCAAAAAAAATCAGCCAAGAATTCTTTTTCAGTTGTAGCATAATTTCTTTGGGCGCCATCAAGAGTTTACTAGCATAATATATCACATTAAGTTTCTTATGAACTCTTTTGCCTAAAATAGCTCCTACAACACAGTCACTAGCATCACACATGATTTCAAATGGCAAATTCGAATTAGGGGTTGAATTATAGGATCACTTATCAAATCATTCTTTAAAACATCAAAAGACTCTACACAATCATCATTAAAAAAGAATGGAATATCTTTTTGCAAAATATTTGTTAGAGGCTTTGATATTTTTGAAAATTCTTTGATAAACCTTCTATGTAAACCAGCATGACCAAGAAATCTTCTTATACCTCTTATATCCCTAGAATATGGTAGCTTCTCTATGGCTTTTATACCTAAAACTCAGTGTCCAAGAACAACACCTTATGTTACCATGAAATAGAACTTCTCCCAATTTAGGACTAAGTGTTGGTCCTCACAACGCTGCAAAACTTTGTTAAGATTGAACAAACAGTTTTCAAAAGAGGTACCATAGATAGAAAAGTCATCCATGAATACTTCCATAATCTTCTCAATATAATCAGCAAATATAGCATTCATGCATCTTTGAAAAGTAGCAGGAGCATTGCACAAACCAAATGACATTCTCCTATAAGCATAAGTACCAAAGGGACATGTGAAAGCAGTACTCTCTTGATCATCTTTGTGCACCAGAATCTATGAGAAACCTGAATAACCATCTAAATAACAAAGTGATAGTGTTTGGATAATCTTTCAAGCATTTGATCAATGAATGGTAAAGGATAATGATCTTTACGAGTTGCAATATTAAGTTTCCTAAATCAATGCACATTCATTTGAAAGGTTAGCACTAATAATAACCATTGGCTGGCCTATACCTTTGAAATCATCAAGTGAATAGCCATTGGCTGGCCTATGAGCTCTCAATACTTCAAGTAATTTTGATTCTTCTTCATTTGAAAGGTTAGCACTAATAATAACAGGATATATTTTCTTATCATCAAGGAATGCATATTTCATATCTTCAGGCAATGGTTTAAGTTCAAACCTAGGATCTTCTTTAGGAGGTGGTAGTTCTCCTAGATTATCATGTGGAATATGTAATTGCAGCTATGGTGGTTGTTCCGATAGTATTTGTTCTAAAGCTTCTTTCTCTTCATCATCAAATGGATCCTCTTGATTCAACACATATCATTTCATCACGTCCGATGAAGCAACTGCCACTAAAGCAAGAGTCTCCACAATATCTTTAGATAATTTTTCCATTTCTAAATGTTTATCAGTAAACTTTGAAAAGTTAAACTCAAGTCTTTCACTATCAAATTTAATCAATACTTTCTCTTTTAGCAAATTAATTTTAGCACCAACAGTATGTAGGAAAGGTCTACCAAATATAATAGGACAAAATGCATCTTGGAATCAACCAAGCACAACGAAATGAGCAGGATATTTCATCTTTCCAACTAACACTTCAACATCTCTAACCATACCAAGAGGAAAATACACTCTTTATTAGCAAGTTGGATAGTTATACCCGTCTCTTCCATGTTGATGGGATCAATATCAGGCTTGATTTCAAGATATAAAAATATGGAAGCACACTTATACTTCCTCAAATATCACAAAGTCCATGATAACATGAAGTCCCAATAGTACATGATATGATAGGTTTCCCAACTCTAGTTGTGTTACCTTTTATTACCTTGGTAGAATCTTCGCATAAATAATCATCACAAGATATTTATTCATTCAATCCTTTAATGGCCAAAATTTGATGTTGGACTTGAATTTGTTCATATGGTTCATGACATCTTCTAGCACTCTTATTAGTAACAGTAGTGAGTAAATTTTCCTTCAATTTTCTTGGATAAGGAGGAGCTTCAAAGATTTCTTCTATTTTAGGGGATGAGACTTGATGAACCTGTTTCACAACTTTAGTAACATATCAATAATTTTTAAATGGTTCAAAAAATAAATTAAATCCTTTCTTTGGGATATTAAGATGGTTATCAAAAGTTTTTGGAATTTCTACTAAAACATGAGGGTCAACGTCAAACGTGTTCTTAAGTTCCTCAAATAATATAGAAGTAGAGAAATTATCTACACATGAATATTCATATTCCAAACATAGTTATTATCTTTGTCTAGATACCAAGTATCAGTATTTTGAGAATTAGTTTCCAATAAGTCCGCTGCCTCCTCTTGAGTTCTATTAGTGAAACTTCCTCCAGAAGAATTATCCAGGAAGTCCCTATGATGTTGAGGCAATCTCACATAAAAGTTTATTAAGATAATGCTTTCAGGAATACCATGACAAGGATTTTTATGAAGAAGACCCTTTAATATCCCCCAAGCTTAAGAGAGACTTTCTCCATTGTGAGGAAAAAAGTTATAAATATGGCAGCGATCATCATAAGTTTCTTTAGGAGTTTAATATTTAAAATAGAAATCCTTCCTCACATTGTCCCAATCAAGACATTATATATCATCTAGATATTTATACCATTCGCGAGCTTTACCAGATAACGATAAATATAATAGCTTCCTTCTCACTTCATTATCATGAATACCAGCAAGTCTAAATAGAGAACATAGTTCTTCAATTTCATATAAATGCCGCACATCAGTTTGGCTTCCATCACCTACAAAAGTTAACTCCCTATCTCTTTTGACAATACCAATAGGAATTTGGTATTCAACTTTTGGTTCGCTAGGCCTCTCATCCTTCTCTTTATCTTTATCATGAAGGTACTCAAATAAGGTGAGTTCTGATGGTGCTCGACGTGGCACTTTGTTGGTAACCCCAAGCGCAGGGTCTGAAGAGCAAGCAACAAGTTTTCCCTCAGTTGAGACCGAGGTTATCGAACCAGAAGGAGGAAGGAAACGTCACATAGGTGTTGCAAGCAACATGGAGACCTGAACAACACAAACTCAATACTTTGCCCCAACGGACAATGAGGTTGTCAAGCTCACCGATTTGCTGTAACAAAGGATTAAACAAATGGTGTGGAAGGTAATGGTTTGCAGCAAGTAAACAAGTAACAGTGGAAGATGTATCAATGGTAAAGATTGGACCAGGGTCCATAGTTCACTAAAGGTGCTCTCCTTAGATAAACAACATGGCATGAAGGGTGAACAAATTATAGAAGTGCAATTGACAGGAACTGAGCAAGGCATAACAATGCAATTACTAGTCAGAAAGATCCTATGAGGTTGATTGGGCAATACAACAAGATACATAGACCTCCATCCAACTGAATCTATGACTAGAAGTCCACCTTCAGGTTATCATCCGAACCCCCTCCACTATTAAGTTGCAAGCAACGGACAACTGCTTTAAGCAAAGTGTGTAAGGTAAACAGTCCACATGTTCCATGAACAAGACACCGTTGTTTTCTCCCTAGTAGCAACAGCACATGTACAACCAAAGAGATTTCTGTCACTTCCCTTGGAAACTAGAGGCATGAGCCCACTATCAAGCATAAATATCCCCTCTTGGAGTCACTAGCAACTACTTGGCCAAGATAGCTACTAACAACAGAGGGCATGCAAGATCACAAACCAACACATACATGATAAAATCATAAAGACAAAACCATTAATCAAACCAACGTAATAATCTCAATATCCATCAGATCCCCGCAAACACAACATGCATGATAAAAAATAGATTAGATCTCGATCATGAACGGAGCTCACAAGATCTATACATGAAAGCACAAAGGAGGAGATACAACCATCTAGCTACTACATGGACCCATAGTCCAGGGTGGAACTACTCACGCATCATACCGAAGAGAAGGCCTCCGGGATGATCTCCTCTCCGGCAGGGTGCTGGGAAGAACTTAAGATCCCCCCGATCTAGGGACGATGGTGGCGGCGGCTACAGACAGTTTCGTGGATATTTGATCGGGTACTTAGGGTTTCTGCATCGGGGGCTTCTTATAGGCGAAGGGGAGACCGAGGCGGTGGCCAGGGTGACCAAACCCTAGCCAGGCACGGGGTGGGGCCCACCCGCTCCTGGGGTGGGTCTGGCCCCTCTGGCCGGCCCCTCCGACTCTCCTCTAGACTTCTTGTTCCCCACGGAAAGTAATTGACTTTGTCCTTTTCCCGTCCAATTCCGAGAATATTTCTTTACTAACTTTTCTGAAGCCAAAAACAGCAGAAAACAGGCATTTGGCACTGTTGCAACTTGTTAATAGGTTAGTACCAGAAAACATGTAAAAAGCACCTCAAGGTGTAGACAAGCAAAGCAAAGTAGATACTAAACAAGCATGGAGCATCAAAAATTATAGATACGTTTACAACGTATCAACATCCCCAAGCTTAACTCCTGCTCGTCCTCGAGTAGGTAAGTGATAGAAAGAATAATTTTTGAGGTGACATGCACCCTCACAATAAAGATCCAACCATTTACAAGCATTGAAAGCTGGGATCAAAGAACTCTAAACATGTGCATGAAAGATGGAGTTCTAACAATAGGACATAGTAACTATGCATGCAACATGACAAGATACAAACAAAGATCATGAATAACATGCATTAAAAACGTTTGTTTGTTTCACATGTAGAAAACATAGCATAGTGGCAATCAGCTTGTCCCTCATAGAGTAGCAATATAGATGCATAGGACACCTGCAAAGTTCACAAGGGTGACTAGAAACAAATAGCACAAGAACAAGTAATACCACAATATGCATCAATTAACAAGCTTTGGAACACTGCACACAAAATGACAACTATGCTCTCTTAATGGTGCCTAAAGGTAGAAGATGAAGACTCAATAGTGGTGGAAGAAAGGCCTTTTTTGTAAAGGAAGCAGGGATTACAAGTTTCAAAAAGAGCTTCCAAAAATTATGGTACTTGTTAGCTTTTAGCCCTCATTGCCCCTATCATAAGCATCTTGAAGTTGTTAAGGTTAAAGTGGCAAAGCTGGAGTATATGCTTGATGAAGTATAAGCTGGCAATCTCATGTCCCTTGAATACGAGGGCGACACCTCATGCATACTCAACTTTGGGTCCAGGTAAGTTCTTGTCACTGTACGTATTTGCATATCATTGAGAACCGCCAACGGGGTACCCCTTGCACATGGTACAGGAGCTTTCCCATAACCAAAATGACAAGGCAAGCAGACAATGAGCATCACAGCAATCTTTTTATTTACCATATGCATAGCTTTTTATTGAGGATGCTTCATAGATAACTCATTATGGTGATGCTGCAAGTTTCCACCATGATTAGGCATGGCTTAGGCTAGCGGCCCAGACGTTTCTCTAACATAGGATACAAACTCCATGGACTTACAAGTTCCTTCTTTAATTCACACCGGTGACATCCATAGACAAAAGAGCATGATATCAACTGAGTACAACAAGGTACAAGTGCAATGTTGAAAATGTTCCCCGTGACAACACGGTTCTGCTAATTCCAACTTATAAGTGTAAGCACACACAACAAAGTTGTCACAATGGTTCAAGTTTATTAGGGGCAAAGAATAAAGTGTGCCATCAAGTTTGTGAGGGCTTTAATCACTAAGTTTTCACATAACAAAATAGTTTTTAATTGGAAGATAGTTGACACAAGAATATACTTGGAATGGTGTAACACACCATGCATAGGAGTTTATAGTGGACACTTTGGAATAACTTGGTTTCTTGGGAGTTGGAGGAATGAGTAGAACTTACTCCTAAAAGTGGAGGCTGGCAAAAGACTGGGAGCAACCAACTAAGAGAGCAATAATGACCAAAAGCATGTAGTGCAACAAAGCATACTAATCAAAGCAAAGAGTGGTACTACAAGTCAAGGACTAAATGATCATAGAGGCTAATGGTGACTTGTGAGAGTCATAACATGGTGTGAGCATGTGCTAAGTCAACCCAAGCAAAGCATCAAAGGAGAATAACACAATACTATGCTTTTGCATGCTAAAACAATACATAATTTCTTCAAGGCACACTAAGCAATCCCAATTGTTTGGAACAAGACATGCTGCAACAATAATCACTAAGCATAATGCTAAAACAACACCTATCATGTCATCCTAAAGTCTAAGTCACAGTCAATGCAAGCTCCTCTTGCACTTCAAGCAAGAACTTACTATTCCTTTCCAAACACCAAGCAAACTTATTTGCAAAACAAAACAGCGAGAACGGGGGTCCAAACTACTTTATTCAAGCAAACTAAACAACCTAAGAAAAGCAAATTGAAACTAAGATGCTCCAAGAACAACACAACTATGCATGAAATAATAAAAACGAAGTGTCTAGAGAGACCTAAGCTTTTTATTGATGAAGAAGGGGATGCCTTGGGAATCCCCAAGCTTTGACGCTTGTATCTCTTGGATATTTCTTGGGGTGACACCATGGTGGCATCCCCAAGCTTGAGCTTTTGTCCATTCTTCATCTCATTGCATCATTCTCTCTCTACACCTGGAATTTTTCCTTCATACAAAACTTCACACAATCTTCATTAGCAACATTAGTGTATTCAAAAGATATTAGACCACTGGCAAAGCTTTGAAACAACAAGGCTTTTCACTAAAAACACAAACTACTGTAGTAACTCCTTCAAAAAGCTCAATTTACCTGAAGAGAACTCAAAAAGGAATCAATAAGAAGCAAATGCAAATAATGGCAGAAATCCGTCAAAACAGACCAGCAGGTAGAAACCGATTTTTTCGAACATCTTCTGTTGCTCAAATCAAAAAGTGTTGAACTAACGAAAGTTATCTAACATACTGGGGGATGTATTCGTAAATGTTCAGCTCAATCCGAGTTACAGAGCCTCCTCACAAATTTTTGTGGTGGAGGACAGAAATCTGTTTCGGGACAGCAACTCCCCAAATCTTACTTCCCTCTCATTAGAGGTCATTCTTGGCACAAAAAGCAAACAAAAAGGATAAGGAGAGGTCATTACTAAAGTAATAACTTCCAATACTCAAGGAAACTCTTGGGTTATCTCCCAACAAGTACTTTTCTTTAACGCCTTTAAGTTAGGCACAAGAAGCAACAAGAGTCAAGTATTTTCAAATGAATCATTGCCCCTCTTGTTCCTTCTTTTCTTACCTTTCTTTTTATCCTTCGGGAAGATATGATTGCTTACCAGGGGAGAAAATTGCATGATTACTTTTCCCACATCTATTACTGCCCCAAGGTTTTTCAGTAGAGATCTTCCAAGTGTGATCTGTCCTTTGCCTACACATTCAATAACAAGATAATCAGTAGACACCATTTTCCCTGAGATTTTTGTAAACATACCTTCAGCTATTCCAATGGGAAATATAGTGGCATTGTTGGTAAGAGATATTTCTTCTCCTCCTTCAATAAGACCCCAAAGACTCAGGGAATCAAAAATATCTTTAGGCATGAGACAAAATTCAGACAGGATATCACAGCGAGCATCAAAAAGTGTAGTATTTATAGAGACTTTGATTGTGGGAAGCCACTTTGAAGGCTCGGAATTTATGGGAGTATAATCATGGTAAGCCCTAAGTGTGTGATAGCAACTAGTCATAGTAGTAATACTAGTCTCAAGAGTGTTCAACCTAGCAAAAATATTTCTGAAAGAGGAATCAGACTTGCCAGGTGTACCATAGATCATGATTAATTTCCTTATGGCATCAAAAGCTTCATCCTCAGTACAAAGCAAAAAATCTTTCTCAGCCACAACATCCAAAGCATATCTATAACGAGGAGCAATACCGTGGTAGAAACTATCAATAACCAAGCTGAGGCTTACCTCACGCTCCATTTCCCTCTGGAAAGCGGAGATTCTAGACCAAGCCTCCTTAAAACTTTCTTCACTTTTTTGCTTAAAAGTGGAGATTTCTATCATAGAGGAAATAGGGGTTGATCCAAAACCAGACATGGCAGCAACTAGAGCAGGAACTAATTTTTTTGTGTTTTTGAATAAAGCAAGCAAACCAAACTGGACTATTTTTTTTTGGGTTTTTTGGAAAAAGACAAACAAAACCAAGCAAAAGAAACAAAGCAAACTAAAAAAAGTAAAGAGAAAGGAAGTGAAGGACTCCTCTAGTGAAGACGTCCTTAGCCTTCTCGGCAACGGCGCCAGAAAGACTTGATGGTGCTCAACATGGCACTCTGTTGGCAACCCCAAGCGCAAGGTGTGAAGAGCAAGCAGCAAGTTTTCCCTCAGTTGAGACCGAGGTTATCGAACCATAAGGAGGAAGGAAACGTCACACAGGTGTTGCAAGCAACGTGGAGACCTGCACATAGGACGTCAAGCTGTAACATCCCAAAAATATTAAACTAGAATCATCAAACTCTAATCACCAAATTTAGGGTTAACAAAAACTTTTCCAATTAGAATATGAAAGCATTCATATGTGTATGTATTAAAATTTGGATTCTTTTGAATTGCCATGATTATGTGTTTCTTTGCTTGTAAAATGATTCTTAGGTGAAATAAACATCATCTAAACAATCCCCAAACTTTTCCCAAAGACAAACAAATCAAAAACATCAACTTAAGTGAATGGTCACTTTTGCCAATTTAACTCCCATGCCTACTTTGGCTATCTCTAACTTTCAAAACTTAACAGAAACTTGTTTGGATCTTTGCACCCCTTGATAGTACTCATAACAAAGTACCAAGGCCCACTTTGTGATCATCCATAAACATTCAAATGCATAGTTTAAATGACAGTTTAAAATTGAATCTCTATCATATGGGAAGATTCCACTTTTTCAAAAACCACTCAAACAAGCTCAACTTTCAAAACCAAAGCATCTACAGACTCACCAGCACATGCCTAGCACACCTACCAAAAATCTTTTCAAAATTCAAAACTAGAATTCATGCGGCCATTTCATCAAACAGGTTGCAGGTACAAATCAAACAAAATCAAAACACTATAGTGTGTAGTGATTCTGGCCTAACTTGTTCCCTCTCTAGCTCACAGCAACCTCAGTAGATCATCTAGCAAACTTAACTAAGCACTAGCCCCACTGTAAGCTTGCCAATATCATCAATGGTAAACAGGCCGAGAGCACCCATGTCACCCTAGTGTGGACATCAGGCTAGAGGAAGAACTAGCCGTGCCAACCTTGTCTGGGAGGTAGACCATGCCTCACCGCCCCCTCTCGACCAGCCCTGCCTCGCAGACAACAACCAGAACCGCCAGGAACACCGCACCCGCGCTGCTGTCGACCATGCCGACGCGCACCTCAGAGCACACACCGTTCCCACGCAGCCCGACCACTTCGAGCCCTCACCGCCCGCCAGCATGCACCCCACCGTCCGAGGAGACCGCCAGACATGCCCATTTCACCGCCCGTACCCCGTAGCCACCGCTCGCCGCAGAATTCGCTGCCTCTGCCTCGCAGAGCACCGAGCGTTCCTGACCGTTTGACCCCGCCCCTACAAGCGCATTTACACATTAGAGCATCGCCAGGATACCACCGATCGATCGCCACCCTCGGCCATGCCTCTAGCAGCCCGTAGCCATGTCGCCACCGTCGCCTGCCCATCCCTCTCGGTCTCGCCGTCGAGCCTATAAAAGGAGGCCACCCCCAACCGATTGAAGCACACCATCTCACTCCCCTCTCACCCAGAACCACCCCACCCCATTCCCGGAGCAAGGCGAGCAGCATATCGCCGGAATTTGGCCGGAGCTCGCCGCTGCTGGAGAAGAAGGAAGCCATCGATTGGAGCCGCCCCAGGAGGAGCTGCCGATACCAGGAGGTTCGCCGTCATCGACTTCGTCGTTCGCCCGCATCTCCGACCCTCACCTGAGCCACTTTGCATTTAAAGAGACACTGACCAGTAGACCCGCCCTGTCAGTTGCACCCCGCGCCGCGGAGTGACACTGGGCCGGCCCGTTAACCTTTCCCGCGCAGCCCACTCGTTTGAATTTAGCTTTTTCTATTTATATTCAAACTCAGTTCTATACCTAGTTTCAATAATCAACACAACTCGATTCACTAAACCAAATTAAATGAAACAAATTTTGTTAGAAAGGTTTTGAAATGCTTAATCCAAGCCCGTTGGACTCAAATCATTTGAATCTATAGATCAACCTTGGTAAAAATAACAAGGCAGAAGCTTTTTTGCATTCAAACATTTTTCAAATTTAAACTATAATAGCTTTTGAGTTGATTCCAACTCTCAAAAATCATATTTGATCATACCTTTTAGAATATATAAAAACATATGGGTTTACTTACAGAAATAATGTTCAAGTAATAAAAGAATGCCACATAGACATTTCTAGTCACTTTATTTAATTGAAATAAAAGGTTAAACCTTATTAAATCGTGACACCACTTTAAATCACATTCCCATGTACTGAAATATGTGGTGATGACATGTGTCAACATGATCCCATGTTTGGTTTGGAGAATATTAAATCTTAAGTAGTTTTTCAATGAGTAGAAATTACTTTTCTAAAAATAAAATCAATAAGACAAATGCTTTAATCTTGTAATGTTAGTGATGATGCTAGATCATCTATAGAACCCTTGTGTGTGATGATTGAAAGTAGTTAAGTATTGTTTGGTGATTGTGTACCTCGTATTTATTCATAGACGCTAGTACCGACCAAGGATACGAGGAGGAAGGAGGATACTACGAAGAAGAATCCGAGGAGAACTTCAACCACTGCTCTGCACAAGGCAAGCTAACACTTGCAAGATACTCTACTTTAGCAAGCCTAATACTACTAGTTGAATGTGCAAGCTAACACTTGCAATTATGAAAGTTAGATAACCTATGCAATGCACTAAGCATGCTTGGTTGGACACTTTTGATGATACCCAATCCTAGTTTTACTTGCAAGCTTCATACTTTATTTCTTTATCAAAACTATTACCTAGAGCTTACTTAGGTGAATTGTAGATTTTAGAAAGATAATTGAAGGTTGCATAAAGAGCATAAAATTTGGCCTAAGCTAGATAATCTTGATGTCATCCCATGGCATAAGATTGAACTTAGTTAAACTCCACTAGTTTACCACCCCTCATTTAGTACTCACCCCCATTTGTAGATGCTAGTGCTAAGCATAAAACTTGATCAACTTTAGATGGGGATACTTGGTGGAAAAATGGTTATGAAAACCTTGGAATGATGGATCATTCTATTGAGATGTTTTGACATGTGTTTACGAACACCAGATGATTTTGATGATGAAAATGTTAAAGCCTGAGCCTTAGCCCTTTATAAAACTGATGGTTGTCTGGATGCGATACCATTCCAATTTTATCGTACAACCACAATACCCAAGAATTGGGTAGGGCTTGACTGGAAACTTATATACCTTAGTATTGGTTCCCTCATGGCCAAGGTTTGAGCTGAGGCTACCTTGTGAAGATTGTCCACCTGTGCAGTACCCAAGATGACAGTTGGTCATGGTTGGGAGGCCAAACTCACAGGAGAGGTGCTTATACTAGGGCGTGTAATTGAAAGGTTAGGATTGATTATCCGCATACTGAGTATGGTGAATTCAGGATTTGTTCCTGACGGATGTATCGAATGTTGTGGTGAAAGTGTACAATATCTGCAAAGTGTCAAACTATTCGAATAGCCGCGTCCGCGGTTATGGACAGTTGGAGTGGCCATACTGTTCCCCCTTTAGATGTTTTCAAAATGACTTGGGAAATGGATTGAGATGTTGACTTGACCACAACAGAGTTGTGATATGAAATACAAGTTTCCACTTAGGTGTTATAAAAATTTCTACTAGCTTTCCTTGCTTATGAACTTAGTAGAGGTAAATCTGGCTTTTTGCAAAAAACCCCTTCACTTGTTAGTATTAGTTTGCGAGTACTTAAAGAGTACTCATGGCTTTGTCCCTGGCTATTCCCATGGCCAGACTATGAAGAGGAGTACGAAGAGGATGGACCCCAGGAAGGTTACGACAACTAGGATCATCTCCCATCGTCAGCATTTCCTGTGACCCCGAAGATGGAGCTTCGCCTACGCTACCGTTATTATTACGTATTTCCACTGCTTGAGTTGTATTAAGAACTGGATCATGAGATCCTTATGTGTGTAAGACCTTATGTATGGTTTGTAATGGATTATGTACTGTGGTATCCAATATTGTTATGTCTTGCAAAAATGGTAATCCTGGGATTGCGATGTATGGCATAACAGGCATCTGGGATTAAAAATCCGGGTGTTGACACAAGCGGGGCGGGTTGCGGCACAACTTTTTCACTAATCCTTCTCTAATTTTACTAACTTTTGGGACCCCTTTTTGCCTATATTTTGTTTTGCGGGTCGTTATGCGGGTGCCGCTTGCCACCCTACCTGCACAACACAAACTCAAGGTTTTAACCCAATGAACAGTAAGGTTGTCAAGCTCACCGGTTTGCTGTAACAAAGGATTAAACAAATGGTGTGGAAGGTAATGGTTTGCAGCAAGTAAACAAGTAACAGTGGAAGATGTATCAATGGTAAAGATTGTACCGGGGTCCATAGTTCACTAGAGGTGCTCTCCTTAGATAAACAACATGGCATGAAGGGTAAACAAATTACAGCAGGGAAATTGATAGGAACTGAGCAAGGCATAACAATGCAATTACTAGTCAGAAAGATCCTATGAGGTTGAGTGGGCAATACAACAAGATACATAGACCACCATACAATTGCATCTATGACTAGAAGTGCACCTTCAGGTTATCATCCGAACCCCCTCCAATATTAAGTTGCAAGCAACAGACAACTGCTTTAAGCAAAGTGTGTAAGGTAAACAGTCCACATGTTCCATGAACAAGAGACCATTGTCTTCTCCCTAGTAGCAACAGCATATCTACAACCGAAGAGATTTCTGTCACTTCCCTTTGAAACTAGAGGCATGAACCCACTATCGAGCATAAATACCCCCTCTTGGAGTCAGTAGCAACTACTTGACCAAGATAGCTACTAACAACGGAGAGCATGCAAGATCACAAACAACACAGACATGATAGAATCATAAAGACAAAACCATTAATCAAACCAACATAATAATCTCAATATCCATCAGATCCTCGCAAACACAACATGCATGATTACAAATATATTAGATCTTGATCATGAACGGAGCTCACAAGATCTATACATGAAAGCACAAAGGAGGAGATACAACCATCTAGCTACTACATGGACCCATAGTCCAAGGTGGAACTACTCACGCATCATACCGAAGAGAAGGCCTCTGGGATGATCTTTCCTTCGGCAGGGTGCCGGGAAGAACTTCAGATCCCCCCGATCTAGGGACGATGGTGGCGGCGGCTACAAACAATTTCATGGATATTTGATCGGGTACTTAGGGTTTCTGCATCGGGGGCTTCTTATAGGAAAAGGGGGAGACCGAGGCGGCGGCCAGGGCGACCAAACCCTAGACAGGTACGGGGTGGGGCCCACCCACGTCTAGGGTGGGTCTGGCCCCTCTGGCCGGCCCCTCCGGCTCTCCTCTGGACTTCTTGTTCCCCATGGAAAGTAATTGACTTTGTCCTTTGTCCCGTCCATTTCTGAGAATATTTCTTTACTAACTTTTCTGAAACCAAAAACAGCAAAAAATAGGCATCTGGCACTGTTGCAACTTGTTAATAGGTTAGTACCAGAAAACATGTAAAAATCACCTCAAAGTGTAGACAAGCAAAGCAAAGTAGATACTAAACAAGCATGGAGCATCAAAAATTATAGATACGTTTCCAACGTATCAAGTTCCAATCCTCTATGGTTTGAGAAAGCCATGATAAAACAACAGTAAAAATATAAAATTAGATTTCAAGTTTCCTTACGAATAGCACAAGGCTCCCCAGCAACGACACCAGAAAATTCTCTTGATGGCTCCCAAGTGCAGGAGATCTATTGTATTACTTTTTAATAAATAAATGTTGTCCAACCCACAAGGATATATGGGTATTGTTTAGGAAGTTTGACAAGGAGAATAATAGTAAATGCAGTAGATTTGATGTTTTGGGTTTATAGTTTGCAAGAATGTAAAGTGCTGAAAGTAAATAGCAATAAGTAAATGCTCTCAATGAGAGAAAGCCCAATCTTCTCTACATCAAGAGGACAAGATCAAGTGTGTGTGGACTTATATGTGACAAGGAAAGTCCCATAAATCAATTAAATATTCATAAATAATGATAGATCGTGATAAATATGATTCTAAATAAAACATATAAGTCCTAAAAATAATGATGCAAAATGCACGTATCAATCTCACCACTAGATCCTAGACAAATTAAAGGGTTGTTGAACCATCGAGCTTTCTAATGGGTTTAGCCTCTATCCGTTTAGTGAATTTATCATTTGTAACAAGCATATGCGTAAACGTGCAAGGTGCCGTCTGCAGCGGCCCAACCATGTTAAGCCCCAAGATTGTGAATGGCCAAGTAATTGGTATAGTTCACAATTCTTCAGCTGGAACATATTGTTGCCGTGCATAATACTGACATCCAATGCACGTCTCGACCAGCTTGCCGGTGTCCGCCTTGGCGGTTAGCCAATAGAATCCTTGCCGGAAGGCTTTGGAGGGATTGGGGAGCGGTGTGGTTCCCGCAATCTCTGAGTTGGATCTCTCTAAGGATTTCAATACATTGCTGCTAGGAAACACATCGTAGGAATATTCCTGAGGTGTTTCTCTTATATGGCAGCCCATTTATTGTGGTATAGCCTTTTGCTTTGCGTACTATCTGCCAACTTTCGACTTCGTTTGTGGGCAGTGTTCCATCTTTGAGGTAGTCCATAAACGGTTTCTTCCAAGCCGGAGGGATCACTATTACCAAGTTAACAAATGAATCAACTGTATCCGGGTTCTCGGGGTCCACTCCTTTCATGGATGGTGTCCGTAAATGCTCCAGGAAAACATCAGGCGAAATTGGTTTGCTAGCTGATCCCCTTTGACAGCAGAGATGTAACCTTGTTGTCCTTCATTTTAACATACTTGACTTCATAGCCATCGAAGCACTTGGTTGTCTTGTCTACTTTGTCTCGATATGCCACCATCAAAGGGTTTTGTGCGTTCCAGGTGCCAGCCACCTGCTGGGCAACCAAGTTGGAATATCCACAACAAACTATGCACTTGATGCCAATATTCTTGGCTACACGAAGTCCATGAATGAGAGCTTCATATTCCGACGTGTTGTTGGTAGCATTGAAGTGGATTTGTAGGACGTATTGAAGCTTTTCCCCTGTTGGTGATTATAATAATACATCAGCTCCCGAGCCATTAAGTAACTTGAATCCATCAAAGTGCATGACCCAAGACTCTGTCTCTAGTACATGGGTATCTGCTGGCAGTTTAGTCCAATCTGTGATGAAATTCGCCAATGCTTGTGACTTGATAGCGTCACATGTCTTTTAGGTGATTTCGACAGTGGCAAGCTCAATGCATGTAACACCCTCAGATCGGTCCTATGCAAGTTTCGGCGATTCCTTCCAGACCCGCATAGAAATGATTCAATGGTGCCCACCAGGCACTTTCGGGCGGGTGGAAAACGAAGTAATATCATTACACAATAGTCCTCGATGTAACCCACAGAACAAACATATAAAATAACGACTCCATGAGTCAAGAATACAGATATATAGTATAAAGATCCAAATCACTTTTAAAATGATACATCTTCCGAGTACGGACAAGATGCAAATGGGGCTAAGAGCCCTGAAGAATAACCAATGACGTCCATAACCCCTCCTAGGCCAAGCCAGAAGGGTAACCATGCTAACGACGTGGATCTCAAACCTGCTAAACAAAAGGGGAGCCAACAAAGGGCAAATGAAAAAGAGAGCTATCATTACTGAGGCCAGTACACAGCGAGTCTTAGAATTCGGTGGTCCTCGCCTACATAGGTACTGAAGCGGCAGGGGAACATGCACTAAACAACCTATAGAGACTCGATACAACTATCGGCTATTAGAGAGGAATAATAAGGACCTATTCGGAACCAAGCTGATACTACCACCAAACATATCCATCCTGGTATTTCCCCCTCAAGACCAAACGAGGAAGTCCTACCGAGGGAACTCACATGGTTGGCAGATTTATTCATTCTTTCTGTGGTGGTTATCCAACTTACTAGTCATATCAGATACAAGTCAAATTATAAGAGTAAACTTTAGTTATAGTTTTCTATGATCGAGAACCGTGCTCCAAGTTGTCCATAACCACGGACATGGATTTTCGAAAATATTTAACCCTGCAGGGGTGCACCAAAGTTTCCACACACACCTACACCCTTGTTGTCATATCGGGTAGGTATAAGATCACAAAACATACACCCAAAGGTATGTCGACGGGGTTTCGGACAGGACGTTTCCTAGACCCAAAGCAATCACATGGGGCCGCCCCACTAAGCTATCCATAACAAAGTCGGCCGGTCTCCGAGACAGACCCAGGGTTTGCGAGAACGGCTATAAACGTCTAGGAACCCGAAAGTGTGACTAGGCTTGTCGATACCACAAAATCATGCCATGATCCAAAACATTACAGGTGCTCTACGCGCAATAGTAAATAAAGCAGTAGAGTGTGTCATAAGTACATGTTAGTAATAACACAGACGAACTAGTTTGTGGCCCCCGGTATAATACTTTGAAATCAAGTACTAAATGGATGGGGCTGCCCACACACCCCACCTGTGGTTAGCGCGCTCAATCTCATAACATGTGTTAAGAACTCGGGTCCTAGGTGGACACAAGTGGGAGGTTAAAAACCAAATATTGTCTATTACCCACCAGTGCCTCTGCATTATTTACCTACTTTTAATATTAGTTATTAAACGGTAAGTAAAGCCATGATCATCTCCACCATTAAGCATGTGCTAACCACCCAACAACGATGGAGCATCGATGATGCGAAGAAGCACCTGAGCAAGCAACTACTACTCGCAAGGCTAACTGTCTATCAATCAACATGCAATAGGAGGTGTCCAAGGCAATATAGAGGCTACAAGGAATATAACTGGTGCATGGAATCTAAAGCATCACAACACGGATAGCAATAGATCAACAGGAGGAAGTAAAGACTATAAAAAAATAGGTAGAAAGGGGAAGAATGCTCGCCCGGAAAACATTGCAGAAGGTTCATCTGAAGATCGGGGCGACACTCGCATAAACTCATCGGCCTAATCCGTGAAGAAGCAATGCACTAAAAGAAACACCAGATGCACTATTTAATACTATGACAGAAGATCGGGCATGATGCATGTATGATGCATGACATGGCAAAGATGCGATGCAATTAGGCAATATTAAGCGGAACCGGGGTTCTGACATTTAATTAGATGGTTCATGTTGTTTAGGTACTCCACAATTTAAATGTTGTCTTATGAAGGCAAAATATGTCACTGTTTCGCTACAAAATTTTAAATGGAGTCAATATAAGACTAGAAAAGCACGCATATGGCTCCATATTTAATTATGAGATGAATTGGCATAATGCCCCCAAACCACACAAAGATGTATGCAATCATGAACAATTTATGCAACAAGGATAGATGTCATATGTTATAAAAATATGGGTCGGGATAGGTAGGGGTCACACTTAGGGGTTTCGGCGAACTTAGGAGTTTGGGGTTCGACGAGGGTTCGGGCTCGCCAGGATTTGTCTTCGGGGTCTTTGGATCCGTGCATCGAGGGATTCAGGGTTCAGATCTGGGTCTCGACATCCGTGTAGGAGAACTTGGCGTGACATGTTGAAAGTTCTTCGGGTTCCGTGAATTAGATCTCGATGTCGATGGCGAACTTGAATAGACGACACCGGATTTAGTACGGTCCCTCAGGTTTGGCTTCTCATGTCGAGCATCAAAAGATCTTGCCGCCGATAAGACATCCGCAGGTGGTGTAGAGCTTAGCGGCTACAGGGAGCGAAGATTCGTTGGAACAACACTAACTTGAGTTGGTATCATCTTCACAACAACAACACGACAACCACACTTCATCACAGAAGCAAAAGAACGCACGGTAGGCAGACCAACAACACAGCAGGGCAGATGGCCGGCAAAGCATGGCGATGCGAGCCGAAGGTCGCGGGAAGAGCGCAGGGAGAAGAATGCGTCGAGGCGCAAGACAGCGATAGGCGCGAGCCTGGGAGGGCAGTGGCGGCTCTAACCTTGTAGGCCGGAACCAGGGCAACGACCGGCGGGGTGGCGCCTGCAAAGGATGATGGAAGGGCAGTCACAAGCTCGGAGGAGGATGCCTGCGCGGGGTGGGCTCAATCACGTTGATTGTGGGGCGGGTTCGAGACCGATACGGCCGAAGACGAGGTGGCGATGGCTCTGCTTGTCAGGGTGGCAGAGTAGAGGGAGGCCGGCCGCTTCTTCAGGTGAGCTTGGAGGCTAGCGGAGGAGGACACAGCGGCAGAGCGACAAAGGTGGAGGCGGCCAGCAGCCCTGGCGGCGGGAACTAGGAGGCGAGCGCAGCGGCAAAGATCGAGGGAGGGAAGCAGGCGACGGCGGGGATGGGTGAGTGGGCGAGGTGTTTCACGAGGGGAGAGAGGGAGCGGGCACGTGGTTGGTGGGCGAGGGCCTCGCGGGATTGGGGGGATCGAGCTAGCGTGACTGTGTTGGTGGCAACATGAGAGGCGAGGTGGGGCCGGAGAACACGCTGCTCGCACGAGAGAGAGGCGCGCGGGCGTGTCAAGTAGCTAGGTGTGATGCATGCGTGCGTTTGTGTGGGAGAGGGACTAGGGGAAGGTGGGGGTGTGTGTGTACATCAACAGTGGGGTGGAGAGAATCGGTTAGATAGGTTTGGTTGGGGATGGTTTTAGGGTTTATGTGGTCGTGGGTCGGGTGGCCTCCGGTTGGGCCTTCGGGCCTAGCCGGATGGACTGCCTCCCTCCAACAAAATATTTAAGGTTTTTATATTTTATTTTAAAATTCTTTTGTAAATAATTTTGATATAAACAGAGATATCCAGAAACACCGGCGTTTTGATTTGAAATAAAAGGAAGGGGATTAATATAGAAAAAAAGTAGGGCTTTTAGCAAAATAATTTTAGGCAGATAGATGCATGTTGATGTCATGATGATGCACAGAGTATTATTTAACACGCGATTTTCTAGTAGTGGTTTTACCCGGGGTGCTACAATGCCCCACTTTGCCACTCTTCCAGTAGCATCGTTGTTATTGATAATGTCGGACATTGGAGCTTTGCTCATTATTGTGATTGGGTGCTCTTGAAAATAGTGCCTTAACTTCTGAGAATCAAGGAATACTCTATAAAATAGATTTTGGTAGTGCGGGTAATCCTTCTTTGACTCCGTTAAGACCTCGCGATCTCTGAACTCCGTACTCATGCGTTGGTTCCTTTCGCTCAACCACGATGACAATGATGATTACCTGGTTGGTTGCCGCCATGTATATTAACATATGATCCATTGAATCCGGTGCTGCAAGTATAGGTATGGAGGAGAGTATTCTCTCTAACTCCTGAGTGTTGCATCTGCTTCATCCGTCCATACGAATTTTCCCACCTTCTTGAGAAACTTGTAGAGTGGCATTGCCTTTTCTCCAAGTCGACTGACAAACCGGCTTACTACTACGATGCATCCCGTCAGTCGTTGGATGTCCTTCAGGCATGTCAGACGATTGATGTTTAGGATGGCCTTGATCTTCTCTGTGTTTACCTCAATTCCATGATGGGAAACGATGAAGCCCAAAAATTTGCCAACAGGAACCCCGAAGACGCACTTCTTAGGGTTGAGCATCATATTGAACTTTCAGAGGTTATCAAAGGTTTCCTTTAAGTCGGCAATGAGGTCGTTTGATTTTTTGGACATCACCACGACGTTGTCCATGTAGGCGTGTATGTTTCAACCGATTTGGTCATGGAGGCAACGTTTTATCGTCCGCTGGTACATAGCACCTACGTTTTTTAGCCCAAAGGGCGTCGTGATGTAAAAGTAAGTACCATAGGGTGTGATGAATAAAATGGAAAATTGTTTGACTTTCACATATTGATTTGGTGGTATCCTGAGTATGCATCTAGAAAACATAGAAGTTCTAAGCCACCCGTCGAGCCAATGACTTGGTCAATGTCAGGCAAAGCAAATGGATCCTTCAGACACACTTTGTTCAAGCCGGTGTAAACAATGCACATTCTTAATTCTTTGGTTCCCTTTTTGGGCGCAAGTACAGGATTGGACACCCACTGGGTGTGAATGACTTCTCGGATAAAACTAGCCTTAAGTAACCTAGCTATCTCTTTTCCTATGGCACGTATCTTCTCGTCCCCGAAGCATCGTAGAGGTTGTTGCACCAGTTTAGATTAAGGATTGATGTTTAAGCTGTGATCGGCAAGTTCCCTAGGAACACATTTCATGTCGGCAGGTTGCCAGGAAAAGATGTCCTTGTTCTCATGGAGGAACTCGACGAGCATGCTTTCCTATTTGGGATCCAGTCTGTCGTAATGGCAGTGATCTTGGAGGCGTCGCCTACCACAAGTTCCATCAGCTTGGTCTCAATGCAGAATTGAATGCGGGGTCAGAGTCAAAAATCTACTTGTTTGAATCCGACATCTCCGAGGCATCGAACTGGATCTGGATCTCCTTGAATTCTTTACCATAGAGGACAACTTCGATGAAGGAGGCTTCACTCAGCTCACACTCCCTTGCCTTTGTGAAGCTTCTGATAACGATGATGATACCTCTTGGACCGAGTATCTTGAGCTTGTTGTAGACAAAGCATGCCCTAGTGTGGAAGGAGTGGAAGATGTCGTGTCCGAATATGACATGATACACACTCTTGAAGGTACCACTTCGAAGGTCATGCGCTCTTGGCGGTAATTGTTAACATCAACCGGAAGGGTAATTCTCCTAAGGGACCGAGCTTCCCGGCCAGGAACGACGCCATGAAACATGGCGCTGGTCTTCCTTAGGTTGCTCTCCGTCAAGTTCATCTTGTGGAGTGTATCAAGGTACAAGATGTTGATGTTTCTTCCAATGTCAACGAGGCACTTGATGAACTCTCTACCGTCAATCAAAGGGTTGATGACCATTGAATACTAGTTCTCTCTTGGGATAAGGTCTGGGTGATCCTTTTTGTCCCATGTAGCTGGAATTTACGACGAGTGCACATATTGGGGAACTAGAGGGAGTGTGGACATCCGTATCCTCAGAGAGGTTTTCTGTGCCCAGATGGTTCAAGTGCCAAGGAAAGTGTGGTAGTCGGGAGCCTTCTTTTCGAAAGGGTTCTTGCCCTTACCATCGCCCTTGTCGTTGTGTTTGGGTTCCACGTCCTCATCCATGTCATCTAAATCCTTGGAATCTTCATCCTTCTTCTTCCCTTTACCCTTGTCACACGATCGACTCTTCCAGCTTCACTTGTAGCAGAATCAGGGTCTTCCTTGAGGTCATTAACATACTTGCATTGACGGTTGGTGTGAGTAGCTTTCTCATTGGCGTCGAGATGTATGAAACACGGCATATCATGGTACTTATCGTATGTCTGGGGAATGCGGGGCGTAGTGGGTGTTGTTTCACTACCACGTTGCTGCCCATGACCAGCCCCCGACCATAGCCAAGTTGTCCGCCTTCGCCTCTGCCAACGAACGTCATGGCGACCATGTCAGCTGTTCGATTTTCTTTAGGCAAATTCTTCTGTGTATTGCTATTCTTCTTAGCTTGTGGGGATAGCCACTGCAAGTAGGGAACCGCAAGCATCATCGTTGGCAGCTGCAAACTCACTAGCCTTGGTGATCATGGAGTTGAGGTCCAGTTTGCCCTTTTCTTGAGTGCCCTTCAACATCCAACCGGAGAGGTAGGCCAGGGAAGACTCATATTTTTCTTGTACACACCGCTGTAGGCCACCAATAGTGCAGGGACGCTTGTACGAACCCTCGAAGTTCTTGGTGAACACTTCATGCATGTCCAAACAATTGCAGATTGATTTCTCCGACAAGTCATTGATCCATTGGCGGGTGATGTCGGATAACATCATTGGGAGGTACTTGACAACGATGTTGGGGTTTCCCCTGCGATTTCTACCGCTTTGCTGTAGTCCTGCAACCAAGTGGTTGTCCTAGCCGTTTCCTCGTAGGGCTTGATAGTCTTGTCAATCTGGAAACCCTTGGGGTAAGTTGTGGCCGATATGTCTGGTTCGAAACAACGTGGTTCTAGGTATGGCTCCTCCTAGGCTTCGTAGATCTTTTCAAGGCACATACGCGCATCATACATTTCCATTTGGTTCTTGTACTTATCGCCGCCATGGGGAGGGGAGTGGTGCGAGTGGGGAGACTTACGCGGTCCTCCTTCGCCATGGTGGATGCTTGGCGGCGATGGTGGTGGTGGCGGCGGTGGATTAGCTTTCTTGTTGTTCATGTCCTGGTCATCATCACGCCTATCTCGGTTGCTCGCCGGGCGCGGAGGATCTTGGTGCGACCTGCTCCTGTGTCTATTTTTGCCGCTGTGCTCTCCATCATGCCAAGTCTGCTCCATGTTGTCACGAATAACGATGCCGCCCTGAGGGCGTCTAGGTGGAGGTATGTTCGTATGGCGGTGAGCTTTCGGGTCTTCGTGATGTCGAGAATGTCGTGGAGGTGGGGGTGAGCGACAGGGGTGAGCCTTACCTCCATGGTCGGAGGATATGGGGATGACATCTGTCCTGTTGTGTGCGTCTCTCCGTCTTTGTTCTAAGGAACCCATGCATGATCTGACATCATGAGGAGATATTGCCCTTTGTTAGTTGTTGAAGCTAGAATGGCAATACGCTGGGCCAGATTCGAGCCTCTGAGAGGTGGCCTTTTCCTACTATTTGACATCCTTGGCGACAAGGTCATAGACTTGATCCAGCACTACGGGTGATCTATCCTGCTCTAGTAAGGTTTTGGCGAAGGCCATGTTGAGGGTGGGCGTTGGCATGACTTGATTCCCAGCCTTATCAATGTAGGGGGTAGCTTTTTTCGGCTTTGTCGGAGCCCACCCCAAGTTGCGTCTGATGCTTGGATCGTGAACGACGCGAGCCAGAACTTTCTTGGCCTTCTGTTTCTTGAGCAGGTTCTTGTACTATGTTTGCATTGCTTTTGCCACCTCGATCAATTTTTGCGCTCTGGCTAGGTCTTTATCTATCTTTGCGCCTTTATTCGTGATGTTCTACACCTCCTTCAAGAGCTTCTGGCGCTTCTCATCGAGCTCGACCACACTCCCGATATGAGCGATGGTGATAGGCTCGGCGAGGGTTTCGCCATAGATAACCTTGTCGACGGGAGTGATGTAGATGTTGCCAGCCGCTGAAGTGGACGACGGTTGTAGTGGTTTTTCCTGGTTGGTAGTGCTGGGCCCGGTGGAGAGTTCATGTGGCTGTTGCATGGGGATAGCCGGAGGAGGCATGGCCCTTGCCGGATCCGATGCGTCAACAACATTCTTGGACGCTGCTTGTCCAGCATCGCTTGCTTTTGGTAGAGCTGCTCTGGTTTGCTGATATTCTTCAATCACATTCCTGATGGCAACCAACACCTAATGGGAAGTGACAGGCTTGTCGACGCACTCCTCGCGCTCGATCTCCTCCTCGATCTCCCTCATGGCAGTCTCGAGTTCCTCTGAGTTGGCCCCAAGCTCCTCCGAGTCCATGCTCATGTTGGTGTAGAGTGCGTCTAAGACTGACTCGGAGGGAGCATCAGCTTCTTTGATGGCGGAGCCCGACGTAGAGGCGAAGTGACCAATGAATTGGCTTTCTGTCTACAACAGCGATATCAGCCTAGGCCTGCTCATTAAACAAGGCAAAATCGTTAATGTTTTTGACTATTCGGACAAGAGTGAGGTTTGCAGTGTCCTGTTGCCTCCTTAGCGTATGCCTAAGAAGTGTTCCGGGCATGAGTCCTTTGATGAAGTGGTAGATCGTGTCATTGATGGTAAATCCCTCAGCCTTAGCCACATGGCGAGATACTCATGGGGTTTTCACCATCTCTTTGAATGCAACGATCCATATTGAAGATGGTTATGCTGCCGACAAAGTGCGACCTCTACTTCTGTAACACTTGGGGGAGCGAAGCGGATCTGCTTTGGTGGGTGGGCCTTGATTGTTCTGGTCTAAGCCGGCAAACTCCAAAGAGAGATCCGAGCTCGATCCTTCCGTGAACATGTCTTTCCCGAAGGTGGTCTGTGCAGACCTTGACGCGTGTCCGACTTCCTGGGAGCTAGAGCCTGAGCCTGTACCGCTGATGAAGAGGTGGATGTCCCTGATTGGAACAATGGAGCAGCGGGTGGGGTTTGACTTTGTCGGGATCCGGAACTCATCGGGTGGGATGATCAGAATACTGCCAGAGAAGAGGACATGCCCAATGGCTACGGTGTCGTCGATTCCCGCGAACAGATTGTACCTCGCCCGGTGTAGAGCTCTAAGTGCCTCTTGCCCCACGGTGGGCACCAACTGTCGTGGTATTTCCGATGAGTACACCATGGAGGGGTCCTCACATAGCGTGTTTAGAGAGGTGGGGGAAGGTGGCGAGTTGGCGGGTACGAGGTAACACAACTTACCCAGGTTCAGATCCCACGACGGTGGCTGTGAGACCTTGGTGTATGGCTTAATAGGATTGATAGTATACCCATACCAACAAGTTGCAACTTCTTTTTTGTAAGCTCATCTGAAAAAAATCTAAGGTTAAGCGTGCTTGGCCTAGAGAAAATTGAGGATGGGTAACCGATCGGGAAGTGGATATCGGGTGTCCACAAGTGAGAACAAAGTGCGCAGAAAAGACTAGTGTTGGTCTGTGGGGTTAGTCTAGACATCCTATTGAGCTGCTAGGAGTGACATCCTCTAGTCCGGAGAGGCCTGGGTGTTACAAGTGGTATCAAAGTCGACGCTCGCGATTACACGGCCGTGTGCGGGTTAGTGGCGGACATGTGGAGCATGGCGCGGGTGTCTTGGAGTGGACACGTCACGTCACATGTGCCGACACTAGACACACAAACATATGCCAAGAGGGGACATTTCTGGCTTGTGGTTGATCGATGATGGCATCGATCTTCTAAAGATGGGTGTACGTGAGACCCTGAAACATGGCTTAATAGGATTGATAGTATACCCATACCAATAAGTTGCAACTTTCTTTCAGAAAGCTCATCTGAAAAGAACTCTAAGGTTAAGCGTGCTTGGCCTAGAGCAATTTGAGGATGAGTGACCGACCGGGAAGTGGGTACCGGGTACGCACGAGTGAGAAAAAGTACACATAAAAGACTAGTGTTGGTCTTAGGGTTAGTCTAGAGATCCTATTGAGCTGCTAGGAGTGACAGTCTGGTCTGAGAGAATGGGGGGTTATAGTGGCGGAATCCTACTCCTACTATAAATCACTATAATGATATGTGAGGTATATGAATCGATGTAAGTTGTGTCCTAAAGGATCCTAGAGGTCCGACTTATAAAGGAGCTAGGAACTAGGGTTACAAGAAGAGTCCTAGCCGGACAGGTTTCAAAGTCCTACATTAACACTACCTAGTCTTTGTGTCTTGCACTCCAAGGCTCCAGGTTGTTTTGTCGCCTTCCTATATCTAGGACGAGCCTCACTTCTCGATCCGTCTAACTGAGCTTTCCAGCAAACCATAGGCCTCGCTACCAACTGTGGGTCACCCGGGTTAGCCGGATTAGAGACGTGCTATGATGATACCCATTTAGCATATCCCCAACAAGGATTATGCTCTAGATCGAACAACCCCTTCTCAGGAGCCTGTTCTCCTTATATACAGGTGATGCACTGGTTTACAAAGTACAACCAGCTACAGTACTGGAGCCAGTGGGGCTTGCCGACTGTTCATCTCCAGTGCCATTACAAGAAATGTGTTAACTAGTTACCTTTTCTTAACGACCATGATTTTTTGATCATAGATCTATGACCATTTCAATTCAGTTGGCCTTAGGATATTTGAAAGGGTCCAAACCCTAAGAAACTATAACTTTTTTGTCAGGAAGGTCATAACTTATACTAATTCATCATAACATAGGCTATGACCTTAATTTTAGACGACTACGATCAATTTACATGGTCATGGATACTATGTATGATTATTTTAAAATACATATCACCACCTCAGCAAGTTGGTCCACATGTTGTATCCATTTGTCAACTTTTGCTGGTATGTGTGCATATGTATCATATCCATATGTCAATTTTTGCTTAGTTGTAAGCACGTTGACCTGTTGACCATGCTACTGATATATAGGACTCATATATTGACCTATTAACAGACCGACAACTTAGCAAATTCATGTATATGCCATATCCACGTGTCAATTTTTCCTACGTAGCGAATTTATATTACAATTTTTAATTAATTTAATTCACGCACACAACGAGTCAAGTAACAAATTGAGATGCGTGCTTGGCCTAAACGGAACCACCTCTTAGCCGCCTCCTCTCAGCCTAGCCGCCGCCTCCTCCATAGATCGGTTTCTCCTCCTCCGGCCGGCCACGCCGGCGTAAGGAGGGGTGGGGAACCCGATTTATGGGTGGAGCTTTCAGTAAAATTAGTGTTTTGAGAGATTAGATTGAAGTTTTAGTAGTTATCTTTTTTGATCTCTACGTCAATAAAGATGATATCGTCTACGTTCAACAACGAGATCTTCTTCGTGGCGTCAATGACAGTGTTGTAAGATTACAGTTTTGTACGTATGGTTTTTCAGATCTTACTTCGCCAAGTCGATTTTATAGTTTTTTTCATGGTTGTCGCGAGAATTACACTTGCAATATTTGTCCCGGATGCTACATCCTCGACAATAGTGATTCGTACCATCGGTTCGCCAGAGATGTCGACCAGGCCGTTCGATTACTTTTGACTGAAATACTGGTGTTGGTACTCTTGCCGATGTTGATTGATTATTCGAATGACTGCGCACGTGCACGCAACCTTGGCACTGCGGTTCAAATTAACATTATTGGAGAAATACTGGCCAACATCCTCGACAATAGTGATTCGTACCATCGGTTCGCCAGCGATGTTGACCAGGCCGTTCGATTACTTTTGACTGAAATACTGGTTCTTGCCGATGTTGATTGATTATTCGAATGACTATGCACGTGCACGCAACCTGGCACTGCAGCTCAAATTAATATTATGGGAGAACGCTCGTTGGTATTTACAGGTTGTGGTTTGATATAGTTCTTGGCTGGCTTAAAAAAATTCAAAATAATGTTTTTTAAAAAGAGTTTAAAAATCTTAATGTTTTAATAGTTTCTTTAGAAAAGAGGCTCCCACAAGGGATTCCAACCAACAACCTTCCCTCTTCTTCTCCAATGGAAGAAGACCACGGTAACAATCAAATTGTCAAGCTGGCCCACGCACGGTATTAATGAAGGATATCAGTTATTTGGTCTGGTCCTATCGGTCATGTATACAGAAAAGGGAGCGGGCGAGAGTTTTCGGTCAATGGCAGATTTTGGTCAATGACAGTGAAGTTTGATGTTTTTTAAATAGAGTAAATTAATTATTTGAGTAATGTCACCGTACATCTTGCATATAATCTCGGATTGAATTGACCCAAAAATATATTTGTTTCATAATGATAAGGTTCAAAACTTTCGTATTTATCATTCTTATTTTACATTCTAAATTTGAATTTTTTTGAACATCTTATTTTTTCAAAAACATAATGTTACCATCAATTTTAAAATAGCATTCTAAAGGGGCCGAGTCTAGGGGTGACCTCGCTAAACTTTCAGTGAATCTCTGATAAAATAGTATATTATGAATCTAAAAACATTTTTTGCAAAAAATCACGACCATTAAATAATGTACCTATAGTTCAAATCAGACCGACTTTCTACCGATTCGACAGAAATTTGTTTTTTTCACATGGGTGGACGAAAAGGTTTAAGATACCTCGTTTGAGACATTTTCCATGAAACAAGCTTTAGTATTTTAAGAAATGAGGTGGTACATGTAACACCCTCGAATCGGTCCTATGCAAGTTTCAGTGGTTCCCGCTAAACCCACATAAAAATAATTCAAAGATGCCCACCAGGAACTTGCGTGCGGGTGGAAAACGAAATAATATCATTACACAATAGTTTATGATGAAAATCACATAACATATATATATATATATACAACAATGACTCAAAGAGTCAAGAATACGGATATACAATACAAAGATCCAAATCACCTTAAAAACGATACAATATCTGTGTACAGATAATATGCAAATTGGGCTAATAGCCTTGAAGAATAAACAATGGCGTCCATAACCCTGCCCAGGCCAAGTCGGAAGGGTAAGCCTCCTAACAACGTTGATCTCAAACCTGCTAAACAAAAGGGGCGCCGAAAAAGGATAAAGGAAAAAGAGAGCGATCAGTACTGAGGCCAGTACACGGCGAGACTTAGAATTTGCCGGCTCTCCCCTACGTAGATATGGTGGACTGAAGCGGCAACGTATCATGCACTAAACAACTTATAAAGACCGGATACAACTATCGGCTATCAGAGAGAGAGATAAGAAAGACCTATTCGGAACCAACCTGATACTAACACCAAACATACCCATCATGCTATTTTCCACTCGAGTCCAAACGAGGAAGTCATTCCAAGGAAACTCACATGGTTGGCAGTTCTATTCATTCTTTCCATGGTGGTTATCCAACTTACTAGTCATATCAGACAAGTCATATTAGAACAGTAAACTTTATTTATAGTTGTCTATGATCGAGAAACTGTGCTCCAAGTTGTCCATAACCACAGACACGACTTTTCGAAAAGATTTAACCCTATAGGGGTGCACCAAAGTTTCTGCACACACTTCAACCCTTTTTGCCAGATCGATTAACATACACCCATCAGTATGTCGGCGGGACCTTAGACACGACGCTTTACCAGACCCAAAGCAAGTACATGGGGGCCACCCCACTAAGCTACCCATAATGAAGTTGGCTGGCTCCAAAGACGGACCTAGAGGTTGCGAGATTGTCCAAGAGATCAGAGGCCATAGGTATAATCTTCAACATAACGACACACATCTTAAATAGTACAGTAGTAAATACGCATCGAGCAACACAAAATAAACATGGTATAACATGACATATATGGCATGACATGGCATGAAAACTTCAAACTAGTTTGTGGCCCCAGTACAGTATATTGTAATCATGTACTAAGCCGACAGGGGTGCCCATACACCCTACATGTGGTTAGCGCTCTTAGTCTCGGAACAGGTGTAAAGAACTCGGGTCCTTGGTGGACACAGGGGGCGGGATAATAACAAGATGTCAACTATTACCCACATGTGCCTCTACATTAATTATATCTACTCCCAACATTTAATTATCAAGTTGTAATTATAGACATGATCATCTCCACCATTAAGCATGTGCCAACCCCCAACAATGGTGGAATATCGACGACACGAAGAGACGTCTGAGCAAGCAACTACGACTCGCAAGGCTGACTGACTACCAAAAACCAGGTAATAGTAGGTATCCAAGGCAATATAGAGGCTAAAAGGAAATATAAATGGTGTATGGAAACTAAAGCAATGCGACACGGAAAGTAATAGATCAACAGGAGGAAGTAAAGACTATAAATGCAAAATAGGTAGAAAGGGGGAGGTTGATCGCTTGAGAAACACTGCCGAAGGTTCATCCAATGAACGGGGCAAAGCTCGCATCAACTCATCGGCCTAATCTGAAGAAGCAAAGCACTATAAGTGACATGGGTATGCCCTACGGGTGCCTGATGTTGGCCTACCCGGTCTGGCCTTGCAGAATCCCATGCAATTATTCACTAAGCCCATGAAGGATTCGGGTGACCCAGGCCCATGGAGGATGCGACTCATTGAGGAACACGGCTAGCTTTAGATAGAAATTCAAAGGGTAAATCCCTAATCTATAACTGACTCGACCTACCCCGAGACCTATCCTCCCCATACAAAGGCCAGGAGGGCACAACGAGAGGGAACTCACCTCATAACCTAGCACACAACTCGCCAGATCCAATATGCGCACCCCTATAACCTTTGGCATCGCCATCAACAAAGAGCAAACAAGAAGGAGTAGGGTTTTCCCTCCGGGGGCCTAAACCCAGGTTAACTTTCTGTCCTCGTGTTGCTTGTAAGTTAGACATTCCGTGATCTCCAACATCCCCTCCTTCTCCAGAATCCAAGTCCATGATAATGGGCATTGACGAGTCAAACCTTCGTTAATTGGCGCCGTCTGTGGGAACTGGGGATGCTGATGTAGCGGTCATGATGGACCCATCCGCTATGATCTTTGACTCCTATGTGACGGAGAACCATCTTCTTTTCGGCACTATAGACTTCACCATCCACTCGCCGACGACTCGCCAAGACTTTGATTCCTTATAAGATGGAGTCGACATGATGCTCGAGAGCATATGCTTCTAGGTGGGAAAGGTTGGCACCCTTTGCCTCCCTGGACGGGTGGTGCCTCTAGAAATCGCACCTGCTTCATGGGTGTCGTCAATTGGTGTCCTAAGCGCACCTTCGCTGGCGTACAATTCGAATGACAACAGCTGCTGCAACTCTGATCTCTGTGACCCTCCTACGAAGGAAGGAACCTACGGTTCCGGATCTAAGAGGTGCGGGAGTAATGATCTCCCCTACTGCTTCATGTGCGCGGCCATCATCGACGCTCAAAATGATAACAGAGCAAATCCACAAGCTCCCCCCAATGCTGCAAACGGAGGACCCGTTCCTCCGCCAAATCCTCCGAATCCCAACACCGCGAATGGGGAAACCCCCTTCCTATAGACGCTTCGCGTGATATGCTGATGGGCTACCACTGGCTCCTCATGAAGGAGCACAACCGATAGGTTGCGTAGCACAAACATCATGAGTAGCGTCGGAGGGAAGCCGATGAATCAAGCATGCGCGAGCCGCGCTTTCCTATGTCGGCGGGTCCTCCTCCAAAGGCTATGACGGCCACGCCACCCACAAGATCCGTTCTCGGCTCGAGCACATGGATCCTGCCGCTAGATGCGAGGCCACAAAGGCAATCTACTTTTCCTTCATGTCGATGGACTCGCAGGGCAACATAATGCCCAAAACACCGCATGCCACTGTTATGGCAGCCACCATGTACCTGGCAGCAAACCCTCCACCGGCCAAGGATCCCATACACGAATCCATAAATCTATGATTACGGGCCTTGGGCTCATGGGGGGCACGCTAATTGGAGAGACGGCCCTGGAGCCCAATAAAAAGAATGTGGTGAAATTGACAAAGATTCGCACACCCTCATTTGACAAGAAAGAACACGATCTGTCATGGCGATGCTGCAGCCCACGGCGAAGGAGCTGTAACTATGATGCTCGTGATGAGCTCATGCAGCGCAAGATCGACAAATCACGCACAAAACATGCATGATCTACAGAATTGGAGGACGAATACACGAAGCTCTGCGGCGCCAGATGCTTCAGCAGAGCCATACAGCAGACTCGGATGCCCAAGGGCTTCAACCTCCCGTCGGACAACCCAAAGTTTGACGGCATACAGGAACCGAAGATCTGGCAAGATGACCACATCTCATCGGTCAAGCTACATGGTGGAAGAAAGAATACAACCATGCACTGCCGTCATCTGCAGCTGAAGGGCGTAGCCAGAGCCTGGATCAATAACCTTCCCTCCGGATCCATGCATAGTTGGGAGGAGCTGGTCTACAGCTTCACCCGGAACTTCAAGGGAACCTGCAAGAGGTCATCCTCCATCGAAGAGCTACGCGCCTACTGCCAACGGTCCAACGAGTTGATCCGCTCCTATGTCCAGTGTTGGTCCGTCATGAAGAATTCCGCCAAAGACATCTTGGAAGAGAGGACAATCAACGCCTTTAATGGTGGCGTCAGGCGCCACGAATTCAGAGAGGAGCTGGGCCGGATCAAGCCCAAAACCATTGATCATCTGATGGACATTGCCAACCACTGGGCGGATGGTGAAGATGTCGTCAACCGAACCCGTTCTGATGATGAAGATGACCATGGCCTCCGAAGTGACCGCTGAGGAAAAAGAAGAGCGCACGTCTAGGACGGTCATGAAGAGGCCGCTATGGTCACGGCTGGTGACGAGGTTCGATCTCGTCAATGCCCATTGTTATAGACTTGGGTTTTGGAGAAGATGGGGATACTGGAGATCGCGGAACGGTTAATAGACAAGCAACATGGGGACACGAGGTTTACCCAGGTTTAGGCCCCCGGAGGGAAAACCCTACTCATGCATGTCTGCTCTTGATTACAGCGGAACCGAGGGTTACAGGGGTGCGCAGATGCAATCTGGCGTGAGGTGCGTATGTTGTGAGTATGATCCTCCTCGCCGTGCCCTCCTAGCCTTTACATGGACATGCAGGTCCCGGGCGCAGGTCGAGTCGGTTACATATTAGGGTTTATACCCTTTGAAATTCTATCTACTCTAGTCGTGTTCTCCAAGGATCCGAAGGCATCATGGTCTTAGGCCACCCGAAATTTCCACGGGCCACGTATCTTATCGTGGGCCTTCCTTGGGCTGGACTAGGTATGCCAATGTTGTGTACCCATGGGGTATAACCACGTATGTAGCCCCCAAGTGTTCAGTCGAATCATAGATTCGGCAGATGACTCTTCAATCTTTCGGGTGCAGTTGAACCTGTTTAAGAGAAAAATGTTTTAGTTCATATGGATTGTTGATGCGTGTGCCTGACTCTCCCGACGGATCAGGGCCAGTTAACTGTCATAGGACAAAACAACACGATCTTCTTCAGAGTCGAGTCCCTAGACTCGAATCCGGAATGAATGCTGGCGTAATTCGACTCAGGACGCTGAGGTCTTATAGAAGTCGAATCCCAGTGGTTTTCAAGTGGTATACCAAACACGTCCGTCAGGATTTTCGTCGTGCCTACTGACACAGAAGTTTTACTGGCAGAGCGCAGTCAGGTGCGTTACCAGGCCATCAAATGATATCTGTAGGACTTATCTTTGCGTCGAAGACATGGCATTCGAAATTTTATCACCATGGAGGTGTTTCGGGTGGCCAAGGAGATTTCTTCTGACTTAGCATTGATTTGGGAAGAGTTGCCAAAAAGATTCTGTTGTGTTTGATTCGAAGGATCACAGTCGAAGAATTCATAGGGTGCGCGGCCAGCGCTCCCTATGGGAGTAGAGCCCGAGTGTCTGTTCGAGTCGTAGACTCGAGCAGAGACTTTTAGTTCAGTTGTTTTCAGTTTAGGTCCGAAGGACACAATTTTTTTGTATGCTCGACCACTCCTCCCTATGGGAGTAGCCCCCGAGTCCGAAGTGGAGTCACAGACTCGACAGAGGACTCGAATATAGTCGCGAGTTTTAGTACTTTAGTCATTCTCATGTGTGTGGCCAGCGCTCCTGATAGGAGTAGCCCCCAAGTAGTTTCTTGAATCGTAGATTCGAGTAAGTACTTGATTGATTAGCCGAAAACTTCGGCCGTTGCTGGCTTGGCCTTGATCATGTTAGTGCTGACGATTGTTGATCTCAACCGTGTGCGGCGGCATAGATGATGCGACGGAACGACTGTGGGTCCCACCGTCTGACTTGAAGTTGACTAGTCACGCGCAGACATGGCGAAAATTATGGCATCTCCTCAGTTTCCGTGCGTAGTGGATGGCGTGCTGGCGACGGTTCGTTGCTGTGCTGAAACATGTAGGGTTGGATCTTGGGTGCACGCTAGGGCTTCTGGATCAACGGCTCGTGTTCGTCGTCTTCCTCTTTTAATACCATGGGTAAACAATGATTTTCGTTTTACCCTTTTCCATTTGCTCCTCGCCATTGCCTCCATTTTCGCAAGAACTTCCTCTCTCCGCTACGCACTAGAATTTCTTCGCGCCTTTCCTTCCTCTTTTCTTTGCGCGCACCGTCGCACTCGTGGACGCATGATGGGAAAGACCAAGAAAGCTGCTGCCGGAGCTGGCTCGAGCGCCGCCGCTGGCGACAAGAAGACCGTCGCGACCACCCGCATCACGGACGGCGGGTGGAGGCACACAGAAGTGCGCGATGGGGATCTGCGCAAGCTATGCAATTCTGGGTTGATCCCCCAGAAAAAGGAGGACGTCATCCTTCCTGGTGATGAGGTAATCCCCCGCCCACCCTTAGGGTTTCGGGTGATGGTTGTTGCCTTTATCCTTCGCGGTCTTTCGCTTCCTGTCCATGATTTCCTTCGTGGAATCCTCTTCTTCTATGGGATTCAGTTACATCATCTGTCTCCCAATTCTCTTCTCCATGTCGCCTGCTTCATAACTCTTTGCGAGTGCTGGCTCGGTATCGAGCCACACTTTGGCCTCTTTCGGAAGCTCTATTTCGTGAAGAGGCAGTCCGACACCGGTGGAGCCTATCCGCTTGGTGGCTACATCATTTCTGTCTGCCTTTTCGTCCAATTCTTCTCCTTTTCTATCTGCGAGTCCGTCTAGCAATGGCGCCGGAAGTGGTTCTACACCCATGATGCTAAGCTGGACGGTCAGCAATATGGGCTTGCCCCTTTTGACTCCGATCAGAAGATCTTCCCAAAGAGATCGTGGAAGAACCACATCTTGGAGGGTAAAGCTGCGGAGGTGGAGAGACTCTACCAGTGGGTGGAGGCTCTTCAGCTGGTGCCAGGAAAAGAGGTCAACGGTGTCGACATCATCCGCACTTTCCTCAAGCGCTGGGTGCGGCCGCTCTAGGATAGGTGCACCCAATGTTCCTCTACACCGGCTCTAGCGATCCAATGAGGGTTTCATCCAAAGAGTTTTCTTCGGGTGACCTGGATAGGGCCCTTCGTCCCCTGCTGAAGGCCAAGGTCGATGAGGAACTCCCGGGGAAATCTTTGACTCCTCCTCTTAGCGCCAATAAAGGGGTTTCTCAGGTAATGCTTGTCTGTGCGCGTAGCACTTTTTTGTGTATTTGTTGTTTGCTGTTGTTACTTATCTTGTTTCTCTTTTTATTTTTGCTTGTAGTGCCTCCAGGTTACAGGGTCTATGCCTCCTCTGCCTGAAAAGTTTAGGGAAGCGCCAGAAAATGAGGAGGTAGACTCCGAATCTGAGCTTCCTCCAGCGCAGTCGCCTACTGCAGATGCTCCCGAGGCGAGTGAAGGACAGACCTGCAAGCGCTTCCGGAGTGAGTCTTCGGATGTGTATAGTCCACCAACTCCAAGGGGTCCTTCCTTCATCGAGCATCATGGCGAGTATGATTGTCGTGGGAATGACCACGGCAGATGCTGCAATCGGCAGCAAGTAGTAGAACATGGGGCAAGGGCGGCCAGCCATCTGCGGTGTGAGATGAGGGCTGAGACACAAGGGTTTACCCAGGTTCGGCCCCCTGGAGGGTAAAGACCTACTCCTGCTAGATTGTATTATGGTGAGAGTACAATGGGGCGAGCTCGACGGCTAGGCGGCGAGTCGCTTGGGTGTATGATGGAACGTATCCTCTATGCGTCCTCTAGGGAGGTTTATATAGACTCACCTCGCTAGGGTTTACAGATCACAACTGAATTAGTTAAGGATTTAGAGATTCTATGACCTAGTCCGACTGGGCCTAACTACGCTTCTAGGACTTCAGCTTCTAGTCGCTTGAGTCCACGCCAAGTCTTGATCCAGTCGCCGTCCTGCAGGCCAACTTGCTGACGCTTGGGCCAGTAGGAAACGTCCTGCTAGGTATACCCCGGTAGGCATATCCCCATCAGTAGTCCCCGAGGCCGTTGTTGATTTGTCGCAGGTGTTCGCTGGCAGTCGGAGTATGCGGGTCCAATGCGGACGCCTAGTCGAATCGGCGGCGGACTCCTGAATAAAGGAAAGAACTAGTCATTTAGTCACAATAACGGCGACCAATCGTGCCACAGCTCGGCGATCGGGTTGGCAAATACTTAGTCACTGTTATAGTGATCGGGTCGGCGAGTCGGCGAGTCGCTGGGAGCGACGAGTCGAATAGTTGAAGTTGGACCGTCAACTAGGGTCAAACTAGCCGTTGGGTAATCCAACGGTAACTTTGGCGTAATTACAGCGTAGTAACGGCCCCCGAAACTGGTGGGTAGCAACCGCTATATAAGGGTAATGAAAGGTGAACGGGGAAACACTTCTTCTTTCTTCCTCCGATTCCGCCCATCTCTGTTTCCCCATTCCGTGCAACGATCAGAGCAATCTAGAGATCCTCGACCTCCACGAAGTTCCAACCGATGGCCCCCTCCACTGAGCCATGGGGAAGATCCAAGTGCACTAAGGCGCTACTAGCATCCTTCGAGGAGGCTAGGATCCTCCGCGCCGGCAGATGGCGCATCCCCGCGGCTGGAGAAGTGACTCCGGATCCGCGCGAGGGAGAGTTCATTTGCTTCACCAGCCACCTGGAGCGAGGGCTGGGCTTCCCAACTTCCCTATTCTTCCGTCATTTCTGCGCTTACTACGGAATCCAGCCATCGGATCTGGGTCTTCATAGTATCGAGCAGCTCGCCATCTTCGTGGCGTTCTGCGAGTGCTATCTAGGCTACATGCCCTAATTTCCCCTGTGGCAAGACTTGTTCCATAGGAGAATCAGCCGCGAAGAGACAGGTGGCCCGATGCTAGATGCGGGCGGCCTGACATTCCAGCTGAAGTCGAAGGCATCATTCTTCGATCTGATGCTGCGCGAGGCGGCGAACGAGTGGAAAACGTTCTGGTTCTACGTCACCGAGTCGACTCTAGGCGATGACGTGGCGCTTCCAAGATACTCTGTCGACCGGCCCGAGCCGCGTCGGCTCCAGGTCGCCAAGCTCCCGATGGACCGGCGGATGGTTGTTGACGAAATGTTGCAAACCATCCGCGGCCTGAAGAAGAAAGGTCTCCAGACCATCAACCTCTACAACTGCTGGCTCGGGCGGCGGCTCGTGCCCTTGGCCAGCCGCGACCACTATATGTATGAGTATACAGGTAAGAACGACCCGACGAAGTCCTGCCTCGTCGAGTGGAGACTCAACGACTACACCCTGGCCCTGAAGAAGATCACTTAGGCGGTGTATCTTGATGCGAAGGATGGGGTCGCCCCTTATACTACAAGGCGCCCATCTCCGACGGTACGTTGTTATCCTGTTAACACTCGCAATCGCAGCTTGTGCATTCGCGGTCGTGCTAAGTTTGTTTGTTCTTGTTGCAGTTGTTCCAAGTGGTGGAAGGGTGGCTTCCACCCGCAGATGATGAGAACTCGAGCTCGTCCGTCCAGGACGGAAGAGAGTCATCTCCCGCCAAAGATGACACCGATAGCGACGGAGGCGACGACGACGACAACGGAGAAGACGGACCCGTGGAAGTTGCTGCCCCCACGGTTCGCAAAACCCGCGGCCAACACCAGCGCGAGCTCGAAGCTAGAAAGAGCCTCGAGCCCCACGATGACAATGACGACGAGCTTCCTGAGCACACCTAACATCGTGAGGCCACGCCATCGAAGAAGAAGAAAGCTCCACCGAAGAAGAAGGCGAAGCCAGTGAGGCAGATATCTCCGCCCCGATCTGCGAGCAGCTCCGATGCCACCAGCTCGGCTGAGGACGCAGCGGCATACGCGACCGTGGCTACAGGCGCTACCGCCCCCAGGGACGAGGCGCCGCTGGCGTTGTTGCCACCGCCATTCGCCCCAATTGTTAGCGTGGGGGCTGCTCCGGCCGCAGGGGCCTCGCCACCAAGGGGTGCTCCCGCGGATGTTACCACGGAGGCTCCTGCCGCGGCTTCATCTTCGAAGAAGCCATCAGTGTCTTGGGCACACGACGGGTTCGAGACGGGCCTTACTCGGAGGCTAGGGCCCGAGCTGGAGAAGCCGGCCAGTATCCGCACCGGTCTACGGTTCATACCAGTCGCCAAGTGAGTGCTGTTTGTCTGCTTATTTTCCGTTTTAGTCGGACAGTCTTATTCATAAAACTGTTTCACAAGACTAGTGTTAAAAAGATCGGCCATCCTTCTGTGGCCAAGGTTCCGCCAGTCGCCACCGAGGTGTCGGCGGATTGCTCGAGGAAGAGGAAAACCGACGACATCGCTGCTCCCGCCGAAGGTGTTAAGAGGATGAAAGGCAACGACGTCATCACGGTCTCTGATGACTCGGCGGTTGCTCCGAGCGATCCTCCGACTGTGGCGGGAGTGACCTCGAAGACCAAGGACAGTGTTGACTCACCCGATGTGGCTGAGCCGGCTCCGAGTGGCGCAACGGCATATGCAGTGACCTTCCCTCGCTTCATGGCGAAGGAGGCCACAGCGAGTGCCTCGGCGCCGACGAGCCGGATGCCTGGGGTCGCCGAGGTGGAGGTTGAGCAGCGTCGCGTCCATACTCCGGTCGTGCTTGCGTCTGTTGATGCGCTGGAGCTTCACGGCATGTTAGGTGCTGCCATCCAGGTATGTCCAGTCCCCGAGGATCGGGCCACTGAATTTCAGTGGTCGGATTCTTAAAGTTTTTATATCATTCAGTCCCCGAGTGCCTAGTCGCTGAATCTCAGCGGGTGGGCACTGAGGATTTTCATTTTCCAGTCCCCGAGTGCCTAGTTGCTGAATTTCAGCGGGTGGGCACTTAGGAATTTAATTGTCCAGTCCCCGAGTGCCTAGTCGCTGAATTTCAGCGGGTAGGCACTTAGGATTTTCATTGTCCAGTCCCCGAGTGCCTAGTCGGTGAATTTCAGCGGGTAGGCACTTATGAATTGTTTGTTGTTGACGTTGTAGTGTGTGCTCAGGGCCTGTAGCGCGAGTCGACCGAACGGCTCGCTGCAAAGTGTCGCTTGGAGAAGGAGCTCGTTGCCGTCCAGGAGGTGAAAGAGGTCCGCCGGGGCCTTGTCCCGGTGGGTGACTTGACGGCGGCTCAGTCCGCTTTGAGCGCGGCCGAAAAGCGAGTCACTGACCTGGAGCGTGAGCTCAAGGAGGCGAGGGCGGAAGCGAGCTCGGCAGAAGGGCGTGCGAAAGCTGCTATTACTTCTGCTGCTGAAGAACGGAAAGTATCTGACACGCTCATTGCTGGGCTGCAGGACGACCTTTCTTCTCTTCAAAGTTTCATCACGGACCTCTGCCTCCCGCTAATTAAACTCTCCTTCAGCCAATTTTCGGCGGCACTAACTGTATTGTGATGTCGATATTTCGCTTACTGCTTATTGATGTGCTGCAGGCCGGATTACTAACAACATGGAAGAAGCGCAGTCGTATGACGCGCGGCAGTGCGTGACCACCCTGGTCGACTCGGCCGCGTTGTCGGCGACTTGCCTTGGAGAATATCTTCAGGAGATATCGCCCACGGAGGTGATCCCCAGTGATCTTGTCGAGGTATGGCACTACCTGGAAAAGGCTCTGTCGGTCGTCGAGTTCATGACGCGGTCGGCCTTCCGGCGTGGGGCAGCGACGACGCTCAGCCTTGGGCTTGCCCACTTCCCGGAGGATTTCGACCTCGACGATGTCCCCGAGCGGCTACCCCTCGTCAACGGGCTCGGTGGAGATTGCCTAGGTGCTGAAGCTGACGGACCGGGCCGCGGTGTACTCCGATCGCGTTTGGGCGATGGGCGACCTCATCCCCTATCAGGAGACGGTTGTCGCCCCCAATGATCCTGAACCGAAGCAGCGGGACTTCAAGGTCGAGCAGCCATTCCGAGCGGCGATGGCAGGCGAGCTGACGACGTACCCGTCGAACCCTTACGTGCCCTTCATCCGTAGCCGCAGGGATGGTGGCGCATCTGCATCAAAACCTGCGGAGTATAAGTGTTGTGGCCTTGGGCGTTAGTACAAGATAACTATTGAACTTTCCTTGTATTTTGGAACAACTTTGTGCTGCTATAAAGGAAACTCGTGTTATTTTGTCATTCATTTTGCGATTTTGGATTTTGATTGAACGAGTCCCTGAGCGCGTCCGCCCTTTTTATGGGGTTTACCTCGTTGTTATATGTTTGTTAACTTTTAATGAGTTGAGGTCGACTCTCCATGGCTCGGAAAGCCAGTCGCAAGGCGACTCCCAGGGGTGATCTTTACTTGACCGTTTTCCCGGGCGCGAACGAGGTCGGGTTGCCGAGTTCCCGAGCGTGGTACTTGGTGGTTCTAGTCGCAGCTCCAAGGCAGGTGAGGACTAAGCGCGTCTTTGTTAGCGCGTCTCTCCTGCCTGATCCGGAGGATCAGTCGCTTGGCGAGTCCTCGGCGCGCTCTCATACTTGGCGTTTTTCCCTAGTCGCTCGTATTTGGCTGGGTGTCAGTCCCCGAGCGTGGTACTTGGCCGTTCGGGTCGCTGTGCCGAGGATGCGGAGGACCTTGGTAGCTGTGAGGAGCGAATGCAGTTGTCTTGTCTCGGTGAGCCAGTCGGGCTAGGCGACTCCAATGGGGCTCCGGGTTGGCGTTTTTCGTGGACGTTACGAGGCCTGAAGTTTCCCAGTGCCCTCATACCGCACTACTTGGCCGTGCCGGTCGCTTTACCAGAGGTTGACTTCTGCGAATAGCATAATGCTGTTATTATGAGTGCGAGTGGCACAAGACACGGAGAGTAGACACAATTTTCGGTAACCAATCTGTTTTATTTCATAGCGGGTGGAGAGTACATGTATGGAGTTCTAGGAGTAGAACTTCTGTAGGAGGTTTACATTCCATGGCCGCTTGACGTCGAGTTTTCCGTCTCCTCGGACGTCGGTGAGGTAGTAGGCGTCGTTGCCTAGGAGTCGCCCGATGGCGAATGGTCCCTCCCAAGGGGGGGAGAGCTTGTGCATGCCCTTCTTGTCCTGGATTAGGCGCAGTACCAGGTCGCCTTCCTGGAAAGTGCGAGTCCTTACTCACCGGCTATGGTAGCAGCGGAGCCCTTGCTGGTAGATGGCGGTGCAGGAGCAAGCTAGATCGCGTGCCTCGTCGAGCTGGTCGACGCCGTCTTGTCGTGCGAGTTCGTTTGCGGCCTCCGTGTAGTTGACCACCCTTGGTGAATCGTGCTCGAGGTTGGTGGGCATGACTGCCTCGGTGCCATACACCATGAAGAAGGGGTGAATCCTGTTGACCTGTTGACGGAGGTGCGGATGCCCTAGACGACGGAGGGTAGCTCCTCGACCCAGCACCCGACGGTGCGCTCAACTGGGATTGGAGCCGTGGCTTCAGGCCGTGGAGGATGCTCTAATTGGCGCATTTCGCCTGGCCGTTGGACTCCGGGTGGGCGACTGAGGCGAGGTCGAGTCGAATGTGGTGTTCCTCGCAGAACTCGGCCATGGCTCCTTTGGCGAAGTTGGTGCCATTGTCCGTGATGATACTGTTTGGGAACCCGTAGCGATAGATGAGCTCGCGTAGGAACTTGGTGGCCATCTTCCTGTTGTATTTGCGGACTGGTTGGCCTCCACCCATTTTGTGAATTTGTCGACTGCGACTAGGAGGTGGGTGATGCCGGAGGGGGCCTTCTTGAAGGGGCCTACCATGTCCATGCCCCATACGGCGAACGGCCAGGTGATGGGGATTGTCTTGAGCGCCGAGCTCGACACGTGGGTCTGGTTGGCGTATTTCTGGCATCCGACGCACCGCTGGATGATGTCGACAGCGTCTGTGTGTGCGGTGAGCCAGTAGAAGCCGTGTCGCATAGCCTTTGAGACCAGAGAGCGGGCGCCTGCGTGGTGGCCGCAGTCGCCGGAGTGAATGTCTTGGAGGATTTTGCGTCCTTCAGCGGGTTGAACACAACGTTGGAACACGCCGGTCACGCTGCGCTTGTGGAGCTCGCCGTTGATGATGACGAAGGATTTGCATCGGCGTCTGTTTCATCCGCGGGCAGGGTACCTCTCTCCAAGTAGGCGACGTATGGCGCGGTCCAGTCATTTGGCTCGGCGATTAGTGCGACCAGGGCTGCCTCTGGTTGCAGCGGGATTCCGATGTCGATCTCCCTTGCTGGAGAGACGGAAGGCTTGGTGATGGTGTCGAGGAAGAAGCCGGTGGGTGGTGCGAGTCGAGTCGAGCCGATGCGAGAGAGTGCGTCGGCCTCCTCATTCTTCCGCCTGTCGATCCACTCGACAGAGTAGCCTGCGAAGTGTCCACCCAACCGGTCCACTGCTTGGCGGTATGTCGCCATGGTGGGGGAGACGGCATCGCAGGTGCCGGCGACTTGCCCGACGACGAGGTTGGAGTCTCCATAGCAGCGTAGGCGATTGACGTTCATCTCCTTGGCAGCTCGCATGCCGTGGAGTAGTGCTTCATACTCGGCCATGTTGTTGGTGCAGGGGGTGAAGTCGAGGTAGAGGACGTAGCGGAGTTTGTCGCCCTTAGGAGATGTTAGCACGATCCCTGCTCCTGCACCGTCCGCGTTCTTGGAGCCGTCGAAGTGTAAGTTCCAGTAATGGAGGTATGGCAGCTTCTCTGGCTGCTGGGCCTCCTCCCAGTCGGCGATGAAGTCTACGAGAGCCTGTGACTTGATCGCCTTGCGCGGCTCGTACTTGATGTTGTGGACGCCGATCTCGAAGACCCACTTGGCGACTCGCCCAGTCACCTCACGGTTGCGGATGATGTCCTGCAACGGTGCTGAGGAGACGACCGTTATCGGGTGCTCCTGGAAGTAGTGCGGCAGTCGCCGCTGTGCTCTGAAGACCGCGTATACCAATTTCTGGTATTGCGGGTAGCGCTGGCGCGACTCGGTTAGGACCTCGCTAATGTAGTACACTGGTCGCTGCATCGGGCGCTCCTTTCCTTCCTCTGGCCGTTCGACGACCATGACGGCGCTGACGACGCGTTCAGAATCCGCGACATAGAACAACATGGGTTCCTTGTCGACGGGGGCGGCGGGTAGCGGTGTTGCGAGTAGAACCTCCTTGAGGGCGTGGAGTGTGTCGTCTGCCTCCTTGTCCCACTGGAAGGTGGGGTTCTTGCGCATTAGGCGGTAAAGGGGCATCGCCTTTTCGCCTAGCCGGGGGATGAAGCGACTGAGAGCCGTGACTCGCCCGGCCAGCTTCTGGACGTCGCGCAGGCACTCGGATCTGCCGAGTCGAGCGATCGTGTTGATCTTGGCGAGGTTTGCCTCGATCCCGCGCTTGGAGACGATGTATCCCAGTAGCTGTCCAGTTGGCACACCGAAGGTGCACTTTACTGGGTTTAGCTTTATCTTGTACTTCCGCAGGTTGGCGAACGTTTTCGCCAGGTCGGCGAGTAGATCACCCAGGCGAGCGGATTTCACAACCACGTCGTCGATGTAGACGTGGATGTTGACGTGGATGTTGCGGCCAATCTGGCTCGCAAGGCACTCCTGCATGCACCTTTGGTAAGTCGCCCCGGTGTTTTTGAGGCCGAAGGTCATGGCGGTGTAGCAGAAGGCTCCGAATGGCGTGATGAACGCCGTCTTCTCTTCGTCCTCAACGGCCATTTTGATCTGGTTGTACCCAGAGTAGGCGTCGAGGAAGCATAGCGCCTCTGAGCCCGCGGTGGAATCGATGATTTGGTCGATCCGCGGGAGGACGAATTGCTCCTTCGGGCAGGCGCTGTTTAAGTTCGTGTAGTCGATACACATTCTCCAGGTCCCATTTTTCTTCTCGACCAGGACTGGGTTTGCCAGCCACTTGGAGTACTTGATTGGCCGGATGAAGCCTGAAGCGAGTAGACGCTGCACGTCCTCGGCGATGGCTCGACGGCGCTCTTCATTGAAGGGCCGCAGCGACTGCTTGACATGTCGCACTTTGGGGTCGGCGTTGAGTTTGTGCTCAGCGAGTTACCTCGGGACACCAGGCATGTCGGATGGCTTCCATGCAAAGATATCCCTGTTCTCACGGAGGAACTCGATGAGCTCGCCTTCCTATGCTGGGCTCATGCCCGTCCCGATTGTCACCGTCTGGCTGGAGTCGCCTGGGACTAGCTCGACGATGCGGGTGTGCGTCGTTGCCTCGAAGGCGGTGGAGTTGCCGCCCTCCGAGTTGGGCTTCTTGAGTATGGTGGGGTCGTCGATGTTGACCCTGCTCGCGTACTTGGCGAGCTCCTCGGCGTGGTTGGCCTCTGCCGCTATGACGGCGTCAGCGAGTTCGGCCCCTTTAGCCTCGCACTCTGGCCATGTCGGGGTCGCCGTGGATGGTGATGACGCCGCACGGCCTGGGTAGCTTCATCGTGTTGTACGCGTAGTGGGGCGCTGCCATGAACTTGGCGAACGCCTGGCGCCCTAGGACGTAGTGGTAGGGGCTGTCGAAGGGCACCAGCTCGAAGACGATCCGCTCGGTGCGGAAGTTTGCTGGTGTGCCGAAGGTGACTGGCAGCGTCACCTTGCCGATCGGGTACGCCTTCTGACCAGGGACGATGCCGTGGAAAGTGGTGTAGGTCATCTCGATCATCGATTGCGGGAGCCGCAGTCGCCTGAAGGTGTCCAGGTACAGGATGTTGATGGAGCTGCCGCCGTCCATCAGCGTTTTGGGGAGCCAGTAGTCCCCCACCTTTGGCTTGACCACCAGGGCGACTCGGCCCGGATACTCAATCCGCGGCGAGTGGTCCTCGCGGCTCCATGTGATTGGTTGCTTGGACCAGTTGAGGAACTGAGGGATGTCTATCTGGGACACCGCGTTGACGGTGACGGCGCGGGCGATGAGCTTCTTCTCATGCTTCGTGTTGAAGCCGGTGAAGGTGTGGAGCGAACCGGCGACGCTGCCGAACTTTCCGCCATTTGGCGGGTTTTTGTCGGGGTCTTCCCGCGCGCGACGTGCCTTCTCGATATCCTTGAGAGAGCACTCGGAAGCCGTGTGTGTGGCGGGCTTTCCTTCCCTGCTATGAAACACACGGGGTTGGTTGAGAAGGATCGTGGGATCGAACCTTGGCTTTGCCTTGTAGTTGCCGCCGTCGCGACGCTGTCCTCCGTCGCGGCGAAAGCTCTTGGGCTCGCATTGCACGTACCCGGCGTTGGCGACGAAGTCGACTCGCGCGTCACCGCGGCGTTTGCCGGTGAGGCGAGTGCTGCTGTATCATAGCTCGGTCCGCCTCCCGTTGTCGTGGCCACTCGTGCGGCGGTGTCCTCCCGACTCATCGTCGGTTTCCTGGTTTGGGTCCTCTTCCGCGTACCTTTTGCGATCTCCAGGAGGTCCGGTATGTTGTCGAGTGTGCGGTACGCTCGTTTGAGCTTGGCGAATAGGGGATCGTAGCAGCACGAGGTCTTGAAGCAGTGGATCGCGGTGTCCGGGTGGATTCCGACCGCGTTGTACCACAGATCTTGCCACCGTTGGACCCAACTGCGGGTCGACTCGCGGGGTCCCTGGACGCACCGTTCTAGGTCCTCGATGGTGGTGGAGCGGGTGTATGAACCCTCGAAGTGCCTGACGAAGGCATCACGCATCTCCTCCCAGGAGTCAATGCTATCCGCGGGGAGGGTGTTAATCCACTGCCTGCACGCCCCCTCCATCATCAGGGGGAGGTAGCGGGCGGCTAGTAGGTCGGTGTGGCCTGCGATCCCCATCGCCATGAGGTAGTATCCAGCCACACGGAGGGATCCTACGAGGGGTCGTACTTCTCTATTTCCTTCGGCGCTTTGAAGTTTGCCAGGTATCTTTCGCCTCGGATCATCGGTCCGAAGCACTGGGGCCCGATTCGGCTCAGCGATCCCCTTGGTTCACCGTCGCGGCGGTTGGTGAGGGTGTGCCGCAGGTCATCAGGCTGGCGTGCGCGCTAGCTCTGGTTGTTGATGATATGGGTGCGTGCGTCGACGGGTTGTCCGTTGGCGGCGATGAAGTTGTTTGCCGGTCGAGGGTCATTGGTGGAGAGTGCCGCGTTCGCGGGTCGGTGTTGGAGCTGTAGGGTTTCGGGTGGCGGGCAGTTGAGAGTGTTTGCCACCATGGGGGGGCCGCCCGAGGCTGCTCTGCTGCCTGATGAACGCGAGTACATTCGACCCTGTGAGTCGGCGCCTGCGTTTTGTTGCCCGACAGCTTTGGCGAGCAGAGCCCTGGCGTACTGGATCTGCAGGGCGCCTTCCCTAGTGGCTGCAATGTTGTCGACTACTGCTCTTCCCGCGACGAGGTTGTCCATTGGGGTGGAGAACAGCGGGAGGCCGTTCGCGTCTCGCTCTCGTGAGGATACCACGATCCTTGGCTGGTCCCTGGGGGGTGCGCGGTTGGGTGGTGGTGGAGCACCATTGGTCGTTGCCCCTGATGGGGGCCGAGTGCTTCCTCCTGGCGACGCGTTCTTGCAAATCGCGCGCTCGGCCGCATGGGCCGGGTCGTTCTTGTCGTCAAAATTCAGGGCGCGCCCCTGGACGATAGGGTTCATGCGCGACCTGATTCGGAGTTGGTGGTAGCGCGACAGCTCCTGCGCTGTCACCTGCTTGAGGCGAAATTTTTCGCGCTCGGCTTGTTCCTTGCGGACTGCCTCCGCCAGCTTCAGGCGGAGTTCCTCGACCTCCGTTGCCATCGCATTTGGTGGGATCGGCGTGGAGAAGGGGTCTTCCGGTGGGTCGGCGCCAGTCGCCATGTAGATCGCGGTATGACGACTGGTTCCGTCATGGAGGTCGGCGGAGTTCTCCGACCGGGAGTCGAAGTCAAAGATCCCAAGGATGGAGGGATCCTCGAAGTCTCCAACGTTGGAGACTTGGGTGATGGAGCCCGCGGGTGACGCGGCGATGATGGATCCGGCGCGTGATGCCAGGGTCACCGAATCGGCATCGTCGTTGAGGGTCGCGTCGCCTGCGGCCACGGTGGTCTCGACCACATTGCTGTGGGCCGAGTCGTACTCGGAGGCGAGGCGGTGGATCATGCGGACCTGGCTCTCAGAGAGCCGGTCGCCTAGCGGCGACTCGCGGATGCGAGCCGAGTCCTCCGAAGCGATGACGTCGGTGAGATCGACGAAGAGGCTGATCGTGCCGACCGGCAGGATCACGCTGTGCGTGACGGGCCGCGCCGCCGGGACGTAGCTGCTCGGCAAGATCTGGAGCATCTCGCTGATCGCGATCATGCGGCCGGTGGCAATCGACTCGTTGATGGGCAGATTGGATCTCGCCGCAGAACACCGGCCTGACCGGCCAGGCCCCACGGTGGGCGCCACTGTCATGGGAATGACCACAGCAGATGCTGCAATCCGCAGCGAGTAGTAGAACATGTGGCAAGGGCGTCCAGCCATCTTTGGTGCGAGATGAGGGCTGAGACACAAGGGTTTACCTAGGTTCGGCCCCCCGGAGGGTAAAGACCTACTCCTGCTAGATTGTATTATGGTGAGAGTACAATGGGGCGAGCTTGATGGCTAGGCGGCAAGTCGCTTGGGTGTATGATGGAACATATCCTCTATGCGTCCTCTAGGGAGGTTTATATAGACTCACCTTGCTAGGGTTTACATATCACAACCGAATTAGTTAAGGATTCGGAGATTCTATGACCTAGTCCGACTGGGCCTAACTACGCTTCTGGGCCTTCAGCTTCCAATCGCTTGAGTCCACGCCAAGTATTGATCCAGTCTCCGTCCTGCAGGCCCACTTGCTGATGCTTGGGCCAGTAGGAAACGTCTTGCTGGGTATACCCTGGTATTCATATCCCCATCAATGATGGTGCATCTTCTACACTTTTTCCTGCCGTGCCCCTTCAAGCATTTGCTCCGGAGTCACCGGCCAAGAAGAAATAGAAGAAGGCGGCTCCCGTCTTCAACTTATCGGAAATCGAGTCGTAAGTGACTTCACCCGAATTATTTGCTGTCATCTGTCTGGTTAATGTAGGTTGTTTGTCTGATAGCGCTTTTACTTACAGCCATTCTTCAGAGGAGCCCCTTGACGAGGATACCCATGAGGCTGTAGGGGAGTCGAAGCCGACGGCTGCTATCCCCCAGGTGGTGGCTGACTCTAAGGACTACGACCCGAACTCTTCCAGGCGAGAAGCTCGGACAGTCATAGCTTAGAAGACCGCATGCGGAACTTCTAAGTCCCCGCCTAAACACGTAAGTATTTTCTACTTTATCCCTTGGGGGGACCCCCGAGCCCTTTTGGGTGACCTGTTGGTCATTTTGCTCTTGCGGGGTGTAGCCCCCGAGCCCTTTCTGATGGTTTTTTTGTTTCTGTTTCTTTTGCAGCCTTTTGTGCACAATGCCAACCTCCTTATCCAGCAACACCTGGCGCTGGAGGCTAGCATGCAACAACTTCAAGGTATATTGTTTGCTCAACCTTTTGTAGTTCGTCTGTCCCATGGATTTTACTTGTATTGATCAGGTGGTTCTTGATGCCGCAGATGAAAACAATGCGGCCCTCCGACGACTGGACGCTCTCGAGAAGAGCCTTTGTCGAGCGGAGAAGAAGGCTACAGATGCTGCGGAGGAGAAGGAGTGTATGCAGAAAAAGGCTGCCAATCGCGAGGAGAAGCTCGCTGCTTCTACGGCTACTCGCGAGAAGGAGATGGCGGATCGGCTTATGGCTGCAGCTAAAGCCTTCTCTGATGAGTTTTCGGGTCCCGTGCATTTTCAACCGAGTCTTGTCTTGCTCTTATTCGAGTACTTTTGTTCTTTGTTTCAGATGCTTCAGGCATCATGTTTGGTCGTGGTGTGTTGGAGCATGGAGATGCTCTGGCCGATGCCATCACGGCGGCGGTTGAAGATTGCTGCAGCACTGCTGCTGGCTCCTTGGCGAAGGCCAAGGAGGTGGTCAGGCGCTTCTACAAGGAGGTTGTCGCCAAGGGCGTTGCCCTTGAGGATGTCGACGCCCTCGCGGATGCTCTGACAGAGGAAGCTCCGGCGGCGTATAAGCGCAAGCAGAAGGGCATCGACGCCTCCATGGGGTTGGCGATGGCGATGGCGTCTGGAGCGGAGCTGGACCTGCCGCACGTAACGTCCCAGATGCCGACGGCTGTATATGGCTCGGTTGTAGCGTTCTCCCTCTTTGCCCCTCGCTGTAAGCGCTATGGGCCTAAGCTTATCGACCTCCTGGCCGAGTACATGGTGAAGCAGCAGGAGGAGGCCAAGAGCAGGCATTTTGGCTCTAAGGCCACTCTGGATGCGGGTGCTTAGGCCCATGGGTTGTAGCTAGAGTAGTTTATCCTTTTGCTTCCTTTTGTAATATCATGCTGATGGACAAGCTCGATTATGCCACAAGGTGGCTTTATTTGTGTATATATCCCTGTCTTTTGAGCTGCTGTCAGGAGTGCTTGCGATGTTTATACTTGCCTATTTGTCTTTAGGGTCCTTCGGGTGAGGTTCCTGTTGTCACTCCAAATGCTCCTGATCTGCGACCATCCTTGGATGATGCGTCATAGTTGATTTTCCTGCATGATCGTGTCCGCGGCTTGGAAAAGGACATCCTTGGCATTCGAGGCCACGCAGATTTGTGGAAGTTGAAGGCTGAGCGAGCCACTGCCAGGGAAGAGTTCTTAATGGGGGAGTTACAGTAGATGAGCGAGCAACTGCAATGTGAGTCTTTGCGAACTGCTATTCTTTCAGGTGAAGTTCTGCATGTTTGCTCATTGTGTGCATTTTGTAGGTGTGAATCTCATTCCGAAGGAACAGAAAGAGCGTGTCGCTATTCAGATGAATTGCCTGATGCAACAGGACTTGGAGACTGGTGGTTTCTTTTGGATGGACCGCGACCAGGCCATCATCCTTGCGACGGTGCAAGATCGCGTTCACCAGGGGTCTCGGGTGATGAAGCAGCAGAGGACTTCTCTGGCATCCATTTGGGACGTCATGTTACCCTTGGATGAGGCACCTTCCACCCTCTGGGGCCTTCTTGCGAAATTTCAGAACGTGGGCCATGTCAAAGAGTTGGTGCGGCGTCAGCTGATTGCTGGGGTGAAGGCTGCTTTGTCCCTCATTAGGCTGCATTGTCGCGATGTCAACCTCGCGGAGGTGGCGACTGGGCCACCCCTTCGACCTGATGGCACCCTATGGGACATGCGCCCGCATTATGCAGCTGTGGCGCAACATGCTGAGGAGATCGTAGATCTGTTTGAGCAGCGGGCAAATGTGATTCTTCATAATAGGTGGATCCTGTAAAGAAAATTTAATGTAAAATTTGTATTTTTTTCGAGTGGGCTCGTAGTGCCCTTTGTAAAGTTTATTTGTACTAGCGCATGGTGCTTTGTTATGTGCATGTCCTTTTTTTTAGCCTGACATGGTGAGCTACTCAGGTGGTATGCATTGTTCTCAGTCGACGAGGTCGTGAGGTGAGGCGTAGCCCCCGAGCGTGTTATAGAGAAAAGTAATGCAAAGAAAAAGAAATTTCAGCCAAGGGACTTAGATTTTACTCATAGTGTAACGAGGGGGTACATTATTCGGCTGAGTAGCCTTGGCTGAGTAGCCTTATTGAAAGTAAAGAGGTAGCTAGGGTAGAAGAGTCGCAGTCATGCGACGTTCCAGGGGTTGGAGTATTCGACTCCTGATGCGATGTCCATGAGGGGATAGGCGCCACCTGGGATGACTTCTGTGACGATGTAGGGTCCTTCCTAGGGAGACTCGAGCTTCTTCGGCCGCTCTTGCTTGAGTCGTAGGACGAGGTCTCCTTCGATGAAGGACCTTGGGCGCAGCCGACGACTGTGGTAGTTGCGGAGGCTTTGCTGGTAGACCGCTGAGCAAGCCGCGACAATGTTGCGTGCTTCATCCAGTGTGTCGACGGTGTCTTTGAGTGCGGCTGTTGATTCGGCTTCGCTATAGGCGACAACCTGCAGGGCCTTGTGACGTACCTCGGCAGGTAGCACGGCTTCGGCTCCGTGCACCATGAAGAAAGGTGTGTAGCCAGTTGAGCTCTTCGGCATTGTACGCAGGGTCTAGAGGATAGAGGGTAGCTCCTCTGTCCAGGCTCGCGCAAGCCTTTCGAGTGGGCATAGCAGGCATTTCTTGATGCCGTTTCCTATGAGGCCGTTGGTCTTTTCGACCTGTCCGTTGGTCTACGGGTGCGCCATGGAGGCGTATGATATGTTGATGCCAATGCCCTCGCAGAAGTCTTGGAATTCCTTTGAGATGAAGTTCGAGCCATTATCCATGATGATGTTGTGTGGCACACCGAACCTATAGACTATGGACTCGAAGAACTTGATGGTAGTTTTGCCGCTTTGGTTGGTGACGGGCATGGCTTCGATCCACTTGGTGAACTTGTCGACTGCGACCAGGAGGTAGACATGGCCTCCTTTCGATGATTTGGGCAGTTTGCCGATCATGTCGAGGCCCTATTGGGCGAAGGGCCAGACCAGTGGTATGGGCCTTAGCTCCGATCCTGGTGCGTGCGGCTTGTTCGCGTACCTCTGGCAGGCGTTGAACCTTCGGACGATGTCCTTAGCGTCGTTCATGGCTGTCGGCCAGTAGAATCCAGCTCGTAGAGCTTTGGCGACTAGGGCGCGGCTGCCTGCATGATGGCCGCAGATGCCCTCGTGGATCTCTTGGAGGATGGTTTTGCCGTCACCGATGGTGACACACCTTTGGAGGACACCCAAAATACTGCGCTTGTACAACTTGCCATTGTGTATGGTTAAGGCTTTAGACCGGCGAGATATGCGCCGGGCATCTGTCGGGTCATCAGGCAGTTCATTGTTTATCAGGTACCAATGGTATGGCTGCGTCCATGTTTCTTCAACCACCATGACCTGCATTAGGCTGGCCAGTTCGGCCTCGGTGTCGATCTTTTCGGGTCCCTCATGTCCTTCGGGTGGCGCAGCCCCCGAGTGCTCTGCTTCTTCGGTTGATCCCTTGGGGAATTTCCTCTTTATAGAGGGTACTCATATTTGTTCGAGTAACACACTTGGTGGCACCTGTGCACAGGTGGAGCCAATGTTGGCGAGCCTATCGGCTTCTTCATTGATTTCCCTTCTGACGTGCCGAAGCTTGCAACCGTCAAAATCCTGTTTGAGTGAGTTGCAGAGCGCGCGGTACGCGATCATGTTGGCGCTGTGAGCGTCGCACTCATTCGTCGTCTGCTGGACGACAAGGTTCGAGTCACAGTAGATGACTAGGCGCATTGCGCTGCAGATCTTGGCCATCCGCATGCCATGGATGAGGGCCTCGTATTCGGCCTTGTTGTTGGAGGAGCAAAATTTCATCCAAAGGACGTATTTCATCTTGTCGCCCTGAGGAGACGTAAGTATGACGCCAGCTCCTGCTCCAGCCTCAAGCTTGGAGCCGTCGAAGTGCATCGTCCACGATTGCGTCATGTCCGGAGTGTCCGGCAGCTGGAGTTCCATCCAGTGGACGAGGAAGTCAGGTTGGACCTAAGATTTGATGGCCTTGCACCGCTCGTATACTATGTCTAGAGGGGACAACTCGATGCCCCCACAAGGCTATGCGTCCCGTGGCTTTGGGGTTGTTTAGGATGTTGGACAGTGGGGCCTCGTTGACGACCATGATCTGGTGCTCCTAGAAGTAATGGCCCAGCCGACGAGCCATCATGAATACGCCGTAGGCGAGCTTCTGGTAGTGAGGGTACCTCTGCTTTTTTGGAGTCAGTACCTCACTGAGGTAGTAGATTGGGTGTTGGACCCCATGAGTCTTGCCATCTTCGGGTCATTCGACCACGAGTACTGTGATTACCACCTGATGCGTGGCTACGATGTATAGCAGCAATCGCTCTCGCTCCTTTGGCGTGACCATGACGGGTGAGGTGGAGAGCAACCGCTTGAGTTCCTCGAATGCGTTGTCTGCTTCGGGTGTCCACTCGAACTTGTCCGGCTTACGCAGTAGCTGGTAAAAAGCCAGGGCCTTCTCGCCTATGCGGCTGATAAATCTGCTCAGTGCTGCGATTCGCCCAACTAGCTGCTGGACACCTTTGAGGTTATTTGGCATCTCCATGGCCAGTATGGACCTATTTTTCTTCGGATTCGCCTCGATCCCCTGTTGGGAGTTGAAGTAGCCGAGTAGTTGGCCAGATAGGATGCTGAAGGCGCACTTTTCTAGGTTCAGCTTGATCTTATAGTGATCAATGTTATCAAACCTCTCGCGGAGATCGTCGATCAGCGTCTTGGCCTCCCTGGTCTTGATTACTATGTCGTCGACATAGACATGAATGTTGCGACCTATCTGTTTTTTCAGGCACGCCTGCATGCACCTCTGGTACGTGGCGCCTGCGTTCTTCAACCCGAAGGGCATGGTGTTGTAGCAGAACACTTCGAACGGCGTGATGAACGCCGTTTTCTCCTGGTCTTAGACCTTCAGCCAAATCTGGTTGTAGCATGAGTAGGCATCGATGAAGGAGAGTTTCTCGCATCCTACAGTCGAATCGATGATCTGATCGATCTGCGGTAGAGGGAAGTGGTCCTTGGGACAGTATTTGTTAAGCGATGTGAAGTCCACGCACATCCGCATGATGTCCGTGTCCTTTTTGGGGACCAGCACAGTATTGGGCAGCCACTCGCTCTCTTTGATTTCCCGGATGAAGTTGGCGTCGAGCAGTCTGTTGACTTTGATTCCAACGGCTTTAGCTCTTGGCTCAGATAGTCGTCGGATCGACTGCTTGACTGGCTTTGCGTCAGGGAACACATTGAGTGCGTGCTTGGCAAATTCCCTGGGAACTCCTGGCATGTCTGCAGGACACCAGGCAAAGATTTCCCAGCGCTCACAGAGGAATTCGACGAGCGCGCTTTCCTATGCGGGGCTGAGGTCGTTGGCGATCAGCACCGTCTTGGAGGCGTCCATCGGGTGGACCTGCACCTTTTTTGTGTTGACCGTGGAGTCGAATGACATATCAGGTGCATTTTGTCTAGCGACTGTGGGTGCCCCATTGTCTGTCACCTCTCTAAGCCTCATGAGCCCTTCCTGCATGCCGAATGACTGGGACATTTTGTTGAAGTCTCTATCGCAGTGGTTAGATCGTGTGAAGCTTCCTTGGATGGTGATGACGCCCCTGGGTCCTGGCATCTTCAGTAGCAAGTACGCATAGTGTAGTACTGCTAGGAATCGTGCGAATGCCACGCACTCGAGGATGGTGTGGTACTATGATGGCCAGTCCACCACTTTGAACTCCATTCGCTCACGCATGAAGTTTTTGGGCTTGCCGAAGATGACGTCGAGCCATATCTTCCCAAGGGGATATATGCCTTTCCCTAGGACTATGCCCTGGAAAGTCGTGTCTGATTGCTCTAGACTGCACAGCGGGATCTGCATTGCTGCAAGTGTGCGGGCGAACATCAGATTGATGCCGATGCTGCCGTCCATGAAGACGCGGCTCTTCTCGAATCCTCCGATCTGCGCCTCGAGCACCAGGGCAGCATGACCTGGGCGAGGGATCTTGCGTGGGTGATCCGAACGGTCGAACTTGATGCAGGACTCCGAGCCACTGAGGTACTCAGGGATGGCTGGCGGGGAGGCTACCGCTAGGCTGACTTGGCGGGTGATCTTTTTTAGCACCCCGTTGGTTGGGCGCCCCTTCAGGATCATCAGGGCCCCTTTCGGCAGCGGGTACCCTCCTGTATCGTTATTTGGTGCTAGTGCGATTGTTGGATTCAACGGACCAGCAGGTGGTGGTGGAGGAGCTCCGTGGGCGATGTCACCTGGTACATGTGCGGGCCCAAATCCAGGGTTCACGATCTAGCGCCGTATTTGGGTGAGACCCTCGCTGAGCTTCTAGAACTCACGGCAGTCCTTTAGCATGTGGTTGGCCTTCTTCTTGCCATCCTGCTTGTCGATGTAGAAGTGGATGGTGCAAGGACCAGACAATTTGTCATATGCCAAGGGATCGTCACCATGGCTGGGATGTTGCCATGTTTGTGTGGGTCACCCTCCATCACGGAAGTTGCCTCTGTGGTATCCGCTGCTGCAGTTACCGGCGTTGCATCGGTCGGCGTATCCAGCCACGACTATGGCGACTCTGTCACGGTCATCATAGATGCGTGATCTTCGCTTGCTGCGGTGATCTCGCATGCGGCCATAGTCGTCCTCATCGTCTGAATGTGTTTGGTAGACGGAATCCTCGCCATCCGCCCATCAGTTGGCGATGTCCATGAGGTGGTCGAGCGTCTTGGGCTTGACGCGCCCAAGTTCTTCCTTGAAGTCCGGGTGCTTGACACCATCCTTGAAGGCATCGATTGTCCTTTCTTCAGAGATATGCGCGGTGAAGTTCTTGATGTGGGACCAGTGTAGTATGTACGAGCAAATAGACTCGCCGGTATGTTGGGTACAGGCATGCAGTTCCTCGATCGAGGCTAGCCTCTTGCTGGTGCCCTTGAAGTTGCGGATGAAGGTCTATGCCAGCTCCTCCCAGCTTCAGATGGAGCCAGAGGACAAGCTGCTAAGACAGATCCGAGTTGCGCCTGTCAGTTGCAGCTGAAGGCATTGTAGGGCGATGTTCTTGTTACCTCTGGTGCAGTTTGATGGATGAGAGTTGGTTGCTGAGCCAGGCCTTCAGGTCCTGCGTGCCGTCGAACTTCGAAGTCTCTGAAGGGAGCTTGAATTTTTTTGGCATCCATGTCCGCCGAACGGATCTGCTAAAGCATCTGGCTCTGCATAGCACTCCCTCGTCATCCTCGTCGGATTCGGTTGAACACGCACGTTTAGCGCGTGCCTTGTCGATCTTGCGCTGGGTGAGATCGTTTTGAGCGTCATAGTGGATGCTGCAGTGCCATGGGTTTTTGCGACGTCGAGGCAGATCGTGCTCGTCCTCGTCGGATGACGGTGTAGGGGTGCAGGTGAACTTGACCTCAGCTTTTTTCTTCGGATATGCAGGAGCCTCGTCGTGGAGCGCAGCTCCGACGAGTCCGAGACCGGCTAGCGCGGATTTGTGCATGGCGCTCTTCGGGTCACCCACCGGAGGTGGGTGTGATGCGAGGTATGTAGTGGCCGCCATGATCGCAGCCTCCGATGTTTTTGGCATGACGTTGCCGTTCACGTCCATCGTCATGAAGGACGTGTTGAGGGCCCTGGTGACTTTGTGGCGTGCGGAGGGATCCATGTGCTCTGTGCGGGAGCGATGCTTGTTGGCGTTGTTGCCAAGCGAGATGTAGACGCCAGCAGCGGAGAGCGCAGCTTGCCGCGCGCTAGACTCCGAAGCCGCCTGCTTACGCTTGTCGAGTTCCTCCATCAGCTTCACCTACCGGTTATGCTCGTTGATGAGGAGGAGGTGATATGCCATCAGCAGATCCCGTGAAGCATTCACAGGTATGATGATGTTGCCTACCATGGCTTCTCGCTCTTGGCGACAGCCGTCCTCGTTGAGGTTGATCTTCTGGTAGGCGTTAGTGTTGCCTTCATTGGGCCTGAGCGGCAGATCTCCCCCGTTTCCTCCGTTCTCACCTTGCAGGTTGGGAGGTGGGTTGGGTGCACTCGAACCTGGTGGCAGTTCTGCTTCGCTTAGGATGACCACGACACATAGGTAACTTCCGCGGATTGGGATACTGCCGCAGCTTTCCGATCCGGAACCATAGGTTCCTTCGTCTGAGGGAGGCCCGCACAGATCTGAGTTGCAGCTGCTGCGGTCATATGACTCGTCTGTCAGCATCGACATGTATAACACGCCGATGGGTGGGACCCAAGAAATGGGACCGATGGATGGTGGTGGCACCCGCTCTAGGAGGCGGAGAGTGTTGGTCTGCCCCACCTAGAAGCAGAAGCTTCCGAACAGCATCTCGATCCCGTCACCGACGGACTCGAAATCCCTTAAGGTGGCTGGCGAGTGGGCGGTGAAGTCGAAGGTGCCAAAGAGGAGGTGATTCTCCATCACCTACGAGTTGTAGATCACTCCGGATGGGACCGTCACGATCGCACAGTCAGTGTCCCCAGTTCCCACAGATGGCGCCAATTGACGAGGTTCGATCTCGTCAATGCCCATTGTTATGGACTTGGGTTTTGGAGAATATGGGGATGCTGGAGATCACGGGATGGTTAACAGACAAGCAATGTAGGGACACGAGGTTTACCCAGGTTCAGGCCCCCTGAGGGAAAACCCTACTCCTGCTTGTCTGCTCTTGATTACGGCGGAACTGAGGGTTACAGGATTGCGCAGATGCAATCTGGCGTGAGGTCCTTATGAGGTGAGTATGATTCTCCTTGTCGTGCCCTCCTAGCCTTTATATAGAAAGGCAGGTCCCTGGTGCTGGTCGATTTGGTTACAGATTAGGGTTTATATCCTTTGAAATTCTATCTACTCTAGTCTTGTTCTCCAAGGATACGAAGGCATCATGGGCTTGGGCCACCCGAAATATCCACAGGCCACGTATATTGTCATGGGCCTTTCTTGGGCTGGATTAGGTATGCCAATGTTGTGTACCCGTGGGGTATAACCACGTCAGCTGGCTACGCCGACCGCTGCAAGGACGGGAACCGCAACAGCGCCTACCGCAGCGACATCGGGAAACCCACGCAATGGTGGCAATACCTCACTCGAGATGACGAGCCCTCCACATTCGAAAAGTTGTCGGGTCCATGCACCATCCACTTTTACATCGACAAGAACGATGGCAAGAATAAAGCCAACCATCTGCTCAAGGACTGCAGGGAGTTCCAAAAGCTCCTCGAGGGGTACGCTCAATTGCGTAGTGACGTAGTGAACCAGTGGTTCAGTTCTGCCCCTGGGCCCTCGCATATGATGCCCCACCACCACCACCTGGAGGACCCGCGCAGCATGCGGTTGCGCTGGCCCAGAACAATGGAGTAGAGCAGTACCCATGGCCGTTGGGTACCATGATGACACAAAAGGGGCGTCCATCCAACAAGATCCAGAAGACGATCACTCGCCAGATAAACCCGGCCGTCACCTCTCCACTAGCCATACCTGAGTACCTCAGTGGCTCGGAGTCATGCATAACCTTCGACCGATCGGATCACCCCCGCCAAATACCTTTCCTAGGCCACTATCCCCTAGTGCTTTAGGCGCATATCAGTGTGTTCAAGATGAGTCGTGTGTTCATGGATGGTGGCAGTGGCATCAATGTAATGTTTGCCAGCACACTAGAGGACATGCGGATCCTGCTCACTAGCCTGGAAGCATCCGACACGACCTTCCACGACATAGTCCCATGGAAAGGAGTGTAGCTCCTGTAAAAAATATGGTTCGACATCATCTTTGGCACCCCTAAGAACTTCAGGCGTGAGCGGCTTGAGTTCGAGGTGGTTGACTGGCCCCCACAATAGCATGTCATCCTTGGTCGTGTGACATTCACAAGATTCCTGGCAGTACCACACTATGCGTACCTCCTGTTGAAGATGCCAGGACCTAACGGTGTCATCACCGTTGCAGGAAGCTTCACCAAGTCCGATAACTGCGACAGAGATTTCAACAGAATCTCCCAGTCCTTCAACATGCAAGAGGAGCTCACGAGGCTGAAGGAGTCGACAGACAATAGTTTGCCCCCTGTGACCAAGCAGAACGCACCTGATCTGTCTTTCAACCCTACGGTTAACACCAAGGTGGTGCAGGTCCACCCGACAGAACCCACCAAGACGGCTCTGATCGCCAACAACCTGAGTCCCGCATAGGAACTCGCGCTTGTTGAATTCCTCCGTGAGCGCTGGGAAATCTTCGCCTGGTGTCCCGCGAACATGCCAGGATTTCCCAGGGAATTTGCCGAGCATGCACTCAATGTATACCCGAATGCACGTCCAGTGAAGAAAACAATGCGTCGACTGTCCGAGGGAAGAGTGAAAGCAATTGGTATCAAAGTCAACAGACTCCTCGATGCTAACTTCATAAGAGAAATCAAATAAATCACCTGGGTAGCTAAACCCATGCTGGTCCCTAAGAAGGGCACATACATCCTGTGGATATGCGTGGACTTTACAGCGCTTAACAAGCACTGCCCAAAGGACCACTTTACCCTACCGCGGATTGATAAAATCATCAATACCACCGTAGGATGTGAATGAATCTCGTTCCTCGATGCCTACTCAGGATACAATAAGATTCGACTGAAGACCGAGGATCAGGAAATGATGGCTTTCATTACGCCGTTCGGAGTCCCTTGCTAAAACACAATGCCTTTCAGGCTCAAGAACGTAGGTGAAACATATCAAAGGTGCATGCAGGCCTGCCTGAAGAATCAAATTGGTCGAAACATTTGGGTCTATGTCAACAACATAGTGGTCAAGAACAAGGAGAGACGAACATTGACTATCTCCTCGAGACAATTTGATAACCTTGATCGATACAGGATCAAGATGAACAAGGAAAAGTGCGCGTTCGGCGTCCCATCCGGACAATTGCTCAGGTACTTCATCTCTGTGAGAGGCATCGAGCCCATCCCAAAGAAAATCAAGGCTATACTAGCCATAGAGAAGCCGAAGAACATCAAAGCAGTCCGGCATCTAGCTGGGCGAATCGCAGGACTCAGCATGTTCAGCAGTCGCATGAGCAAAAAGGGTCTCTCCTTCTACCAGCTGCTCCACAAGTCAAACAAATTCAAGTGGACGGCTGAAGCCGAGAAGGCATTCGAAGACCTCAAATGTTTGCTCTCCACATATCCCGTACTGGTGGCACCAACGGAGAGAGAGAGAGCCCATGCTGCTCACGGGGTGCAACGCCCGGTGTACTACCTCAGCGAGGTGCTGACACCAATGAAACAGAGGTACCCTCACTACCAGAAGCTAGCCTAGGGCGTATTCATGACTGCGCGTCGGCTGCATCACTACTTCTAGGAGCACCAGATAGTGGTCGTCAGCAATGCACCCCTGTCCTACATTCTCAACAACCCCGAGGCAACGGGGCGAGTGGCCCTCTGGGGCATTGAGCTGTCCCCGCAGGACATCATCTACGAGAAGCGCACCGCCATCAAGTCATAGGTGCTTCCTGACTTCTTCGTCCACTTGATGGAACTACAACTCCCGGACACCCCGGATATGTCTCAGCTCTAGACAATGCACTTCGATGGATCCAAACATGGGGAAGGAGCCGGAGCCGGAGTCATCTTGACTTCCCCCAAGGGGATAAGATGAGATATGTGCTACGGATGAGGTTCCGTGCATCCAACAACAAGGCGAAATATGAGGCGCTGAACCATGGCATGCGAACGGCTAAAGTCTATGGCGCCACGCAACTAGTCATCTCCGATGACTCCAACCTCGTCGTCCAGCAGACGATGAATCAGTGCGATGCTGTTAGCGACAACACGATCGCCTACATCAACCTCTACTACTCACTCGAAGGATACATCGACGGCTGCGAACTTCGGCACGTCGGTCGGGAAAGCAACGAGGACAACGACAAGCTTGCCAACATTGGCTCCACCTGCGCCCTGGTACCACCAGGCATGTTCCTTGAACAAATATGTGAGTGCTCTATTAAGCACAAAACTCCCAAGGGCGCAACCGACACCGTGGGACACTCGGGGGCTACGACACCCGAGGCACCCACAAAACTAGAGGCTTACATCGAGCTGGTAAGCCTCATGCAAGTACTAGCAATCGAACTAACATGGACTCAACCATATGTCAAGTATCTCGCCGTTCTCTCGCTGTTCAAAAGCTTTCACCATCATCAATGGTGAGCTATACAAGCAAAGCATCACCGGGGTACTCTAGCAATGCGTCACCAACAGTGATGGGAAGTGTGAAAGAGCATTTCATGATATCTAGTGTTTTGTGTGTTAGATAACAATACCAAGGATTATTTAATGTGTGTTGAAGTACTGCAGGTTATAGCATATTCAAAAGGAGCAAAGTCAATGTTCTTGGGGGAGAATTATCTGCCCCTGCCAAGGGCGAGATAATCCGGTCCAGCCAAAGTCCAAGCACAGGCTCGGTGCGTCACACTGTATGGGGGGCGGATTTTCTCCCGGATTTTCTGGCTAGGCTGGATAATCCACACCCCAGGATTTCACCAAAGGGTTCCAACACGTGGCGTACTATATGGGGGGCGGAGAATCCCCGGATTGTCCAGCTAGGGCCGAAGTTTTTGCCTGGGCTGGATAATCCGCCCCCTCGAGGAATTTCAACAACAAGAACATGGTGTGGCATACTGGATGGGGCGGACTTTTCCTCCAAGGCGGATAATCTGCCCCTAGTGGGGGCAGATAATCCGCCCCCAAACTTCTCCAATGGCCAGTTTTGATTCCCCATCACCCCTCCTGCTAGAACTCTTGATTAATTTCAATAAAGGCCAGACCTATTATTCAAGCTCAAACAAGAGATATCCACCTTCCCCCACCCAAAGGCTTCGATCTTTGGGGAATCAAAGGAGGAGGCCTCGATCTTCATCAACAGCAGTCAAGCGCTTCACTTCCCCTCCATTTACTTGGAGGATTCTTGATCATGTATTTCTTGCAAATATCTATATCCTTGTTTCGGTTATTTGATAATCTTTGTTCTTGTGGCCGCTTTTTGTCATCACAAGAGCCTCTAATTCAGTTTTGGATGTGTGCCCCTCTAGCATTGTAAAGGCACCGGTTCTTGCCTCTAAGGGTACCAATAGTGAAAGGTGGATCAGGCCTTTGGTGGCGAGATCCATCGGAGAATAGGGTGAGGCCTATTGTGGCGTGGTGGTCTTAGAACCGCCCACCCGTCCAACACAGACGTACTTCCCTTAACAAGGAACCAACTGCGGTCAAACAAATCCCTGTGTCTCCGCGTGATCCTCTATGGTTTCCTCGCTCCTCTTTACTCGCTTAGTAGTTAGGGTTGCATATAGGGAAATTCTCGTGGTTGCATATCTAGAGAATTTACTTTGTGTCAAGCCTAAAATTGAAAAAGAACTAAAATTTGAAGTAGCACATATTCACCCCCTCTAGGTGCCCATATGATACATTTCAATTGGTATCAGAGCCCCGGCTCTTTATCCAGGCTTAACCGCCTAAGAGAAGTATGGGTACCAGGGGAGATGGGAGTGATGCTGCAGAAATAGTCACCATGAACAATCTCAAGACGTTGGAAACAACCTTGATTAGTTCTATGGAGACTAAGATGGAAGATATACATCAAATGATAATGCGTCTCTCTACACCCACAACACCACCTGCATGTGCCTCTGAGGCCGCCACTCCGCAATCCAATGAAAAGGGTAACACCGATTCCAAAGAAGACAATGTGGTAGGTGATGGCACTAGTAAGAGATCATCCTCGAAAAAGGATAATGGTAAGGAGGGATATAATGAGATTTCTCATGTGTATTCACCCGATCCACCTATCCCACACCCTCATATAAATAATAGGGGTGATCCACCCAAGCTTTCTGCATCTACTTTTAATCAATGGCAATTTTTGATGAAGTCTCATGTGTGCAGCTCGTCCATTGAGTTATGGAAAATCATAGAGAGGTTGTCGATATCCAACTCAATGCAACGACTCTACACATGATCCAACTTGGTGTGGGTACCAAGGACATGCCTCACATAGAACATCTCAACACATCGAAGGAAGCTTGGGATGCTCTCACCGAGCTCTTCATTGGAAATGAAAGCATGAGGAGGAATAGGTATGATGCTTCGAGTAACCAAGCTGAAGGATTTTATATGATGGATGACGCGGATCACGAGGATATGTATAGACGGCTCAAGTCAATAGCCACCACATTCAGAAATCATGGTGCTTCCCATGTTGATGACACGTGGATCAAGAGAAAGTATGTCAGTGCTCTCATGCCATTTGAGCCCACATATTTGAAGAGTCTCCAAGGAAGAAATAATTACCACAAAATGACATCCAATGAGGAATGCAAGAAATGGAGGCTTTCAAAGTGGCTGCCAAGAATGACGAAGATGCTCGTGCTTGAGCCATTGGAATGCAGAAGGGGGTCAACGTGGCCTTGAATACAAGTGTGGTTGAACAAGATGAGGATGATATTGAAGCTATGGACTGTCCCGAGGATGTCAAAAGGGCCCATGGTGAGTACATGGCCTTCTATGCCAGAAACTTTTGGAAGGACCCCGCAAAGACCAAATCTGAACTTGAGCACAAGAGTGGGTCAAATGGAAGAAGGGAGAATGGTTCTAAACTGAGGACCTACTTTAATTGTGGAGACCGGATGTATTTTATAGCCGAGTGCCCATATCAAAGTAGAGAAGATAATGGAGGAAGGCTCATCCGAAAAGAAAAGTCAAAGGCTCCATGGAAGAAGCAATTTGTGAAGAAGAATATTGCATACAAGAAGCAACCAAAACATTTCTTGGTGGTTGTTGGGGATATACTTTCTGGGTATACCCACAGGACTCGCTGACCAAGGTGGCCCACCAACGGGTTAGAGCTTTTCTTCATGGGCGTCCCAGTTAGAGAAAGAGAAGGAGCCAGTTCCGGCTACGACAAGGCCTAGAAGAGTTACCGAATTAGGCATGTAGTATTACTTGTAGTCCAAGCTGTATCTAGTTACCGACTCTATAACATAGCTGGATAGGTCTCTCCTGTAACCCTAGGTCCCGGTGACTACATAAACCGGTCCTATGGGACCCTTTAGGGAAATAACCACAATAACAACTCGCACAAGCGGATGTTTCTTGTAATCCGCTGTAACATCCGGCTCTCGCTGATATATTACTGGGTTGGCAGGAGTAGGATCCGATCACCGCAGTCGGATCTAAACCTGGTTAAACTTGTGCTCACCATTCCCAGAACATCCAACGTCTCACACCCCATATTCTCAATGCCGTCAGGACCCCCTATGTCGTACTTGTCGACAATCCGACGATAGTTATGGGTCATGTGTAGGAATCTGCACGTGCAGGAATCAGCAAACACAATCGCTATGGGTAACATGGTCTACACCAGTGATGTCCCTCTCGTTCTTCTCGACGAGATATGGATTCCGGCAAGTAAACCCGTGACAACCTACACGATCATGTCCATCAGCGAGATCGATATCTACATCGGTTTCGGTGAACCCACCCTTGACGTGATGACCATGGTGGAAGAAAAGTCTGGATCTTCTTTGTCCGCAGAGGCAGAAGAGTTCAAGATCCTAGAAAAAATCGAACCCACCCAACCCACTCCTGTAGTGGAAGAGCGGTGGATGAAAAATCCTGATCAAATCTCCTTGTCGAGATCGGATACACGGACAAGGAATATATCTGCTACGGATCCAGCCCTACCGATGCCGTAGCAGAAAAAGTACTCTTGAAGCACAGGATAAAGAAGATGCACTGCTTCGTATAACACATAAGCTCTAGATCTGGCTCTGTCGATGCTGGAGCCGTCAACAATTCATTCATCGACACAATCTAAGAAAACACCGACTTACCTGGCTTCCCTCAGGAGTCAATAACGTCACAGGAATTTCGGGACTTCGAGAAGGAGATGGAGGAGTATGAAGAAGAATACGCCTGCAAACCAACGCAAGGTGAGCCGGAGACTCCCCCTAGTACATATGATAGCATGGATTAAAACTACACCTCACAAGATGACATGGACACCGGAGATTCGTCCGAGGTCCACAAGCCAACTACTACAAAAAGTACCGATGGAAGTTTATCCCCCGGTATCGGACCAAAAGCCCTCTTTGCCACCGTTACGCACGTTAAGGCTACTGGGCGGTCAAACAAGAAGAAGAACAAGAATCCGACACCGGTAGAGCCAGATGTCGAGGAAACCAACAAAGAAAAAGTTGATGAAGAGATCGAGATGGATAATTAGGATGGAGATCCAATTAATACTACGCCGATTGACCCTCCCGTGGATGGACATGTCGTCACCAAGGGTGCACGTGAAATTTACGGAGATGCTCTCAAAATTCCAATCCCAATAGCTTCGGATCTCACTTCGGACGCGCTAGAGAAAAGGGCCGAGGACCTGGAAAAGCATCGCTTGTTTTTACTCAAAGAGGCCGCGCGCATCATCGAGCTTAAACAGTAGTTAGATAGTGATCCTGACAAATATCAGTCAGATTTCAAGCGACTACCAAACAAGACAAGAGGAGGTCCGGTTCTTTCCAATTATAACCTGGATATCCACAGAGATCTTTTCGACAGAAAATCCGGAGAGAAAATCCGAGTCTACATCATGCCATTGGAAAACGCTGCAGCAGCTCGAGCTATCCTCGCCAATAATCCATCTCCCGAGCAGGTCCGGCAATACGTTGCATTGCTAGACAAATGATTGAAGCAGCAGAAAACGGCCGCATCATGTAGTGGCAAGCTGGCCTCAAAGTCGGAATTCTGCCAGACTGGCACCAACCAAAGCACTGACAAAAGACCCCGTAGGGATACGGATCCACGCTATCGTCCCTGGGGAGAAGAAGAATATTCAAGGAACGGCTCAAACAGCCACTCTCGGAGGCCCGCACGTGACTGGGCAAGAGTTATTCTGGCTCCGTCCAAAGATGCCATCAGGGCAATGGTTCCCCATCAGGGCCATCGTTGGCAAAATAACCGCTATAGAGAAGACCCGGAAGTGCGCCGCCAGCGAGAACAAGATCGGATAAGAATGCCACCACCAAGCCGTCCGACTGGTAACACCGGACGAAGAGATAATCCAGATCGTCCTAAATCAACTAGGGATGGAGCCCGAAGAAACTAGCATCAGAGTAAGCATAATGAGGCTCCACCACCGCGTAACCTAGCCGGAAACAATCCACCGAAATACTTTCTCGGCAAGAGATAGGGAGGGAACGTCTGTCGCTGGGAGTTCGTCAGACTCTATCTTCGCATCCCGGACCAAAATCTGGTCCAGAAGGCTGACCAGCTTCATGTCCTCCATTTCCTGGATTGCTGCCTCTAGAGTGAGGGTCCGTTTCTCCTTCTTCTTCCGCTTTATGCCGGAGACAGCAGAGCCGACCACTTTGTCCAATTGTCCTGTAGACATTACCATGGGATCGTTACCCTTGACGGGTTCACCCTTGTTAGTTGCAAGGCTACCAACGGTCACCAGGGATTTCGAGGTGTTGCTGGCATCAAGAGAGGCAGAAACCTCTGGTGCTGATGATGGGGCACTGGTTGGAGTTGGCGGTGGCATCGCTGGGGATATGCAAGCTTCTGCTGATGCAATTTCTTGCCCGGCTTGCTGTCTGGCTTCACTTTGCTCTTCAAAACTTGTTTTTATCTGAAGCATGTAAATCCAAATATCAGGTGTGCTTTGGAAAGAAAGAAATGTACAAAGTACTGAAAACATCGACAAGGTGCTTAATTTTTAACTACTGGCAACACTTGGCTGCCAGCAGTGATAACAAACTCCTTCGCCTTGTTCTTCTAGGAAGCGGAGGCAGGAACTTCTTGCACCTCGTCATCCTCCGTCGCCTCCGGATCGTCTGATAGATTGCCCTCTAGTGGATCTAGCTCAGACTCGGGGAGTTTATCGAGCTGATAAAGTCAAAAATCATCGATGAAAGTAGAGTCAGAGAAAGAAACAGAAAAGAATGACAAAACGCGAATGCATAGTCGAAATATCTACCAGAGTCAGAGGACGGGTAGGAGTGAACATCTTCAGGGAGACATCCATAACTTTTTGTTCCACTCTCTCCTTGATCAAAAACTGCATGTGGGTCTTGTAATCCTTCACCGGAATCCGGTTTGGGCGGACCCACAGGCTGTCCTTCTTGTCATCGCTGATGGTGTGCATAAGGAGATCTCCAGCCAGCAGTGGATCAAGTCAGATCCACGGAGGCCCATACGCTTCATCAGAAACTCAATCTTCCTCTTGGCGAGGATCAAGATATCCGACAGTTCCGGCGCCTCCGTTCCCATGATTCTCGGTGGGGAGCGGCACCATCGACGAAGGCCGGAAGACCTTCCACCTTTTCAGGAGCCAGAATATCCTTGTGGTAGAAGAATGTTCCGGCCCAATGTTTTACAGATTCACTAGCGTTAATCCTAGGATAAACTCGGTTTCTCCTAAGGACTAAGCTAAGAGTGCCAGTGGTGTAAGGAACACCAGCACTGATGGAATTCTTTCGGGTACCATAGTATTATCCGAAAAGGGTGAGACTTGGCCTAATGCCAAGAATCCCCTCGCACAAAGCTGCATGAGTGCTACACTCTAGCAGGGAGTTGGGAGGAAGATTATGGAGTTGCACACCATAGTATTTGAGGGCTTCGATGAAGAAGTCCGACGGCGGCATGCTGAGGCCGCGGTCGACGTGTGTGCCAAATAACACTCGGTCGCCGTCGCGCGGGGTAGGAGTGGCATGTCCAGTGGCGCTCTGCCACGCGCCGGCGACGAGGTAGCCCTCGTCCTCCATGACCTGGAGCTCGGCGTCGTCCATGACGCTCGGGACCCAGAGGCCCTGCATCTTCCTTTCGTCCGTTGCCTCTGAGTCCGTCGCTGCCACTCCAAAGCTAGATAGAGAGCCCATCTCTCTTGGGGAAGATGAAGGATTGGTGAGGGAAGAGATTTTCTCGCGGCATGTAGATGATAGTGGATGTGGAGGGCTCGAGGAGTACGAGGAGGCAATAAGTGAGAACGGTGGAGAGATGAATCTAGGAGAGAAGGGTTTCTCCTCTCTTTTATTTGCCTCTACGCCAAGATTCGTGCTTTAATCGCGCGATTTATGCCATGCGTATGGGAGAGAGGGAGGTGGCTTCCTTGTGACTCCTCTGCCCCCTCGATTTTGGCTTAAGCATTAACATTGTGCTCTGTTCCGTAGCGAGTGGACCCACCAATGGTCATGTTGACGGGACTCCTGTCAGTGACAGGACCTGGACTGAAAAGTTGTCAGCCAGCACGCCGCTGTTTGAAATCCGGTTCATGTTTCAAACTGAGCAGGAAAAAGACTAAAGGTCAGAATAAGACATATCCGACTCAACTGACTTGGAATCCTACACCATTGAAACAAGTTTTCAGGAAACCTTTAAGATTCTCAAGACGAAGAAACCATCAAGCTAGACAATTTATCAAAATTTGGATCTTGGAGACTTCCGGGGGCTACTGTTGGGGATATACTTTCCGGGTATACCCACAGGACTCGCTGACCAGGGTGGCCCACCAATGGGTTAGAGCTTTGCTTCACGGGCGACGCAGTTAGAGAAATAGGAGGAGCCAGTTCTGGCTATGACAAGGCCTAGAAGAGTTATCGACTTAGGCCTGTAGTATTACTTGTAGTCCAAGCTGTATCTAGTTACCGACTCTGTAACATAGCCGGATAGGTCTATCTTGTAACCCTAGGTCCCGGTGACTATATAAATCGGTCCTATGGGAGCGTTTAGGGCAATAACCACAATCACAACTCGCACAGGCCAACCTCTCTTGTAATCCGCTGTAACATCCGGCTCTTGTCGATATATTACTGGGTTGCTAGCAGGAGTATGATCCGATCACCGCAGTCGGATCTGAACTTGGGTAAACTTGTGCTCACCGTTCCCGGAACATCCAACGTCTCACACCCCATCTTCTCAACGCCGTCAGGACCCCCTATGGCGTACTTGTCGACAATCCGACGACAGTGGTGCAAGAGGAGTATTCATCCGCAAGTGAAGATGAAGAAGATGATGATAGCTCACGAAAAGTGGCAGCCATAGCCACTACGTCAACACTGATATTGCTCTCTGATGCACCCAATGAGAACATAATCTACAAGAATGTCACTTGCCTCATGGAAAGAGGTACCGAAGTATCAACTTCCACTACTTCCTTTCCTAAGACTATGATTGACATGGATGATTCCACAAGTCTTAAGGTTAAGGAAGAAATTGTTGCTTTGGATTACTTTATCACTAACTTGCAAGGTGATCACAATATACATTTCGAGGCCCTTATGGATCAACTCGATCAAAATGAAGTTCTCCTTGAAGAGAAGGGCATAATTGAAAGGGAGGATGCAATGGAAATTGCATCTCAAAAAAATGCTCTAGAGGAAGAAGAGGCTCGAGTCTCTCTAGAAGAGAAACTTGAGTCAATCGAAGAGTCACATGAAGAAGTTGTGACCAAGATTGTCAAATAATGTGATAATGCAGTAGCCAAAGCAGAGAAATTAAAGAAGGAGAAGGTTGACATTGGGGCTGCTCATGCTAGAGTCAACGAGAAGTTGGAGAAGCTTGAGATTGCTCACAAGGATTTGGAAAGTGAATACTTAATTCTCAACGAGTCACATTATCATCTCCAAAATCGACTAAGAAAGTATGAAATTCCTAGCACTTCTACATCAACATGTGCACATAAAGAAGTTCATGAAGAAAATGCTAGGTTAAAGGATGAACTTGCCAAGGTATCTATCTCCCAAAGGTAAGGAAGTTATTGATCAGATCCTTGGCAAGCAAAGGTCAAACTATGGAAAAGAGGGACTTGGTTTTGTCACTAAGTCCAAGAAGAAGAAGAACAATAATAAGAAGACCAAGAAGACAAGCACCATAGAAAAGAATATCACAAAGGACAAGACTAATTATATTGGTTTTGTAGGGACTAACAATCCTAATTTTGAGTTATTTTCTGATTATTATGGTGATGTCTATGCTAGTTTTGTAGGCCCTTATGATAGTTACATCTCTTTGTCGATTTGGGTCCCAAAGTCCCTTGTTACTAACATCAGAGGACCCATTGAAAAATGGGTACCTAAAACCAAGAAGTAACTTTCTTGCAGGGCTACACTTCCGGTGGATCTAAATGGGTGTTGGAAAGTGGATGCGCTAGTGAAAGGATACGGATTTCGCCTAGAGGCGGGGGTGAATAGGCGATTAAAACTTTTCCTAGAGTGTCTCAACAAAGGCGGAATAAAACTAGTGTTTACTTTCTTAAGCACAACCTAGAACAACTAAGGTTCACCTATGTGCACCAACAACTTATGCTAAGCAATACAAGCAACAAAGTGATAGCAATATATATATTACTTCAAGCACGAAGGCTATCACAATGTAAAGTACATAAGTAAAGAGCTCGGGTATAGAGATAACCTAGGCACGCGGGGACACCGATATTTTACCGAGTTCCTCCCAACATGGAGTACGTCTCGTTTGGAGAGGGGGTGGTATCAAACCACCAACGCCACAAAAGGCCTCCCTTATTCTCTGGTGAATCTCACCCCAACAGGATCGATCCACGCTTCCACTATCGGTGCACTTGTCGGTGGCAACCGGAACCTCTCACAAGGTTGGGGCACTTCTCCACAACTTAATTGGAGGCTCCCAACAAATTCCACAAAAGGCCACAATGCTACCAAGGCCAGAAAACCGTCTAGGGTTCCAAGGACCCAAGAGGGACAAGCTCCAATGAATAACTCAAACCAAATCCTCCGAGGAGAACTCAAACCGATGCACCAACTGCAAATGGAAGAACACCACAAAGGTGCTCAAATCCCTCACTCTCAAGTTCCAACAAAGCTACTAAAGCTATTGGGGGAACAAGAGAGGAGGAATCAAAGAGAGACACAAAATCCCCCAAAATCTAGATCCCGAAAGATGCACTCACAAAGAGATGAATCGGTTAGGTCAAAATGTGGGTCTAGATCTCCTATCTCTTCCACTCAAATATGGGCAAGAATCATCGGAGGGAAAAGATTAGGCAAGCTTTAAGATCTAGAGCAAGTGTGGACAAAACTTAGCCTAATAGAAAAGGAAGAAGCTTACTAAACTAAAAATGGACAAAGACTTAAATAGGGGCCCAAAAATCTGGCCAGCACGCGCACAAGCGAGATCTGCGAGCCCGGTGAACGGCGCGCGCAGCGCGAGAGGCCAAGGCGAGCGCGCGGCTGCAGGTCAACGCACGCGGTGGCCCGAGGCGAGATGGCGGTCTGCGCGCACGAACAAGCTCGCAAGCAGCTGGGCTGGGAGATGTGGGGTGGGTCGGCCGGTAGTACCGGCCCACCCAGGCGGTACTACCGGGACGAACCGGTAGAGCCGGACCCAGCTACCGGGGGAGGCAGTGGACGAGCATGCTGAATCTGGGGCATCCGGTACTATGCCCGGTAGTACCGGACGGCCCAGTAAAACTGTTTTCTTTTTTTCTTTTTCAAACGGAATATCAATAAATAATCAAACCGCGATAACTTTTGATTGGTAGCTCCGATTGACCCGATTCCAATTGCGTTAAAAATATTGGTTATCACCAAGTGAGAATGTATCATGTATTATAATGTGAGATACCTCACTTGGTGAAAAACCGAAAAACCGCCAAGATCAAAATCGCAACAAGATACAAACGGAAGATCCGATTTTGATGAACAAGAGCTTGTTATGGAGATTACCACAAGCTCTATATCTTCACATGGATGAGACCAAATAACAACCAAATACGATGATGCAAGTATGCAATGGTTTGAGCTCTCTCCGAACGATGTGACCGAATTACTCATTCAAGAGCCCCTCTTGATAGTACGGTTATCTATCCTAAACCCGGTCTCCCACACACAACATGAGACCGGCAAAAGGGAAAAACTATCAATATTATACCTTTGCCTTGAGCATTACATTTGAGCTCGATGTAGATGAACTTGACCTTTCAAGATGGAACGTTTTTCTTAATTTCTCATCATCGATCCATGATCACTGGGGATGGCAAGCATCAAACATGAGATCTTCTATAGATGGCGCATTTTGAGCTTGCACAACACATCTTCTTCTCATTTCATCGACCTTGAAGCCAACACATGCTCCAAGTGATGCCAATGGACAAATCCTACAAGTATAACTTAATACACACATTAGTCCATAAAGATTGTCATTAATTACCAAAACCACACATGGGGGCCCACATGTTCTTTCAATCTCCCCCATTTTGGTAATTGATGACAATCCATTTAAGAGGGTTTATATAAGGAATTTTCATAAATAAAATGGTACTACTAATATCAAATACTACATAAGTATGTGTTATTGGTACCACCACCATATATAGAGCAAACTCCCCCACAATCTATGCATGTGTGATGAACTCGAGTTTCATTGCATATATTGCCAATCATTATCATTGGTGGAGTTTGCTCTATATACCACATGCTAAGCAACAACAAAGATGCAAGAACATGAGAGGCAAATGCACAAGAACAAACTCAATGCATAAACCAACTTCTCTTAAACCCTCTAAAACTTCTCCCCCATTGGCATCGATTGCCGAAATGGGTGACAAGCTCTAGAAGGCAAATATAGTAATAATTCCTCCAAAGGTGTGCCTACGCACATATCCAATGATGAATACTTGGGAGGGAGTAGAACTATATCGAGGATCCGAAGATTGCCAAAGGAATAAATAAACGACGCATCACAAATGACACAAGCAATCACGAGATCCAAAAAATCAATTGAAAACAATAAATGAGTCCAAATAGAAACAACAAGATGTTATGATATGAGCAAAAGTGTGCTTTAAAGAATAAAATAGAGAAGCTCCCAAGATTTGTGCATGATTCAAGATAAATGCATTAGAATACATGTTGCACAAATATGGAATCCTCGCTCCCCCATAAGCATTTAAAACACAACAAATGAACGATCAAACAAATGCTTAAATAAAATGAGAGAAGCTCCCCAAGATTTGTGCACACTTTAGAATCATTGTATTTCAATACAAAAATGCACAAATATGGAATCCTCACTCCTCCATAAACATTTAAGGCACAATAAATGAGAAAGGAGACAAATGAGCATTATTAAATGAATTAGATGAGCTCCCCAAAGATAATGCACCAATTATGATAATTGCATTTGGGAACAAGGTGCATAATCATGGAATCCTCACTCATCCAAGTTCATTTAACAATACAAGGCATGAGAGAACAAATATGATTGCCCAAAGACGCAAACAAGAGGAACAAGCACTCATAGGCAATTAAATTTGGAAGCCATCGAAGAATCAAAAAGAAATAGAAAGGTGGTCTCAAAGGATTAAACATCAACTAAAATTATCTCCTCATATGTGTATATGTCTCTAAATGGAAAACATCACAAAGACATATGCCAAAAAAAATATGCACACATAAAGAAGATTATACAAGAAAGCACATGAAAGTCAAAAATGAAGTCATAACATATATCAATAAGATTTTTGCTTCAAAGCATGACCAAAGGCTCACATATGTCTTATTGTACATTAATGGACTTCAAACACCAACACACTACATATATTACAACTATCACCAGGGGAAAAGGAGAAAGTTGGCATATATGAAGAAAGGCAACAAGTATCACAAGAAAAATTTAACTAGCAAAATCTCACTGTTGCACATGAGAGAAGTTGAGGAAAAGATAGGCAATAAAATTGCTAGATTGACATATTTGGGATTGGAGGATCATATGCATGATTTTGTATAGTCCCAATTATATATACTCATCTCAACTTATACACATATACAATAGAGAGTTCTCTTAAAACCATGGCTAGAACTACAACAATTACAAATACATTAATTCATGCTAGAAGGCAACCGACAAACGGTTGGATTCAAGATACGTGAGCATGAGAAAGAGATACTTGTTACCGAGATATAATTGGTAGGGTGTAGAGGATATGAATTCGTTGATCATCCTATAGCTTGCCTCAAATTTTCTTCTAAGCATCACTTCTTCAAAATTGAGAGACAAGCGTCCAATATATCTCCAATGTACCTAAAACATATTTAAGTACAAAATGGTCCCCAAACTAATTGGGTTCAATGTAGTTAGTGCAACTACAATACATAGGAGAGACTCCACATAAATATGTGCATATTGATATGAAATTGAATTTCATGCACAACTTAGCCGATGGGATTTGGTGGAGTTTCCCTTATATATTGGATCAAATAAAGCAAGCATGCCATAATATAAACATATAGTAAATATGCATGCATAAAGCTTTCAGGAACCAAAAAGAAGATACAATTTGAACAAAAACACCAAGTAAATCGAGATTGCACACACAAGGGTGTGACTCGACAAACGATGTCCAAATTATATCCAAGAACCAATTCAACACATGAAAGATCACAAATTCAACAAATGAACTAGGCTAAAACCAAAGGAGCAAACGATAGATAGAAAAAATAAAAATGCTCAAGGATTTATCTCATTCTAAAATGGTCAAATCATGAAACAAGTGAGACAAAACCAACTCCCCAAAAGAGCAAGTTTCAAACAAAAACCAAACTCCCCAAACTTCTCATGATGGCACAAATACCAAAACGAAAAAGATTGAGGTTCCAAGCACATAAAACCCGATATGGACCAAACAAATAAGTATAAATATGAGTGTTCTAAATAATATAGGAGAGCTCCCCCATAGATAGTGCATTATGTAGGATTTTCCTTTTAAATGCAAAATGCACACAAATGGGATCATCACTAGTACCTATAATAAGTAAAACACAAGAGGATATCAATAAAATAAGAAGATCCACAAGAAGCAAGGAAGGCTTGGGAGACAACACAAAACATTTTCTTGGCCAAAGATAGGATAAAATTAAGCAAGGGCCAAAGTGAATATGATCAATAAATTCTACCATAAGTTGGGTACTCATTGTCCAAGGACAAGAAATAGAATAATTTTCCCAAGGTAGCTTGCATGGATATCCAAGATCATAGTCACAAGAAGAAGCATATAACTAAATATAAGAAATTAAGCATGATACTTCGAGCAAGATTCTTGGTAGCTTCCAATAGTCACACAATCACTATTGATTAGAGTAACTTGAAGCAAATGGTTTCCATGAGGATATATATATCTAAATATGAGGAAACACATACCAAGAAACATTCTCATATACAAGATCCAAAATAAGATCAATAAAGGCATTCAAGCAAATTGGAAATTGTATGAGCAAATGTGTCACATAGGAGCTATGAAATAATCAATATCAATTCTAAGTGACACAACCTAGAATATTCACATTTTCTAGGAATTGTAATATGCACTAAGCATATGACTCCCCCATAACGTGATACTACCATAAAACCAACACGAGGCAAAATGATACATATAAAGATAATTAATGGACATTATAAAACTTAAATTTATCATGATAATTATACCACATAGAGATTAGACAATAATCCAATATAAATTCTAGGTGGTATTCCTCATGTACGCACAATTTTAGGATTGTGAAATGCCCAAGCATAACACTCCCCCAAAATGGGATAATCCATTAATTTCTCACAAGAGCCAAATAAGATATCAAATATAATCAATTAAGGCTCCAATACAAGAAACACACATACATGGTGTGCCACCTAATCATATACAAATATACTTGATACCTCAAGATAATTAAGTGGAAAGCACAACATGTACAAATGCATGGAAGATACAAAACCAACACATGCACAAGGGGCGAGTAACTTTCAATGTAAAGAGTTTAGCATATGTTACCGCAAGGAGGAACAATATAATCATGATAATAAATGGCTTGGCTTGACAATAATAATTGATGAAGATCCCTCAATTCTTCATAATGTAACCAAGTCTCCAATGCCCTCCAAAACACACCTATTGATCAAGTTTTGGCTTGTTGGTCCCCAACCAAGTTGGGTCCTAAGAAGTTAGTCACAATAGGCTTGGCAACCCAAATGGATCTTTTCTTGACACCACATTGGGCACCAACAAATTTGGCAAACACATTGCCAACCTCATCCTTACAAAGAGAATAAGCATCATCAATAATGATAGGGTTGGATGAGGATATACCGATAGTGCATGAGGAAGAAATATGCCCCTTCTCATGGCATATGTAGCAAGTTCTACTCTTTCCATATTTCTTCTTAGGTGAAGCCACAACTCGAGGAAGAGCTCGAGTATTCCTCTTTGGAAGAGGCCCATTAATGACTTGAGGTGGAGCTTGAGGCCGCTTCCCTTGTTGCTTCACACTAAGAGGCTTTTTCTTCAATGGGCAAGATCTAACATGGTGCCCTTCTTCCTTGCACTTGAATCAAACAATGTTGGCCAAATTCTTGACTTCATCTTGGCCATTCTTCTTGTTGTCCTTGTGCTTCAACTTGATAGTGGACTTGTTCTTGATATTGGAGTTGAATCCAAGCCCACTCTTGTCATTGGGGGATTTTTGCACACTCAAGATTTTGTTGAGTGTGACCTTCCCTTGATGACCCTTTTTCAAGTCATTCTTCAAAGAAGTGACTTGAGCCTTGAGCATTTTGATTACCTCTACATGGTTAGTTTCAACAAAACCACTAGAGGAAGTAGATGCTACATTGTTAGAGCAACAAGGCATGGAATGTAATTCATCACGAGATATATCATGGTTGTGAGAGGATGAACTACAAGGACTAGCACATGGCAATATAATATTTGGAGTGGATGTAGTGCTAATGTCCACATGAGGCCCACTAGATGTTACCTTTGACACGATGGCCTCATGGGATAACTTTAGCCTACCATGGGAGACTAGAAGATCCTCATGCGAGCTCGAGAGCTTAACATGACTTTCTTCTAATTTCCCATAGTTGCTAGTTAGCAAAGCAAGTTGATCCTTTAGCTCAACATTCTCCTTCAAAATAGATGCTTCACAAGAAATAGAGTTAGTAGCACAAGCATCATTATTATTAGCAAGAGGTGAGGGCAACTTGTCAAGCTTTTTTAAATATGAAGCTTTAAGTTGCTCATGTGACTCGGTGAGTTTGATGAGCTCCCTCTTAACGACCCCAGAGCCATTTTCGAGGTGCTTAAAATCCTCAACAAGTTTAGCATAATCAACTTCCAGTTCATCATTTTTAATCTTGAAGGAGTTAGCCACCGCAAGTTCTCTATCATGGTACTCCTTTACTCTAGATAATTCTAGAGTAAAAGTCTCCTCAAGAGATTCTTTGGTGGTTTGTACTTCTTCAAGGGAGTCCTTTAGTTGTGCAACTTCATTAGCATACTCACGCTCAAGTGCAAACTTTTCATCGATTAAGTTTTCTTGCTCCTCAATAAGATCATTTACTTCTATGGCACAATTCAAGATTTCAAGAAGGTTGGAGGAAGCAATTTTATTTTTTGAAGAGAGTGTTATAGACAACCTCTCCCATTTTCTTAATAGAGGTAATATCATACTTACCTCTATAATCATCATTATCATTCTCAACCTCATCATCATCATCATGAGATACAATGGGATTTAAATAGGTTACCTTTGTTCCCTTAGCCATAAGGCACATGTGAGAACCGGAGGAAGGTGATGATGAGATTGCACTTGTAGATCTCTTCAAGACCTTGTCTTGGACCATAGAATCTTCATTTTCCTCTACATGGTTAGCAACACAAGAACTAGAGGAAATAGAAGCATTTTTATCATGGCAACAAGACAACATGAGCATATCATCATGAGATTTATTCAAGTCTCATTTCTACATGATATGCAAGGACTATTAACACAAGCATGTGTGGAATTTTGAGTGCTAGAAGTGTTAAGGTCCAAAGATAGATCATTGCAACTAGATAGATATGAGGGATTACAAATAGTGAACACACTATCCATATTGCAATTTCTATCACCACTCACCATATCATTACCTTGTGAAAATTCACATGTTGGTGAAGTGGTAGAGGATGAGAACTCATCTCGATCGGAAGTGGAAGCAACACAATCATCCTCAATAATGTTGGACACAACATATTTATCTTGAAGTTTTGTCCATAACTCATGAGAGCTCCAAAAAGGAATGATTGAAGATGTAACTACATAGCTCAAAGCATTAACAAGCACATTAGAAGCTTGAGCATCTAGATATAAGTTTTTCTCATCCTCACTAGATAGATTTTTGAAATCCATTGGAGGAGAAAAACCTATATCTACAATACGCTCCAAATTTGGGTCCATGTCTCGAAAATGAATGAGCATGCGATTTTTCCATATATCATAATTTGTGCCATCGAATGTGAACATGTCATTGTGCACTAATCCTCTAGCCGACATCTTTACTCTCAAGGCGGTGAAGCCTAAAATGAGAGACCGGGATCTGATACCAATTGAAAGGATACGGATGTCGCCTAGAGGGGGGGGTGAATAGGCGATTTAAACTTTTCCTAGAGTGTCTTAACAAAGGCGGAATAAAACTAGTGTTTACTTTGTTAAGCACAACCTAGAACAACTAAGGTTCACCTATGTGCACCAATAACTTTTGCTAAGCAATACAAGCAACAAAGTGATAGCAATATATATATTACTTCAAGCACGAAGGTTATCACAATGTAAAGTGCATAAGTAAAGAGCTCGGGTATAGAGATAACCGAGGCACGCGGGAACACCGATATTTTACCGAGTTCCTCCCAACATGGAGTACGTCTCGTTTGGAGAGGGGGTGGTATCAAACCACCAACGCTAAAAAAGGCCTCCCTTATTCTCTGGTGAATCTCACCCCAACGGGATCGATCCACGCTTCCACTATCGGTGCACTTGTCGGTGGCAACCGGAACCTCTCACAAGGTTGGGTCACTTCTCCACAAATTAATTGGAGGCTCCCAACAAATGCCACAAAAGGCCACAATGCTACCAAGGCCACAAAACCGTCTAGAGTTCCAAGGACCCAAGAGGGACAAGCTCCAATGAATAACTCAAACCAAATCCTCCGAGGAGAACTCAAACCGATGCACCAACTGCAAATGGCAAGAACACCACAAAGGTGCTCAAATACCTCACTCTCAAGTTCCAACAAAGCTACTAAAGCTATTGGGGGAACAAGAGAGGAGGAATCAAAGACTTAAATAGGGGCCCAAAAATCTGGCCGTTGACGCCATTTTTCGGTCTGGACAGGTGGTACCGGTTTGGACCGGTACTACCGCCCGATTACCAGCGCAAGTGGGAAGTCAACGCATGCGAGAGAGAAGCAGCAGACAGCGCAGCTAGTGAGCAGAGCAGGCGGGGGGGCCGAGCACAGCGTGCGCGGGTTGCGGGGCCTTTGCACGCTGCCAGTCCGGTGCCGGCCAGCAGCCAAGCAGCAAAGCCGTAGCTGCAGCACAGCACGCAAGCAAGCCAGCAAGAGAAGCAACAGCGTGCGGGGCCGTACGGCGCGCGCGATCAAAGCGGCAGCGCGCAGCGAGCAGCAAAGCAGGCAAGCTGCAGCGCGGGCCAGCACGCGCACAAGCGAGATCTGCGAGCCCGGTGAACGGCGCGTGCAGCGCGAGAGGCCAAGGAGAGCGCACGGCTGCAGGTCAACGCACGCGGTGGCCCGAGGCGAGATGGCGGTCTGCGCGCAGGAACAAGCTCGCAAGAAGCTGGGCTGGGAGATGTGGGGTGGGCCGGCCGGTAGTACCGGCCCACCCGGGCGGTACTACCGGGACGAACCGGTAGAGCCAGACCCAGCTACCGAGGGAGGCAGTGGACGAGCAGGCTGAATCTGGGGCGTCCGGTACTATGCCCGGTAGTACCGGACGGCCCAGTAAAACTGTTTTCTTTTTTCTTTTTCAAACCGAATATCAATAAATAATCAAACCGCGATAACTTTTGATTGGTAGCTCCGATTGACCCGATTCCAATTGCGTTGAAAATATTGGTTATCACCAAGTGAGAATGTATCATGTATTATAATGTGAGATACCTCACTTGGTGAAAAACCGAAAAGCCGCCAAGATCAAAATCGCAACAAGATACAAACGGAAGATCCGATTTTGATGAACAAGAGCTTGTTATGGAGATTACCACAAGCTCTATATCTTCACATGGATGAGACCAAATAACAACCAAATACGATGATGCAAGTATGCAATGTTTGAGCTCTCTACGAACAATGTGACCGAATTACTCATTCGAGAGCTCCTCTTGATAGTACGGTTATCTATCCTAAACCCGGTCTCCCACACACAACATGAGACCGGCAAAAGGGAAATTCTATCAAGATTATACCTTTGCCTTGAGCATTCCATTTGAGCTCGATGTAGACGAACATGACCTTCTCAAGATGGAACGTTTTTCTTAATTTCTCATCATCGATCCATGATCACTGGGGATGGCAAGTATCAAACATGAGATCTTCTATAGATGGCGCATTTTGAGCTTGCACAACACATCTTCTTCTCATTTAATCGACCTTGAAGCCAACACATGCTCCAAGCGATGCCAATGGACAAATCCTACAAGTATAACTTAATACACACATTAGTCCATAAAGATTGTCATTAATTACCAAAACCACACATGGGGGCCCACATGTTCTTTCAACTAGTCATAGAGATGAGGCATAATCATGATCACATAACCGTCTCCTATGGTGATAAGTCAAAATCTGAGGTATTGGGTCTTGGCAAGGTTGTGTTTGTGCACGATATCTCTCTTGTGGATGTCATGCTTGTTGAGACCCTCGGTTACAATTTACTTTCTGTTCGTGCCCTTGGTAAGATCGGCTTTGCTGCTTTCATTGATGGTTATTTAGTGGTACTCTTGTGGACAAAGTCTCTAAAGGTATCTTTCGTTGGGTATGTCGAAAATGACCTTTATGTGGTGGACTTCTCGGGGAAAACCACTGCAGGTCCGATGTGCCTATTTGGACAGGCCGACATGGGCTGGTTATGGGATCGCCGTCTAGCTCACGTCAACATGAAAACTTTGCAAAGTCTTCACAAGGGTGGCCACATCCTTCGACTAAAATACAATGTTTACTTTGCCAAAGATCGTGTTTGCAGGGCTTGTGTTGAAGGAAAAATGCATGACTCTCCCCACAAGAGGAAGACCATCATATCATCTAATAGGATCTCTGAATTACTTCATGTGGATCTGTTTGGTCCTCCATATCATGCAAGCCTCGGTGGGAATAAGTATTTCTTGGTGATAGTTGATGATTATTCAAGATACACATGGGTATACTTTTTCAAGCTGAAGAGTGAGACTCAACAAACTGTCATTGACTTCTCCAATGAGGTCCAGCGTCAACACAATGTCCCAATATTGGGAATAAGAAGTGACAACGGCTCCGAGTTCAAGAACTAAACCCTAAATGAATTTCTAAGTGAAGATGGGATAAGACATACATATCACTCTACGTACACCCCTCAACAAAATGGTGTAGCCGAGAGGAAAAACTGGACTCTAATGTACATGGCAAGGTCTATGTTGGTTGAATTCAAGTCACCATACAACTTTTGGGCTGAAGCTATTTCCAACGCTTGTCACTCATCAAACCGGCTTTACCTCCACAAGATCTTGGACAAAACTCCATATGAGATACTCCAACATATCATATTTCCAGGTATTCAGTTGTAAGTGTTTCTTTCTCATCAAAGGAGTCCGTTTGTCTAAATTTGAGTCTAAGGCTTTAGAAGGTATTTTTGTTGGTTATGCTTCCAAATCCCACACTTATAGAGTCTACAATAAGCTCTCCGGAACTATTGTAGAATCTTGTAGTGTGGTGTTCGAGGAAAATGATGGCTCCCATATGGGGCAAGTTGATGTTTGTGATGCATATGTTGAAATATCCCAAGATGCCATAAGGAGAATGGGTGTGGGATTTTTCTGCCCCATTGAGGAAACCCTTGTGGCGGATCGGGAAGGATAATGCTCTACATAATTAGAGCCCTTATCTACACAAGAGCAACAAGCTCCACCTAATGGAGAAACTACTGCACTAACACAACAACCTCCTGAAGACCATCAACCAACTGAGAAAACTGGAAGTCCAAGGCCGGATTATCCGGCGCTACCACTCCAACTCGTTCCAGGGGCGACCAGGAAGAGCAGGAAGAAGCTGAAACTCCCAGGCTGGATTATCTGGCCGCTCTTAGGGGTAGATTACCCAGCCCTGAAGCTCCAGAACTGCAGCAGTCTCCTATTATGGCTGTTAATCATGATCAAGGGCAAGGTTCTTCATCCCCAGTCCATCGTGAACAAGTTGTTGATGAATGACAAGCTAACAGTCAAGACGAGGACCCAAATGATGAAGCAATCCCTCCAAGAAACAATAAGTAGATTGAAACTTGTCGCAAAACTCATGTTGAAAGAAATCTTGAGTTAAGAGGTCATACTCTTGACAAAGTTGTAGGTGATCTAAGAAGAAGAATGTCCACAAGAAGGGAACTAACAAGTTTCAGCGATCATAAAGCACATATTTCTATGGTGGAACCCAACAAAGTTTTCGAAGCCCTTGAAGATCCAGATTGGGTTGTTGCAATGCATGAAGGATTGAATAATTTTGAACACAACAAAGTATGGAAGCTAGTAGAGAAGCCCAAAGATTGCCACAATGTTATCGTCGCCAAGTTGATTTTCAAGAAAAAGAAATATGATAACGGAATTGTTGTAAGGAACAAGGCAATACTAGTGGCTCAAGGTTTCTCTCAAGTGGAAGGCATTGACTTTTGCGAAACTTATGCTCCATTGGCTCGCCTTGAATCCATTCGTATCCTCCTTGCTTATGCTGCTTATCTTAATTTTAAATTACAGTAAATGGATGCTAAGAGTGCTTTTCTTAATGGTCCTCTACATGAGTTGGTATATGTCAAGAAACCCCCGGGTTTTGAGGATCCCAATTTTCTGAACCATGTTTACAAACTTGATAAGGCGCTCTACGGCCTAAAACATGCCCCACATGCATGGTATGAGCACCTTAAAGAGCTTTTGTTAGACCGTGGATTCGAAGTTGGGCAAATCGATCCTACTATTTTTACTAAGAAGGTTAATGAGGAGCTTTTTGTATGCCAACTATATGTAGACGACATTATATTTGGTTCTACTAATCAAGATTTTATTGATGAATTTTCAAAGCTTATGACTGACATGTTTGAGATGTCTATGATGGGAGAATTAAGGTTCTTTCTTAGATTCGAGATCAAGCAACTAAGAGAGGGAACCTTCATTAATCAAGCAAACTACATGCAAGACATGGTCAAGAGGTTCAAGATGACGGATCTTAATAGTGTTGCTACACTAATGCAAACTAAATGTCATGTTGAGCTCAGTCCAAAGGGTAAAGATGTGGACCAAAAGGTATACCGATCCATGATCAGATCTCTCCTTTACCTCTGCGCATCTAGACCTGATATTGTGTTGAATGTATGAGTGTGTGCAAGGTATCAAGCTTCTCCTAAAGAAAGCCACATAGTGGCGGTCAATAGAATATTTGGTTCATTCTCGAAATTTTGTTCTATGGTATCCCAAGGGCTCTAATTTCTCTCTATGTGGATATACGGACTCAGATTGGGCTGGTGACAAGGATGATCGAAAATCAACTTATGGTGCATGTCAATTCTTGGGTAGGTCTCTAGTATGTTGGTCTTAGAAGAAACATAATTGTATATCTCCCTCCACCGTCGAAGCTGAATATGTGGCTGCTGCAAGTTCTTGTACACAATTATTATGGATGAGGCAAACTTTAAAGGAATATGGTGTCAACTGTGACAAAGTACCTCTATTATGTGATAATGAAAGTGCTATTAAAATTGCATACAACACGACGCAACACACAAGGACAAAACATTTTGAGATTCACAATCATTTTATTTAGGATCATGTTTCTCATGGTGATATTGCCTTATCTTTTGTGTGAACAAAGAATCAACTTGCTGATATTTTAACGAAGCCACTTGATGAAGCAAGGTTTTGTTACTTGAGGAATGAGCTAAATATCGTGGATTCAAGGACCTTAGCTTGACTACTATTGCATACTCACTTACATCTCTTCCTTTATTTGGTTTAGATGCGGGCATGGACATAGGGGGAGTGTGGTCCTAATTTATAGGGCTAACCCTCCCCCCATAATGCTGACATCAAGAAAAATCATTTCCCTTAATATCAGTATGTGATATGTGGGTCATTGATGAGCATTGGTTTTGAACTCAAGATACATCTTCACGGTGTCATGTCGTGCGCTCCAACATGGTGGCTTCGGCCACCGCACTCTTCCTTGAGAAGAGTTGGTTTTTAGTGGATCTTTTTGGATTTTGTTGCATATCTTGTGTTCTTATGGAAAACACACCCAATCTTGGCATTTATTTTATTTGTTTTTTGAAATATTGGGTGTGTAGTACCATTTCAGTTTGGTGGTCTAAACCCAAGCCTTTTCTCATCCCGAGCCTTCTGTGCTTGCACACAAGTCCATTGTTACCTTGCAAGGGTTTTTGTTTGGAATGGACTGGCCTGAACCTGTGTTTAAAAGGCAGTTCAGATAGGGCAGGATAATCCGCCCCTGGCACTTTTGTCTTTTAAAGACTAGGGGTCGAGGAGGGGGCTCAAACAGATCAGATCTTCCTTCCCAACCTCGTGTCCTGCTCCCAGCCGCCGCCGGACCTTCCGCCCCTCCCTGGAGTCAATTCGACCATCGGATTCTCCAGGCTCTTCCTGGATCTTCTTCCCAGCGCCTCCGGGTATCCTATCCTCCGAGCTCTTCCTCCAATGAGTGAGGGTAACTCCCGCATTCATCTCTTTTCTGTGGAAGTTGTTATTCTTGGTGGAAACTCGTTTTAGAGGATACTTTGCGATTCCATTACATGTTGGGATCCGTAGTCTTGCAACCCTAGTGCCTGATCTACATCGGTACCATGAATCTATGGATGATCTGGTGATTTTTTCCAGGGCTGGATTATCCGCCCCTAGCAAGGCCGGATTATCCGGCTTGGGAGGTTCACCCCTTTTCAGATGTTTCATAGTTTCTCGTATCGTGTATGTTTGGACCATGTATTGTTTTTATGTTGTCTCTAACATTCCTCCTGGACTTATGTGTGTGCATATCCCCATGCTACCTATCCCTTTGTCCTCACGGGTGGTTCGAGTGATCCCAAGACCTACAAGTGTCGTCCATGTGTCCGTTACCTAAGGACAAACAAAGAAGGTGTGCTTGTGGACGAGGTTGAAATTAGAAGGAAGCAAAGAGAGGCAGATAAGATGGCCGAATGGTCTAAGTCTTTGAAGAGGACCACTCAAAATAAGAGCAGGGGCAAGAAGGCCTGTGTCAATTAAAAGAATATGGATACCCTTGAGTACTCTGCTATTCACCACCGTGACTTGTATGATGAGGCTGACAACAATGAGCCGCAGGAGGACAGTCTGTTTTGGTGTTCGCACTTCAGGTATATTCATGATGACATTTATGCTTCTCTCAAGATTCGCCCCATGCACCCTCTAAATTTGACTGAGGCTCAATACAAGCCAAGACTTAGTGAGGCTTTGGCTGTGACTGGTAGAATGGGGCTGCACCATCTCATGACCTTGCAATGCAGATATGACTCGTCTGTGGTGAAGCTATTATTTTCTATACTTGTGATATGCGGAGATGAGCTTCAGACTATGAAGTGGATAACCGAGAACACTATGATTCAGTCTGATTTCCGCACCTTTTTTCAGGTCCTTGGCTACTATTTCCATGGTCATGATACTCCTTCTGGCCATCACACTATCTCTCCGATCAAGCACAGCAAGGATTCTGCTCTCACTCCATGCCTAGCTCCCAATGGGGTGGCTGGTACCTTCTCTGGACTCTCACCATTGTATGCATCTCTTGTTGGTTTCTTCTAGGATAGCATTGCTCCGAGTGGGGGCAACAATGACAATATTTGTGGTCACTTTGTTCCACTGCTCGCCTTTTCCCATGAGTGTGCTACCAATGTCGAGGCAGCTGTTGGGTACAAGCTGGACATCATGGATTTCATCTACCATGAGATGAAAGATGCAATGTTCAGCAGGATCTCTATTCCTTTTGCTCCGTATATCATGATGCTTATCAAGCATATGCTTCCCCATGAGGAGTTTGGTGGGAATTTGGATGGTGTCCACCGGTCCAAGAAGATCTACAACAAGGCTTAGAAGACTTCCCATCCTTCCTTAGCCCCAGAGTCCTTCATGTGTGATGCTCGGGCTAGTGGACGTAGGCCCCCAGTGCCTCCTATGGCCAGTGAGGTCAAGTAGCTAAACCGGTTCCAACAGAACGTCTTTTGCATGGGGGTTGATACACACAAGGGCCAGTATGAGGCCTACAGGTAGCGCCACGAGATGGCCCACACTGAGCAGCTGATTCTTCATAACGTGTCAGGGACGTCAGGCCTCCCTCCTACTCCTACTGCTCTAGCTCCGTATGATCAGTGGAACACCTCAGGTATCAACTATGGTGATCTTGAGCGTCACCTGTTTCATGCACCGACAAGGGAGCCTACTCCTCCAGGTGATGATGATGACCAGTATGATGATGAGGAACAGGAAGGGGATAGGTACAAGGATGATGACGAGGAGGAATACGAGTGATCTCTCGGGGCGTTAGCATCGCTCTTCTTCCATTTGGCGTTTCGAAGCCAAAGGGGGAGAAGTAGTTCTATTTAGGTCTCCGTGGATTTGCATGGGTCGGGTGCAAGCGCTTGCATTTTATCGCTTTTTCTACCGCATTGCTTGTGCCCGTTTAGCGTTGAACTTTATTTGTGTTTGTTTTTCTGTATGACACTATGTCATGTGGTACTTGTGTGTATTTATTTGTGTGGATGTTATCTATGTTATTATGGATGTGTGGTATCTTTGATCTTATGGATTTCTGAAATTATATCTATGGATGCATCATATAGGTGAAGTAGTGGGATTTTTCATGGCCTAATATTATTGCTTATCATCTTGGATAGCGCTCATCTCTCGGTGGTATGATATTTTTCTCTAACTCATCATGTTCTTGCTGCTTATACCTTTGTGTGTGTGCATTTGTAGTCAAAGGCAAATTATCTATAAGCACACACTCAAGGGGAGCCTATTTCACTTGTGGAATTATGTGTTAGTAGGACTATATTGCAAAACCTAGTATTGTCATCTAACACCAAAAAGGGGGAGATTGAAAGAGCATTTCATGATCTCTAGTGTTTTGTGTGTTAGATAATAATACCAAGGATTATTTAATGTGTGTTGAAGTATTGCAGGTTATAGCATATTCAAAAGTAGCAAAATAAATGTTCCTGGGGGTGGATTATCTGCCCCTTCCAAGGGTCGGGTAATCCGTCCCAGCCCAAGTCCAACCATAGGCTCGGCACGTCACACTTTATGGGGGCAGATTTTCCCCTGGATTGTCCGGCTAGGCCGGATAATCCTCCCCTCAGGGGGCCGAATAATCCGCCCCTAGGATTTCACCAAAGGGTGCCAAGGCGCGGCGTACTATATGGGGGGAGGATAATCTGCCCCTTGGGGGGTTGGAGAATCCGCCCCCTCAAGGAATTTCAACAAGGAGAACATGGTGCGGCGTACTGGATGGGGGCAGACTTTTCCCCTAGGGCGGATAATCCGCCCCTAGTGGGGGCGGATAATCCACCCCCAAACTTCTCCAATGGTCAGTTTTGTCAGGGGGTATTTATTCCCCATTGCCCCTCCTAACAGAACTCTTGATTAATTTCGAAAAAGGCCAGACCTGTTCTTCAAGCTCCAATAAGAGATCTCCACCTTCACCCACCCAAAGGCTTCGATCTTTGGGGAACCAAATGAGGAGGCCTCGATCTTCATCAACAGCAATCAAGCACTTCACTTCCCCTCCATTTACTTGGAGGATTCTTGATCTAGTATTTCTTACAAATATCTAGATTCTTGTTTCGGTTATTTGATAATCCTTGTCCTTGTGCAGCTTGTTGTCATCACGGAAGCCTACAATTCAGTTGTGGATGTGTGTCCTACTAGCGTTATAAAGGCACCGGTTCCCACCTCAAAGGGTACCAATATTGGAAAGGTGGATCAGGCCTTTGGTGGCGAGATCCATCAGAGAACAGGGGAAGGCTTATTGTGGCGTGGTGGTCTTAGAACCGTCCACCCCTCCAACGTAGACATACTTCCGTTAACAAGGAAAGAACTGTGGTCAAACAAATCCCTGTGTCTCCTATACGATTTCCTCACTCCTCTTTACTTGCTTTATAGTTTGGGTTTGCATATAGGGAAATTCTCGTAGTTGCATATCTAGAGAATTTACTTTGTGTCAATCCTAAAATTGAAAAAGAACTAAAATTTGAAGTAGCACCTATCCACCCCCCTCTAGGTTCCCATACGATACATTTAAATGAAGGCATTTGTGGCCATCACACTGGCAGTTGCGCCCTAGTCGCCAAGGCTCTGTGAGCTGGCTTCTACTGGCCAATTGCTATGCGTGACGCCAAGGACATCGTCGAGAAGTACAATGCCTGCCAGCAGTTTGCCAACAAACCACATGCACCAGGCTCAGAGATACGTCCCATACCATTGGCCTGGCTCTTCGCTCAATGGGGACTCGACATGGTCGGCAAGCTACAAAAATCCTCACCCGTAGGATACGTCTTCCTTCTGTTGGCAGTCGATAAGTTCACCAAGTGGATCGAGGCTACGCCCGTCACCAAGCAAACTGGTGCTACTGCTGTTAAGTTCTTCCAGTCCATTGTCTACAGTTTCGGGGTGCCCCACAACATCATCACCGGCAACGACACGAACTTCACCTCGAAGGAGTTCCAAGACTTCTATGAAGGACTCGGCATCAACATCACATACGCCTCACTGACGCACCCATAGACCAACGGACAGGTAGAAAGGCCAATGGCCTCGTCTGCAATGGGATCAAGAAACGGCTCCTGCTCCCTCTCAAACGATTTGCGGGAGCCTAGGAATATGAACTACCCTTCGTACTCTGGAGCCTGCACACAATGTCAAACAGCGCCATAGGCTACATGCCCTTCTTGATGGTGCACAGAGACGAAGCTATGCTGTCTGCCGAGGTATGCTATAAGGCCCCACGGGTCGTTGCTTATAGTAAGGCCGAATCAACGGCCACACTCGAAGAAGCCGTTGACCTGTTACATGAGGCCCGCGACATCGTCACGGACCGTTTGGCGGTGTACCAACGAAGCCTTCGCAATTACCACATTCGATGGTTGCGCCCAAGTTCCTTCGTCGAAGCAGATCTCGTCCTACGACTCAAGCAGAAAGGGCACCTGAAGCTCGAGTCACCCTGGAAGGCCCCTACGTGGTCACTGAAGTAATCCCAGGTTGCGCCTACCGCCTCAAGTACATCGAGTCTAGAGTAGCATACTCCAACCCCTGGAACGTCACCCAACTGTGATGCTTCTACCCTTAGTTGTCTATATTTTCAATAGGCTTTTTAGCTAGGCTACTCAGCCGAAACCTATACTCCCTACTATGCGATGAATAAAAGCTAAGTTCCTTAACCAATATATCTTTTCCTTATGAAAATTTACATTCATAAAACACTAGGGGGCTATGCCCCACCGAACGACTTCGTCGACTCTTACATTAACGCATAACCTTGAGTAGCTGACCATGTCAGGCTAACCAAAAGGACATGCAAACTAGCCAACAAAAAGCATTATGTGCAACACATTTTACAACTTTTACAAGGTGAGAAAAAGCCCAACCGAAACTATAAATATTTTACATTGCCTTGTACAAAACTTGCAAGACTCAACCACACTGAAGAGATTTTTAATATGTAGACCCAAAGTTCAGACGCCAAGGCAACGCGGTCTCTGAGTAGCATGTAATCTCGTGGAGTGGCTGTAGTAGCTTCGCCAATTGTCGAGAGGGTCCAAATGGGTGAAAATACAAATCTAACGGCCAAAGGATCGTTTGATCTTCTCCATTATCTTGCTTAGCTCCGGCTACTAGTCTCCAGATCGGAGCTCGCCATTGCGCTCCTTGCGTCCCCGTCATGGCCGGTCAACCTCCCATGCCCTTAATCAAAGCTCGCTGCCATCACCCTCGCCTCATTTTTCCTAGTCGGCGTGTCGGAGCTTCGCGTCCCCAAGCTAGCCTCTCGCTGCTGCCTAGACCTTCTCGCACGACGGAGAGCGTCCGGCTGGGCAATCCGGATAGGCGACCGAACTCGAGCGGTTGCGTGCTGTCACGCACCCCAGGCATGGTAGCCCTGGCAGAGGATTTCGACGACAACGCTCTCATGGCCACCGTGTTGGGAACGCGTCCCGCCATGTCACCGGCAAACTTGTTGTCGGCTTTTAGGTCTCGTTTTGGGATCAAACAAAAAGTGGTCAATATTGAGGTACGTGCATCATCATTCGATTTCTTTGTCCGGTTTGCGCACAGCTCAGACAGCGAGCGTGTTCTACATTCTTCCTGTTCTTTCGATTGTTGTGGGGAGAAAATGATCTTCATGCGTTGGCATCACACCTATGGGTGGGATGATCGCTTGGGGAAGCTTCGTTTCTTCTTTAAACTCGGCTTTGAGGGCCTCCCTTTGGATGCTTGGGAACCGGAGGCCCTTAAGCAGGTCATTATTAGCCTTGGCGGATTGCTGGTGGAGATTTTGCTACTGAGCGACAGATGGATCATCGAGGTAAAGGCATGGCTGAAAGATCCAGACACCGTTCCTAAGATGTATGAGGTGGAGATTCCAAGCAGGGGAAGACGACAACTTTCCTGGAAGCACCCAGTGATCATCCACCTGCAAGAGGTTCTGGATCTGGTACATGGCATTCAGGACCCTAGCGAGGCAACCAGAAAGCGTCCTCATTGCCTATAGTGTTGGCCTAGAAGGATTGATGGCACATGACCACCAACGTTCCGCGACGGAGAGCACGGTTTCGGTGGGGGGACCGGGCGTGGGCAGGCTGGTGGTTCTGATTTCCCTCAAGGGAAGACATAGGTTTATTGAATCTAAAAGGTTGCTGACTTGAGAGTCAAGCACGTAGTACACATTATGTAATAGTTTGAACTGCTGTAGTATGCGTGGCTACTGAATTTGTAATGTGTGGCTACTGAATTCTTAGTATGTGTGGCTAATGATTTGTAGTTTGTGTGGCTACTGAATTTGTAGTATGTGTGGCTAATGGTTTGTAGTTTCTGTGGGTAATGAATTTGGAGTATGTGTGGCTAATGAATTTGTGTGAATAACCAAGGTTAGCCTCCTGAAAAGAGGGTGAGCTAGCAATGATCAATGTCACCATTGACGGGAAAATGCTGCTGGTGAGCGATCCAAAAGGCACGAAATGCTGCTGGTGAGCGATCCGAAAGGCACGAAATGCTGCTGGTTTGTATGCCTCAAACAATTTTTACATAGATTTATTTGAGCTGGTGCGTGATTCTTTATGGAACTTGCATGAATAACCACCCAAGACCAGTTCATAAAATGCTGTCTGAATCTTGTCTGCCTCAAATAACTATGACAGTAAACTGAATTCATCCGCCGGTAGTAATTGAATAAATAGATACACCTTGATAGTATTTGGTTACTTCCGAACTAATTCCATACTATAGTATGGGATAGCTGCGCAAAAGGGGTTATTGCCTCTACAAAAAGCATTCTACAGAGTTAGTCTGAACTTAACTATTCTACCCTAAAGAAACTGCAGATCTCCACCATAAAAGTTGGCCAGCCAATTGCCTAGAGAAGACGTAAGTTCAGGGATTGTTCAACCACAACTAATATTTTTTCCTTCCCGCTAAACTTCAAGAGATCTGCATTGTTCATGCACTAGTTGATGCGCTTGAACCAGTCCCGATTCAGTACGAACAGCCGCAACGATGTCTTCGAACGTGAACTCCGGCTTCTCGTGGCAGGGATTGTAGGTACCTATGAATTTGAACTTGAATTCCGGCGCTGAGCTATTGCCCGTCGTCGCCTCCAGCTATCAAACACTCCAACAAGCTGAGTGTAGATCGATGCACACCGCCGCGGTGTGGCAGCCGATGGTGCATAGGATGGATCGTCTTTGTCGCTGACGGCGTGCGCCTAGATTGCCCCGCGGTAAGGTCTCCCATGCCGAGGCATGGAGGCGAGAGATTATTCACCCTGGTGCCGCCCTGTTCAGGAGTTTGTTTCCTCGGTAGCAAGCTCGCATGAACGCTTTGGAACGTACCTTCTTTCTCCTGCATAGAGCACACAAAAATGACACCACACACATTCTCCATGATGCTCGGTTGGCCCTTCTCGACGCTGCCGCGGCCTTCGCCGTTGCCACCGCTGCTGCTGCATATGCGGCACATTCTGCGAAATCAACCATATCGGCTGGCAATGGAAGACCGGCCTTGTAGTATAGCCGCATGGCCGGCCTTAGAGGGGCCAAATAGCCAAGCTTCAGCGGCGGCCGCAGTGGTCGCAGCCATGGCCGCTGGGGCGGGGCTTCGGATTAGGCGAGGCCATAACTAAGCTTCCGAAGAGTGTACCTTATTTATACAAAACTAGTTCGACTAACTGCTGAATCTTTATTTCCCTTCTCAGCATAAGAGTGTTAAGATATTAAAATACTGGACGTGGCTAGCAACCGGATCGGGCAATGTACCAGGTCAGGGTTCTATTTTAAGTATATTTATGAGTGTGTCCTTAGTTGTGTCCAGAAATTTTGCCTGTGCCACTACAATCATAGAATTGTAGCAACACCATCAGAAACAGGGGAAGAGGACTTGGCGTTTTACTGACTGGTGGGCCCCACAACATTAGCCGTCAACGGCGCGCATCCTTGGTTCGAGGATTAGTGCTCCCCATTATTCTGTGATTTTATGTATTATGTCGCTCGCACGCAGCTCCGCTCCGCTCCACTGCTCTGGTCTTGCACGCTGCCACTCCATCCTATCCGGCAACACTCTCGTCCTTCCCCTGGACTATCGTCCTCCCGTTATCCCCTACCCTCCCTACCTACCCTGCCTTGCCCCCTTGCCCTGTCTCCTTGCCTCTGTCCCTGCCTAGGCGCGTTTGGGAATGAAAATCGTTAGGTGAGCGCTAGGTTCTCGTGCAACAACGGTGGCTGTGATCTAGATCTCGCATGGAAATGGATCCTGCGTGGCCAGAGAACACGAAGATGGGTCCTTCCCGGACGGAGAGTGAGGAGATGGACCCTTTAAGGCTAGAGAACATGGAGGAGCACGAAACAAGGGAAGATTAAGCATGGTGCAAATCTTTGGTGCTCTAGAACCCATTGAACGTGTCGTACATCGTCCCTGAAGGGTAAGAACTGCAATTCCATCTCTACATCTCCCAATTAGCGTTTGTAGTCCCGTGTTGATGGAGAGGATCTATGTTGATGACCATAGGATGTCTGCTTCATCGAGATTTTTTTTGAAGATTCGGCATGGGTGTCGGACTAAAACCTTGTCCGACGGTAGAATTGCAGTTACCAGTGGCTTTGATTATCGGCTCATAGTAGACGCGGAGGACATAACTCTAAGTGACTTGCACATGGAATTTGGCAAGTTTCCCATTGCCAGCATGATGAATTCGTAATCAGGTACTACGACACAAATTCGCAGACTTTCTGTGACGTTAGAACTGAGGAGGCTCTGGCCATGATGTGGGGTAAACACCTCGGCGAGGACTGTGTTGATGTTTGTGCACATAATTAACAAAGATACCGGGGAACAGACTGTCCTGAATGATACTAGCCCGTGTGGAACGCGAACAGAGCAGTCTCTGTTTCGATATCGAGCGAGACCGACCAGCCTGTCGTTGATCATGAAGACATCAAAATGTGTGTTGCCCAGGGTGATTTTGTGCTCGAAGATGATGATGATGATGATGATGAGAAATCATACCAGATGTGGCTGCTGACCTTGATAGGATGTAGAGTAGGGAATATTTGGTTAATTCGAACTATGAGCCTAACTATGGGACTGATGAGAAAGAGGAATGTGAGGATGGGGAAATGGGATGTAGATACGATGACGAAGATGAGGACATGCCAGTGATACACTTTAACAGGTACAGCCTACAATTTATGAGGGGACTGTCTTTGATACTATAGAGGAATGCAGATATGCCGTTACTACCTATGCAATAAGAGTTGGGTTCGAATTTATTGTTTAAAAGAAGGACCAAAAGATATTTAGGGTGCATTTTAGGGAAAGTAAGGTGTGTAAATGGAGATTCATGCAGCTCCAATGCAGGGCGGATACCCATTTCAGGTTGCAATGGCTATATTTAGTTTCGGTCTTTCTCATATTTGTTCTGCTGATGAGTCCTATGATTTATTTTTATTCCCATTGAATGCAAATCAAGGTAAACACGTAGAAACCCAACTGCCTTAATACTTTTTAACTGGTAAAATTAGACCAGTGACAACCAAGTGGATTGCTGCTAAGGTACGTGATTGGGTTAGGCGGGATCGTAGTATTGGACCTGTTGAACTCATCTAGGCTTAGCGAAAAGTTCAAAGTTCTGATTCCTTATCATAGAGTATTTGATTGGAAGGAGATGGCTCTAGACTTCATTCAGGGCAAGTGGACTGACAGTTTTCACATGTTGTATAGTCAAGTGGACTGACAATTTTCACATGTTGTATAGTTTTAGAGCTGAGGTAGAGAAGACATCACATGGTAGTGTTGTTGACATTGATTACGAGGTTGTGAAAGGAAGAGAAAAGGTCTCAAGGTGGGTCAAGTATAAGCAGGTAGATAAGAAATGCTTCAGGACATGTTTTGTCTGCCTGAAGGCATGCTAGAAGGGGTTCCTAGATGGCTGCAGGCCATACTTGGCAATAGAGGCAACTTTTTTAACAGGGAAGTTCAGGGGACAGCTTGCTACCGCTTGTGCTGCGGACACGCATCATTGGTTTTTTCCCGTAGCCTATGCTGTTCTTGAGGGTGAATCGACTAAAAGCTGGACATGGTTCATGCAGAGACTATGTGTAGTAATTGGTCACCCTGAAGGCTTGGTGATACACACTGGTGCATGCAAGGGGCTTTAGAATGCTGTTGCTGTTGTGTTTCCTGGGGTTGAGCACTGGCCCAACATTTTACATTCACTAGCATTAATCCTAAGATAAAATCAGTTTCTCCTAAGGACTAAGCTAAGAGTGCCAGTGGTGTAAGGAACACCAGCACTGATGGAATTCTTCTGGGTACCATAGTAGTACCGGAAAAGGGTGAGACTTGGCCTAATGCCAAGAAACGCCTCACACAATGCTGCATGAGTAATAAGCTCTAGCAGCGAGTTGGGAGGAATATTATAGAGTTGCACACCATAGTATTTGAGGACCTCGATGAAGAAGTCCGACGATGGCAGGCTGAGGCCACGGTCGATGTGCGTGCCAAACAACACTCGCTCTCCGTCACTCGGGGTAGGAGTGGCGTGTCTAGCGGCACTTCGCCACGCGTCAGTGGCGAGGTAGCCCTCGTCCTCCATGACTTAGAGCTCGGCGTCATTCTTGACGCTCATGACCCAAAGGCCCCGCATCTTCCTTTTGTCCGCCGCCACCGATTCCGTCACCGCCGCTCTAGAGCTAGATACAGAGGCCATCGCTCTTGGGGAAGATGAAGGATTGGTGAGGGAAGATTTTTTTCTCGCGGCGTGTAAATGAGAGTGGATGCGAAGGGATCAAGGAGTACGAGGAGGCAATAAGTGAGAACGGTGGAGAGATGAATCTGGGAGAGAAGGGTTTCTCCTCTCTTTTATTTGCCTCTGCTCCAAGATTCGTGCTTCAATCGCGCGATTTACACCACACGTATAGGAGAGAGGGAGGTGGCTTCCTCGTGACTCCTCCGCCCCTTGATTTTCGTGTAAGAATTAAAACGGTTCTATGTTCTGTAGGGAGCGGACCCATGAACGGTCGTGTTGACGAGACTCCTATCAGTGACAGGACCTGGTCTGAAAAGTTGCCAGCCAACACGCCACTGTTTGAAATCCGGCTCATCTTTCAAACTGAGCAGGAAAAAGACTAAAGGTCAGAATAAGACATATCCGACTCAACTGATGACCGTCGCCGACCAGTACGCCACCACGGATGCATCAATGAAGAAGCCCCTCCAGGTAAACGTGGAAGGGCGTCCTGTTCCCACCGAGCCGGCTAGGGAGAAGCCTGTCGGCCAGAACGGTGATGCCGACTCGTCCAGACGGCACGGCAACGACAGCCACTACCAGGGCAAGCGCCCGGTTGAGCAGCAGACCTCGCGCTACCACCAGCGGCAAGTTAACACGGTGCATGGTGCACCGGATCACAACGACAAGAGGCAGAGGAATTCCTTCACCCTCCAAAAAATGTTCGACGGGCCCTGCAAGTACCACAACGGCACCAAGCCGTCTACGCACACTAGACCGTAGTGCAGCTGGACTAGGAAGATCAAGGAGCAGGCCGGGTTACCTCCTCTCCTCCACCCCCTCCTGGCGGTCCCCCACCGCCGGCTAGGGCAGCCGGCAACAACCAAGGCAATGGAGGCTACCCCCAGCAGCACGAGAACTACCACATCTTCGAGGCCGAGCCGATTGATAATCGCGACCGAAAGCAGCACAGCACGGAAGTGAACACCGTCCCTCCCCCAGTCGCCCTGCGTGTCAACTAGTCTGAGACTCCCATCACCTGGAGCCAGGCCGACCAGCCGGATTCACTCCCGAATCCCGGGCGCCACACGATGGTGCTCGACCCCCTCATCATCTCCGACGCGGGCACCTGCCGGTTCTCGTGCGTGCTGGTGAACCTGCTCTACCGGTCCTCCATGGACAAGCTGGGTATCTGGGAGTGTGACCTGCGGCCCTCGACCACTGTGTTCGACGGTGTCGCGCCCGGGCCACCATGCGTCCCTCTCGGCAAGATTCGGCTGGATGTCATATTCAGTTCGGAAGAGAACTTTTGGCGTGAGCCAATCTGGTTCGAGGTGGTCAACCTTGCCAGCACCTATCATGTCCTTCTTGGGCGCCCTGCCCTCGCAAAGTTCATGGCGGTCCCCCACTATGCATACCTCAAGATGATGTTTTTGGGGACGAACGGTGTGATTACTGTGGCCGGGTGCTATAGGCAGTCGATGGCTTGGGTGATAGAAGGCGCCCAGATAGCCGAGGCCCTTCTCATCGCCGAGGAGAAGCGCGAGATGCTGCGCAATGTTGCTATGCTGCAGCATGAAGTGCCGACTGGCATGAAGCCGGCTGGGGACATGGCGTTCCAGCCGTCCAAGGAGACCCGCCAGATCCCGCTTGACCCGGCTGACCCCTCCAAGTGTGTCACCATCGGCGCCGGCTTGGACAGCAAATAGGAAAGCGCGCTCGTCGATTTCCTCCGTGAGAATCGGTACATCTTCGCATGGTCTCCCAAAGACATGCCAGGTGTGCCGAGGGAGTTCCCCGAGCACTCGCTTCATGTGCGTCTGGATGCCAAGCCGGTCAAGCAGCCGCTCCGTCGCTTCGCGGAGGAAAAGAGGAAGGTCATCGGTGACAAGATCGCCCGGCTACTTGCTGCCAGCTTCATCATGGAAGTGTACCACCCGGACTGGCTGGCCAACCCAGTCCTGGTGCTGAAGAAGAACAAGACCTTGCGCATGTGTATCGACTACATGAGCCTGAACAAGGCCTGCCCGAAAGACCCTTTCGCCCTGCCCCGTATTGATCAAGTGATTGACTCTACGGCCGGCTGTGACCTGCTCTCTTTTCTTGATTGTTATTCTGGCTATAATCAGATCCGACTGAATCCGGCTGATCAACTGAAAACATCGTTCATCACCCCGTACGGGGCTTACTGCTTTGTAACCATGCCATTCGGCCTAAAGAATGCAGGTGCTACTTATCAGCGTTGCATGCAAAAATGCTTGCACTCGCAAATTGGCCGGAATGTGCACGCGTACGTGGATGATGGAGAAGCAGACCCTGCTGGAAGTTCTCGGCGAGATGTTCGCGAACCTCCGCCGGTACCATATGAAGCTGAACCCGAAGAAGTGTGTGTTCGGCGTGCCAGCCGGACAGCTTGTCGGTTTCCTCGTGTCGAGCCGGGGAATCGAGGCCAATCTGTAGAAGATCACGGCCATCGAGAGGATGAAGCCGCCCAAGAGCTTGATCGGTGTCTAGAAGTTCACCGACAGCTTGGATTCCCTCAGCCGATTCATCAGCTGGTTGGGAGAGAAAGCCCTGCCCCTGTACCAGCTGATGAAGAAGACAGACAAGTTCACTTGGACGGCTCAGGCGGACATGGCCTTCCACGACCTCAAGCGCATGTTGTCGACGGCACCGGTTCTCGCCACGCCGGCTGCGAAGGCGCCAATGCGGCTCTACATAGACGCAACCAACCGGGTCGTCAATGTCGTCCTGGCGGTCGAGCGTCCTGAGCCAGGAAAGACGCAGCCGGTTCAGCGACCCGTCTACTACCTCAACGAGGTGCTGTCCCTTTCCAAGCAGAACTACCCTCACTACCAGAAGATGTGCTATAGGGTGTACCTAGCCTGCAAGAAGCTCAAGCACTACTTTCAGGAGCATCCGCTCACCGTCGTGTCCACCATGCCGATGGGCGAGATCTTTGGCAACAAGGATGCCACGGGCCGGGTAGCCAAGTGGGCCATCGAGATGTCCTCCTACTACATCCGGTACGAGCCCCGGATCACCATCAAGTCTCAGGCGGTGGAGGACTTCTTCTCGACTGGGCAGAGAGCCAGTACCTGCCGTCGGTCCCAGACTCCGACTACTGGAGGCTGCACTTCGACGGCTCGAAGATGCGCGGGGGCTTGGGAGCCGGCATCATGATCACCTTGCCCAAGGGAGACCGGCTGGAGTACGTGCTGCAGATCCACTTCACCGTGTCAAACAATGTTGCCGAATACAAGGCCCACACGCACGGGATGCGGCTCGCAAAAGACATCGGCATCCGCCAGATCCTCTGCTTCGGCGACTCGGACCTGGTGGTGCAGCAAGTATCCGGCGAATGGGACGCCAGGGACGCTAACATGGCTCTGTACCGGTTCCACGTGCAGCTGCTAAGTGCTGGCTTCGAGGGATGTGAATTCCACCATGTCCCCCGTGCCAACAATGAGGCGGCCGACGCGCTCGCGCGAGTCGGATCCACCAGAGCAGCCATTCCGCCTGGAGTATCCTTGGAGCATCTCCGCAAGCCCGGCATCACTCCCTCTCTGGTGTCTGAGTCCATCATCTGTGTAGCAGACCCGGGGGCTTCTAGCTCGAAAGAGCCGGGCCCCGCTATTGTGACCTCCGGCTCGAAAGACCCGGGGGTTGCCTCCTCTTCAGGCAAGCCATCAGAGAGCATGGCAAAAGGCCTGGGGGCTGTCGACTCGGGAATCCCACCCGGCCGCCCCCGGATGAGCTCCATATCGTGTCGGCCAGTGTCTTCACCATCTGGGAAGTTCCATCCTGGGCCTAGCCCTTCATGAACTACCTCCTCAACGATGAGCTTCCGGATGATGAGGCGGAGGCAAGGCAGATCCGGCGCCACGCGCACACGTACACCATCATCAACAAAGAGCTGGACAAGCGCAGCGCCGCGGGCGTTTTCTAGCGGTGCGTCGATGTGGATACCGGCTATCGGCTATTGAAAGAGATCCACCAGGGGGAGTGTGCCCACCACGCCTCCTCGCATGCCTTGGTGTCAAAAGCGATGCACCACGAATTCTACTGGCTGACTGCTTCGGAGGACGCGGACCAGGTTGTTCGCACATGCAATGGGTGCCAGCGGTTCGGCCAGCTAAAGCACATGCCGTCTTCCGCGCTCAAGACAATACCGATTACCTGGCCCTTTGTGGTCTGGGGGTTGGACATGGTCAGCCCCTTCAAGCGAGCTCGAGCCGGCATGACCCACCTGCTGGTGGCGGTAGACAAGTTCATCAAATGGATCGAGGCGAAGCCGATCCGGAAGCTGGACGGGGCCACAGTCATCACCTTCTTCTGCGATATCATCATCTAGTTTGGCTACCCCCACAGCATCATCACCGATAACGACACGAACTTCGCCAAGGGGGCCTTCGCCCGGTTCTACCACAACAAAGGGATCTGACTGGACCTCGCATCCGTCGCACACCCGCAGTCCAACGGGCAGGTGGAAAGATCCAATGGCTTGGTACTAGCCGGAATCAAGCCCCGGCTGATCGAGTCATTAGAGCGATCACCCGGCTGCTGGATTGAGCAGTTGCCGGCTGTTCTGTGGAGCCTCCACACCACCCTGAACAGATCAACCGGCTTCACCCTATTCTTCCTCCCCTATGGCTCAGAGGCAGTTCTCGCGGAGGACATTGAGTTCGACTCACCCCGCAAACTCCTTTACACGAAGAAGGAGAACTAGGAGGCGATGGAAGACAACGTGGACCTCCTCGAGGAGGCCCGCGAGCTGGCCTTATCCAGGTCAGCCATCTACCAGCAAGGGCTGCACCAGTATCACTCCGGTCACATCCGGCCAGCCACATTCCGACACGGCGACCTGGTGCTCCAGCTGATACAAGATACGAAGGGCATGCACAAGCTGTCACCTCCGTGGGAGGGCCCCTTCATCATCAGCAAGGCGTTGCACAACAAATCCTACTACCTCATCGACGCGCAGCAGCCGCGCAAAAATAAGATGGACAAGTCAGACGAGGAGACCGAGCGGCCATGGAACGTGGACCTCCTCTGTCCGTTTTACACCTAGTCGCAAAAATCAGTGTATGTATCCGGATCCCTGAATGAATGAAAGATGCGGAACCCAGCTGATGCTCGTTCTTATCCGATTAATTTCCTGCAATGATTTTCCGGCTTCCGTCGACCCCTACCCGGGGGCTCGCCGGTTGGCCCGCCTTGCCAATTCTATAAACCAACTAAGTAGTGTGCGACGATGCTAGAGGCCCACTCTTTGTCTCAGCTACAGACCGCGCACTACTAGGAAACTAGCTATAGATAGACATACCTTCTATGGCGCATGGTTCTGACCATGCGCCACAAAAGTTATCTAGTGGCGCATCTAGAGCAATGTGCCACAGAACCATGAAACTTCTGTGGCACATCTTCCACAGCCATGCGCCACAGAAGTTTGGTGGGACCCATAGTAGGCGGGGTATGACCGTGCTCTGACCGAACTTCTGTGGCACATACAAGGAGATGCGCCACAAAAGTTTATATCTTCTGTGGTGCATATCACAATATGTGCCACAGAACAAATATGTGGGCCCCACACTCTGGACACCTATGTACAAGCTTCTGTGGCGCATTTCTGCATATGCGCCGCATAAGAACAATCTTCTGTGGCGCATGTGTGCAGGATGCGCCACAGAATGCTTTGTGCTAGTCAGATTATTTATATTGAGTGTTTCCTAGTACACACATTTTCCTCATGTGCTTTTCCCAACTAAACAAGTACCAATGGAATAGGTAGAATATACTAGACAATCTAGTAGATAGACATGTGCAGTGGCATACATTGTTGCAAATGCACATGTGCATAGCCTTGAACAGCAAAACAACAATGCCATACATCATTGCAAATACACAAACTACAAAATTGCAAATCCCTTCACAGAGCTGGTGGGGGCGATGGCGGTGGAAGATGCCAAACCTCCCTGTTCACACGCTCCTACAACCTGCGGACGTGGTCCTCCATGGACACGTTGGGGTCGAGCACCGGCCGCCACCTGATTGGTTCCACCATGTGCGCCCTCTCCTTCGGGGACGCGAGAACGGCATACAACCTCATGGCCTTGTTGTATGTAACACCCCAGTATTAGCTAATTACTATTTAGGTTTTGTTTTTGCACTCATCAGGATCATCCATTAATTTTTGCATTGGAGAAACAAAGCAAAAACCCTAAACCCTATTTCCTTCGTCTATTTGAAAACCCCCAAAATTATTGGAGCCCAAATGGATTAAAAAGGGTTCATAAATATTTTATATACTTTATAAAAGCCTCTAGTATTTTGAAATAACTTAAAACAGATTTGTATATGGAAATACAAAAAAAAGTGAAATCAGAAATAGAAAAACAGATTCTGCAAAGAAAAATAGAAGCCAGCAGCAACCTAGGCCGGCCCAGCAACCTCCCTCCTCTCTCTCCCTCTTCCGCGGCCTAGCAGAGGCCTGCTCCAGCCATGTATCGTTTCACCCTCGTCGTCTTCGTCGACGACGGGGAGCTGCTCGCTGTCGCCGCTGCAGCCGCCTGATGCCGCCGGCCGTCACGATATGTCTCGCCACCCCTGACCGAGGATAAGACCCTCCTCGATCACGACTCTCTCCTCCCCTGGCTCCCTTTCTCCCCTGGCTCTCCCTTCCCCTCCTTCTGCGATCAGACCGAAATCCTAGCCCGCAGAACCGCTGGCGTCCTGCCATCTCCGGCCTCCCAGTGCTCTGCCAAGGTCTCCTTGAGCTCCGCCCTGGTGCCTGCTTCCTCCTCGCCAACGGAATCAACTGTGGGGAGTGGCTGCCGGAGTTGGGGATGCCGAAGACGGGGAGCTCGATTTTGGGTGCCCGTGGCCGATTCCATTGGAAAGGAGGTTCAGGGCAACGAGACAAACACACTAGCATCATCAGAGGAGCTTGAGGAGGCTTAACACGGCGGCGGTCGGGATCCTCTGACGGGCTAGGGTTCGGGCACGCAGAGATGAGGAAAAGAGGGCGATGGAGGAAGCGGGAGTGGATGAGGGCGAGAGTGGCGATGTCAGGGTTCTTATCCTCCTCTAGACAGCGGCAAACGGCGGTGCCCAGGCAGCGCGAATCGATGGCGGAGGCGGCAACATGGAGCTGCTCGGCGTCGGGGACGAAGGATACAAAACGTCGAAGGGTTATGGGCCTCAGTGGGCCGGTTGCGAGTTGGTGCTGGGCTGCTGGCCTACGCGCTGAGCGGCAGGAACGAGAGAAAAGAGGGAGTGGGCCGGTCTGGGCTGCGGCCTTATTAGGTTTACAACAGATTTTTCTTTGGAAAATCCTTTTTGTTTTCCTATTTTGTAATATTATTTTTATAATTCAATTTATAAACTATTTTGAATACTTTTAACAATACCAGAAGATTTATAGAATGTATAAAATACTGCAGGGACCCCTTTTAGTCCATTTGGGATCCTTATTTTTGTGAGTGCAAATTCAAAACCATTTGAATTGTTTTCAAATAGAGGAAGGAAATAGGGTTTAGGGTTTTTGCTTTGTTTCTCCAATGCACAAATTAATGGATGATGCTCATGAGTGCACAAACAAACCCTAAATAGTAATTAGCTAATACTGGGGTGTTACAGCTCTATCCCCCTTACGAGAATCTCGGCCCGAGATTCCAAAGGTAGGAAGAGAGACAGAGAGAGAAAGAAATAGGGCCACTTTAAGGTAAGAGGGAAAAACACTAAACAACACACGGAGTATCTCATGGTCAACTCATGGATGGAGTGTTCAAAAACAATTCTGATATGACGAACATGAAACACATCAATGTAAAGGAGGAAACAAGAGGAGATGGTTTCAAGTTGTTAGATAGATGGTCTTCATTAGGGTTGAGACCATGGAACTCAGAAGGGTTTAAGCTTCTGAAGAGGGAGGCTTCAACAGGAAGAACATGACCACAGACTTTGATAGGGAACCTCTACTAAGCGGCTTAAGTAGATATTTCAGGTTCAGAGATATGGATCAACAAAACCAAACTGTTGAACTACTTTTGACACAGAAGGGTCATTTTTTTCATCCAACGGCAGGCCAAGACAGAAAGGTGTTTTGTGGCGAGGACTCATAAGAGCCACAAGGAAACATGTAACAAGGGAAACTTTTGGTTACCAAAATCCTATTCACTCTTGAAGCATGGCTGAGAAAACGAAGGAACTCTTTATTCATCCAGGTCTACCAAAATCTTTGCCAAAGATCATGATATCACTTTACACCACTGAGATGAATAGTTAAGAAAATTCCTGATGGCACGAGAAGAAAGAAACTTCATTCTCAGGCTTCAATTACTTGGGACAACCATACGCTTGCCAACATAAAGGTCTAGAGGATCGACCGAGAAACATTTAGCAACACTGCTTCAAATGTCCTCCTTGATGTTTGAGAAAACATGCATCAAGTAAAGGTCGGACTTCGGATACAAGAGAGATCATAAGAACAACTCCTATAACGAATTATAGAATAAGCCTCATGAGGAGTGGTTGATATTGCTGATTCAAGAGGATATGACAAAGGTCTTTCTGGCTGAATCTGTCAACCATTACATCAATCTTGCCAGATTTAGAAAGAGATCTATGCCAAACCTTGGGGATCAGCAACCATCATTGCTGCTTGAGCTTCAGCTTTGGTTAGGTGGAATGATACTTCGGACTCAGCATGTCCGAATAGAAAGGTTGCAACATTTACACAAAGGTAAAGTTACTAGATTCTCAAGACAGGGACTGTAGTGTAAAGCTCCAAAAGACTGAGCTAAATTGCTAGACCCATGTATTTACAACTTGTCGAGACACAACTGCACACACATAAGGTGCTAACAACAATACAGACATGTGTCCTTAGGGAATGGAGCTAAATCTACTCGAATCCATGGCGACATCTTTCAATGTTTGCACGTGAACTAGAGAAGGTCACTTCTAACATCCAGAACACATACTTCGATACGACTCGAAGATGGTTCTCGAAAGTTTCCAACATTGATGCCAAATGTTCCATATGAACCAAATCTATTATGTAGAAGATGAGGATGTCATCGATGGACTCAACAACAAACTTATCAAGACACTCCAAAAAGATGGACTCACATGTTGCTTGAACAAGACAAAAGTATTAGTCAGATCAAGGGACATGAAGATGTACTCAAGTGAAACATCACGAGTAAAAACACCATCAAGATAGTCCTTGGAACTGAGTTTGATTTAACAATAACCCAAATGAAATAAAAGGTGGGGAAATGTAACATATCCTCAAAGGAAGCATTATCATTCTTCAACACGAACAAAACTAGACAACCCTTTAATAAGGAACGGAGTCAAGTAAAACTTTTGTCTTACAACTCTTCAAGTTGTTGTTTAATCTCAACCAACTAGTTCAGGGGTATCCAATGCAGATCCTTGGAGAACGGAGCAGTTCAGAGAACTTGCTTGCTCAAGAACTTGAAAACACGGTCATGTGGCAACATGGTGATACTTCTAGTAGACACCTAGAATATCACGAACCACTGATATGTCACTTTGTTCAAGAGGAAACTTGCTTGGTAAGGCAAGAGGTCATAGTCTCAGAGTTTCAGCACAAACATAACTCTTTGACGGAAGAGAGCATACCAGAATATCGGACTTGGTAGTACAATCATCCTTTGCTTAGTGACATGGTTAACCAATCACGCTAGGAATGACACAAATGTCCTTTGAGTTCTAAGCAATAATAATTGCTAAGAATCTTAGACGACCACACTATTACGCACACGCATCACTCACGAGCACAAAAGCTCAGTGGAAGGGTGGTAAAAATGTGTAAGAGCATCACTTCATTAAGGGGTCATAAAACTCAGCACGACCTCTTAGTATAAAAGAGTGTGATACTTTAAGGTAGAACAGACAGAATCTCATCAATGATTCTTAATCTGTGGATTACAACACTTTGACCTGCTCCTAGATATGACGAGGTACTGGAGTTTGTTTCTCCTAGACATTCCGAAATGGTTTGTCTTGACGGACCACAAGAGTATCTTACATCGGAAGACACCAATGCACATTTACTACTTGGCAACCAACTGGTAAACAAAGGTCGGAAAACAACAAGGGAGAAAGAACATGCTCAGGATAGAATCCCGAGATGTGGATGCATAAGTCAACAATCTTCCGAAAACCAATGCAAAGAAAGGGAAAGGTGTGGCAGAGTCACGAGTATAGATGCGAGACTCAAGAGGAGTACTCTTGTCGTGATCTATTTGGTTCCATTAAAGAACATCTGCCATAGCGTGTGGTATGGGAAGTCCTTTATCGTCACTTATTCAATAGCAACAATATCCACAAGCTTGAAGGCTATACTAGAAGGTATTATCCATTTTGAGGTAATGTATGAACATTAACGCCAGGGGTCAAAGAAATGGATCTTGAGTTAAAGGTCAGCTTCATGTACAAGATTCACAACACCGGAATCCAGCACAATCGGGGATCTTAGGTTCAAGTCCGAGGGTTAAAACCCAGAGAAAAGAGTAACTACTATATTAGTAGCATAGAGGGTACCACAAGGTAACAATCACAAGGTAACTTCCAAGATAAGGAACAACTTCTGAAGTACCCGAACAAATTAAAACAAGGCACACGAAGCAAGAGGATACCTCGAGCCTAGAACAGAACACTGTGGAACCATCAACATGATGGTGTGGACCCATAAAATAGAGAGATCATGATAGAAAGAAATCTCTCAGAAGAAACAGAACAAGGGGATCAAGAAACACACACTCAACTTGACTCTGGAGAACTCAATACTAGGTCAAATGGTTGACAACCAGCATGCCTGAAGAGGCACCTAAGTTTTGAAAGACTGGACGAGATAGCAAAACTTTTCCAAATCAACACAAGATAAGATAACCCAGAGTTAGAGCGAAACATGATAAGGAGTAAAAGAAGCATACTAGAGTTCTTCCAAATACTTTTCATCTTTAAAATAGTTTTCACAAACACTAGACTCAACATCGACCAATAGCAAGGTTTTCCTACAGTCGGTACTGCTCTGATACCAAGAACTGTGACACCCCCGGGATCAGGGCTAAACAAATCCCAGACCTCCGTCTGAAATAAGCTTAACCTTGAGCTCGAGAATATCCAGTGAAGAATCGGTAACACGACAGTGACCCTACGACACAAAAATTTATTACAGCAAGCTCATAACTGAGCAGAGAACCAATTTTTTACAGGCAGAGGTCACTTACCACAAACATCAAACAACAGAAGGCAAATTATGCTATTAAGTATAGCAAACTTAACAAATGGCCTAAGAGGCCTAGAGCATAACGATTACGTCCCAGCCCATAGATTCCAGGCTGCCGGCCGGGAACCCCAAGCTACTCGTCGATGTCGATGTAGTGCCAAACTGATCTTCAAGGAACACTTACTCTGCCAAAAGTATCAACAAAGCAAGGGTGAGTACAGGGTGTACTCTGCAAGACTTCTGGCTAGTGGAGTTGTTTTGCGAAAAGCCATCTTTCTTTATAAAACAAGAGAGAGAGAAGAATCTCGTATAATCAGAATATTTTAAAAGGGGATAAGAGAGCGACATCTCTGAAATATTGATCATCATCTTTTGATATCCACCAAATCATCATTCTCTCCTAAACTAGGATCACCCCCTCGTACCCAGGAGGAAGCATCCTTAACAAACATTAGTTGCCAAGTTTTACGATTAGGTTCATGTTCTCTATGATATCCCATCCGTTCCCAAGTCGTCCATAACCGTGGACACGGCTTTCCGAAAGATTATTACCCTGCAGGGGTGGACAACTTTACCCACACGTACCAACCGACTCTTATTGCCACTTGACATACATCCTTGGTGTGCTGACAAAGGGTGTGGTTGGACACGACCTTTACCTTGCTTTCGCTGAGACCATGAGTCACGCAATAAGTATTGTTCCACCATAACGGGTCAAATCCCGAAGTCAGTACTTAAAGATGTGAGGCGAGGTTGGTTTACCAGGGGCTATCTACCCCAAGCAACCTCGGCCACGCTTACTAAGGAGAAGAAGCGAACACCTAGACGCTGCTAACTTCGGTGTTAAGGGACCCTCATGTTCAGGAACTCCTTCTCAAGGAAACGAGCAACGCCAAAGCTACAGCCAGAGAGAAAGCCAAGCTGGTGCAAATGGAGTTAGATGGGATGACTCCATTGTATCCTGGGTGTCGGCCCGAGGATACACGCCTGAGTGTAACGCTCAAGGCTCTAGAGATGAAGGCGGAACACAAATGGACCGACGTGAGCTTAAATGCTAACATGGAATTCTGGCACGATCATCTTCCTAAGGGAACACATTGCCAACAAGTATAGAGGAGGCCAAGAAAATCGTTTGCCCTCTCGACCTACCGCACGTTAAATACCACACATGCATCAATGATTGCGCACTTTATCGTAACGAGTACGCGGAGAGAACCAAATGTCCGGTGTGCGGCCATGGACGGTACAAGAGAGGGAACAAGAAATTTCCTCGAAAAGTGGTATGGTACTTTCCTATCACTCCCCGTCTACAGAGTTATTTCATAGATCCTAAGGAATCAAAGTTAATGCAATGGCACATGGAAATGGAGAAACCTGAAGATGATCCAGAGAAGGGCAAGATCCTAACACACCCTTCAGACGCTAGCTAGTGGAATGCATTGGACACCGAGTTTGAAGAGTTGGGGGGCGATGCAAGGAACGTCAGGATGGGTATGAGCACCGATGGACTCAATCCTTTTGGCAACTAGAGTAGCACGCATACCTGGCCCGTGTTTGTATGGCCGTACAACATCCCCCCGTGGCTCTGCACAAAGCAAAGGTACGTACACATGAGCATTCTTATTCAGGGGCCCAAACAGTCAGGTGTCGATATGCAGCTTTGTCTCGGCCTGTTGAAAGAGGAGTTAGCCATGTTGTGGGAGACGCCATCCCATAAGTGGGATGCCGCGTTGCTCATGACGGTGCAGGACTATACTGGTTACGCATATGTATCGGCCCAGGTGAACCACGGACACAATGCATGTGTGAAGTGCATGGATAAGACCCCACATCTCCAGCTACCCAAGGATCCCGGGTCTTTGAAAACCGTGTTCCAAGGGACTTGAAAGTGTCTTCGCATGGATCACCCAGAGAAAACGTGGTGACCTGTTCAATGGTAAAGACGAGCTCGAAAGAGCCCCGCGTACAAGGAGCGGCGAAGAAATCGAGGAGCTTCTGAATAATTGGGATGAGTGACCAGCGCCAGGAAAGAAGCGACCAAGGACAAAGATGCTTCTGGGTGTATGGAAAGCTAGGTCTGTTTTCTGGGACCTGCCGTACTGGAAGGTCCTCCACACGCCCCATAGCCTCGATGTAATGCACATCACAAAGAATGTTACCGAGAGTCTGCTTGGCACTATCCTCAACATGCCGGAGAGGACCAAGGATGGGTCGAAAGCAAGAAGCGACCTGAAATTGCTTGGCATCAAGAAGGATCTTCAACACCCTGATAGTGATGATGATGATGATCAAACGGAAGGGACTCAGGGTCGCCGCAAAAGGGTTAAGAAGAATGAGGTGGTTGTGCTTCGCGCTGCCTGCTTCACTCTGTGTCAGGAGGAGATCGAGCAGTTTTTCAGGTGCCTCCTAGGAGTCAAAGTTCCTCACGGTTACTCGGGAAAGATAAGCAGGTATCTCGACATAGAGAAGAAGAGGTTCAGCGGTATGAAGTCCCACGACTGTCACGTGATGATGACACAGATACTTCCAGTTGCCATACGAGGGATAATGGACGAGCACGTCCGTGAGACGCTGTTTGGCTTGTGCAACTTTTTCGACGTCATCTCTAGGAAGTCGATCGGCATGAAGCAACTCGATAGGCTACAGGAAGAGATCATGGTGATACTATGCGAGCTCGAGATTTACTTTCCACCCGCATTCTTCGACATCATGGTGCATCTACTTGTCCATGTCATGGATGACATTATCCACCTCAGGCCGACATTCATGCATAACATGATGCTGTTTGAAAGGTTGAACGGTGTCATCAAAGGGTTCGTTCGCAACAGGTCCCTTCTAGATGGAAGCATAGCCAAGGGCTTTCTGATCTACGAGTGCATCTCTTTATGCTAGAACTATCTAACCACCGAGAACGAGGATGTTGGAATACCCACCAAGAAGCACCTCGGCAGGCTCGCTGGGTGTCGTGGTATTGCCGACGAGTACGCCATGGAGGGGTCCTCACAGTGCGTGTTTAGAGATGTGGGGGAAGGCGGACGGTTGACGGGTATGAGGTAACACAGCTTACCCAGGTTCAGATCCCACGACGGTGGCGGAATCCTACTCCTTCTATAAATCACTATAAGGGCAATACACCGAGTTACAGAGATAGGTTCGCTGTGCGAGGTTGTATGAATCGATACTAGGTTGTCTGAAGTCGTGCCCTAAAGGCTTCCATAGGCCCGACTTATATAGTCGCCAGGTCCTAGGGTTACAGGGAAAAGTCCTAGGCGGACAGGTCACTGAGTCCTACACCGTCTATTACTAGTCTTGTGTATCTTGCACTCCAGGGCTCCGGGTACGTCGGTGACTCCAACGGTAGCCTTCCTTTATCCGGCATGGGCCTCCCTTCTGGATCCATCTAACTGGGCCGCCCAGCAGGCCATAGGCCATGCTACCAACTGTGGTCCACCCGGGTTATCCGGATAGGTGACATGCTATGAGGATACCCATATAGCATATCCCCAATAGTATCCCCCGGAGAACTCCGAGATCTTTCGCCGTCTTGCCTCTTCGTGTGGAATGCTCCGTCTAGATGGATGTCGGCAAATCGTCAAGCAATATCTTGTAGTCCTCCCAAAGAATCCTGCAAGGTTTTCTCCGTCTTCAACATGTAAGTAGGCGAAATGCTGAATCTTCCATCGTACTCTTCCGTAGCCGGACTGGATCTGTCCATGCCAGAATCTTCCGATGTGACGGCTCATCTGCCTATGTCAGCTAGGACGATGTAGGCTTAGTTCAGCGACGCCTCATAACTCACACATGTAGAGAACGCAATCATGTCCGATTTTCCCGCGCGAGCGATACGAACCGTTGGCGGCGACGGTTGGAGACGTGGCGAAATTTCCACGCACGTTCGCGAACACGTCGTCTACGCAGCAACCGTCCAATCAAGCTGCATGAATCTTGATGCTGGGGATGATAAATAGTAACCGTGGTGGAATTTCCACTTTTTACCTCATTCTCCTCACATCATCTTCTTCCTCCAGTGCGTGCCCCCTCGAGCTCTCCGCTCCTAACTCGCGAAAAAACCCTAGCCTCCAATCTGCACCAGTCACACCCAACCTTGCTCCATGGCCAGCAGCAGCACCTCTCCCTCCATGGCGGCGTCAAACGAACCCACGGCAAAGCCGGCGAGCTCCATTGTCGTGCCCCTAGAGGGTCTGGTCATCACCGCATCGGCGGTGATCGCGTCCACCGGCGGTGACCTTAATCTGGCGGCGCTGGAGCTGTTGGAGGAGGAGCTAGATTCGCACAAGGGCGACTGGTGCTACTCAGATATCACGGACCGTGATATCCAAGAGCTGATCGCCGAGGGCTACCTCCCTGCGATGGAGGGGCTCGCCTGGCGGGCGGCGCCGACCAGCGAGGTGACACCTTCTCCCCAAGCCGGAGAAAAGGTGTACCTCAAAGCCCAACTGGTACGCGGTGTCTCCCTGCCCATCTCCAACTTCTTCCTCTCCATCTTGAATCACTATAGAGTCCATCCCCAGAATCTTTGCCCCAATAGTATCTTAGTTCTTAGCAACTACATGGCGCTCTACAAGGGATACTTAGGGATAAGGCCTAGGTTAGACCTCTTTGTGTACTTATTCACCGTCAAACGTGAAGCCGGAGCTAGCAAAGAAGAACTCAGGAACTATGGCACCATAAGCTTCAAGATTCGACCTGGCCGGCGATTCCCCGACATCGTCGACCACGAGTCCTGAAAAAATTGGCAACGGACGTACTTCTACAGCCCAGACATCCCTCTGGCTGGCCGACAAGTAACGTACCCGGACTTCGTTGACGGAGCCACTGCTGAAGCCTCGTCATGGAGATCCCAGGCCTCCCTTCCCTTTGATCTTGATGCTTCCCGCGCCATAAGGCGGATAGAATGGTTCGTAGAGATGGGTTTGACCGGCTTGGACCTAGCCATGTGCTGGTTCATCACGCGAATCCAACCTCTGCAGCACCGCGCGAAGCTCATGCACGAGTATACTAGTGATAGAAGGGATAGCCTCCGCATCTCCGTGGACAACTTCTCGAGTGACTCCGTCAAGCTCCGCCTTAAGGACATCGTCAAGGTGAAGGATAAGAAGCGTGGCTTCACCATCACCTATGACATGTTCGTAGACGGCAAGTGCCCAAAGGTAGGTATTTATTTTCTGTGTATGACGTATACTCCAGTTCTTCCGTCTTGCAAATGTCATCTCATCTAACACGGTGACTTCTCACTTAACAGCTTAGCGATCTAGAGGAGGGCAACCTGGCTGCCCAAATCTACGATCCAAAGATGAAGGAGGTCACGGTCGTGTCCGACGACGAGGCTTCGTTGGCGTGAAAGCGGAAGAGCTCCACCTCTGACGCTGCCGACGAGGCAAGAAGAAGAAGATGGAGGGTGGAGCCTCCAAGAAGACTACCGCCGCCCTAGAGGCGGAAAAGAGAAAAGTTACTGGGATCCCTTTTGCCAAAGCACCCCCACTTGTGTAAGCTTCTCTTCCTCCGACATTTTCTATTTATATGTCTTGCTCCTATACTTATGCATTTTGCACGTTTCAGGAAGAAAGCCACGACCAGCCTGAAGAAGACCTCCAAATTGGGAGCTTCTAGAACTATCAAGGACATGCTGCATTGCGACGCATCTCCCGCCATCACCCCTACCACTCCCTCTGTCAAGCCTTTGTCCGCCCGACAAGCTCACAAGCTAAGGAGGCATCTGGCCCTTCCGCCATGGAAGTGGATTCAGGTGCTTCTACCGAGGTTGCAGTCATCGGCGAGCAGGCGACGCAGGAGAGTGCCTCCCATCAAATGGCTGAAGCTCCGGCTAAGGATGCCATCGGTGGCGGTAAGGCGGTGGTGGAAGCAGGTACCTCTGCCGTTGGCGGCGCCCCGCACCCAATAAAACCATAGCCTATCTAAAGATAGTCTATCTGGTACTTACACCGGGTAGCACTGCTTTGGTCCCTGGTGCGGCGCCGACATCTCCGACATGCGGTCTAGAGGAGCTCCGCCGGCAAGCTGCTGGCCGAGAGTGCTACAAACCTCAAGATCATCGCACTTGTAATTTTTATTTGCCTTTTGCATTTCATATGAGTATCCCACTTTAGCCCCGAGGATGTAGACGGAAAAACCATAGGTTTTTGCATCTATATGCTCTAAGAGTGACTAAGTTAGAAAAACTCTCACTGTAGCCCCCAAGCATGTAGGTGGAATGAAATATTCCGACTAGATACTTTAAGAGTAGCATACGTAGTGTTTATAATTTTCCATACTGTGGCCCTCAAGCCTCTAGTTGTAACTGAATTAGTTCCGACTAGATGCTTAAAGAAAAGCTAAGCATATATTTGAGTTAAAAACTTTTATACTGTAGCCCCCAAGCCTCTAATTGAGAACTGACTTAGTTCCGACTAGATGCTTAAAGAAAGGCTAAGCATATTACTAAGTTAAAAACTCTCGCTTTAGCCCCCGAGCGTCTAGGTGGAAAATTTCCAGCTAGATGCTCCAAGCAGACCAAACAACGTTTTAATTTTGACCTTTTTTCCACAGAACGAGAGTGCTCGGAGGGGCATGGCCAATGACAAGTACCAGAAGATGCACGTAGAACTGGAAGCTGAAAAGGGTAAAACTGCCTTCTTGAAGGAACAGATCACCAAGAGCAAGCGTCGGTTTTATTTTTCACATTCCGACTTGGTTTTGTGCCCATATTCTCCGAGTACTCACTGTGTACTTTTTACTTTCTCCGACTTTGCAGAAACCATCGCCAAGGCCAAGAATATTGTCGAGCAATCCAAGCACATTCAAGAGCTGGATAGCGAGAACAAGATTCTTAAGCAGGAGAGGAATTATATGCTGAAAATGCATGAGGAATCGATGAAGGCCCTGCAGGACTCCGCCACCGAGGAAATCAATCGATTGAAGGAGGAGATTGCGATCTTAAAAGATCAGAAGCAAGCTACCGATGAGCAAAATCAACGCCATAGCGAGGCGTATAAGCTCCTCCAACAAGAGAAAGAATCCTTGGCGTACACCCTCTGGCAAGCTGAGGCCAGCATCTTCAGTAAGTTTTCTCTGTCTTGGATTCCTGTAGTCTAGGTACTTTGAATTGTTGAACTCATGTGCTCCTTGTCGGAATTTGCAGCTCCCATGGGTTTAACCCGATCGCCTCCTCCAGCCAAGGAATGCATGGTTCTTGCCGGCAACTTCATCAACACCACCATCACGCAAGCCAAGGAGATCGCCAAGATCCTCCAGATAAACATCAAGTCATCGGACTCCGTGGTGAAGTACTCGGAGATTCTGCGCCGAGCCCCCGAGCGTATCACAAGCTGGAAAGCTTCATGTGCACGGGCTGGCGCAAGGATGGCGCTATCAATGGTGAAGGCACACTATGAAGATGCCGACATCGACACGGTGACCTCTAGCATTCCCGACGTAGACGATGATAACCAGGAAGCCATCTTGTTGCTGCTCGCGGGCTATGACACCAGAGTAGCCGAGTTGGTATACGTCGACATCTTCGTGCCCATGAACACCATCGACAGCGGCAACCAAGATTCCTCCGAGTCCCATCATAGCACCGACTTCGAGGGTGATTCTCCAGCTGGTGATGATGCTGCTTCCAAGTCACCTGCGCCAAAGGAGTAAAGAACAACTTTGTAATACCTGTTTCACCTTTGGTGCATACGCAGGAAAAACTTGTTTATGTAATCTTAAGGAGGAAAACAATGGTTGTTATTTCCTGCTGCTCAAGAACTAGTTTCTAGCATGTATCTATTATTTTAAGCAAGTGTTGGCTTATCCATTACTTTGGTTCTTATGCTTGACTTTTCGTGAGTCGGAAGACCGTTGTCGGACCATGCGCTTAGGTGATGATGCCCAATGGCACCGTCAATAACCTAAGCACAAAATCACCGACAATAAGTGTTGAAAGTCGCTACTCCAGAATCCACATAAAAACGACAAAGAATGTGTAGACCAGAAAACTTAAGCTAACACCCGTAGGCAGAATTTTCACAAGTGCAATCGCAAAGCTTGTGCATAAAGGTTTTATATGATCCAAAAATGAACACTAAAGGAGGTAAAAGACTAAAAAATATGAGTGAACCAGAGATCTTTATTTCATTATTCATATAAGAGGTACATAATTAGATAAAAAATGCTAAGTGTAAAAAGGACGTAGCTGTGCTATGTTCCATGGCCGATCAAGCTCCGGGTAGTCATCATCCGGGTCACGTCTCTTACGCTTATGATCCTTGTTGGGTCTATCCTTCAAATCAAGATTTTCAACGAGGTAGTAAGACCCATTGAGTAGCGCCTTGCTTATGATGAATGCTCCTTCCCATGGTGGGGATAATTTGTGTGACTTCTTCTGCTTAAGTCGGAGCACCAAATCCCCCTCTTTAAACGAGCGATGCCGAACGCGACGACTATGGTAGCTGCGTAGCTTCTACTGGTAGATGGCGGATCTTTGGCATACCAAAACGCGCTCCTCCTCGAGAAGGTCCACATCTAGGCGTCTGGATTCTTCAGTGTCATCTTCGTCGTAGGCGGCAACTCTTGGTGCATCGTGAAGGATGTCGGAAGGCAGGATGGCTTCTGCTCCATATACCATGAAGTAAGGGGTGTAGCCGGTGGATCTGTTGGGTGTAGTTCATAAACTCCACAACACAGATGGTAATTCTTCCGCCTAGGCTCCAGCTTCTCTATGTAGCGGTGCCTCAAGACGTGGCTTGATTCCCTGCCGAATTAATCCATTGGCTCGCTCAACCTGACCATTGGACTATGGGTGTGCCACAGATGCAAGGTCAAGTCGTATGCCTTTCTCCCAACAATAAGCCTCCACTTCTCCGAGTGAAAAATTGCTGCCGTTGTCTGTGATAATGCTATGTGGGAGACCAAATCTCACCACTAGATCCCGGACAAACCTGAGGGAAGTTGCCCCATCAAGCTTTCTAATGGGTTTAGCTTCTATCCATTTAGTGAATTTATCAACTGCTACAAGCAGATGTGTAAACCCACAAGGTGCCGTCTGTAACGGTCCCACCATGTCAAGCCCCCAGACTTCAAACGGCCAAGTTATTGGTATTGTTCGCAATTCTTCAACAGGAACATGTGGTTGTCGGGCATAATACTGGCATCCCATGCATGTCTCAACCAGCTTGTCGGCGTCCACCTTCGCGGTCAGCCGGTAGAATCATTGCCAGAAGGCTTTCGCGACCAACGATCGAGGAGCGGCATGATGCCCGCAATCTCCAAGATGGATTTCGCGTAGGATTTCCATACCTTCTAGCCGGGAAACACACTTTAGGTATCCACCAGTAGTGCTCCTTTTATAGAGTTGCCCATTTATGATGGTATAACCCTTTGCTCGTCGTACTATTTGTCGTCTTTCGACTTCGTCGTCGGGAAAAGTTCCGTGTTCGACATATTCCATGAACTGTTTTGTCCAAGCCGGAGGGACCTTAGTCACAATGTTGACGAAAGAGTCAGCTCTATCCGGGTTGTCGATGTCGGCTCCCTTCACAGATGGTGTGCACAGGTGCTCTAGGAAAACTCCTGGCGGAATTTGCTTGTGCCCTGATCCAAGCTTAGACAGCAGATCAGCCGCCTCATTTTTCTCCCTAGGTACATACTTGACTTCGTAGCCCAAGAAGCTCTTGGCTATCTCGTCCACTTCATCTCGATATGCCGCCATCATAGGATTTCGTGCATTCCAGGTGCCAGCCACCTGCTGGGCAACCAAGTCGGAATCTCCACAGCAAACTATGCGCTTGATGCCATTATCCTTGGCTACACGTAGTCCGTGAATGAGTGCTTCATACTCCGCCAAGTTGTTTGTAGCCTCGAAGTGGATCTGCAGAACGTAGTGTAGCTTGTCTCCTGTTGGTGACTGTAGCAATACACCAGCCCCCGAGCCGTTGAGCATCTTTGATCCATCAAAGTGCATCACCCAGTACTCTGGTTCCGGCAATGGAGTAGCATGTTGCATCTCCGTCCAATCTGCAGCAAAATCCGCCAAGGCTTGTGACTTGATAGCGTCGCGTCTTTTGCAAGTAATCTCGAAGGCGGCAAGTTCAATGCCCCACTTCACGACCCTTCCTGTAGCGTCGCTGTTGTTGATTATGTCGGACAGTGGAGTCTTGCTCACCACTGTGATTGGCTGCTCCTGAAAGTAATGCCTCAGCTTCCAAGAAGCAAGGAATACTCCATAAGCTATCTTCTGGTAGTGCGGGTAACGCTGCTTGGACTCCGTCAAGACCTCGCTCACATAGTAAACTGGTCGTTGAACTCCATGCTCATAGCCTGGTTGCTTCCGCTCTACCACGACGACGATGCTGATTACCCGGTTGGTTGCCACCATGTAGATTAACAGGGGCTCTCCAGGCTCGGGTGCTGCAAGGATATGCGCTGAGGAAAGAATCTCCTTGAGCTACTTCAATGATGCATCTGCTTCATCTGTCCACATGAATTTGTCCGCCTTCTTCAGCAACTTGTACAGCGGCAAAGCCTTCTCCCCAAGTCGGCTGACGAACCGACTAACTACTGCAACAGAACCTGTTAGTCGTTGAATGTCCTTTAGGCATGTCGAACGGTTTATGTTTAAGATGGCCTTGATTTTCTCCGAGTTGACCTTGATTCTGCGTTGGGAAATGATGAAACCCAACAATTTGCCGGCTGGAACCTCGAAGACGCATTTCTTAGGGTTAAGCATCATGTTGTATTTCTGGATATTATCAAAGGTTTCTTTTAAGTCGGAGGTTAAGTCGTTTGACTTTTTAGACATCACCGTGATATCATCCACACAGGCGTGAACGTTCCGACCAATTTGGTCGTGAAGGAAACGTTGCATTGTCCGCTGGTATGTATCACCTGTGTTTTTCAGCCCAAAGGGCATCGTGACATAGAAAAACGTGTCGTATGGGGTAGTGAACAAAGTGGCTAATTGGTCCGACTTCCTCATCTTGATCTGGTGGTATACTGAGTATGCATCAAGAAAACACAAAAGCTGGTCAATGCGAGGCAAAGCAAACGGATCTTTGGAACATGCTTTGTTCAAGACGGTGTAATCAACGCACATTCTTAATTCATTGGTTCCCTTTTTGGGGACAAGTACAGGATTGGCCACCCATCGGGTGTGAAGGACTTCTCGGATAAATCTGGCCTTAAGTAACCTAGATATCTCTTTGCCAATGGCGCGTCTCTTCTCATCTCCAAAGCGTCATAGAGGTTGTTTCACTGGTTTGGATTTTGGATCAATGTTTAAGATTTGCTCGGAAAGTTCCCTAGGTACACCTTTCATGTCGGCAGGTTGCCAGGCAAAGATGTCCCTATTCTCACGGAGGAACTCGACGAGCGCGCTTTCCTATTTGGGATCCAGGTTCGTCCCAATGGCGGTGACCTTGGAGGCATCGCCTACCACAAGTTCCACCGGCTTGGTCTCGATGGCGGCCTTGAACACAGGAGCAGAGTCGGAGATCTTCTTCTTCCACGTGGGCATCTCTGATTCATCGACCTTGCTCTGGATCTCTTTGAATTCTTCGATGTAGAGGACATCTTTTGCAATGGCTGCTTCATTGATCTTGCAGTCCCTTGCCTTGGTAAAGCTTCCGGATACGGTGATGACACCGTTTGGTCCGGGTATCCTGAGTTTGTTGTAAACGAAGCATGGCTTGGCCATGAACGTGTGGAATATGTCGCGGCCGAATATGACGTGGTACACGCTCTTGAAGGGGACCACCTCAAAGGTCATGCGCTCTTGGCGGTAATTGTTAACATCACCAAAGGCGACCTGAAGTGTAATGCACCCAAGGGATCGAGCCACCCGACCAGGAACTACGTCGTGGAAGATGGTGTTGGTCTTCCTTAGGTTTGCCTCCGTCATGTTCATATTTTGTAGTGTATCCAGGTACATGATGTTGATGCTGCTTCCACTATCCACCATACACTTGGTGAACTCCATGCCGTCAATCAAGGGGTTGATGACCATGGCGTACTGGTTCTCCGTAGGTATGAGGTCTGGGTGGTTCGTCCTGTCCCAAGTAATTGGATCCTCCGACCAGCGCAGGTACTGGGGAACTGGGGGAGAGTAGCCATTAGGATCCTCAGAGAGGTCTTCTGTTGTTGGACAGTGGGGGTGCCAAGGAAAGTGTGGTAGACTGGAGACTTCTTCGCGAAGGGGTTCTTGCCCTTGTTGTCGCCCTTGGTGGCGTGCTTGGGGTCAACGTCTTCGTCCATATCACTTGAATCCTTGGACTAATACTCCTTCTTCTTCCCCTTGCCCTTGCCTCGCGGTCTGTTCTTCCGACTTTGCTTGTAGCCGGACTCCAGGTCTTCCTTGAGGTCGTTGACGAACTTGCAGTGTCGATTGGTATGGGTGGCCTTGTCATTGACGTCGAGGTGTATGAGGCACGGCATATCGCGGTACTCCTCATAGGTTAGGGGAACGTGGAGCGACGCCGAGGTAGTTTCACTTCCTTGTTGTTGCCCACGACCAGCTCCCCTTCCTCGGCCACGTTGTCCGCCATCACCTCGTCCTACAAAAGTCATAGTGACCATGTCGGTAGATTGCTTTTCTTCTGGAGAGGTTTTTCGCTTTGTACTGTTGTTCCTCTGAGCTTGAGTTGTAACGGATGTTGCCGGCAAGGAGCCGCAAGCATCGTCGTCGGCAGCTGCGAACTCACTGGCCAACTGAATCATATGATTCAAGTCAAGCTGGTGATTGTCCTGCAAGCGCTTCAGCTTATGTCAGAGCAACGTGCCCCTTTTCAACCCATCGATGAAGGCGGCCATGGCAGTTTGAGCGTGCACTCCTGCGTAGGAATTCTTCATGTCTAGCCAGCGGGAGAGGTAGGCGCGAGATGTCTCGTATTTCTCTTGCACGCACCGCTGTAGATCACCCACAGTGTAGGGACGCTTGTATATACCCTCAAATTTCTTGGTGAATGCTTCTTGCATGTCCAACCAGTTGTAGATAGATTTCTCCAACAAGTCATCGATCCATTGACGGGCCGTGCCCGCCAACATTAACGGGAGGTACTTGACAACGACGTTGGGGTTGCCTCCGGCAATCTCCACCGCGTTGTCGTAGTCCTACAACCATGTGGCTGGCTTGGCGGTGCCGTCATAGGGCTTGATGGTCTTGTCAATCCGGAAGCCTTTGGGGTAAGTTGCGTACCATATTGCGGGTCCAAAGCAACGTGGTCCCAGGTATGGTCCTTCCCGGGCCTCGTGGATCTTATCGATCCGCGAACGTGCATCGTACGACTCCAGGTTCTTCTTCTTCTTGTTAATAGGGGATGGGATGCGTGAACGACGCGGGCCTCCTCCTCCATGGTGACTACTTGGTGGTGACGGAGGCGGAGGTGGTGGTGGGTTAGCCTTCTTGATGTTACCCTCCTGTGGCGTCTCGCGCTTGTCACGGTTGCTTGTCGGACGCGGAGGGTCATGGTGTGACCTGCTCCTGTGTCCTTGGTTGCGCTCTCCGTCATGACGGGTCTGCTCCGCGTTGTCGTGGATGACGATGTCACACTGCTTTGGAGGGGGCATATCCGTATGATGGTGAGCCTTGTAATCTTCGCGATGTCGGGGGGACCGGGGCGATGGCGATGGGCGACGAGGTCGGGCCTTTCCTCCATGGTCGGAGGCTATGGGGATAGCATCCTTCCTGTTGTGTGCATCCCTCCATCTTCGTTCCGATGAACCCGTCTGGGACCCGGCATCAAGAGGAGATTTGTCCCTTAGCGGCTTATACTGGCTAGACTGGCAAAGTGCTGGGTCGGACTCAAGCCTCTAAGAGGTGGCCTTTTCCTGCGGCTTCACCGCCTTGGCCACTAGGTCATAGAACTGTTCCACTGCCTCGGGCGATCTATCCAGCTCCAGAAGGGTCTTGGCGACGGCGAGGTTAAGGAGTGGGGTGGGCATCACCTGCTTGCCTTCACTGTCAATGTATGGCTTGTCTTGTGCCGGCTTCGAGGGAGCCCATCCTAGGTTGCGCCGTACACCAGGATCGTTGATGACGTGAGCCGGAGCTTTCTTGGCCTTTTGCTGTTGCAGCAAGGTCTTGTACTCGGCCTCCATTGCTCTAGCTTTCTCTATGTATTTCTGCGGGTTCACTACTAGGAAAAGGCCCATCAGTGGCACACCATTTTGGGACTTCTGTGGCGCATATGGGATACGTCACAGTTATCTCGCCACTAAAGTTCAGTTCTATGGCGCATATTGAAATGCGCCACAGAAGTCTGAAAACTTTTGTGGCGCATATGGCCAAAATGCACCACAGAAGTCCCGAACCAGATCTCAAACTTCTGTGGTGCATTTGGCCAATATGCGCCACAAAAGTTTTTTTAAATTTCAAAAAAAACCCGGCCAGATCTGGTGCCGGAGGTGGGGGTCGCTGATGGAGGAGAGAAGGAGGTCGCTGGTGGAGGAGGTGGAGGTCGCCGGTGGAGGAGAGAAGGAGGCTACCAAAGGAGGAGGAGGCCGCCGGAGGAGGAGGAGGAGGAGAAGTTCGCTGGAGGAGGAGCTCGCAGGGGTGGAGGAGGAGGGAGGTGGGAGGAGGAGGAGCTCGCCGGGGTGGAGGAGGAGGGAGGTGGGAGGACGAGCTCGCCGGGGTGGAGGAGGAGGGATGTGGGAGGAGGAGGAGCTCGCCGGGGTGGAGGAGGAGGGAGGTGGGAGGAGGAGGAACTCACCGGGGTGGAGGAGGGAAGAGCTCACGGGAGTGGAGGAGGGAGGAGCTCACTAGGGTGCTGGTGGAGGAGGAGGAGGAGAAGCTCACCGGGGTGGAGGAGAAGGAGGAGGAGGAGGATCTCACCGGGGTGGAGGAGGAGGAGGAGAAGGTGAGGAGAATGAGAGAATAAGGTGAGGAGGGGAAGGGTGGAGGAGTGGAAGAGTATAAGAGAGGTAGAAGGGGAGGGATTCAAATTTCGAATTTTGGCCAAGACTTCTGTGGCGCATATGGAAGAAATGCGCCATAGAAGTTTGTCCTTCTTTTTTATTTTTTTGCAGGAAAAAACAATCTTTTGGCCATAAATTTTTACTCTTTTCGAATTTTGAAAATCAAAATAATCGCTAGACGACCGACGGTTGTTGCGAGCGGATGCGAAATCTCGTTCTCGTCATTTTCCGCTTTGTACTGCTGTTCCTCCGAGCTTGAGTTAGAAGGGCTGTTGCTGGCAAGGAGCCGCGAGCATCGTCGTCGGCAGCTGCGAACTCACTGGCCATCTGAATCATCTGATTCTAGTCAAGCTGGTGATTGTCCTGCAAACGCTTCAGCTTATGTCGGAGCAACGTGCCCCTTTTCAACCCATCGATGAAGGCGGCCATGGCGGTCTAAGCGTGCACTCCTGCGCAGGAATTCTTCATATCCAGCCATCGGGAGAGGTAGGCGCGAGATGTATCATCTTTCTCTTGCACGCACCGCTATAGATCGCCCACAGTGCAGGGACGCTTGTATGTACCCTCAAAGTTCTAGGTGAACACTTCTTGCATGTCCAACCAGTTGTAGATAGATTTCTCCGTCAAGTCGTCGATCCATTGACGGGCTGTGCCCGCCAACATTAACGGGAGGTACTTGACGGTGACGTTGGGGTTGCCTCCGGCAATCCCCACCGTGTTGCCGTAGTCCTGCAACCATGTGGCTGGCTTGGCGGTGCCGTCATAGGGCTTGATGGTCTTGTCAATCCGGAAGCCTTTGGGGTAAGTTGCGGACCGTATTGCGGGTCCAAAGCAACGTGGTCCCAGGTATGGTCCTTCCCAGGCCTCGTGGATCTTATCGATCCGCGAACGTGCATCGTACGGCTCCGGGTTCTTCTTCTTCTTGTCAACAGGGGATGGGCTGCATTAACAACGCGGGCCTCCTCCACCATGGTGACTGCTTGGTGGTGACGGAGGCGGAGGTGGTGGTGGGTGAGCCTTCTTGATGTTACCCTCCTGTGATGCCTCGCGCTTGTCATGGTTGCTTGTCGGACGCGGAGGGTCATGGTGTGACCTGCTCCTTTGTCCTTGGTTGCGCTCTCCGTCATGACGGGTCTGCTCCGTGTTGTCGTGGATGATGATGCCGCACTGCTTTGGTGGGGGCATATCCGTATGATGGCGAGCCTTGTAATCTTCGCGATGTCGGGGGGACCGGGGCGGTGGCGATGGGCGACGAGGTCGGGCCTTTCCTCCGTGGTCGGAGGATATGGGGATAGCATCCTTCCTGTTGCGCGCATCCCTCCGTCTTCGTTTCGATGAACCCGTCTGGGACCCGACATCAAGAGGAGATTTATCCCTTGGCGGCGTATACTGGCTAGACTGGCAAAGCGCTGGGTCAGACTCAAGCCTCTGAGAGGTGGCCTTTTCCTGCTGCTTCACCGCCTTGGCCACTAGGTCATAGACTTGTTCCACTGCCTCGAGCGATCTATCCTGCTCTAGAAGGGTCTTGGCGACGGCGAGGTTAAGGAGTGGGGTGGGCATCACCTGCTTGCCGTCACTGTCAATGTATGGCTTGGCTTGTGTCGGCTTCGAGGGATCCCATCCTAGGTTGCGCCGTACACCAGGATCGTTGATGACGCGAGCTGGAGCTTTCTTGGCCTTTTGCTGTTGCAGCAAGGTCTTGTACTCGGCCTCCATTGCTCTAGCTTTCTCTATGTATTTCTGCGGGTTCACTACTAGGAAAAGGCCCATCAGTGGCGCACCATTTTGGGACTTCTGTGGCGCATATGGGATACGCCACAGTTATCTCGCCACTAAAGTTTAGTTATGTGGCGCATATCGAAATGCGCCACAGAAGTCTGAAAAACTTTTGTGGCGCATATGGCCAAAATGTGCCACAGAAGTCCCGAACCAGATCTCAAACTTCTGTGGCGCATTTGGCCAATATGCGCCACAAAAGTTTTTTTTTCAAATTTCAAAAAAAAACATGGCCAGATCTGGTGCCGGTGGTGGGGGTCGCCAATGGAGGAGAGAAGGAGGTCGCTGGTGGAGGAGGTGGAGGTCGCCGATGGAGGAGAGGAGGAGGCCGCCAGAGGAGGAGGAGAAGGTCGCCGGAGGAGGAGCTCTTCGAGGTGGAGGAGGAGGGAGGTGGGAGGAGGAGGAGCTCGCCGGGGTGGAGGAGGAGGGAGGTGGGAGGAGGAGGAGCTCGCCGGGGTGGAGGAGGAGGGAGGTGGGAGGAGGAGGATCTCGCCGGGGTGGAGGAGGAGGGAGGTGGGAGGAGGAGGAACTCACCGGGGTGGAGGAGGGAAGAGCTCACCGGAGTGGAGGAGGGAGGAGCTCACTAGGGTGGTGGTGGTGGAGGAGGAGAAGCTCACTGGGGTGGAGGAGAAGGAGGAGGAGGATCTCACCAGGGTGGAGGAGGAGGAGGAGGAGGAGAAGGTGGGGAGAATGAGAGAAGAAGGTGAGGAGGGGAAGAGTGGAGGAGTGGAAGAGTATAAGAGAGGTAGAAGGGGCGGGATTCAAATTTCGAATTTTGGCCAAGACTTCTGTGGCGCATATGGAAGAAATGCGCCACGGAAGTTTGTCCTCCTTTTTTATTTTTTTGCAGGAAAAAACGATCTTTTGGCCACAACTTTTTACTCTTTTTGAATTTTGAAAATCTAAATAATCGCTAAACGACCTTTGGTCGTTGCGAGCGGATGCGAAATCTCGTTCTCGTCATTTTGGTATATTATACGTATTTTTCCGACATCGTATGCAAAAAGTTACAGCCGTTTTACCGTGGCATAAATTTTTTTTGTATAAAAAGTCGAAATGCATGTTTGTTAATTTTCCTACAAACTAGACCATATTACCTATCACTATGTGAAAGGATTTTATTTTTTGAAGTGTTTTTCATTTTCTATTATTTTTTACAAGGCTCAAAAGACGATCCACAGGGAGGATCTGTTTTTCCTATAGAAACTTCTGTGGCGCATGTGTGGCGCATATGGTCATATGCGCCATAGAATGTTGGTCAGAGTACAGTCAATGAGATTCTGTGGTAGGGTCCACCCGAGCTTTCTGTGGCGCATATGTCCATATGCGCCACAGAAGTTGGAACTTCTGTGGCGCATTTTTCCTATATGCGCCACAGAAGTTTGAAGTCTTCTGTGGCGCATTTGATGAAATGCGCCACTGGACAACTTTTGTGGCGCATAGTCAGAACCATGTGCCATAGAAGGTCTGTCTATCTATAGCTAGTTTCCTAGTAGTGGTTGACCAGATCTCGATCTAGCTTAGCGCCTTGCTCCGCGATGGCCTATGCCTCCTCCAGCAGCTGCTGGTGCTTCTCGTCAAGCTGGGTCACGTTCCGAATATGAGCGACGGTCAGTGGCTCGATGAGGAGGTTGCCGTACATTACTCTATCAGCTAGAGTAACTTGGGCTGCTGCAGACGTAGATGCTGGAGGCGGCAGGTTGTGGTGTTGTTATTGCTCGGGCCGGTGCCGAGTTCCTGCGACTGCTGCACTGGGTTAGGCGGAAGGGGAATGCCCTTTGCGCGATCATCGTCAGCAGCAAGAAGTGGCCCTTCCCCTTTTCCAGCGTTGTAGGTGGAGCTCGTCCGGGTTGATCTTCATCCATCGTCGTCCCAATGGTGACGAACACCCCTCGAGACGTGACGGCATTGTTAGCTTGCTCGTCGCACATGTACTCCTCTTCCATCTCCTGCATAGCGGAGTCTAGCTCTTCTAGACTAAAATCTATCTCCTCTGAATCTGCACTGAAATCAGCATAAAGAGCGTCAATGACAGAGTCAGAGGGTGCCAGGACTCCCTCGATGATGGGCGGTGGAGGTGCAACAGCAGCGACGATGACTGGAGGTGGTGGTGCAGCTGCGACGATGGCGGCCGGAGGCGGTGGTGGTGGTGGTGGCTGAATCGGAGGTTCTCCGTCGATGAGCGCAAGTGCTTTCTGGGCTTCTGCGTCAGCCTCCACGTAGTTGTTGACGGTGCTCACCATCTGTTCAAGGGTAAGGCATCCTATTGCCTGTTGCCGTCTTAAAGAATGTCGGAGAAGCATACCACGGTCCAGTCCTTCCATGAAGTGATACAAAGTGTTATCATCGGGGTAGTGGGCCAGATCGGTTCATATACGGAGCCACCTGGCTAGGTAATCGTGGGGGTTTTCGCCTTTTCTCTAAATGCAGCGTGCTAGATCGAAGATGGTAACCACTCCGACGAACGGGCGAAGCCGGCGGACTTGCAGCGATCTTCCACCTTTATATCCTGCACAGGGGCGGTTTGGGTGGGCCTTGAATTTTTCTGATCTTTGCCGGCAAACTCCGAAGAGAGATCCGACATCGATCCTTCCGCGAACGTATCCTGCCCGTAGGCGGTCCGTGCGGACCTTGATGCTACTCCGACTCCGAGGGAACTAGTGCCCGAGTCGGTTTCGCCGATGAAGAGGTGGATGTCTTCGATAGGAACGATCGAACACCGTGTAGGGTTCGTCTTCGTCGGGATCCAAAACTCGTCAGGAGGGACGATCGGAACGTTGCCGGAGAAGAGAACACGACCGATGGCTACGGTTTCGCCGATTCCCGCAAAGATCTTGGTCCTCGCCCGCTGAAGATCCTAAAGCGCCTCTTTCCCCACGGTGGGCGCCAACTGTCGTGGTATTGCCGACGAGTACGCCATGGAGGGGTCCTCACAGTCCGTGTTTAGAGACGTGGGGGAAGGCGGACGGTTGACGGGTACAAGGTAACACAACTTACCCAGGTTCAGATCCCACGACGGTGGTGGAATCCTACTCCTGCTATAAATCACTATAAGGGCAATACGCCGAGTTACAGAGATAGGTTCGCTATGCAAGGTTGTATGAATCGATACTAGGTTGTCTGAAGTTGTGCCCTAAAGGCTCCCATAGGCCCGACTTATATAGTCGCCAGGTCCTAGGGTTACAGGGAAAAGTCCTAGCCGGACAGGTCACAGAGTCCTACACCGTCTATTACTAGTCTTGTGTATCTTGCACTCCAAGGCTCCGGGTACGTCGGTGACTCCAACCGTAGCCTTCCTTTATCCGGCATGGGCGTCCCTTCTGGATCCATCTAACTGGGCCGCCCAACAGGCCATAGGCCATGCTACCAACTGTGGGCCACTCGGGTTATCCGGATAGGTGACATGCTATGAGGATACCCATATAGCATATCCCCAACACTGGGTATGGTCACCGCGAGGGCCACCGCTCACTGCATCTCGGCATTGCTAATCGACGCGCCGACTTTGGCAGGGCACACCGAGTCGCACTACAAAAAAGTGACCCAGCCAGGATTTGAACCTGGCTGGGAAAGGTTTGTCTACGCATCATAACCACTAGGCTAATATGTGTTTGATGTCCAACTACAGCCTCACGGCGGTTTTTACTAAGTGCCAATGTTCTGTGGTGCATATCGCTCGAATGTGCCATAGAAGTTGAAAAAGTTCTGTGGCGCATTCGAGCGATATGCGCCACAGAACATTGGCACTTAGCCAAGTAACTATTCTCCCCTTCCCCTTTTCTTTCCCCAACCTTCTACTCTCGCCCCCGAAGAACCCTAGCTTACCTCTCTCGCGCGCCCCCGACGAACCTGCCGCCGCCTGCTGCCGCTGGAGCCCGTGGAGGAGGAGCCACCTGCAGCCGCCGGATCCCATGGAGGAGGAGCCACCTGCCCCACCGGAGCCCGTGGAGGAGCCACCTACTTCCTCCCCTGAGGAGGAGAAGGGCAGCGCACACCATCCGCCCCCGAGGAGGAGAAGAGCAGCGCACACCGCCGTCGACGACCACCTCCCCATCTAGCTCCACCTCGCCGTCCATGCCAGGTGAGCATCTGATTAGGTTAGGATTGCTCTGATTAGGTTAGGATTGCTCTGATTAGGGTTAGGATTGCTCTGATTAGGTTAGGATTGCTTTGATTAGGGTTGGGATTAGGTTAGGATTGCTACTGATTTATATTAGGGTTAGGGTTAGCTCTGTATCTGATTAAGTTAGGTTTGCTGATTTGGATTAGGGTTAGGATTAGTTGATGAATTCTATTATTCACAAATTTCAAGTTTGTATCCCAATTAGATGATTAGATTTGAGTGGGTATATATGTTGCATGGCTTGATTAGATGATTAAATGATTCTGGCCTGGAGTTTATGTTGCATGGCTTGATTAGATTCTGGCCTAGGGTTTATGTAGCCCCATTTCAAGTTTGTATATATGTGCCCTGTTATATCTGTGCTCTGTTATTTTTGAGTGGGTAGTAGTCCTTAAAACAAAGCTTAGACAACATGATGCCAGATTTTGCCAACTGATTGGTAGAGATCTGATTGCCAACATGATGCCAACATGATGCCAGATGCTTATTGCTTGCTGTTATAAAGTGCTTATGTTTTAGCTTCTGTCAAATGCTTATGTGTTAGCTTCTGTCAAATTCTTCTATCAAATGATTAGTAGATGATGACCTAGTAGATGATGATCTATTGGTATAAAGTGTACTGGTATATTTGACCCTTATTGCTTGCTGTTAAATTCTTCTGTCAAATGCTTTTGTCAATATGTTAGCTTTATTTGACCCTTATTGCTTGTTGTTAATTATATCTTATTTCTAGTGTTAATTATATCTTTTTTTTGGTTAACATGAGGTGCACGTTCTATAGTAGTTCCTGTTCTTTTTTGTTTCAGATGTCCATATATTCTGTCAGGTGGCAGTAGATTCAATGCAGACTATAGAATTCCAACAGGTTGATTTGATTCATAGTTTAAATAATGATCAATCTGTTTTTTATTTGTTGGGAAAAACTGTTAGGTTTCTGATTTGTCAATAATTACTGAAATAAACTTTGTATTGTATACATTTCTGTGACCTGTGACCAGTGCATGGGCAGGTTATCTATAAGAGTTTTTTATATAAACTGTGACCTGTGCATGGGTAGGTGATCTATAAGAGTACTGGTTCCTATTCTATTGCTTTATATGTACTGCTATTGCTTTATATGTTATTAAATGGTGCTACAGAGTTTGTTTATTTTGTGAATGAGATGGTGTTGGATGATGATGGATGGTGTCAATGGGGTTATCAATGGGGATCGGGTGTTTTTTCTTGCACGGATTTCAATTGAGTTGCCCGTTTCTCCCGAAGTGTCGATTCACTTCCATTTCGGTTGAGAAATGGGCACTCGTAGGTCCAAAAATTAGAAGAGGTCATGCCAAATTTTTCGGTCAATATTTGTGATAACCTTTTGCCTCTTTTTTAGTAATAAAGTGCAAACATGTCGACTAACGACGAGTCCGGTCCTTCTAAACAAATGAGCGTCGAGGATCTAGCCCAAGAGGCCAACAAGTCGTTCTGGGGGCCGTCCCGAGAGCATGAGGAGGCGGAGGAGATGAGAATGACACCACCACCGACGACCGTCGTCGAAGGTGCTGGGGGCAACGAGGAAGATCCAGATTCCAAGGGGGACGACGACGAGCGACGAAACTAGTGAAGGCGGGGAGGAGGGTAACACCACCACGGATGGTGGCGAGTGCACAGATGGTGGTAGCGGCAACCCGGCCGCTATATAGAAGAAGAAGAAGGATGTTAAGGATCAGAAGCCACAAGTGCTCGCCAACGTCTGTGATGAGTTCACCGAGGTCACAGAAGGTGGCCAACCCATTGCGCCTTCATTGATTGCCTGCGGGTACGACATACAACTCGGGTGCATCGTCCGAAAAAGCATGTCGATCAACATGAAGTACATCCGACGTAATCATGCTTTGGTCGAGATCCTCCTTAAGAAGCTTCACAAGCGATAAAAATTCCCAAGAAGTTCAGAAACCTTGAGAGTAATAAGAACCCGGTGAACAAACTAGCACTGACAAACATGAGCAACGCCTTGAGCAGCTCGAAAACCTGGGTAAAGAACAACATTGACAAAGGTGAAAGCTGGGAGATTATAAGTAGGAAAAATCCGATGCTCGACGAAGAAGAGTTCAAGATATTCAAGGCGGACTTAGATACCGCTGCCTCTAAAGCATGGACTGGGTGGGGAAAGACTATGCGATAGAAGAACATAGGTAACCACTGGCTTGGAAGCGGCGGATACAGAGGGAAACAACCCATTTGGGACAAGGAGGACGCCGATCTTGAACGCCTGGGTAAAGAGAACCCATGGCATAAAATCACAGACCTGCAGATCCGACAATTTGTCCGGGCCCGCTACTACCTGGACCCTGTTACAGGGGAGTTTGTCTCCGACGACCCGGATGTGAAGGCCTTTGAGGATGAGCTGGTAAGGAATTTACCGTGGATATCTCATTAAAATAATTAAGCCAAGAATCTAAATGCATGGGTTCAACTCTCCTTGTATCTCTGCAGGAGAAGGAATTGAACGCTAGCGAGGACTTCTCGTCCCAGGATTCGGCGGCGGAGCCATGGGACACTGTTTTTAACAGGGCAACGAACACTTACAAGAATAGGGAGAAGAATTTTCCACCAAAATCAGCTGGCCGTGTGTCCGGCTTCGGTATAAGCATGAAGTTTACCGAGTACTACAAAGAGGACGCAAAGAAGAGGAGGGAGAGGAAGAACCAGTCGGCGGCTAAAGACAAAGACAAGGTTGAAGAGCTGAAGTTGAAGGTGAAGACATTGGAGGGAAAAGTGGAAGAGAAAGCAATGGACAAGTTATGGAGAAGCTTTGCGCGATCATCCCCCCGGGTTGATGGAGGGTCTAGCTATTTGGAATGCGGGAGGTCGACAGGGGCCGATACACGTGCCCAGCTTTAGCGGCAGCAACTTGAGCATCAACGTTAACGCGTCGCCAGACTTGGTGACCTCGCCGGCCTTCGTGACCCCGCCGGCCACCATCGCCGCGGCGCAGCCGCAAGAGCTGGTCGTCGCACAGCTGCCCCCTGCTGCTCCCGCCAAAAATACCAGTATCGCACAGCCGGCAGTGGCACCAGTACCGTGGGAGAATGTTGATGATAGGCCTGCCGCCGGGATCGGCCGTGTGTCGAAATTAGCCGAGCTCAACGCCCTCACCAAGGTAACTAATTATTTACTCCGCTTCATCTTCTTTATGCGCCTTTGGTAACTGCCACCTCGATCATGATGCCCAACACATATGTGTCGATATTCAGGACGCTGCTTGCATACTACTCCACAAAGTTGCCGGCGGCGAGTTGAGGGATGTTTCCAAGGGCAATATCATACAACCGGTGAACCACACGATGCATAACAATGCAATGGACGATGCTGTGATGAGGGTCCGGATTACTCGGGTGTTGCCAGGGTGCAACGACATGGACCCTGCCTTTCAACCTCTAGGAGCCGACGAACACAAGACCCTTGTAGAATGCCACGGCTGGCCCTTGACATGGACAAAGACTCGGATTCGTCTTACGGGGCACCTAAGCGCCACCTTGATCGTCCGGCCACCACCTCGGATGCCACCTATCATCGGCGCCACCTCGATCATCCGGCCACCACCTCAGAAGCCACATGTCGTCGTCACCACCACCAATCGCCACCAACAACTGTTGGGAGAGTGTGGGCCGCACCAAGGCAATGCCGTCGCAACACAACCATCGTCGCCCCCGCCATGACCATCACCACATGGCGGTAACAACGACGATGATTGAGAATTTGTCAACGTCGACGACTACATCAACACCGGCGCCGACATAGGATTATACATGCCTGCTGTAGATGAAGAACCCTTCGTCGCTCGCGAGGGTAAAGGTGGGCGTCCCACTACGTGCACGCAATGCCTGGTCTTCCATGGTTTATCTCAAGAGACACCTCCGGCCACCGATCAACAGGAGAAACCTGTTGGATTCGTCTTTAGCCCTGGCACACTCCAAAAGGCGATCGTTGAGCAATTAGCATCCCCAGTGGAGGAGCCTTCTCAGAGAACGAAGAAGCAGAGGAAGAGAGGTAAGAAAGCCAAGAGCCAACCTCCTCCGAAGAGGATATAGGCTAAGGATGATGTCATACCAGCCCACGATGATGGCTTGCCCAGGATACATATAGCTGGTGAAGCGATACTGACTCCGGAGCTGCTTCGCCTTGCTGGTGGACATATGCTCGCTTTGAGTGATAGTATCAAGACACAAGAGGGCATTCTTCTTAAAGAAAAAGATCCAAATTACCCGGTTTTCACTATAAAGGTGCCATCGGACGTGGACTTCGTCCATGAAGCCCCCGCAGACGTGTTCTTCATAGCGTACGAGGACGTCTTCAAGCTGTTTCTCTCAAAATGGCTGGACTATAACATGATCCGCCTATTCGCGCTCAATCTGGCGATGAAGACCAAGAGAGAGCAAACCCCCTACATCGCGATATTAGATCCCTACTACATGCGTGATAGCCAGTTGAGGGAAGGATCAGAGACGCATGCCAAGGCGACGGCGTACCTCGAGAAGTTCATGTTGGACCACAAGAGGAGGAACACACTTCTTTTGCCTTTCTTTCCCGAGTAAGTACACACACACCCTAGCATTGGTAACTTAGGCTTTCTTATAACTTTCTTCCTTTGCCTTTTTCCAACATCCCGTTTCAATCGTGCTGTGCAGAGACAAATACTGCACACTCATCGTCATTTGCACAAAGTACTCGATAGCATCGTATTTCGACTCGACGAGTCAGAAGAAGAAAAAGGACTACACCAGAATAAGGGGTGTTTTGAATGAGGATCTCGAGGGCTACGCTAGAAAGGGATCCCTTTCGTCAACAAGGGGGAATGTATCAAGGATGACAAGCACGTGTTCAAGCACGTGCTCGAGTTCCCCTGCGTCAAGGAGCCGGCTAATAGCGGCACCAAGGAGGCCTTCTACGCCATGCATCACCTTAAAGGCTTTGTCCGGGATTGCCAAAACCTAACTCTTCCATCTAGTTTCCAAGCATGGGCCAAAAATTTGGCGCGAAGGGACGATGATGATCTTAGAGAAGACTTCCATCGCATCCAGGTTAAGTTGTCGGAAATCATCGTGGAAGATGTCAACACAAGGGGAGGGGTCCTAAAACACAATAGAGGGTTGACTAAGAGGGAGATTGATAATATTCTTTGTAAACAGGGTGACAACATGACATGGATGATGAAGGATGGCTATCTACCATTCCCGAAGCCAAGCATTAGCAGTTCTCAACATTGATCGATGTGTGCGCCTAGAATTATCATAAATGTCTGTGTGTAGTGTTGTGTCACAAACTATATACTACCATGGTCGTATGTTGTAAACTTCACTATTGTGGTCGTTGTCATCGAATTTCTATGATTATGATTGATGTGTTATCTTCTATGTTTACCGATCTTTTGCTTTAGTTTATGTGAATATATATGCATGTGAACCAATTTAGTTCTTTCTGTCGCATGATTTACTAATATGCCTTATCTATAGAGATGACGAAGTGGTACGTGGTGTACAAGGGTTGGGTTCCAGGAGTCTACGATGAGTGGGAGGACTGTCAGAAACAGGTGAACAAGTTTAGCGGCAACAACTACAAAGGATACGCGACTGGAGAGGAGGCGGTAGCCAAGTGGAGGAACCACCTCTGAAAGGAGAAACAGATGAAGATATTGCTAGTGCTCTTGCTCTTGCTCACCATCATCACAGCTGTATTCTGTTTGATTCCAGTGTAGGCGGTGAACACTTCATTTGTAATGTGATGAGATGGTGAACTTTGTAACAAAAAGTTGTATAAATATTCGCCACCTTTGACTTATATTGTAATATGATGACCACTTATCTATCTCGATCGGGCTCTAAGTAGTGTGATGGCACTATATTCGTGTTTGTATTATATTTGTTTTCATATACTAAGTCAAATATACTGTTTCTGTATAATACTATATATTTGGACAAGTTTTGATTTTTTTAATACCTGATATTCAGACTAGTGGCGCATTGTTTTTACCTTCTGCGGCGCATAGCACTTCAGTGGCGCATTTTCCAGAATGCGCCAGTGAATAGAGTCATGTGGCGCATCAGCCAAAATGCGCCACAGATGTATCATGACTTCTGTTGCGCATTTCGAAATGCGCCACAGAAGTTTTCATCAGTGGCGACGTAACAGTGGCGTCCCTTCCATGCGCCATAGAAGCCCAATATAGATGCGCCACTGATGAAGTATTTCCTAGTAGTGGCAACCCGGCTGTCCGGCTAGCAAGAGCAAAATCCTGAGGGCATCCCACACGAAAAACGGCGAAAGATGCGTCAGATCGGACATTCCGGCCATGTGCCTAGTTGGTTATTTTTCGGCTACGAAGCCCCTAGTACCGTGCGCGGTGTATTGTCACCTCCCTTTGGTTCCGGCTCCAGACCGTAAACCGACTGTCCGGCAAGGTGCAGCGTAAATAGCACCCCACACGCAAAAGTGACTAAGTGTCCAGAAGAGCACGAGCTAGTTTTCGAAAAAAATAAAAACTCTAGTTGGGTAATAGAGACATTTAACAAAGCAACATATTGACAAGGAGTCTTTTTGTATGTTTCTCTTTGCACAAATCGCACCGAGTCAAAAATCAAGAACAAGGAAGATTCGAAGTACCTATCTATGGTAGCCACTCTAAATCTCGGGGGATACACCCAGTGGGTGCGCTGGCGTGCCCCCACCAGAAGCATGCGATGTCCGGCTGAAGGGTGCATCAGCCGAACAAGGAGGAAGACGGGCAGACAGAACCCAAGGGCACCACCCGCCCAAGCCGGCTTGCCACAGCTAGTCGGACGCGTCCGACAAACCTAGCAAGAAAGAGAAAGAGGAAAGATGAGAAAGAGAAAGATGAAGAAGGAAAGATGGAAAGAAAGGAGAAAGGAAAGTAATAGGGGAATGCAAGTCAGACATACTTAGCCAGACCGCGGTGCAGATCCCCCGGCCTTGCTAAGAAGGTCACATTCGGCAAAGGAGGGTGAAAAACAAGATTTTTTTGAAGATTCGAAACACCTGGCTACTCCATCTGTTCCAAATCTCGGGGGCTACACCCAGTGGGTGCGCTGGCGCGCCCCCACTGGAAGGATGTAGTATCTGGTTAGCAGATGTGCCAACCGGCCAGAGCAAGTCGGCAGACCATCAGCAAGCCAGAAGAAACAAACCGCAAGACAAATGCAAGATAAGTCCGGCTAGAGTGAACCAGCCGGAAAGACTAGTCGACCAAGGAATAAGCATAAGTGGGTGCACGAAGGCAAAACCAACCAGACAAGTTACTTAAACATCGGGGGACGAAGCCCCCATGCATCCAGATTGTTCAAAACACACAAGTACCAAAAGCAGAAAGGCATCTACAAGTTCACCCGGCATCCCGGGGTCTTCACCTTCAGACGGCTGGACCCTTGCCGTAGGGAGGATCCGCGCCGGCTCCGCCAGCAAGGGAGGACGCCTCCGCGCCATCCTCTCCCGCTCCATCGGCCCCCGTGCTCCCCTCGCTGTCCGTGAGCACCTCATCGATGTCGGCGTAGCCGGAAGTCGTGATTGCGGTGGAGCGGAGGTCCGGGTAGGCGCGGCGCACGGCTTGAAGATCCGCGCTGGCTCGGAAGCCGTCCACCAGCTTGTCGAGATGGGTGTCCTTGTACCACGAAAGCATCAAGGCCAGTGCCATCTCGGAGCCGACGCGGGCGGCCAGATCGCGCAGCCAGTCGATCGTGTTCGGCGCGCCGCCCAGCTTGATCACCAGGGCCCCCATGGTCTCCGGCAGGAGCTCCCCCGGGAAAACCAGGTCATGGATGCCGGCGCGGCCTTGCGCAGGTTGGCAGCATCCTCACCGAGCTGGCCCACCAGGTCCTTGACGGCTGCCTTCTCACCCGGCGCAACTTGTTGCACCCGGTCGTAGGCAAGAGCGTCTACTTGGGGGTAGAAGCCTTGTGATCAGAAGGGCAAGTCAAAAGGCGACCCGAAAAATGCAGTCGGATAAAAACATTCGGCACCAGCGGAGGGACTCACCTTTCGCCAGAAGGCCGATGTCCATCAGCTCGTTGTTGAGCATCTCGGCATGCTCCTTCAGCCGGGTGGCCTCCTTGTCCAGAAGGTGAAAGGCGCTGGCCCGGCTGGCGAGAGTCGCCTCCTACTCCTTAATTGTGGCCTCGAGCTGGTTGACCTTGCCATGCCATTCTTTATTCTGGAGTCGGAGGGCGGCATTGTCCCGGCTAAGACGCGCATTGGAGCGCTTCAGCCGGTCAATCTCCTGCTGCCTGCAAACCATAATGGCTGTGGGTGAAGAAAAGGAACGCAAATGAGAAGGCTGGAAACCGGAAGAAAAATAAGAAGAAAAGGAGCGCAAGACGAAAACTTACTTCGTGCAGTCCCGCGTGCCACTGCCAGCTGCTTGGCGGCCTCCCTGTTGGCGCCGGCTAGCATAGCCCGGAGCTGCTTCACCTCTGCCAGTCCGACCTCGAGGTTGACCTCGAGGGTTTGTAGTGAAGCTCCCGCCTCCACGGGCAGAGGCGCCAGCAGACCGGCTAGAGCAGTCGGGGCATCGCGGATTGCCGCCTTCCACTGCGTGGTCGCCTCATCGTCGGAGTCCACGTCCTCGACAAAGACCGTGTCCGGCTGGCACCCGATCCCCCCGCGCCCGCTGATTATCCCCCACATGGCCTAGAGGCCGCATCCGACCGGCTCTCCGTGTGCTCGGGCGCAGAAGCAGTCGGCTGGACCGTGGTCGCCGGCTCTGGCGGGGGCATGGTCTCGGTCGAAGGGGGCGGGGTAGCCACCGAGGGGGCAGCCGGCGGAGGAGGAAGGTGGCGGGGCAGTGAAGCGGCAGGCGCGCTGCGAGCCGGGCTCGCGGCGAAGGAAAGAACGGTGTTACGCAAACGCAAGAGCAAGGTCAAGACAAAAACAAGATCAAAGCAAGGCCGGAGGCCGATGCGAAGAAAGAAACGATTGAGAAGAAGGAAAAGGTGGAGTACTTACCCCTGCACCACGGGGGTGGATCTTTTCCGGCCGCCCGCGGTCCGGCCAGGACGCGGAGGAACCCCCGCTGCCTGGGTGCGATTGGCAGCCGGCTCTTCAGGTGCGGCGCTGCTGCTGGAGGTGCCTTCGCTGGCACACTTCCAGATAGGCTCGGGCGCGGCGGTGCCGTCGCTCTCCTCCGTCTCGGGGCCGTGCGGGTCTTCCACCGCTTCGTCACCCCGGCTGGGGAAGAAGCCCTCCTCGCCGTCCGAGCCCTCGCCGCTGTTCCGGCGCGGGCGCGGCTTGGAAAGGTCGGCTGTGAAAACCTGGAGGGGCGTGTCGCCCTCCTCCCAGATGATGCAGGGGAACATCTGCGCAAAAAAAAACACGAGTCAAACCGGATAAGAGAGTTAGCCGGACAACGAGAGAATGAAAAGAGGAAAAGAGGCAAACAAGTACACAAACCCGGGGCGCGTGGTTCTCGCGCGTGTAAGGAGCGGCGCCAAATTTCTAGTTGGAGGCGACCTTTTCCTTCGTGATCATCCAGACCCACTCGTAGAGGTTGGCAAAGGAGGGGTCACGGCGGGAGAGCCGGGTGGGGTCGAGCCGCCCGGAGTAGTAGCACATCTTGTGTGCTCGCTGCTACAGGGGCATCATGAGCCGGCTGGCCCAGCTCAGCATCACATCGATGCCGGTTAGACCAGCCGTCACCAAGCCCCTCATCCGGTGGAGAAGTGCGTCCGATTCTCCCTTGGAGCCGAAGATCTTCTCCTCCTAGTGCTCCCCGCTGGACTCGGTGTCCAGGAAGGCCGGGAGGTTTAGCCGGTCCTCAGACCCCAAGTTCCGTACATAACAGTACGTCTGCTGCCACAGTTTAACTTTGTTGTGCAGTTTGAACTTGGGGTAGCCGGTCTGCGACCGACTATAGATTGAGGTGCCGCCGTAGGTCACCAGCGGACCCTTGGCGAACTACACCTGAGGCCGGATCAAGAAAAGCCGGCAAAAGAGCCCGAGATCCGGTTGGATCCCGAGATAGCATTCGCAGAAGGCGACGAAGTGAGCCAAGGTGCCGATTGCATTTGGCTCGAGATGGTGGAGGCGCAGATCGAAGTGGGCAAGGAAGGACAAGAAGAAGGCGCTGGCCGGAAAGGCCAGGCCGCGCGCTAGATGCGCAAGAAAAATAACTCGTTCGCCGGCTTGCGGAGCTGGCGAGATCTCGTCAGCCGGGGCCAGGCGGACCCCAACCTCGCCGGCGGTCGGCAGGAGGCGCGACCGCCGGTATTTCTCCACTTGCGCCTCCGTCATGGAGGAACCGCACCAGGCGCCTCGGCTTTTGGCCATGGCAGCGGCGGAGCGCGGGGGAGAAGGAGAGCGAGGGGGAGAAGGTGGAAGAGGAGCGGCGGAGGAGCAGCGGTTGCCCGTCGCTTCGTCAAGGAAAGGGACTGGCGTCGCGGGCGGAGCGAATAGCCCGAGCTCACCGGCGGCGCAGAGAAAGGGCGGAGGCATAGAGGAAGCAAGGGAACTGGGCATCTAAGGAAGGAAGAAGGAGGAAAATGGGTCATAAGGGGCGGCTGGGCGCCGTGGCCCCTACTTAAAGGGGTCGGGGAGGCAAACCGCCGGCCTCCCACGTGGCGACCCCCACTGCTCCCACGGCGTCCGGATCCTTTGCTGCCACGCACCGCGCACAGAAGATCCCAGCGCGGGAGGCGAGGCACCAGCGACAACCGACGCGACCCCACGACGCACGCCCTCCCACGACCATCATCAGGCGTGGCTGACGTCGTTGATGAAACAGCCGGGGTAGCTCAACCGCTAAGATTCAACCGGGAAAAATTTCAAAATCCTAGCTCTTTGAGCCTGCGCACATTTCGCCTGAGGGGCGGAATCCACGCGCACTCGGGGGATAGTGTCGGGGGGATCGCCCCCAGGTAGGCTAACTGGACAAGATACAAGAACCAACACGTCAGCCAGCTGAGGATAACCGGACGCAGAAACCTCAAAACAGATCAGAAGAAAGAACATACCAAGACCCGACTAGCAAACCAGCCAGTCGGACAAGAACCATCGACAAGACTGTCAGCCGGATGGATCAAGACAGCCGGCCAGAGCAAGACAGATCAAGAGCCAACCGGTGGAAGAACTAGCCGGATCAAGCAAGCAACGGTAGAAGAGTAGACAGATGGATCTGACCATCCGACCCAGGAAGGCCAACTGGCTAGATCACTCTAGCCGGCCACTCAAGCCAGGCAAAGTACCAGATGACATAGGGCACAGTGCGCAGTACGCCCATGACAGCGGACAAGACAGAAAGGAGACTCAAACACTCGGCCCATACCGACGACTTCTACCGATGACGGTTGCAACAGTAGACAGTAGGTGGCACTGTGCGTAACTACCTGCACGGCAACCACTGTAGATTGCGTGGCGTCATGGGATTGACTATGAGTACACACTCCCCATGCCTACCATTGTAGATGACCTAGCTGGCTAGGGCCCGCCTGTGGGATCCGCCAGTCAGCCAGATCGTTGCCCACGCCGCCTCGGCCTATATAAGGGGCGGCAGGGGTAACTTAGCAAGGGTTGGACTATCTCTCACTACTAGCTAGACCCAATACAGCTCAAGGAGCCTTGTAGTCCTTTGTGATCACCCTCATAGTCAGATCGACAGGAGTAGGAGCTTTACCTCACATCGAGGGCTCTGAACCTGGGTACTTCTTGTGTCACCACACTTGCTTGTATCCAATCCCGCCTGCGGACGCCGTCGCACGCTTCCCTGCTTTGCTCCCGCACCTCTTTCTAGCCTGCTTAGGCTCTGCCGTTTCCATAACGACGACAACAGTGACTTGTATGATAAGGTAGACAACAATGAGCCGCAGGAGGACAGCCTATTTTGGTGTTCGCACTTCAGGTATATTCATGATGACATTTATGCTTCTCTCAAGATTCGTCCCATGCAGGCTCAATCCAAGCTAAGACTTAGTGAGGCTTTGGCTGTGACTGGTGAAATGGGGTTACACCATCTCATGACCTTGCAATGCAGCTATGACTCGTTTGTGGTGAAGCAATTATTTTCTACACTTGTGATCTGCGGAGATGTGCTTCACACTATGAAGTGTATGACCGGGAACACTATGATTCAGTCTGATTTCCGCACCTTTGGTCAGGTCCTTGGCTATTATTTCCATGGTCGTGATACTCCTTCTGGGCATCGCATTATCTCTCCGATCAAGCCTAGGAAGGATTCTGCTCTCGCTCCATGCCTAGCTCCCAATGGGGTGGCTGGTACCTTCTCTGGACTCTCACCATTGTATGACGCTCTTGTTGGTTTCTTCTAGGATAGCATTGCTCCGAGTGGGGGCAAAAAATGACAAGATTTGTGGTCACTTTGTGCCACTTCTCGCCTTTTCCCATGAGTGTGCTACCAATGCCGAGGCAGCTGTTGGGTACAAGCTGGACGTCATGGATTTCATCTACCATGAGATGACATATGCAATGTTCAATAGGATCTATATTCCTTTTGCTCCTTATATCATGATGCTTATCAAGCATATGCTTCCCCATGAGGAGTTTGGTGGGAATTTGGATGGTGTTCACTGGTCCAAGAAGATCTACAACAAGGATCAGAAGACCTCCCATCCTTCCTTAGCCCTAGAGTCCTTCATGTGTGCTTCTCGGGCTAGTGGACGTAGGCCCCCAGTGCCTCCAATGGCCAATGAGGTCAAGAAGCTGAACTGGTTCCAACAGAACATCTTGTGCATGGGGGTTGATACTCACAAGGGCCAGTATGAGGCCTAGAGATAGAGCCACGAGATGGCCCACACTCAGTAGCTCATTCTTCATCATGTGTCAGGGGCGTCAAACCCCCCTCTTGATCCTGCTGCTCCAGCTCCGTATGCTCAGTGGAACCCCTTAGGTATCAAATATGGAGAGCTTGAGCGTCAGCTGCTTCCTTCACCGACAAGGGATCCTACTCCTCCAGCCGATGATGATGACGAGTATTATGATGAGGAAGAGGAAGGGGCAGGGACAAGGACGATGACAACGAGGACTATGAGTGATCTCTTGGGGCGTTAGCATTGCTCTTCTTAATTTTTGGCATTTTGATGCCAAAGGGGGAGAAGTAGTTCTATTTAGGTCTCCATGGATTTGCATGGGTCGGGTGCAAGCGCTTGCATTTTATCGCTTTTTCTACTGCATTGCTTGTGCCCATTTAGCGTTGAACTCTATTTGTGTTTGTTTTTCTGTGTGAGACTATGTTGTGTGGTACTTGTGTGTATTTATCTCTGTGGATGCTATGTATGGTAGTATGGATGTGTGGATGCTATCTATGGTCTTATGGATTTCTGGAATTATATCTATGGATGCATCATATTGGTGAAGTGGTGGGATTTTTCCCGGTCTAATATTATTGCTTATCATCTTGGCTAGCTCATCTCCCGGTGGTATGCTATTTTTCTCTAACTCATCATGTTCTTGCTGCTTATACCTTAGTGTGTGCATTTATAGTCAAATGCAAATTATCTATATGCACACACTCAAGAGGAGCCTATTTCACTTGTGGAATGATGTTTTAGTAGGACTATATTGCAAATCCTAGTATTGTCATCTAACACCAAAAGGGGAGATTGAAAGAGTATTTCATGATCTCTAGTGTTTTGTGTGTTAGATAATAATACCAAGGATTATTTAATGTGTGTTGAAGTATTGCAGGTTATAGCATATTCAAAACGAGCAAAATCAATGTTCTTGGGGGCGGATTATCCGCCCCTGCCAATGGCCGGATAAGCTATCCCAGCCCAAGTCCAAGCACAGGCTCGACGCGTCACACTATATGGGAGGCAGATTTTCCCCTGGATTGTCCGGCTAGGCTAGATAATCCTCCCCTTAGGGGGGCGGATAATCCGCCCCCAAGGTTTCACCAAAGATTGCCAAGGCGTGGTGTACTGTATAGGGGGAGGGGGATCCCCCGGATTATCCGGCCAGGGCCGGAGTTTTTCCCGGGCCGGATAATCCACCCCCTCGAGGAATTTCATCAAGGAGAAAATGGCACGGCGTACTGGATGGCGGGCAGACTTTTCCCCTAGGGCAGATAATCCGCCCACAAACTTCTCCAATGTCCAGTTTTGTCAGGGGGTATTTATTCCCCATCGCCCCCTCCTACTATAAATCTTGATTAATTTAGAAAAAGGCCAGACCTGTTCTTCAAGCTCCAACAAGAGATCTCCACCTTCACCCACCCAAATGCTTCGATCTTTGGGGAATCAAATGAGGAGGCCTCGATCTTCATCAACAGCAACCAAGCGGTTCACTTCCCCTCCATTTACTTGGAGGATTCTTGATCTAGTATTTCGTGCAAGTATCTAGATCCTTGTTTCGGTTATTTGATAATCCTTGTTCTTGTGCAGCTTGTTGTCATCACAGGAGCCTCCAATTCAGTTGTGGATGTGTGCTCTGCTAGCATTATAAAGGCACCGGTTCCCGCCTCAAAGGGGTACCAATAGTGGAAAGGTGGATCAGGCCTTTGGTGGCGAGATCCATCAGAGAATAGGGTAAGGCCTATTGTGGCGTGGTGGTCTTAGAAACGCCCACCCCTCCAACGTAGACGTACTTCCCTTAACAAGGAAAGAACCGCGGTCAAACAAATCCCTATGTCTCCGTGCGCTCCTATACGGTTTCCTCGCTCCTCTTTACTCGCATTGTAGTTTGGGTTGCATATAGGGGAATTCTCGTAGTTGCATATCTACAGAATTTACTTTGTGTCAAGCTTAAAATTGAAAAAGAACTAAAATTTGAAGTAGCACCTATTCACCCCCTCTAGGTTCCCATACGATACATTTCAATGAACACATCTCTGGCCATCACGCTGGCAGTTGCGCCCTAGTCGCCAAGGCTCTACGAGCTGGCTTCTACTAGCCAACCGCGATGTGTGACACCAAGGACATCATCGAGAAGTACAATGCCTATCAATGGTTTAACAACAGACCACATGCACTAGGCTCAGAGATACGGCCCATAGCATTGGCCTGGCCCTTCGCTCAATGGGGACTCGACATGGTCGGGAAGCTACAAAAATCCTCACCCGTAGGATACGTCTTCCTCCTGGTGGCAGTTGACAATTTCACCAAGTGGATAGAGGCTATGCCCGTCACCAAGCAAACTGGTGCTACTGCTGTTAAGTCCTTCCAGTCCATTTTCTACAGGTTCGGGGTGTCCCACAACATCATCACCGATAATGGCACGACCTTCACTTCGAAGGAGTTCCAAGACTTCTGCGAAGGACTCGGCATGAACATCACATACGCCTCACTGGCGCACCCATAGACCAATGGCCAGGTAGAAAGGCCAACATCCTCATCTCCAACGGGATCAAGAAACGTCTCCTGCACCCTCTCGAACGATTTGCGGGAGCCTAGGCAGATGAACTACCCCCCATACTCTGGAGCCTGCGCACAATGCCAAACAGCGCCATAGGCTACACACCCTTCTTCATGATGCGTGGAGACAAAGCAATGCTGTCCGCCGAGGTATGCTATAAGGCCCCACGGGTCGTTTCTTACAGCAAGGCCGAATCAACGGTCGCACTCGAGGATGTCGTCGACCTGTTAGATGAGGCCCGCGACATCATCGCAGCCCGTTTGGCGGTGTACCAGCAAAGCCTTCACAACTAACACATTTGATGACTACGCCCAAGGTCCTTCGTCGAAGGAGACCTCGTCCTACGACTCAAGCAGAAAGGGCACCTGATGCTCGAGTCACCCTGGAAGGCCCCTACGTGGTCACTGAAGTAATCCCAGGTGCGCCTACCGCCTCAAGGACATCGAGTCTGGAATAGAATACTCCAACCCCTAGAACGTCGCCCAACTGCGATGCTTCTACCCTTAGCTGTCTTTATTTTTATTAGGATTTTCGGCCATGCTACTCAGCTGAAACATATACTCCCTACTATGCGATGAATAAAAGCTAAGTTCCTTAGCCAATATATCTTTTCCTTGTGCAAATTTACATTCATAAAACACTAGGGGGCTACGCCTCACCCAACGACTTCGTCGACTCTTACGTTAACGCATCACCCTAAGTAGCTGACCATGTCAGGCTAACCAAAAGGACATGCAAACTAGCCAACAAAAAGTATTACCTACAACACATTTTACAACTTTTACATGGTCAGAATAAGCCCAACCGAAACTATACATATTTTAAATTGCCTTGTACAAAACTTGCAAGACTCAACCACGTTGAAGAGATTTTTAATATGCGGCCCGAAAGTTCAGACGCCAAGGCAACACTGGGTTCGAATTGCATGTAATCTTATGGAGGGGCTGTAGTAGCTTCGGCAATTGTCGAGAGGGGCCAAATGGGGGTAAATACAAATCTAATGGCCAAACGATCATTTGAACTAGTCAAAAAATGGTTGAACTCAAATCCCTCCATTAGGTCAACTCTTGCCCCGCCCTGTCAGTATTTCCCGTTATACTTTGCGGTCATGGACTGGTTAACCCCTACGAACAGCCGCGCTGCCGCAACAATATCTTCGAACATGAACTCTGGCTTCTCGTGGAGGTGATTGTAGGTCCCTATGAATCTGAACTTGAATTCTGGCGCTGAGCTGTTGCCCATCGTCGGCTCCAGCTATCGAACACTCCAACAAGCTGAGTGTAGATGGATGCACACCGCTGCGGTGTGGCCACAGATGATGCATAGCATGGATCATATTTGTTGCTGACGGCGTGTGCCCAGATTGCCCCACGGTAAGGTCTCCCATGCCGAGGCATGGAGGCGAGAGCTTGTTGACCCTAGCGCTGCCATGTTCAGGGGTTTGTTTCCTCGGCAGCAAGCTCGCAGGAACGCTTTGGAACATACCTTCTTTCTCGTGCACAGAGCACATGAAAATACCACGCGCACATTCTCCACGACGCTTGGTTGGCCCTTCTCGATGCCGCCACAGGCTTCGTCGTTGCCACCGCCGCTATCGTAGATGCAACACATTCTGTGAAATCAACCGTCTCGGCTGGCAATGGAAGACCGGACTTGTAGTACAATCGCATGGCCTTCCTCAGAGGGGCCAAATATCCAAGCTTCAGCGGCGGCCGCGGTGGCCACGGCCACGGCCGCCGGGGCAGCGGCTTCTGATTAGGCGGGGCCATAGCTAAGCTTCCTAGGAGTGTATCTTATTTATTCGAAACTAGTTCGACTAACTTCTAAATTATTTCCCTTCTTAGCATAAGAGTGCTAAGATATCAAAAATACAGGACGTGGCTAGCAACCGGATTGGGAAATGTACTAGGTTAGGGTTCCCTTTTAAGTATATTTACGAGTGTGTCCTTAGTTGTGTCTAGAAATTTTTCATGTGCCACTACGATTATAGAAGTGTAGCAACACCATCAGAAACAGGGGAAGAGGACATGGCGTTTTACTGACTGGTGGGCCCCGCAACCTCGACCGTCAACAACGCGCATCCTTGGTTCGAGGATTAGAGCTCCCCATTATTCTGTGATTTTCCATATTATGTCGCTCGATCGTAGCTCCGCTCCGCTCCACTGCCCCGGTATTGCACGTCGCCACTCCATCCCGTCTGGCAACACTCTCATCCTCTCCCTGGACTATCGTCCTCCCGTTATCCTCTACCCTCCCTACCCACCCTATCCTGCCACCTTGCCCTATATCCTTGCCTCTGTCCCTACCCAGGCGCGTCTGGGAACGAAAATCGTTAGGTGGGTGCTATGTTCTCGTGCAACGACGGTGGCTTTGATCTGGATCCTGCACGGAAATGGATCCTGCATGGCCGGAGAACACAGAGATCGGTCCTTCCCGGACAAATAGCGATGAGATGGACCCTACAAGACTAGAGAACATGGAGGAGCACGAAACAAGGGAAGAGGACGCATGGGTGCAAAGCTTTGGTGCTCTAGATCCCATTGAACGTGTCGTACATCTTCCCTGAAGGATAAGAACTGCAACTCCATCTCTGCATCTCCCAATTAGCGTTTCTAGTCCCGTGTTGATGGAGAGGATTTATGTTGGTGACTGTAGGACGTATGCTCCATTGAGATTGCTTTTGAAGATTTGGCATGGCTGTCGGACTGAAACCTTGTCCGATGGTAGAATCGCAGTTACCAGTGGATTTGATTATCGGCTCATAGTAGACGTGGAGGACATAACTCTAAGTGACTTGCACATGCAATTTGGCAAGTTTCCCATTGACCAGCATGATGAATCCATAATCAGGTACTACGACATAAATTCGTAGACTTATTGCAATGTTAGAATTGAGGAGGCTCTAGACATGATATGGGGTAAACACCTCGGCACGAGGACTGTGTTGATGTTTGTGCACATCGTGAACAAATATAGCGAGGAAGAGACTGTCCTGAATGATAATGGCCCATGTGGAACATGAATAGAGCAGTCTGTGTTTTCGATACCGAGCGCGACCGAGCAGCCTGTCGTTGATCATGAAGACATCGAAATGTGTGGCGTCCAGGGTGAGTTTGTGGTTGAATATGTTGATGATGATGATGAGAAAGCATATCCAGATGTGGCTCCTGACCCTGATAGGATGTAGAGTAGGGAATATTTGGTTAATTCGAACTATGAGCCTGACTATGGGACTGATGAGGAAGAGGAATGTGAGGATGGGGAAATTGGATGCAGATATGATGACGAAGACGAGGACAGGCAAGTGATGCATTTTGACAGGGACAACCTACAATTAAGGAGGGGACTGTCTTTGATACTATAGAGGAAAGCAAATATGTCGTTTCTACCTATGCAATAAGAGTTGGGTTCAAATTTAGCGTTGAAAAGAAGGACCAAAAGATATTTAGGGTGCATTGTAGGGAAAGTAAGGTGTGTAAATGGAGATTCATATAGCTCCAATGCGGGATGAATACCCATTTTAGGTTGCAATAGCTATATTTAGTTTCGGTCTTTCTCATATTTGTTCTGCTGATGAGTCCTCTGATTTATTTTTATTCCCATTTAATGCAGATCAAGGTAAACACATAGAAACACAACTGCCCTAATACTTTTTAACTGGTAAAATTAGACCGGTGACAACCAAGTGGATTGCTGCTAAGGTACTTGACTGGGTGAGGCGGGATCATAGTATTGGACCAGTTGAACTCAGAACTTAGCTTAGCGAAAAGTTTAACGTTCTGATTCCTTACCATAAGGTATTTGATGGGAAGGAGATGTCTCTAGACTTCATTTAGGGCAAGTGGACTGACAGTTTTCACATGTTTTATAGTTTCAAAGCTGAGGTAGAGAAGACATCACATGGTAGTGTTGTTGACATTGATTACGAGGTTGTGAAAGGAAGAGAAAAGGTCTCAAGTGGGGTCAAGTATAAGCAGGAAGATAAGAAATGCTTCAGGACATGTTTTGTCTGCCTGAAGGCATGCTAGAAGGGGTTCCTAGATGGCTGCAGGCCATACTTGGCAATAGAGGCAACTTCTTTAACAGGAAAGTTCAGGGGACAGCTTGCTACCGCTTGTGCTGCGGACATGCATAATTGGCTTTTTCCGTAGCCTATGCTTTTCTTGAGGGTGAATCGACTGAAAGCTGGACATGGTTCATGCAAAGACTACGTGCAATAATTGGTCACCCTGAAGGCTTGGTGATACACACTAGTGCATGCAAGGGGCTTTAGAATGTTGTTGATGCTGTGTTTCCTGGGTTGAGCGTAGGGAATGCATGCGGCACCTCGCTACTAGTTTCATGAAGACATTCAAAGGAAAGACCTTTGAACAAAAGTTGTGGCGATCAGCATACACGTACACCCCCAAGCTCGCATGCTACTTACATGAAGAACTTGTATACCATGTCGAAGCTGAAAGAATACCTCGGAGAACATCATAGCAAGTTGTGGGAAAGAAGCAAGTTTGGTGTGTTAAGAAAAGTGGATTTTGATTGCAATAATCTGATAGAAAGGTTCAATGCTAAGATTAGGAGCATGAAGTCACTTGCAACTGTTATTTTGTTAGATGCAATAAGACAATGTATAATGGTGAAGATAGATTTTAGGCAGAGAATTTGTGCGAGAAAATTTGTAGGCCATAAAATAGTTCCAAAGGTGGTTTTATTACTGAATGCAAGAACCAGGGCAATGAGAACGATAAATATGAGGATGGTCAGAAGTTCCAATACATTGGCTGAGGTTTATGCACAAGACAAGCATGGAACTGAATGGAGGTTTATTGTAGACATTGGTAACAATACTTGTTTATGCAGGAAGTTGCATGTTACTGGTCTGCCATGCCACCATGCATTGCACTTCATCTTAAAGATGAGAGGTAGAGGTGTTGAAATAGAGAACTATGTTCATAACTATTTCTCTATGGACAAGTTTTCTGCAACTTATGCAGAAAATGTACCACCTATTGCTGATGAAAATGATTGGGCGATAGTCGATCTAGGGTTGAAACTCGAACCACCAGTTCTTAGGAGGCCACCTGGGAGACCTAGAAAGGAAAGGACCGAAGCCTTCACCGCAAAAGGTTCGAGACTATGAGCAAGGAAGCGGAAGTGCAAATGGTGTGGAGGATTGGGCCATATCAAGAGGCTATACAAAAACCTAGTTCCACATGATTTCGGAGATGCTAACCTTGTCCCCATTCACATCACAGAGGCACAAGATGAGGCTTCTCAGGCAGAGCCGGAGGAAGCATAGCGAGATGACGTAGAGGAAGTGTTGCATGTGAAGGAAAACGCTGATGTGCATGTGGAGGGAAATGTTGTAAAGCAACAATTGGTTGAGGACGTGGACATGCCAGCGGCGATAGGGGGCGAAAAGAAACAAAAGGGTAAGCGAGAGCGGAAGGTAAACGATAATAATGGAGTCGAGTTTGAATATGAAGTTGCTGGGGTGATTGAAGATGTTTTTGTGGATCTTTCGGCTAACTGGAGGAGAAACAATAAATACCTGTCAATTTCGTCTTTGTACGATTCTTCGGACGAAAGGTAAGCTTGAAACTAGTTTTACTTGGCATTTTGATAATTTTTGTTTCAGTCCTCATCAACTGTTGTTAGTGGAACGCGGGATTGAACAGTAATAAGAGGAGCAGAGAGAAGGTGGCACAGTAACGTCATTTCTTGAATTTTTATTGAAATTTATTTATATTTGGTACTTGTAACGGGTATGTGATGTGTGGTGTCGACTATATTTCAGGTCATTAGATAGTACATTAATTTTTAAACTGATTATCCATAAACAATAATCATGTATTTTTAACTGTTCAACGACCAAAATTATGGCCGTGCCATGGAGTTGGTGAGGCTCACCTCCCTTGTATTCCCATCTCAAACAGCAGGACTCGCGTGTCTCCTTCTCCTCTGGCAGACTCCAAAATTATGACAGTGTCATCAAGTGCTGGGAGTAGAGACAGCGTACCATCCCATCAGCCCTGCCTCGTCTTTGTCAGCGATGTCTGATTCTCGCATCGGCTACATCAGGGGCATTGATTCTCTAAGAGAAAAAAATCTTTGGCAAGAAAAAAAGAATATAAAAAGAGTCTTCATAAATAGGTTTTTATTCTAGTAGAGGGGCCTACTAGTGTGTCTAAATGCTGGAGCATACTTGGTTTTGCTAGACTCTTGTCTAAGATTTTCTTTAGACTCAACCAACGTTGTACAAGAAAAGATCTTTGACAAGAAGAAATTAATAGGAAAAGAGCCCTTTTAAATAGGTTTTTTATTCTAATAGTGGGGCCAATCAGTGTGTCTAAACGCTGGAGCATATTTCCCTCTGTAGACTCGTGTCTAAGAGTATGTGCAGCATTTTCCTGTGTCTAAGAAATCACTGAAACAGAGTATATGTAAAATGAATGTGATCCACCGTTTAGACACCCATTGTGGGCTCCATCTGACAAAGAAACGGTATAAATTTATGTGTCATTTTCCTCTCTACACAATACGAAAGTGCATGTCGTTCCATTATTTTTGCAAGTTGTAGACCACTCCTAGGGTGGTATAGAGGTCAAAAGCTAGCTTAGACCTTGTGCCCAGCACTAGACCTTGAGTCCAGCAAAAGTTTCTTAGACACCATATCTGCAGCGTTTAGACCTACGTCTAAGAGTTCTTAGACACTCAATTTGACCAACGATGTGCATGCTCTAATATTTTTGCTAGACTCAAACAACGTTGTACACACTTACAACTTGGCCATTCTATCAGAAAAGATCATTAAGCTACCGTATATAGATTAAATTTTGGCTCAAGTGACCCTAATCGACTATGTTGCTCCCGTTGTCTTCGTCATGCATGACGTCCTCTGTTTTGCCGTCTGCCTCTACCTAGTCTGAATTGATGAGGACGAGCCTGGTGGAATTCCTCTTCACGAGTTCTGCACGGCGCACAACATTGATAACGGTGGAGGGCGTACGCCCAGGCACTGCCTCCCTTAGGGGTTGCGCAGATCCGGGTGGATATGCGGACAGTGAGCTCTGCAAAGTCAAAGCAATGCCTCCCACTCCTTCTTGAAGAGCCTTGGCCAGTACACACTGGTGCGCGCGTATCGGTCCATTGCCCTCTTCCGCTCCTGCAGCTGTCGGGGGCGCTCCTCGATCTTCCTCAACAGCGCGATGCCACGCGAGAGTGGTGCCACGGGCACCCCGATGTAGGTGAGCTCGTAGCTGGCCGGTAGCCTCGCTAGCAGCGGCGCGAGTACGTCGTAGTGGGCGAACAACTCGGAATTTCGCAAGCTTAGACGGGGCCTCTCCATGGCGAGGCGTCATTTCTTCAGGTAGGATTCGATGCTTGTGCTGACACGAGTTGCAGGGAACTAATAGGGTTTGAGCTACGGCCACACGGTCGCATTTATAAAGTCGAGGAGGTAGGCCCAACGGTGGTTGCGACGGCCAATAGGGACGCAGAAATGCCTACTCGTGGATCGCTCTTGCAAAGGATGATCCTTATCGTCCATTCTCCCTAATCCAACGGTGCCTAACAATTGGGACGCAAGATCAACCTGGCCCCATGGGGGCTTCTAGAAGACCCTAACAATAGCCATAGTTTTTCAAGGTTAACGAGCTAGTTAATGTGGTTTATCCTGGCTTTGACCAGATTTCAAAACATCATAAGCCTTTCACAAGCATGCGTGGAAATGGCCTCGGTCCCCAGGGCGTGCCCTAATCTTGCACCTCCTTTACAAAACACTAGTTTTTCGGGTTCAGAAAATGGAAAGTCAAGATTTCTCCAAATGACCATGAAATCTCTAGTTGGAGAAGTCGCTTGCGATGTCATGGGGGAGCTAGGTGCCGGGTTTGGGCTCAATCCATGGAGTGGTTCCATGTTCTAGGCAGCGAGGGGGAGAATCTAGGGTTGGAAGCCATGTTAACTCACACTCGATAGACATCCTGCTGGTGTCTTGGGTGCCAAAGGACCTGGTATGCCTTGCCTATGATTTTATGAGGGCAGTGGGTCACATGCAAGGGCTCTAGAAGCTGTTTTCGCATTTGATTTTATATTTTATTTGGTGCTGCCCAAAAAACGGCGAAACCCGCCGACGGCCGCGGCAACACGACGGTCGGTGAAATCATGGACCCAGGGATGCATCCAGCCTAGGTACCCCATGGAGCACCCCAAACCATTTTTCCTTGAAAATTGAGAGTTTCTTATAGGGTACATACAGTAAGAAACCGCATTTACCAGGGCGTAACTCAAAAAAATAAAGTATACGCTTGCACTACGAGATAAATACCCACCTCCCAGGAATGGCCATGCACCATGGTATAGAATGCGTGGAAATTGCCTCGGGCCCATGGGTGCGCCCTAATCTTTCACCTCCTTTGGGAAAACACCGGTTTTTCAGGTTTAGAAAATGGAAAGTCAAGATTTCTCCAAATGACCACGAAATCTCTAGTTGGGGATGTCACTTGCGATGCCAAGAGAGAGCTAGTTGCTAGATTTTGTCTCAATCCATGGAGTGGTTCCATGTTCTGGGCAGCGAGGGGGGAATCTAGGGTTCGAAGCCATGTTAACTCACACTCGATAGACATCCTGGTGGTCCCTTAGGTGCCAAAGGACTAGGTATGCCTTTACTATAATTTTATGAGGGAGGTGGGTCACATGCAAGGGCTCCAAGATCTGTTTTCACATTTTTTTAGATTTTGTTTGGTGCTGCCCAAAAAAATGCGAAACCTGCCGATGGCCGCACAATGCGACGGTCGCTGGAATCTTGGACCCAGGCATGCATCCAGCCTAGGTACCCCATGGGGCACCCCAAACTATTTTTCCTTGAAAATTGAGAGTGTCTTATAGGGTATATACAATTAGAAACCGCATTAACCGGGCCATAACTCAAAAAATTACAGTATATGCTTACACCACCAGATAAATACCCATCTCCCGGGAATGGCCATGCACCATGGTGTATCATGCGTGGAAATTGCCTCGGGCCCATGGGCGCGCCCTAATCTTGCACTTCCTTTGGGAAAACACTAGTTTTTAAGGTTTAGAAAATGGAAAGTCAATATTTCTCCAAATGACCACGAAATCTCTAGTTGGAGAAGTCGCTTGTGATGCCGAGAGGGCGCTAGGTGCCGGGTTTGGGCTCAACCCATGTAGTGGTTACATGTTCTTGGCAGTGTGGGGGGGGAATCTAGGATTGGAAGCCATGTTAACTCAAACTCGATAGACATCCTGGTGGTGCCTTGGGTTCCAAAGGACCTGGTATGCCTTGCCTACGATTTTATGAGTGTAGTGGGTCACATGCAAGGGCTCCAGGAGCTGTTTTTATATATTTTTTATTTTTTTAGGTTTTGTTTGGTGCTGCCTAAAAAAAGGCGAAACCCACCAGCGGCCGCGACAACGTGACAGTCGGTCAATCTTGGACCCAAGCATGCATCCAGCCTAGGTACCCCATAGGGCATCCCAAACCATTTTCTCTGAAAATTGAGAGTATCTTATAGGGTACATACAGTTATAAACCGCATTTACCGGTCCGTAACTCAAAAAAATACACCACGAGATAAATACCAACCTCTCAAGAATGTCCATGAACCATAGTGTAGCATCCGTGGAAATTTCCTCGGGCCCATGGGCGCGTCGTAATCTTTCTCCTCCTTTGGGAAAACACCGGCTTTTAGGGTTCAAAAATGGAAAGTCAAGATTTCTCCAAATGACCACGAAATCTCTAATTGGAGAAGTCGCTTGCGATGCCGAGAGGGAGCTAGATGCTGGGTTTGGGCTCAATCCATGGAGTGGTTTCATGTTCTGGGTAGCGAGGGTGGGGGGAATCTAGGGTTGGAAGCCATGTTAACTCACACTCGATAGATCTGGTGGTGCCTTTGGTGCCAAAGGACCTGGTATGCCTTGCAAATGATTTTATGAGGGCAGTGGGTCACATGCAAGGGCTCCAGGACCTGTTTTTTTATTTTTTTTATTTTTTAGATTTTGTTTTGGTGCTGCCCAAAAAATGGCGAAACCCGCTAGCGGCCGTGGCAATACGACGGTCGGTGCTATCTTGGACCCAGGCATGCATCCAGCCTAGGTACCCTATGGGGAACCCCAAACCATTTTCCCCTGAAAATTGAGAGTGTCTTATAGAGTACATACAGTTAGAAACAGCATTTATCGGGCCATAACTCAAAAAATACAGTATATGCTTGCATCACGAGATAAATACCCACTGCCCAGGAATGGCCATGCACCATGGTGTACCATGCATGGAAATTGCCTCGGGCCCATGGGCGCGCCCTAATCATACACCTCCTTTGAAAAAACACCAGTTTTTCGGGTTCAGAAAATGGAAAGTCAATATTTCTCTGAATGACCATGAAATCTCTAGTTGGAGAAGTCACTTGCAATGTCGAGAGAGAGCAAGGTGCCGGGTTTGGGCTCAATCGATGGAGTGGTTCCATGTTCTGGCCAGCGAGGGGGGAATGTAGGGATGGAAGCCATGTTAACTCACAATCGATAGACATCCTGGTGGTGCCTTGGTTGCCAAAGGACCTGGTGTGCCTTGCATATGATTTTATGAGGGCAGTAGGTCACATGCAAGGGCTGCAGGAGCTGTTTTCGTGTTTTTTTATTTTTTTTAGATTTTCTTTGGTGCTGCCCAAATAAAGGCGAAACCCACCGGCAACCGCTACAACACGACGGTCCGTGCAATCTTGGACCCAGGCATGCATCCAGCCTAGGTACCCCATGGGGCACCCCAAACCATTTTTCCTGGAAAATTGAGAGTGTCCTATAGGGCATATACAGTTAGAAACCGCATTTATCGGGTCGTAACTCAAAAACAATATAGTATATGCTTGCACCACGAGATAAATACCCACCTAGCTGGAATGGCCATGTACCATGGTGTAGCATGCGTGGAAATTTCCTCGGACCCATGGGCGCGCCCTAATCTTTCACTTCCTTTGGAAAAACACCGGTTTTTAGGTTTAAAAAATGGAAAGTCAAGATTTCACCAACTGACCACGAAATATCTAGTTGGAGAAGTCGCCTGTAATTGCGAGAGGGATCTAGGTGCCAGGTTTGGGCTCAATCCATGGAGTGGTTCCATGTTCCGGGAAGTGTGGGGGCAATCTAGGGTTGGAATCCATATTAACTCACACTAGATAGATATCCTGGTGGTGCCTTGGGTGCGAAACGACCTGGTATGCCTTGCCTATGATTTTATGAGGTCGTTGGGTCACATGCAAGGTCTCCAGGAGCTGTTTTCACCTTTTTTAGATTTTGTTTGGTGCTGCCCAAAAAAGGCGAAACCTGCCGACGGCCGCGGCAACGTGACGGTCGGTGCAATCTTGGACCCAGGCATGCATCCAGCCTAGGTACCCTATGGGGCACCCCAAACCATTTTTCCTTGAAAATTGAGAATGTCTTATATAGTACATACAGTTAGAAACAGCATTTACCGGGATTTAACTCAAAAAAATACAGTATATGCTTGCACCACGAGATAAATACCCACCTCCCGGGAATGGCCATGCACCATGGTGTAGCATGCATGGAAATTGCCTCAGGCCCATGTGCGCGCCCTAATCTTGCACCTCCTTTGGGAAAACACCGTTTTTCAGGTTTAGAAAATGGAAAGTCAAGATTTCTCCAAATGACAACGAAATCTCTAGTTGGAAAAGTCGCTTTCGATGCCGAGAAGGAGCTAGGTGCCGGGTTTGGGCTCAATCCATGGAGTCATTACATGTTGTAGGCAGCAAGGGAGGGGGAATCTAGGGTTGTATGCCATGTTAACTCACACTCGATAGACATCCTGGTGGTTCCTTGGGTGCCAAAGGACTCGGTATGCCTTGCGTATGATTTTATGAGGGCAGTGGGTCACATGCAAGGGCACCAGGAGTTGTTTTCACTTTTTTTATTTTTTTAAGATTTTGTTTGGTTCTTCCCAAAGAAACAGCAAAACTCACTGGCGGTCGTGGTAACGCGACGGTCGGTGCAATCTTGGACCCAAGCATGATTCCAGCCTAGGTATCCCATGGAGCACCCAAAACCATTTTTCCCTGAAAATTGAGAGTGTCTTATAGGGTACATACTGTTAGAAACCGATTTTACTGGGTCATAACTCAATAAAAATACGGTATATGCTTGCACCAAGAGGTAAATACCCACCACCCGGAAATGGCCATGCACCATGGTGTAGCATGCGTGGAAATTGCCTCGGGCCCATGGGCGCGCCCTAATCTTGCACCTCCTTTGGGAAAACACCAGTTTTTCGGGTTTCGAAAATGGAACATCAAGATTTCTCCAAATGACCATGAAATCTCTAGTTGGAGAAGTCGCTTGCGATGCCGATTGGGAGCTAGGTGCCAGGATTGGGCTAAATCCATGGAGTGGCTCCATGTTCTGGGAAGCGAGGGGGAATCTAGGGTTGGAAGCCATGTTAACTCACACTCGATAGAGATCCTGGTGGTGCCTTGGGTGCCAATGGACCTGGTATGCCTTGCCTATGATTTTATAAGGGCAGAGGGTCACATGCAGGGGCTCCAGGAGCTCGTTTCACATTTTTTTTATTTTTTATAGATTTTGTTTGTTGCTTCTCAGAAAAAGGCAAGACTCGCTGGCGGCCGCGGAAACGCGACGGTCGGTGCAATCTTGGACCTAGGCATGCATCCAGCCTAGGTACCCCATGGGGCACCCCAAACCATTTTTCCCTGAAAATTGAGAGTGTCGTATAGGGTACATATAGATAGAAAACGCATTTACCGGGACTTAAGTCAAAAACATACAGTATATGCTTGCACCACGAGATAAGTACCCACCTCCCAGGAATGGCCATGCACCATGGTGTAGCATGCGTGGAAATTGCCTCGGGCCCATGGGCGCGCCCTAATCTTGCACCCCCTTTGGGAAAAGACAGGTTTTTCGGGTTCATAAAATGGAAAGTCAAGATTTCTCCAAGTGACCACGAAATCTCTAGTTGGTGAAGTCGCTTGCGATGCCGAGAGGTAGCTAGGTGCCGGTTTTGGGCTCAATCCATGGAGTGGTTCCACGTTCTTGGTAGCAAGAGAGGAATCTAGGGTTGGAAGCCATGTTAACTCACACTCGATGGACATCCTGGTGGTGCCTTGGGGGCCAAAGGACCTGGTATACCTTGCCTATGATTTTATGAGGGAAGTGGGTCACAAGCAAGGGCTACAGCGGCTGTTTTCACATTTTTTTATTTTTTTAGATTTTGTTTGGCGCTGCCAAAAAAAGGGCGAAACCCACCGGAGGCCACGACAATGCGACGGTCGGTGAAATCTTGGACACAGGCATGCATCCAGCCTAGGTACTCCATGGGGCACCCCAAACCATTTTTCCTTGAAAATTGAGAGTGTCTTATATGGTACATACAGTTAGAAACTAGATTTACCGGGTCGTAACTAAAAAATACAATATATGCTTGCACCATGAGATAAATACCCACCTCCGGGGAATGGCCATGCACCATGGTGTAGCATGCGTGGAAATTGCCTCGGGCCCATGGGCACGCCCTAATCTTGCACCTCCTTTGGGAAAACACAGGTTTTTCAGGTTTAACAAATGGAAAGTCAAGATTTCTCCGAATGACAACCAAATCTCTAGTTGGAGAAGTCGCTTGCGATGCCGAGAGAGAGCTAGGTCCTGGGTTTGGGCTCAATCCATGGAGTCATTCCATCTTCTGGGCAGCGAGGGAGGGGGAATCAAGGGTTGTATGCCATGTTAACTCACACTCAATAGACATCCTGGTGGTGCCTTGGGTTCCAAAGGACTCGGTATGCCTTGTGTATGATTTTATGAGTGTAGTGGGTCACATGCAAGGGCTCCAGGAGCTGTTTTTACTTTTTTTTCAGATTTTGTTTGGTGCTTGTCAAAAAAACAACGAAACTCGCCTGTGGCCGCGGAAAAGCGACAGTTGGTGCAATGTCGGACGCAAGCATGCGTCCAGCCTAGGTACCCCATGGAGCACCCCAAACCATTTTTCCGTGAAAATTGAGAGTGTCTTATAGGATAGATACAGTTAAAAACCGAATTTACTAGGCCGTAACTCAACTAAAATACAGTATATGCTTGCAACACGAGATAAATACCCACCTCCCGGGAATGGCCATGCACCATGGTGTAGCATGCGTGGAAATTGTCTTGGTCCTGTGGACGCGCCCTAATCTTGCAACTTCTTTTAGGAAAAGACAGGTTTTTCGGGTTCAGAAAATGGAAAGTCAAGATTTCTCCAAGTGAGCACGAAATCTCTAGTTGGTGAAGTCGCTTGCGATGCCGAGAGGTAGCTAGGTGCCGGTTTTCGGCTCAATCCATGGAGTGGTTCCATGTTCTTGGTAGCGAGGGGGAATCTAGGGTTGGAAGCCATGTTAACTCACACTCGATAGACATCCTGGTGGTGCCTTGGATGCCAAAGGACCTGGTATGCCTTGCCTATGATTTTATGAGGGTAGTTGGTTACATGCAAGGGCGCCATGACCTGTTTTCACATTTTTGTTATTTTTTATTGATTTTGTTTGGTTCTTCCCAAAAAAGGAGAAACTCGCAGGCGGCCGTGGCAACGTGACGGTCCGTGCAATTTTGGACCCAGGGATGCATCCAGCCTTAGAAACCGCATTTACTAGGCCTTAAGTCAAAAAAATACAGTCTATGCTTGCTCCACGAGATAAATAACCACCTCCCGGAAATGGCCATGCACCATGGTGTAGCATGTGTGGAAATTTCCCTGGGCCCATTGGCGCGCCCTAATCTTGCAACTTCTTTTAGGAAAAGACAGGTTTTTCAGGTTCAAAAAATGGAAAGTCAAGATTTCTCCAAGTGACCACGAAATCTCTAGTTGGTGAAGTCGCTTGCGATGCCGAGAGGTAGCTAGGTGCCGGTTTTGGGCTCAATCCATGGAGTGGTTCCATGTTCTTGGTAGCGAGGGGGAATCTAGGGTTGGAAGCCATGTTATCTCACATTCGATAGACATCCTGGTGGTGCCTTGGGTGCCAAAGGACGTGGTATACCTTGTCTATGATTTTATGAGGGCAGTGGGTCACATGCAAGGGCTGCAGCGGCTGTTTTCACATTTTTTTTATTTTGTTAGATTTTGTTTGGTGCTGCCAAAAAAAGGGCGAAACCCTCCAGCGGCCGCGGCAATGCGACGGTCGGTAAAATCTTAGACACAGGCATGCATGCAGCCTAGGTACCCCATGGGGCACCCCAAACCATTTTTCCTTGAAAATTGAGAGTGTCTTATATGGTACTGCATTTACCGGGTTGTAACTAAAAAATACAATATATGCTTGCACCACGAGATAAATACCCACCTCCGGGGAATGGCCATGCACCATGGTGTAGTATGCGTGGAAATTGCCTCGGGCCCATGGGCACGCCCTAATCTTTCTCCTCCTTTGGGAAAACACCGGTTTTTTAGGTTTAGCAAATGGAAAGTCAAGATTTCTTCGAATGAACACCAAATATCTAGTTGGAGAAGTCGCTTGCGAATCCGAGAGAGAGATAGGTGCCGGGTTTGGGCTCAATCCATGGAGTCATTCGATGTTCTGGGCAGCGAGGGGCGGAATCTAGGGTTGTAAGCCATGTTAACTCACACTCGATAGACATCCTGGTGGTGCCTTGGGTGCCAAAGGACCTGGTATGGCTTGCGTATGATTTTATGAGGGCAGTGGGTCACATGCAAGGGCTCCTGGAGCTGTTTTCACTTTTTTTCAGATTTTGTTTGGTGCTTCCCAAAAAAACAACGAAACTCGCCTGCGGCCGCGACAACGCGACAGTCGGTGCAATGTAGGACCCAAGCATGCATCCAGCCTAGGTACCCCATGGAGCACCCTAAACTAGTTTTTCGTGGAAATTGAGAGTGTTTTATTGGGTAGATACAGTTAGAAACTGAATTTACTAGGCCGTAACTCAACTAAAATACAATATATGCTTGCACCACGAGATAAACACCCACCTCCCGGGAATGTCCATGCACCATGGTGTAGCATGCGTGGAAATTTTCTCGGTCCCGTGGGCGCGCCCTAATCTTGCACCTCCTTTGGGAAAACACCGGTTTTTTGGATTTAGAAAATGGAAAGTCAAGATTTCTCCAAATGACCACAAAATCTCTAGTTAGAGAAGTCGCTTGCGATGCCGAGAGGGAGCTAGGTGCCGGGTTTGGGCTCAATCCATGGAGTGGTTCCATGTTCTGGGCAGCGAGTGGGGAATCTAGGGTTGGAAGCCATGTTAACTCACACTCGATAGACATCCTCGTGGTGCCACGGGTGCCAAAGGACCTGGTATGCCTTGCCTATGATTTTATGAGGGTAGTTGGTTACATGCAAGGGCTCCACGACCTGTTTTCACATTTTTTTAATTTTTATAGATTTTGTTTGGTGCTTGCCAAAAAAAGGAGAAACTCACCGGTGGCCGTGGCAACGTGACGGTCGATGCAATTTTGGACCCAAGCATGCATCCAGCCTTAGAAACCGCATTTACTAGGCCTTAAGTCAAAAAAATATAGTATATGCTTGCACCACGAGATAAATAACCACCTCTGGGAATAGCCATGCACGATGGTGTAGCATGCGTGGAAATTTCCCCGGGCCCATTGGCGCGCCCTAATCTTGCACCTTCTTTGGGAAAAGACAGGTTTTTCAGGTTTAGAAAATGGAAAGTCAAGATTTCTCCAAGTGACCATGAAATCTCTAGTTGGAGAAGTCGCTTGCGATGCCGAGAGGTAGCTAGGTGCCGGTTTTAGGCTCAATCCATGGAGTGGTTCCATGTTCTTGGTAGCGAGGGGGGAATCTAGGGTTGGAAGCCGTGTTAATTAACACTCGATAGACATCCGTGGGTCACATGCAAGGGCTGCAGGGGATGTTTTCACATTTTTTTAGGTTTTGTTTGGCGCTACCAAAAAATGGCGAAACCCGTCGGCGGCCGCGGCAACGCGACAGTCGGTGAAATCTTGGACCCAAGCATGCATCTAGCCTAGGTACCCCATTGGGCACCCCAAACTATTGTTCCCTGAAAATTGAGAGTGCCTTATAGGGTACATACAGTTAGAAACTGCATTTACCGTGTTGTAGCTCAAAAAAATACAGTATATGCTTGCACCACGAGATAAATACCCACCTCCTAGGAATGGCCATGTTCCATGGTGTAGCATGCATGGAAATTTCCTCGGGCCCATGGGCATGCCCTAATCTTGCATCTCCTTTGGGAAAACACTGATTTTTCAGGTTTAGCAAATGGAAAGTAAAGATTTCTTCGAATGACCACCAAATCTCTAGTTGGAGAAGTCGCTTGCGATGCCGAGAGAGAGCTAGGTGCCGGGTTTGGGCTCAATCCTTGGAGTTGTTCCATGTTCTGGACAGCGAGGGGGGAATCTAGGATTGAAGCCATGTTAACTCACACTTGATAGACATCCTAGTGGTGCCTTGGGTTCCAAAGTACATGGTATACCTTGCCAATGATTTTATGAGGGCAGTGGGTCACATGCAAGGTCTCTAGGAGCTGTTTTCGCCTTTTTTTAGATTTTGTTTGGTGCTGCCCAAAAAAAAGCGAAACCTGCCGGCGGAGGCGGCAACGCGATAGTCGGTGCTATGTTGGACCCAGGCATGCATCCAGCCTAGGTACCCCATGGGGCACCCCAAACCATGTTTCCTTGAAAATTGAGAGTGTCTTATATGGTACATACAGTTAGAAACTGCATTTACCGGGTCGTAACTCAAAAAAATTCAGTATATGCTTGCACCATGAGATAAATACCCACCTCCCGGGAATGGCCATGCACCATGGTATAGCATGCGTGGAAATATCCTCGGGCCGATTGGCGCGCCCTAATCTTGCAGCTTCTTTGGGAAATGACAGGTTTTTCGGGTTCAGAAAATGGAAAGTCAAGATTTCTCCAAGTGACCATGAAATCTCTAGTTGGAGAAGTCGCTTGCGATGCCGGGAGGTAGCTAGGTGCTGGTTTTGGGCTCAATCCATGAAGTGGTTCCATGTTCTTGGTAGCGAGGGGGGAATCTAGGGTTGGAAGCCATGTTAACTCACACTCGATAGACATCATGGTGGTGCCTTGGGTACCAAAGGACCTGGTATACCTTGCCTATGATTTTAAGAGGGCAGTGGGTCACATGCAAGGGCTGCAGGGGTTGTTTTCACTTTTTTTTAGATTTTGTTTGGTGCTGCCAAAAAATGGCAAAACCCAATGGCGGTCGCGGCAACGCGACGGTCGGTGAAACTTAGACCCAGGCATGCATCTAGCCTAGGTACCCCATGGGGCACCCCAAACCATTGTTCCCTGAAAATTGAGAGTGTCCTATAGGGTACATATAGTTAGAAACTGCATTTACCGTGTCGTAGCTAAAAAATTCAGTATATGCTTGCACATCGAGATAAATACCCACCTTCCGGGAATGGCCATGCAACATGGTGTAGCATGCGTGGAAATTGCCTCGGTCCCATGGGTGCGCCCTAATCTTGCACCTCCTTTGGGAAAACACCGGTTTTTCGGGTTTAGAAAATTGAAAGTCAAGATTTCTCCAAATGACCACCAAATCTGTAGTTGGAGAAGTCGCTTACGATGCCAAGAGGGATCTAGGTGCCGGGTTTGGGCTCTATCCATGGAGTAGTTCCATTTTCTGGGCAGCAAGAGGGAATCTAGGGTTGGAAGCCATGTTAACTCACACTCAATAGACATCCTGGTGGTGCCTTGGGTGCCAAAGGACCTGGTATGCCTTGCCTATGATTTTATGAGGGTAGTGGATCACATGCAAGGGCTCCAGGAGCTGTTTTCACATTTTTTTTATTTTTTATAGATTTTGTTTGGTTCTTTCCAAAAAAAAGGGGAAACTCGCCGGCTGCCGTGGCAACGCGACGGTCCGTGCAATCTTGGACCCAGGCATGTATCCAGCCTAGGTACCCCATGGGGCACCCCAAACCATTTTTCCCTGAAAATTGAGAATGTCGTATAGGGTACATACAGTTAGAAACCACATTTATCGGGCCCTAAGTCAAAAAAATACAGTGTATACTTGCACCATGGGATAAATACCCACCTCCCAGGTATGGCCATGCACCATGGTGTAGGATGCGTGGAAATTGCCTTGGTCCCATGGGTGCGCCTTAATCTTGCACCTCCTTTGGGAAAAGACAGGTTTTTCGGGTTCAGAAAATGAAAAGTCAAGATTTCTCCAAATGACTACGAAATCACTAGTTGGATAAGTCGCTTGCGATGCCAAGAGGTATCTAGGTGCCAGGTTTGGGCTCAATCCAAGGAGTGGTTCCATGTTCTAGGTAGCGAGGGGGAATCTAGGGTTGGAAGCCATATTAACTCACAGTCGATAGACATCCTGGTGATGCCTTGGGTGCCAAAAGGACTTGGTCTACCTTGCCTATGATTTTATGAGGGCAGTGGGTCACATGCAATGGCTATAGGGGTTGTTTTCACACTTCTTAAAAAAATTTAGATTTTTTTTGGCGCTGCCAAAAAAATGGCGAAACCCGCCGGCGGGCGCGGCAACGCGACGGTCGGTGAAATCCTTGACCTAGGCATGCATCCAGCCTAGGTACTCCATGGGGCACCCCAAACCATTTTTCCCTGAAAATTGAGAGTGTCTTATCGGGTACATATAGTTAGAAACTACATTTACCGGGACGTAACTCCAAAAAATACTTTATATGCTTGCACCATGAGATAAATACCCACCTCCTGGGAATAGCCATGCGCCATGGTGTAACATGCATGGAAATTTCCACGGGACCATGGGCGCTCCCTAATCTTGCACCTCCTTTGGGAAAACACAGCGTTTTTCGTGTTCATAAAATGGAAAGTCAAGATTTCTCCAAATGACCACGAAATCTCTAGTTACAAAAGTCGCTTGCGATGCTGAGAGGGAGCTAGGTGTCGGGTTTGGGATCAATCCATGGAGTAGTTCCATGTTCTGGGCAACGAGGGGGGAATCTAGGATTGGAATCCATGTTAACTCAAACTCGATAGACATCCTGGTGGAGACTTGGGTGCCAAAGGACCTGGTATGCCTTGCATATGATTTTATGAGGGTAGTGGGTCACATGCAAGGTCTGCAGGAGGTGTTTTTACATTTTTCTATTTTTTTAGATTTTGTTTGCTGGTTCCCAAAAAAAGGCGAAACCCGCGGGCGACCACGGCGACGTGATGGTCGGTCCAATCTTGGACCCAGGCATGCATCTAGCCTAGGTACCCCATGAGGCACCCTAAACCATTTTTCCCTGAAAACTGAGAGTGTCTTATAGGGTACATACAGTTAGAAAACGCATTTACCAGGCCATAACTCAAAAAAAATAGTATATGCTTGCACCACAAGATAAATACCCACCTCCCGAGAATGGCCATGCACCATGGTGTAGCATGCATGGAAATTGCCTCGGGCCCATGGGCGCGCCCTTCTTGAATGTCCTTTGGGAAAACATCGGTTTTTCGGGTTTAGAAAATGGAAAGTCAAGATTTCTCCAAATGACCACGAAATATCTAGTTGGAGAAGTCGCTTGCGATGCCGAGAGGGAGTTAGGTTCCGGGTTTGGGGTCAATCCATGTAGTGGTTACATGTTCTGGGAAGTGAGGGGGGAATCTAGGGTTGGAAGCCAGGTTAACTCACACTCGATAGATATCCTAGTGGTGCCTTGGGTACCAAAGGACCTGGTATGCCTTGCCTATGATTTTATGAGGGCAGTGGGTGACATGGAAGGGCTCCAGGAGCTGTTTTCACATTTTTTTAGATTTTGTTTGGTGCTTCCCAAAAAATGGAGAAATCCGCCGGCGGCCGCGGCAACACGATGGTCGGTGCAATCTTCGACAGAGGCATGCATCTAGCCTAGGTACTCCATGGGTCACCACAAACCATTTTTCCTGAAAATTGAGAGTGTCTTATAGGGTACATACAGTTAGAAACCGCATTTACCGGGCCATAACTCAAAAAATATAGTATATGCTTGCACCACGAGATAAATACCCACCTCCCGGGAATGGCCATGCACCATGGTGTAGCATGCGTGGAAATTTCATCGGGCCCATGTGCGCGCCCTAATATTGCACCTCCTTTGGGAAAACACCGGTTTTTCGGGTTCAGAAAGTCAATATTTCTCCAAATGACCAAGAAATCTCTAGTTGGAGAAGTCGCTTGCGATGCCGAGAGGGAGCTTGGTGCCTGGTTTGGGCTCAATCCATGGAGTGGTTCCATGTTCTGGGCAGTGAGGGGGTAATCTAGGGTAGGAAGTCATGTTAACTCACACTCGATAGACATCCTGGTGGTTCCTTGGGTGCCAAAGGACCTCGTATGCCTTGCCTATGATTTCATGAGGGAAGTGGGTCACATGCAAGGGCTCCAGGAGCCGTTTTCACATTTTTTAGATTTTGTTTGGTGCTTCCCCAAAAAAATGGTGAAACTTGTGGGCGGCTGCGACAACACGACGGTGGATGCAATCTTGGACCCATGCATGCATCCAGCCTAGGTACGCCATGGGCACACCAAACCATTTTTTCCTAAAAATTGAGAGTGTCTTATAGGGTACATATAGTTAGAAACTGCATTTATCCGGCTGTAACTCAAAAAAATACTGTATATGCTTGCACCACGAGATAAATACCCACCTCTGGGGAATGGCCATGCACCATTGTGTAGCATGCGTGGAAATTGCCTCGGGCCCATGGGCACGCCCTAATCTTGCACCTCCTTTGGGAAAACACCGATTTTCCAGGTTTAGCAAATGGAAAGTCAAGATTTCTCTGAATGACCACCAAATCTCTAGTTGGAGAAGTCGCTTGCGATGTCGAGAGAGAGAGCTAGGTGCCGGGTTTGGGCTCAATCCTTGGAGTGGTTCCATGTTCTTGGCAGCAAGGAGGGAATCTAGGGCTGGAATCCATGTTAACTCACACTCGATAGACATCCTGGTGGTGCCTTGGGTGCCAAAGGACCTGGTATACCTTGCCTATGATTTTATGAGGGAAGTGGGTCACATCAAGGGCTACAACGGCTGTTTTCACATTTTTTTATTTTTTAGACTTTGTTTGGTGCTGCCAAAAAAAGGGCGAAACCCACCGGAGGCCGCGGCAATGCGACGGTCGGTGAAATCTTGGACACAGGCATGCATCCAGCCTAGGTACTCCATGGGGCACCCCAAACCATTTTTCCTTGAAAATTGAGAGTGCCTTATATGGTACTTACAGTTAGAAACCGCATTTACCGGGCCGTAACTCAAAAAATACAGTATATGCTTGCACCACGAGATAAATACCCACCTCCCGGGAATGGCCATGAACCATGACCTTGCACCTCCTTTAGGAAAACACTAGTTTTTCGGGATCAGAAAATGGAAAGTCAAGATTTCTCCCAATGACCACAAAATCTCTAGTTGGAGAAGTCGCTTGCGATGCGGAGAGGGAGCTAGGTGTCGGGTTTGGGCTCAATCCATGAAGTGGTTCCATGTTCTGGGCAACGAGGGGGGGAATCTAGGGTTGGAAGCCATGTTAACTGAGTTTTGCCCTCTATTGCTAGTCACGAATACTCAAAAAATCCCTTACTCTAGCTCACCCAGAAACCAGCACGCCCTGATTGGTCAGACAGTTCTCACACGGATTGTGCTCGCCAACCGTTGATCCTCTTTGATCTAACGGCCACATGAAATTGTTATAGTAGCAACATCCAAATATTGTTACACATGACATGGTAGTTACAACAATCACAATGCAGGTTGTGAAAGTTAAATATATAAAAATACTAATAGCAGAACATTACTTGTCATCATCGTCATCGTCATTGTCGTCGTCCTTGTCGTCATCTGTTGTGGTGGCGGTGTCCTCTGATGACTCGTCGGCAACTCCGTCCTCATATATACGCGCCCTCTCCTCGTCAGGGTCCGCCTCTTCCTCGTAGTCCCACAGTTCAATGTCACTATCCTCCGCGTCTTCCTCCAACTGCTCCATGAACGCCTCCTCGTTTCCCGAGTTGGAGTCGTCCTCGTCGCTGGCTCCTCTATTCCTCTTGTCCTTCTTCATGGTGGTCTTTCTCCTCCATCTTGGCTACTATTTGGCGCTCCTCCATCTCTGTCGGTGGAACGCGCTTCTAGGGTGCGGAGGGTACGACAAGCTTTGACATCGCTGTGTCCTCGAGCACCGATGTTGATGGATCCAAGCACGGTTGGACATGTCGTGGTGCCTCAGATGGTTGCCGGTAGGCACGAACGATGCCGCGATGAGCAGGTGACGCAGGACTATCAGCCACATGCAAGAATCTGCCACTGCCACGGCACGGTTCCATCCTGTGCGAGGAAGTTGTTTCGAAATGCGCGATGGCGGGTACGCAGAGTTGGTTGCAGATCCTAACAGGGGTGCCAGGAGCATCTCATAGTCTAGTCACGTAAAAATTGTGCTACATCATAAAATATCTATATACTGGGAGTGTTTTCACGTAACAAATCACAAAATGCACCGTGTGGCAGCATCAGGAAGTGTCCAGTGCATGTCTCTCGATGTGGAGTTGAAAGTTTCAGCATGTTGTGTCCGTGCAGTAGTTGCGCGCGTCATGACAATCCCTTGAGCACGCACGCACACTGGACGTGCAGCCCATAATTACTTCCTCCCTCGTAGTCCCACCCCAGCCCTTTATCCATGGGATACTAGGCGGCGCGCCAAATCCCTCGCTGAACCGTCCATCTCATTAAAGCCAGTCCAATCAAGTCCTATTGTGTGGACTGTGGGGTTTTATTCCCTGGTTCTGCCAGTAACACTTCTTTGAGAAGGAATTAACATAGGCCATCGTTTAACAAATGAATGGTTGATGTAGGTTGAGATAGCACCGGAGTAATTGGTGGTCTTGTATGAGAATGTACCACGGACTAGACTCTTTAACCATTATCCCCCGTCCATCATTTCTTCTTCCTCCTGCCCCCACCTTCCTCCATCTGCATTAGCCTTGGCTCCCGGGAAGAGAGGCGGATTGACCATGCGCGCGGAGAGAAACGAGAGAGCTTGACGCCTTCGACTTCCTGCTCAACCAGCTGCTCGTCCCTCCCTCTTCGCACAGAGACCCAATCTCTCCTAGCAATGGTGTTGAATGTTCCAGCAAGCTAGGGTTCCTCCCGCTCCCGGTATAGTCCTCTTCTTATTATTATTCTTCTTATTATTACTATGCTACATATTCAAGGGAGGCCATGGAACCTGAAACCATCATGATGGCGGCAGCGGTGCTGAATGTTGTAGCAGGCCAGGGCTCCTCCCGGTACAGTCATCTTCTTCTTATTCTATGTCTACTTTTTATTCTTCTTCTTATTACTATGCTAGATATTCCAGGGCGGCCGTGGACCCTGAAACCTGCATGATGGTAGCGGCGGCGCTGAATGTTCCAGCAGGCCAGGGCTCCTCCCGGTATAGTCTTCTTATTCTTCTTATTCTATGTCTACTTCTTATTCTTCTTCTTATTACTATGCAACATATTTCAGGGCGGCTGTGGACCCTAAAACCAGCATGATGGAGGCAGCGGTGCTGAATGTTCCAGCAGGCCAGGGCTCCTCCCAGTACAGTCTTCTTATTATTCTTCTCTTTTTTCTTATTCTTCTATGTCTACTTCTTATTCTTTTTGTTCTTGTTACTCTGCTACATATTCCAGGGCGTCCATGGACGCTGAAACCAGCATGATGGCGGTAGAGGCGCTGAGTGTTCTAGCAGGCCAGGGCTCCTCCCGGTACAGTCTTCTTCTTATTCTCGGTTTTCTTCTTCTTGTATCTCTACTTCTTATTCCTCTTCTTCTTCTTACTCTGCTACATATTCCAGGGCGGTCGTGGATCCTGAAACCAGTACGATGGCGGCGGCATCACAGGACTCATTCGGCCATGTTCCCCGACTCAGCGAGGTAGGAAATCCCCACACTTTTTACCACTCATAATGTCGCTGACATGGAGAGCCCGCTGACATGCATTTGGTTTTATTTTTGAGATTTTATGTCGAAATATTAGATCATGTCTGCCCGCAAGTAGCCTCCAAGTAGGGACCACGCTCAATCTTTGTAGACACATTAGGGTTTTTGTGACTTGAATATTGTGCTTCTCTGGAACATGCAGTACAATTATAGAGTACCTATTTTGAATAACATGAATGATGCATCAAGCGAAGGCCGATTGCCATGACAAGTGGCCGTGATTAATGCTAAGATACACAACCAACTGCAGGGTGCACGCTCCCTAACCTAGGCTGATAAGCACCTTCGAACGCTTTTGTCTCTGCAGAAGGAGATCACACTTGATTTTTCACTTAACATCAAGATGCTCGAAGCAGAACGCGATAAGCTGCAGAGGGTGATCGACGAGATGCAAAACTTGATCGCACACAGCTTGTTCAAACAAGACCTAGCCATCAAGTTAATTACGAAGCTCTTGTGTGACAAGAAGAATCTCCAGAATACATGCATCCTCCTGCTGGACGAAGCCACCAATACACACAGAGAACACGTCATCGAAGCAAAGTGTAACATCCCAAAATTTTCCTAGTTTTTGAATGTTAAATAAATAAGATAAATTGATTTAATTGTTGGCCTTGTTTAAATTTGAATGAAAATAAATTTTTGAGGATTTGCTTAAAATTTTCCTCAGCCGCATTAAAATGAGTGGATTAATATGACTATCCAATTGGTTGGGAAACTTTCGTACAAACCCAAGAAAGTATTATCTTGCATTTCATTCGTGTTCATTTATTTATTTTTAGTACTTGGATATTTTCCAAACACCTTTTCATAAGAGAGGAAATAATATGAAATTTCCAAATATAAATGTTGGAGGATAATCTATTTGGTTTTACCGGAAAGATTTAGAAAATATTTGTGCCTTTTTCCTCAATAAAAATATAGAAAATAAGAAATAAGAATATGTAAGCCAGACGTAAATGCACCTAGACCACCCGACCAGGTCCACTCGTGTGCATGCACGACTGCATGCACCAAGTCGCCCCAATCGGTTCCAGCCCGACCTATCACTTTATTTTTCTCAACCTTTTCTGTTTTTTTTCTCTCTCTATACAGACGCATCTGGCCCACTTGTCATCTCGTTCATCTTGCCAGGAGTTTGAGAAGAACACTAGTTCGTTCCGGAACGTCAAAAATCCCTTCAAAATCACGATTCCTTGTTCCCTCCGTCAAGCAAAATCCTCTATAAATATTCTCTCCTCCTACTTGTTCCGTTTTGACGCACATTGCTGAATTCCGAGGCCATAAGCCACGAAATCGACATCTCCGGAGAACCGCCGCAGAAGCTTCGAGGGGTTGACGTCTCCATGTACTCTGAGCACCCAAGTCCCTATATTCTATCCTACCTTGCTCGCCTTGGTCTACCGTTTTACCTCATCTGTTTTCCCCCTTGAATAGGTCGCCGGAATGTTGGGAATCGCTCGCCGGAGTATCGCCGGAGCCGCGGAAGACCAGCGGAGTACAACAGCTGTACGAGGAGGGACGATCGTGACCGCGAGGAGGAGTAGAGCTTCGTCGTCAAGTCCTCCGTCGCCGAAGACCTCTGGAGCAGCGCCTCCATCAACCGCCTCTAGCGTCGCTGTCGACCATCAGAGCGTCGCTACATCCACACCCGAGTCGCGTCGTGCTGGTACGTGGTCGTAGCAGGGCCGTTTCAGAGCGTGTCTTATGAATAAGACATCCGTTGATGTCAAAATTGTTCCTTTTTCTTTCTATTCAGTGTACACGTATACCTCCATGTTTTTTTCAGATTAGATGCATCGTGTGTTAGTCTATTGTCCCAATTTTGTAATTCAGTATCTTTGAAATTCAATATCTTTTGATCCGTAGATTCAAAATTAATTGATTTTAGTTGTGTTGGATTTGTAATTAAATTCCCTATCCAATAGATCCATAATATACATTTTTCGAATATTTGGAATCTGCTTGAATTTCAATTTTATTTTGACCATAACATTTGATCTATGATTTCTATCTTTAAAACATACTAATATGCTCGAATTTAAAATTAGAACTTGAAACTTGATATCTGTAGATCATATTCAGGTGATTCCTTTTGTACATATATCCTTCTGATTTGATATACCCCTTAGAACACTCAATACTACCGTTAGATGAAATAAATAATTAATTAGTAACGTTTTCGTGTTTTGGTGTTTGTTTACATTTTCTATTTTGCTCTTTATAGTTGTTTCTTTATTTGTAATGTTTGTTTATTTGTGTTATTTATCTACGCGTTAGATTTATTCGGAGCGCGAGAGAAAGTTCACAAACAAGAAATCATTGTTAGTTATATTAAGGCAAGTTACACCACCTGTTCATAATTTTTGTCCTAGTTTTGATTCTATGCATGTGATCTTCAAAATTCTGTAGTATGCATGTGTAGGATGTTCTAGTAGAATTTTTCCTTAGTATTATTTTGCAAGTGCGATGATTTTGTAGTATGCCATGAGTAGCTCTATACTTAGGATTTTTCCCCTCCTAATAGGTTACCCCTGTTTTGCTACGTATTGCTTGCTATGATATATATATATAAAGTACCGTTGGGGGGTTCGAAAGACAATGAATTTTTCTAAGTTAAAGGCTCTCTTGAGCAAACTTTTTTTTCTCAAATCCACTTTAAAATAAAAACTAAGTTTTTCTTCTGGGCGGAATGGTTGTCGGGACAACGAGTGAGATTTTGGTGAAGGACGGCCGCCCAGGAATCAAAGAAGTCCGCCATGTTTCAGAATTCAGAAGCTTCCAATGCAACCACAATACATTATGGGCTCTGTCTTAGCCTAGTACTTAGTGGGAAACCTCACCTGGGTACCAACATTTGGAGGTTCTTGGCACGGTTGGATCCGGAAGGTAGAGGGGCTACTAAGGGAAAGCCTCGCCATGGTCTTGTCTGTAAAAGGACTTGATCGTGGATTGTGGGTAAAGTGCACAAACTCTCGAGAGTATTGCAATCTGATCGATCAGCCGTGTTCACGGTAACAGAACAACATTGAGCATCTGAAGGATGGAGCCTCTGAAGGATCTTCCGCTCTCTTTTCTAAACTAAAGTTTTTAAAACCCCGTGGCGTGAGTAATATCGCCAATGGGTGGGATTTTGGGAACTTGGTGCGTAATATCCAAGTGTCACTTGGTGAGTAATATCCAAGTGTTTGGTTGTTTGGACACTTGGTGAGTAATATGCGCGTGTGCCATTCGACCCTATTTTATGTAAGCAAATGTTTACAAAGTAGGGTAAAACTCTCTCTCTCCCTTTTCTCTCCATACTTAGTGAAAAATAGCTTTATGCAAATGAACTCCAAAGCCTAAACTAGCCTTGCATGTAGAGTTAGTCTTTCCTTCCTTGGTGTAATTTGCCAATACATTCAAAGTAGTGACCCAATTTGTTGGCTGCATGTTTCATGTGCAAAATTTTGGAGATCGTTGAAAGGTGCACTAGGATCGCGGGTCTTCACTCAACCTGCCTGTGGCATTGATGGGACTCCAAGTTGTATTTATATCGCTTCTGTTGTAATAATGTAAACTCTGGATTATTTGATTCATGTAATAAAGACTTGTGTTTTACATGATATTTCATCGACTGTGAGTGCTAGCTATTGATCCAGGGACTAGCATGTTAATCACAGGGACTTAGGATCCTTACCGATCCAAGGTTGCTACAGATGGTATCAGAGCATAAGTTGTCTGTAGATCGTGACCCTAGACCTGGAAAAATCTTAGGAGTAATATTTTTTAAGTTGTTTCAGAAAAACTCTCATACTTCTCATCATCTACCTTGGGGTTTTAAAATTTCTTAAGTAGTTCTTTTCAACATGAGAGATGACCATTTCAAGAAGAAACTTCTCTCAAGACTACCTTTCCAAAGAAGATCTTCTCAATGTTTCTCACAAACGACTTGAAGACCTTCGCAAAAGATGTTCCAAGACTGAAGATACGAGAATTGAAGACTTCAAAGCTACAAGTACTGAAGACTTCGAAGGCCTTAATACAAGGTTATCAACTAAAGACCTTGAAAGATTGAAAATTATGAAGATTGTCAAGATCATGAGGACATTGAAGACTCGAAGCCTCAAAGATTCCAAGTGACTTTTTAGGAACCAAACCCGGATAGATTTCGCTACAATATAGATGTGACTAATTGTTTGCTATGTTGTATGGTTTTATTACTTTGCTAATGAAAACCTATTTTCTAAATAAAGTTGCTTGTATGGGTTTTTCTTATCTATACTCCATTCGTTCGTACTCTAAACCTCGGTCAACTCGACAGATGGACCATATCAATAAGGAAGATAAGGAACTCAACTTCACCAAGTGTAAGAGCCACGCCGATGCAAAGAAGTGGATGCACCAGGTTGAAGAAAGAATGAAGGATGCCAACATTGAAACCAATATAATGGTTCATTATGCAACCCAATTCCTAAAGGTCGAGGCTGCAACCTGGTGGAAGATGCAACACGCCATTAATAATCATCAAGGGATGCTATCTTGGGAAGAATTTAAAGAGGTTCTACTACAATCTCGTCTCGTCACTCGTATACCAAAAGCCCAAGAGGTTGAAGTCCCAAAGCGTTCACATTGCACGATCTATGGAGAAATAGGACATACCTCCAAGGAGCATTGTGATCAGTGCCCCTATTGTGAAGAAAGACACCCATCTGAAGAATGCCCCACCTCTCAAGTTACATGCTTCCTGTGTGAAGGAACCAACCACAACTCCTCTCAATGTCACCTCTACCCGATTGTACAACAAGTGAATCAGAAAGTTAGAGATGGAATGTGCCACGACATGTTATCCTTACCAAGGAGGAGGAAGGATCCAAGCAAAGTCATATGCTTCGAGTGTCACAATCCTGGGCATTATGTTGTTGATTGTCGAGAATAGGATAATGTACTGAAAAGGATGAAAACAATGATGATAATGGTAATAAATGCGGCAACAAGAAGCCCAAGAAAGATCCTAGCCATGTGACATGCTACAAGTATGGTGAAACAGGGCATTACGCGTCAAATTGTCCTCAAAAAAGGAAAAATAGTGGTGGCAATCGCAATGGCAGTGGCAAGAAGTCCAATCCTTCTATTAGGCTACGGTGAATTATGTTAGTGTGAGTTAAGCTTACAAATCATTGTACCCGGAAATCCCAGCAAATACAATCTTTTAAGGGTCGTAGCACCCTGGTGTATTTTGAACCCATTTCTTTCTAGTCTTCTCGAATCTCGAGGACGAGATTCCTTTTAAGAGTGGTAGTCTGTAATATCCCAAAATTTTCCTAGTTTCTGAATGTTAAATAAATAAGATAAATTGATTTAATTGTTGGCCTTGTTTAAATTTGAATAAAAATAAATTTTTGAGGATTTGCTTAAAATTTTCCTCAGCCGCATTAAAATGAGTGGATTAATATGACTATCCAATTGGTTGGGAAACTTTCGTACAAACCCAAGAAAGTATTATCTTGCATTTCATTCGTGTTCATTTATTTATTTTTAGTACTTGGATATTTTCCAAACACCTTTTCATAAGAGAGGAAATAATATGAAATTTCCAAATATAAATGTTGGAGGATAATCTATTTGGTTTTACCGGAAAGATTTAGAAAATATTTGTGCCTTTTCCCTCAATAAAAATATAGAAAATAAGAAATAAGAATATGTAAGCCAGACGTAAATGCACCTAGACCACCCGACCAGGTCCACTCGTGTGCATGCACGACCGCATGCACCAAGTCGCCCCAATCGGTTCCAGCCTGACCTGTCACTTTATTTCTCTCAACCTTTTCTGTTTTTTTTCTCTCTCTGTACATACGCATCTGGCCCACTTGTCATCTCGTTCATCTTGCCAGGAGTTTGAGAAGAACACTAGTTCGTTCCGGAACGTCAAAAATCCCTGCAAAATCACGATTCCTTGTTCCCTCCGTCAAGCAAAATCCTCTATAAATATTCTCTCCTCCTACTTGTTCCGTTTTGACGCACATTGCTGAATTCCGAGGCCATAAGCCACAAAATTGACATCTCCGGAGAACCGCCGCAGAAGCTTCGAGGGGTTGACATCTCCATGTACTCTGAGCACCCAAGTCCCTATATTCTATCCTACCTTGCTCGCCTTGGTCTACCGTTTTACCTCATCTGTTTTCCCCCTTGAATAGGTCGCCGGAATGTTGGGAATCGCTCGCCGAAGTATCACCGGAGCCGCGGAAGACCAGCGGAGTACAACAGCTGTACGAGGAGGAGAAACTCGTCGAAGAAGGGACGATCGTGATCGCGAGGAGGAGTAGAGCGTCGTCGTCAAGTCCTCCGTCGCCGAAGACCTTTGGAGCAGCGCATCCATCAACCGCCTCTAGCGTCGCTGTCGACCATCAGAGCATCGCTACATCCACACCCGAATCGCGTCGTGCTGGTACGTGGTCGTAGCAGGGCCGTTTCAGAGCGTGTCTTATGAATAAGACATCCGTTGATGTCAAAATTGTTCCTTTTTCTTTCTATTCAGTGTACACGTATACCTCCATGTTTTTTTCAGATTAGATGCATCGTGTGTTAGTCTAGTGTCCCAATTTTGTAATTTAATATCTTTGAAATTCAATATCTTTTGATCCATAGATTCAAAATTAATTGATTTTAGTTTTGTTGGATTTGTAATTAAATTCCCTATCCAATAGATCCATAATATACATTTTTCGAATATTTTGAATCTGCTTGAATTTCAATTTTATTTTGACCATAACATTTGATCTATGATTTCTATCTTTAAAACATACTAATATGCTCGAATTTAAAATTAGAACTTGAAACATGATATCTGTAGATCATATTCAGGTGATTCCTTTTGTACATATATCCTTCTGATTTGATATACCCCTTAGAACACTCAATACTACCGTTAGATGAAATAAATAATTAATTAGTAACATTTTCGTGTTTTGGTGTTTGTTTACATTTTCTATTTTGCTCTTTATAGTTGTTTCTTTATTTGTAATGTTTGTTTATTTGTGTTATTTATCTACGCGTTAGATTTATTCAGAGCGCGAGAGAAAGTTCACAAACAAGAAATCATCGTTAATTATACTAAGGCAAGTTACACCACCTGTTCATAATTTTTGTCCTAGTTTTGATTCTATGCATGTGATCTTCAAAATTCTGTAGTATGCATGTGTAGGATGTTCTAGTAGAATTTTTCCTTAGTATTATTTTGCAAGTGCGATGATTTTGTAGTATGCCATGAGTAGCTCTATACTAAGGATTTTTTCCCTCCTAATAGGTTACCCCTGTTTTGCTAAGTATTGCTTGCTATGATATATATATATATAAAGTACCGTTGGGGGGTTCGAAAGACAATGAATTTTTCTAAGTTAAAGGCTCTCTTGAGCAAACTTTTTTTCTCAAATCCACTTCAAAATAAAAACTAAGTTTTTCTTCTGGGCGGAATGGTTGTCGAGACAACGAGTGAGATTTTGGTGGAGGACGGCCGCCCAGGAATCAAAAAAGTCTGCCATGTTTCAGAATTCAGAAGCTTCCAGTGCAACCACAATACATTATGGGCTCTGTCTTGGCCTAGTACTTAGTGGGAAACCTCACCTGGGTACCAACATTTGGAGGTTCTTGGCACGGTTGGATCCGGAAGGTAGAGGGGCTACTAAGGGAAAGTCTCGCCATGGTCTTGTCTGTAAAATGACTTGATCATGGATTGTGGGTAAAGTGCACAAACTCTCGAGATTATTGCAATCTGATCGATCAGCCGTGTTCACGGTAACAGAACAACATTGAGCATCTGAAGGATAGAGCCTCTGAAGGATCTTCCTCTCTCTTTTCTAAACTAAAGTTTTTAAAACCCCATGGCGTGAGTAATATCGCCAATGGGTGGGATTTTGGGAACTTGGTGCATAATATCCAAGTGTCACTTGGTGAGTAATATCCAAGTGTTTGGTTGTTTGGACACTTGGTGAGTAATATCCGCGTGTGCCATTCGACCCTATTTTATCTAAGCAATTGTTTACAAAGTAGGGTAAAACTCTCTCTCCCTTTTCTCTCCATACTTAGTGAAAAATAGCTTTATGCAAATGAACTCCAAAGCCTAAACTAGCCTTGCATGTAGAGTTAGTCTTTCCTTCCTTGGTGTAATTTGCCAATACATTCAAAGTAGTGACCCAATTTGTTGGCTGCATGTTTCATGTGCAAAATTTTGGAGATCGTTGAAAGGTGCACTAGGATCGCGGGTCTTCACTCAACCTGCCTGTGGTATTGATGGGACTCCAAGTTGTATTTATATCGCTTCTGTTGTAATAATGTAAACTCTGAATTATTTGATTCATGTAATAAAGACTTGTGTTTTACATGATATTTTATCGACTGTGAGTGCTAGCTATTGATCCAGGGACTAGCATGTTAATCACAGGGACTTAGGATCCTTACCGACCCAAGGTTGCTACAGATGGTATCAGAGCATAAGTTGACTGTAGATCGTGACCCTAGACCTGGAAAAATCTTAGGAGTAATATTTTTTAAGTTGTTTCAGAAAAACTCTCATACTTCTCATCATCTACCTTGGGGTTTTAAAATTTCTTAAGTAGTTCTTTTCAACATGAGAAATGACCATTTCAAGAAGAAACTTCTCTCAAGACTACCTTTCCAGAGAAGATCTTCTCAATGTTTCTCACAAGTCACGACTTGAAGACCTTCGCAAAAGATGTTCCAAGACTGAAGATACGAGAATTGAAGACTTCAAAGCTACAAGTACTGAAGACTTCGAAGGCCTTAATACAAGGTTATCAACTAAAGACCTTGAAAGATTGAAAATTATGAAGATTGTCAAGATCATGAGGACATTGAAGACTCGAAGCCTCAAAGATTCCAAGTGACTTTTTAGGAACCAAACCCGGATATATTTCGCTACAATATAGATGCGACTAATTGTTTGCTATGTTGTATGGTTTTATTACTTTGCTAATGAAAACCTATTTTCTAAATAAAGTTGCTTGTATGGGTTTTTCTTATCTATACTCCATTCGTTCGTACTCTAAACCTCGGTCAACTCGACAGATGGACCATATCAATAAGGAAGATAAGGAACTCAACTTCACCAAGTGTAAGAGCCACGCCGATGCAAAGAAGTGGATGCACCAGGTTGAAGAAAGAATGAAGGATGCCAACATTGAAACCAATATAATGGTTCATTATGCCACCCAATTCCTAAAGGACGAGGCTGCAACCTAGTGGAAGATGCAACACGCCATTAATAATCATCAAGGGATGCTATCTTGGGAAGAATTTAAAGAGGTTCTACTACAATCTCGTCTCGTCACTCGTATACCAAAAGCCCAAGAGGTTGAAGTCCCAAAGCGTTCACATTGCACGATCTATGGAGAAATAGGACATACCTCCAAGGAGCATTGTGATCAGTGCCCCTATTGTGAAGAAAGACACCCATCTGAAGAATGCCCCACCTCTCAAGTTACATGCTTCCTGTGTGAAGGAACCAACCACAACTCCTCTCAATGTCACCTCTATCCGATTGTACAACAAGTGAATCGGAAAGTTAGAGATGGAATGTGCCACGACATGTTATCCTTACCAAGGAGGAGGAAGGATCCAAGCAAAGTCATATGCTTCGAGTGTCACAATCCTGGGCATTATGTTGTTGATTGTCGAGAATAGGATAATGTGTCTGAAAAGGATGAAAACAATGATGGTAATGGTAATAAATGAGGCAACAAGAAGCCCAAGAAAGATCCTAGCCATGTGACATGCTACAAGTATGGTGAAACAGGGCATTACGCGTCAAATTATCCTCAGAAAAGGAAAAATAGTGGTGGCAATCGCAATGGCAGTGGCAAGAAGTCCAATCCTTCTATTAGGCTACGGTGAATTATGTTAGTGCGAGTTAAGCTTACAAATCATTGTACCTAGAAATCCCAGCAAATACAATCTTTTAAGGGTCGTAGCACCCTGGTGTATTTCGAACCCATTTCTTTCTAGTCTTCTCGAATCTCGAGGACGAGATTCCTTTTAAGGGTGGTAGTCTGTAATATCCCAAAATTTTCCTAGTTTCTGAATGTTAAATAAATAAGATAAATTGATTTAATTGTTGGCCTTGTTTAAATTTGAATGAAAATAAATTTTTGAGGATTTGCTTAAAATTTTCCTCAGCCGCATTAAAATGAGTGGATTAATATGACTATCCAATTGGTTGGGAAACTTTCGTACAAACCCAAGAAAATATTATCTTGCATTTCATTCATGTTCATTTATTTATTTTTAGTACTTGGATATTTTCCAAACACCTTTTCATAAGAGAGGAAATAATATGAAATTTCCAAATATAAATGTTGGAGGATAATCTATTTGGTTTTACCGGAAAGATTTAGAAAATATTTGTGCCTTTTCCCTCAATAAAAATATAGAAAATAAGAAATAAGAATATGTAAGCCAGACGTAAATGCACCTAGACCACCCGACGAGGTCCACTCGTGTGCATGCACGACCGCATGCACCAAGTCGCCCCAATCGGTTCCAGCCCGACCTGTCACTTTATTTCTCTCAACCTTTTCTGTTTTTTTTTCTCTCTCTGTATAGACGCATCTGGCCCACTTGTCATCTCGTTCATCTTGCCAGGAGTTTGAGAAGAACACTAGTTCGTTCCGGAACATCAAAAATCCCTGCAAAATCACGATTCCTTGTTCCCTCCGTCAAGCAAAATCCTCTATAAATATTCTCTCCTCCTACTTGTTCCGTTTTGACGCACATTGCTGAATTCCGAGGCCATAAGCCACGAAATCGACATCTCCGGAGAACCGCCGCAGAAGCTTCGAGGGGTTGACGTCTCCATGTACTCTGAGCACCCAAGTCCCTATATTCTATCCTACCTTGCTCGCCTTGGTCTACCGTTTTACCTAATCTGTTTTCCCCCTTGAATAGGTCGCCGGAATGTTGGGAATCGCTCGCCGAAGTATCGCCGGAGCCGCGGAAGACCAGCGGAGTACAACAGCTGTACGAGGAGGAGAAACTCGTCGAAGAAGGGACGATCGTGATCGCGAGGAGGAGTAGAGCGTCGTCGTCAAGTCCTCCGTCGCCGAAGACCTTTGGAGCAGCGCCTCCATCAACCGCCTCTAGCGTCGCTGTCGACCATCAGAGCGTCGCTACATCCACACCCGAGTCGCGTCGTGCTGGTACGTGATCGTAGCAGGGCCGTTTCAGAGCGTGTCTTATGAATAAGACATCCGTTGATGTCAAAATTGTTCCTTTTTCTTTCTATTCAGTGTACACGTATACCTCCATGTTTTTTTCAGATTAGATGCATCGTGTGTTAGTCTAGTGTCCCAATTTTGTAATTCAATATCTTTTGATCCGTAGATTCAAAATTAATTGATTTTAGTTTTGTTGGATTTGTAATTAAATTCCCTATCCAATAGATCCATAATATACATTTTTCGAATATTTTGAATCTGCTTGAATTTCAATTTTATTTTGACCATAACATTTGATCTATGATTTCTATCTTTAAAACATACTAATATGCTCGAATTTAAAATTAGAACTTGAAACTTGATATCTGTAGATCATATTCAGGTGATTCCTTTTGTACATATATCCTTCTGATTTGATATACCCCTTAGAACACTCAATACTACCGTTAGATGAAATAAATAATTAATTAGTAACATTTTCGTGTTTTGGTGTTTGTTTACATTCTCTATTTTGCTCTTTATAGTTGTTTCTTTATTTGTAATGTTTGTTTATTTGTGTTATTTATCTACGCGTTAGATTTATTCGGAGCGCAAGAGAAAGTTCACAAACAAGAAATCATCGTTAATTATACTAAGGCAAGTTACACCACATGTTCATAATTTTTGTCCTAGTTTTGATTCTGTGCATGTGATCTTCAAAATTCTGTAGTATGCATGTGTAGGATGTTCTAGTAGAATTTTTCCTTAGTATTATTTTGCAAGTGCGATGATTTTGTAGTATGCCATGAGTAGCTCTATACTTAGGATTTTTTCCCTCCTAATAGGTTACCCCTGTTTTGCTAAGTATTGCTTGCTATGATATATATATATAAAGTACCGTTGGGGGGTTCGAAAGACAATGAATTTTTCTAAGTTAAAGGCTCTCTTGAGCAAACTTTTTTTCTCAAATCCACTTCAAAATAAAAACTAAGTTTTTCTTCTGGGCGGAATGGTTGTCGGGACAACGAGTGAGATTTTGGTGGAGGACGGCCGCCCAGGAATCAAAGAAGTCTGCCATGTTTCAGAATTCAGAAGCTTCCAGTGCAACCACAATACATTATGGGCTCTGTCTTGGCCTAGTACTTAGTGGAAAACCTCACCTGGGTACCAACATTTGGAGGTTCTTGGCACGGTTCGATCCGGAAGGTAGAGGGGCTACTAAGGGAAAGCCTCGCCATGGTCTTGTCTGTAAAATGACTTGATCATGGATTATGGGTAAAGTGCACAAACTCTCGAGATTATTGCAATCTGATCGATCAGCCATGTTCACGGTAACAGAACAACATTGAGCATCTGAAGGATCTTCCTCTCTCTTTTCTAAACTAAAGTTTTTAGAACCCCATGGCGTGAGTAATATCGCCAATGGGTGGGATTTTGGAAACTTGGTGCGTAATATCTAAGTGTCACTTGGTGAGTAATATCCAAGTGTTTGGTTGTTTGGACACTTGGTGAGTAATATCCGCGTGTGCCATTCGACCCTATTTTATCTAAGCAAATGTTCATAAAGTAGGGTAAAACTCTCTCTCCCTTTTCTCTCCATACTTAGTGAAAAATAGCTTTATGCAAATGAACTCCAAAGCCTAAACTAGCCTTGCATGTAGAGTTAGTCTTTCCTTCCTTGGTGTAATTTGCCAGTACATTCAAAGTATTGACCTAATTTGTTGGCTGCATGTTTCATGTGCAGAATTTTGGAGATCGTTGAAAGGTGCACTAGGATCGCGGGTCTTCACTCAACCTGCCTGTGGCATTGATGGGACTCCAAATTGTATTTATATCGCTTCTGTTGTAATAATGTAAACTCTGGATTATTCGATTCATGTAATAAAGACTTGTGTTTTACATGATATTTTATCAACTGTGAGTGCTAGCTATTGATCCAGGGACTAGCATGTTAATCACAGGGACTTAGGATCCTTACCGATCCAAGTTTGCTACACAAAGGCTGCCATCGAAGCCTACAATGACAGGGACCATTTCCTGGATGCATTGAGATGGATGAAGGAGGACATGGGCCGAGGTCTCACCGTGCCCAAGAGTTCAAACAAGGAGAACGAGGAGCTAAAGACAGTTCCCAATTCAGATTCCGAGTAGAGGGGGGCAGGAATCTCAGTTCATGCTCCGCTGCTTTTGTAATTTATATATGCCGTGCAATTAAGGAATTTTGGAGCAACTCCTTATTTCTCTATTTATCTTACTTGCCTATCAACTTAATTATGGGTTTGTGTCTCATGAATGGTCATCATCCTTTCTTTCCATTATGTATCTGAGCTTGGAATTAGATTATGACTATGCCACTACTATTTGGTTACATTGGAAAAACCCACAACACCCATAGTTGGATATAGTCCCACATTGCTTTGAAATTGAAATTAGGACTGTGCCACTACTTTATCCTGTTGAATTGGGAAACATGATATATTGCTCTGACATTGAAATTAGGAATGTGCCACTAGTTTATCGTGTTGAATTGGGAAAAAGCTTATATTGCTCTGACATTGGAATTAGGATTGTGCCACTAGTTGATTCTGTTAAATTTTGAACAATCCTAGATCGCTCTATCCTTCAAGTTATTACTTTGACACTAGTTAATTATTTAAATTATGGAAACTAACCACATATTTTTGTTGCAGCATAAGAGGCGTAAGCTTAACCCAGAACTGCCGATCTGGCTAAAGGACAAGATGGCCATCCAAATGGAGAAGCAGAATTTTCAGAAGCTGGCCCACGACCGCTTGAGAGAAGAAGTCACTATCCTTTATGACAAGTGCCAGAATCTGAAGGTGGACATCGCCTGCTGGAAGGAACTTCACGAGAAAGGTATCACCTCGGCGCATGCGAAGGAGGAGATCATCAAGGAGATCATGTTGGATAATCTTAAGCTTACTGATAAGCTTGTCGCTTCCCTGGCGGAGCGCTTGAACCAGCAGGAGGAGCACGTCCAAGTACTGAGGGAGCAGGTAAAAACCAAAGCGAACCTAATCGAATGAACCTTTGAACTGGAGCTTCTCAGGAAGGAAAACGAGCATCTCCGCGCCAGGCCCAGTGCAAACTATAAGTTCCTCTGAAATTAGTTTGCAAACTATGTGTTCTAATGGACCAAATCATGTTTTATTTATGTAATAGTGATTTTTTAAACATGGACCTCTCTCTATGCAAACTATGCTTTGTTCTGAAAGATTATTTTGCTCAAGGATTGAGTTTGGATTAGTCAAGATATCACAATTGCAAGTCTTACAGTTAACTAGTTTCAGATATTTCCATGGCACAAATTATTCATCTAAAATTTCCTTGATCGTCTGTAGCTTGTCCTTGTTCACCTCGCGCTCCTTCTTCAAATCCTTCAACAGATCTATAATACAGTACTCTAGCTTCTTATTCTCTTCCATGAGCTGATTCTCCTCTTCTTTTCTGCCTTCTGAATCTTTCGTGCAGTTCCCGCCACCAAGATACCATTGATTGTGTCATTTAGTTCTGACCGCAAATGCTTGTTTTCCTGTTCCAGCTCCTTATTTCCTACCAAGAACTTGTAATTTTTTGTAGTTGCATCACGGGCATCTATAAATCTTCTCGACCTTTCGAGCTCATACATATCCCACAACTAGGACAAACATTTCTTAAGTGCGTTTGGCCACTCAAGATCCACCCACTCTATTTCTCTACACACCGGGCCAACCTAAAATACATGGGACCTAATTATCAACATAACACTACACAATTTTGTTCATGTATCCATTGTACATAACAAAAGCAAACCTAATTTGTACAGCCAAAAAACCTTCTTCCAGTGTTACTGCCTTCAAATGCAACATATTTCCTTAGTTTTAGCCCATGGTCACATGGTACTTCCCAATCGAGATCTAGGCCCTCCCAATCGGGGTCGTAGATCATGAGTGGTACCTATAAGGGAATGAAAAGCTTGAAATAAACACGATTGCATGCACATTTCACGTCTTGGGTAGAGGTAATTACCAATGTCTAACCATTGCTAAGAAAACAAAGGAATTCACATCGGGGAGGGAAGACTTGATGTCGGAGAGAAAGTTGTCACTGCTCGACTGGTCGTGCTCGTCGTTCTAGGGCAGCATGGCGAATGCGGCCATGGCGATGGTGAGGAGAGAGAGGAGGGTAGTGAGTGGCGAGAGAAGGAGTGGAGAAAGTGAAGTGCGTCAATGTTGCAACATTGACTAAATTGGCATGCTACAATGGTTTAATTGATACAATGTCCCGTGGATGGATTACTATCTCATATCTAATAGTTTTTATCTTCCTTCATTTTAATTTGTAATATTAATCATGTACTTCCTTGTTCCCAATTTTTTTGACTTATAACAACATACAAAATCTTATGTACCAAAAAATATAGGATTAGGGTTTAGGGTCTAATGAACTGTTTATTGTACTAACCCCTTAACCCTTATTCCTAAATCCTAGACATATCCGTCCAATAGATCATTGTCTCCTACTTAGTAAGTTTTTTCCTAAAACCTATGCTTGTTCATACATGATAGTACTTCCTTCTAAGTAACAGGTAGTTATGCAGCGATTAGTCAAATTACTAATCTCACAGAGCATTATATTACATCAGAAACATGTCAACTACATGGTACTTATATATCACCTTGTTCAGTGATGGTTCCAATGGAAGATATGCCCCAAAATCCCAATAGCACATTATATTACAATCTCTCGATAATCATAATATCAGAAATAAATATATCACATCATCTCAGCAAACATAATCATGTGAACTACAATGTACTTGTGTCTTATTACAACAACGATGCTTTCATTGAGTGATACGTCCGAAAATCTCAACAGCTCACAGAACATCGGATTGCAATCTATGAACAAACACGACCACATCAACACAGTTTCAAAGCAACAGCAATCTTTGTTACAAATACAGGCAGGTGAACCCTACGGTTTATCTGACAAGCCCTGGGTAGCAGCTCTCATCAGATCTGACCAACATCTATCGCCTCGTTCTGTTTAGCCACAACAAGGTCCTCTACATCCACTACAACCTGTCCAACAACATCAGAAATGGTAGCCACGAAGAACACCTTCCTGGTTTGCTTCTTTCGTCGCATAATCTGGAATAGATCATCGGTATCCAAAACCTCTATGAATTCCTGCTTCATGCCACCACCGGAGTCGTGCCATCTGCTTAGGGCCAATAATGATTTCCTTACCAATCATCTCTCTCAGTTCAACAAGAGTTATGTTTTTGGAATCGATGGCTATCTCCACAGTACATGACAAAATTGGCTTACTAACTCCGCCATCAAGTTTTGCTGTGTATGAATCCACCTCTAGGTATATATTGAACTTAGCTTGATCAACATGTAGTGGTCCATAAACTCAAGCACCAGAAGCTCTAGCAGCAAGATCTCCAATATCTGCATACATATCATCAATCATCGCTTCAACTTTCACCTGACGATCAGCTGCACAACACTCCCAAACCATCTGAAGCTCATGGGAGTGCTCAATTTGCACATAGGTATCACTCATGTTATGCCACACCAATTTTTCCCTGTGTCTGGATACCCAAGGAATTCTAGAATGAAGCATATCTATCAGCTGTGAAAAAGACACAACCTCTTTGTAGTTGATAAGTAGACGCACATCCTTCCCGAACACAACCCTCTTGCAACCAAAATCTAGTTTTGTAGTGTACTGACGAACATGAATCGTGAACTCATATAGGTCCACTGCATAAAAGCTATTCCTAATTTGATTAAAAAGGGGACGTTTCAGTTCATCGACACTACTTTGCAGTAACTAATCTACTTGCAAGACATAGCATTGAAAAGAAAATTTCACCTCTCGCTCTTCTCTCGGGTGGTTTTCTTCGAGATCTAGGTTGCACGACCCCGCACTACAACCAAACACTCCTCCACCGGCCTAGCTTTTCTCTTCAACCCGTTGCTCATAGGTACCCTGTTAGCAGACTTTTGGCTGACCTCCTCACTAACTTGGGCTGCAGACCTCGCCGATGCTTCGCTTGTCTGGCATTGTGCCCAAGATGTTGGCTCTGACGAAGCTGAATCAGTCCCCAATGTAGCTACCACCTTGGCCTCGCTTGACATGTTGCCGCCGAATTCAGTGTGTGTGTGTGGGTGGGTGGGGAGGGGGTGGGGTGTGTGGAAGGGGGAGGCGAAGGGGGAGAAACGACCTTCACCACCGCCGAACCGGATTCAGTGTAGGAGGAGGGAGAAAAAGGACCGCCGCCGACGCAAGATTCAGTGTTGGGGGTAAGGAAAGTACAGAAATGGATTTTCCCGTGCGGCACGTGCAGGGTGACTTATAATGGGCACAGCAGGGGCATGGCAGGTACTAATATAACGGAATATCCTGACATAACGGCTAAGATTTGAAAATATTTGGTTTGGCCACCATTCAGGCGAAATGCCCCTATCGGTAATTACCCCACCAACTTTTCAAATCACGGTGATTACACGCAACTCGGACCCCGTGATGCCTTCGCCTGCAAACTTTCGGGCCGCAAAGTAACTAGCCCCACGCTGAAGCAAGACGTTCATTCGCTCGTCGAAGAAATGCACAATATCTTCAGCATGACGAGCCACCTCAACATAGTGCGGGCGCAAGTCCTACGCCATACCATCCGGAGGAATGGTCAGCCCTGTCGCTATCTCCGCCAATTCCACGTCCTGACGATGCGGCCGAACAAGGGCTAGCGCCGATGGCATGGGTATACCCTACAAGTGCCTAATGTTGGCCTACGCAGTACCAGCCTGGAAGACGCCCACATAATTACTCCATGCAGATGATGAAGCCCAGGAAGGATTCGGGTGACCAAGACCCATACGAATGCGACTTCTTGGAGAACACAGCTAGCTATAGATAGAATTTCAAAGGGTCCAACCCCGAGACTTGGCCTCCCCTTATAAAGGTCAGGAGGTACGGTGACCCAGCATACCACTGCATGTGTAGTACACTATAGTCGTTGACATGACACCCACAGAACATTGTTCCGTAAATATCACATCCCTCAGACTGGTACAACAGAAACATTGCGGGTCCATATTACAAAAATTCACACATTATTATTATTACAATACCAGAAGTTCAAGACTTCAAAAGGTTTCAACTTACAAACCAAAATATAAAGTGTTTCAGCAGAATTTAAAAGTAGCAACTCCGACTAGTAGTTGAGCTCAGCAGCTTATTCTATAGAGTTCATGCTGCTCGACTCCATTAGTTACTACTAACTAGGATACTTAGTTGGACTCATTATCGTCAACACCATAGCGGATTTCGTAATCCAATCCTTCAACACCTCCTGACATGTCAGGTTCCTGGTAGAACACATCTTCTTGACATTCAGCTGCATACATTGGCACGTCTTAGGGATCCTCAGAGTCTAAGCAAGGGATCAAAGAAAAGAATGAGTAACAACGTTACCCAACAAGTTCATTATATGCAAGGTGGGAAGTTTGATGCTCTAGCTACCACCTTGGATTATAAATCCTTGGCACTATGCAGTATTTGTAAATCTTTCTTCAAAATTTTATTTTATTAAGAAATTCTATGACCATCAGCCTTCACAGGTTTACCAGAACTTTCATGGAGTTCCTTTCCTTCCGCGTTCGTAGCTCCTTCCCGGAACATGGAGTAACCTAGTTACAATTCTTACACTCTGCAAAGGTGCGTTACTTTACCCATGAGATATCAACTCCTTATTGCACAACCGGGCGTACTTTCCTGTCCACAATTCCATGATGTGGGGCCTAGTAGTTGGTCCAAGCCAATCACTGCCCCCCTTGTGACCTCGCATGCCTCCTTGGTGTACACCATGCCCACATAATGAATTACGGCAATGGTTTGTACAAACCATTAGATGCCAGAACTATCATGGGACGATGAGGGTTCCCACCCATATGCTGCATATCCTCTACGAATTACCAATTAATATGCACGCTACGAGGATAATAACCATGACCTGCACACCCGGCTTCATGCGAGAGGAAGAAGACACAGCTGACTTCTCTGTCCCGTTCCAAATCTCATGGCTAACACGTAATATACGGCGCTAGAATCACTGATGTCAGGGGTTATTATTTACCTAATTGATCATCATTATTGCAATTAGAACCCTAAGTTCTATTGCTCCATTATATCATCACTTAGGATGATATCTAAGATTTCTTTAATTGTGAAAATAATATTTTATTTCTTTGGAGTATATATGATAACACACAATTTACAAATACTTTGATAAAGACTCTTCAAAGGATATGAGCAAGTGATGAACTTGCCTTGTGATGGCAAGGTAGTGAAGTTTGATGCTTGCAATGGACCTTGAGCTTCTATGTCTACAAAAACATCATTATTTCCCGGTAAGGACAATATTTAAAGTAGCAAAATGTTTATGCAAAGTAATGTAATGCATCTTTTAACTTGATATGCATTCTCCCCATTATTATAAAAATTCTTTTTAATAATAAAGGATTTCTAAATATTAATATTTTAATATTTATAATAGAATATTGTATTCTTTTATTTTATTTCCCTTTTATTTGAATTTTATTGATTTAATAATTCCTTTAATAATTATCACTTAAGTATCAAAAATTGTTATTAAATATTTGTTTAGTATTTTTTCTAAAATACTACAATATTAATATATAATGAAAGTGTTTTTTATTTATTTTTATCATCTTTCAATAATTTTGTAAAATTCCATAAGGAATATATAAATTACAAAATTCTTAATAAAAATTATATGTCTAAAATTTTATCTCTTAGTTTATTTGGATAGTTTGGATTATTGTAAATCCAAAAATATTTTATTTATAATTTTTGTACTTTTATTCTATTTTCTAGAGTTTATTTAAGTTCAGGGGCATTTTGGTCTTTTCCTATCTATTAAAAACAGACTAAAAATGATTTGGGCTGGCCTTTTGGGTTTATTGGGCCCTTGTGGCCCAGTAGGGCAAAGACAAAATAGCACCCTGAAGGGTTTTCGGCCCACCCAGCCCAACACTCCCTGTCTCTCACTCGAGCTCACCCCTCTCCTTCTCCTTCCCCGACCCCGTGGTCGGTGGCGTCACCGCCTGCGATTCCCACTATCGTGGTCCGCCCTGGCTGTCGCCGTGGTGCAGGAAGAGGTTGTCGACCCTGCTCTTCCCCCTGTCCAACTGGATTTGGACTTGGAGCCCTCCAGCGACCAGATCGATGTCGTCCCGAACCCTAGGCTTTGGGGTTGGCATTGATCCTGGCGTCGCCGCTGCTATCGTGCGCCGTGGTGATGTTCCTCGCCTCCAGGCGTGGCTATGTTTGCCGTCGTGGCATTGTATGGGTCGCAGCGCCCCCTTTGGTTATAGGGCAAAGGTGTCCGATCTTTCGATGAGATGGTGAGAGTCGATTTGGTGGAGTTCGGGCTTGATGATCCGACTACAAGTGCGAGCACGAGCGCCCATGAAATCGCTAGGCCAATCTCCTGGAGGTTACCGATCCTGTGGGAACACGATCAGCCTGACCAGCGAGGGTCTTAATTCCTACCTGAAATCGAGAACAAGTAAGAACTAATATTGCAATCAAGATATTGCGGATTAAGATGAAAGATTTATTGAAAAGGTGGGATCCTGTATAAGTGCGAAGTACAAGAGGCCTCTGCGACGTTCGAGCCTTGGTGAAGTTGCTATGATGGCTAACTTAATGTCTAAACAAAATCCGAGTCTATGGTGACGGCTACGGGGAGTATTTAAGGAGGAAAAGGTGGGGTTTCGGCCAGCCATAGAAGTGGTGGCCGAATCCAACCCTAGAAGTTCTTTTCTCCTCAAATACGAACTCTAAAAAGTGGCTAATTAAAATCCTGTGAAAATTACATGGGACTGGCCCAAAATAAAGGTGTCGCAACACCATATTAAGCTATGGACGAATTTGTGAAGTATTAATCTTGAATATTTCGTCCAAGCCTTCTTTCTTCATTATGGTGGCCTCAAAGTTCTGAAATCTTCATCTGTGGCCTTCTCTTGAATCATCTCATGCTTGCTGCCATCTCCATGCATGGCCATGCTCCAATGCTTGTCCCTCTCATCCATGCTCGGTCCATCATTCCTAAGAGTAATAAATACATCTGATTTAGGCAGTATCATATTCTCATGTATGTGAGGAATAGTTCCAAGAAACGAAAGTACCTGATAGTTAAGTTGTTTGGCACAAGATCTTGTGATAGGTCCTTGTATGTGTGTAGGTGTAGGTACAACGGTTGTATCAATAGATGGGATGTCCACATCATGCTCCCCTTCTTGAATTGAAGTCATCCTCGACGTAATCTCATCTTCCTCACCAAAGTAAGGCTTCAAATCTGCAATGTTAAACGTAGGACTAACTGTACCAAAGTCTGCAGGCAACTCAAGTTTATATGTATTATCGTTTATTTTCTCTAACACCTTAAAGGGACCAGCAGCACGTGGCATTAACTTAGACTTGCATAAATCAGGAAAACGATCCTTACGCAAATGTAACCAAACAAGATCTCCAACATCAAACACAACATGCTTTCTCCCTTTATCCCCAGCAAGTTTATACTTAGCATTCATGTGTTCTATGTTATATTTAGTAGTCTTATGCAAGTTTAATGTCATTTCAGCGCGTTGTGTAGCATCCAAATTATTTTGCACCGAAGTAGGTAAAGGCAATAAATCAATAGGTGCACTAGGAACAAAACCATACACGATCTCAAACGGGCACATCTTTGTGGTAGAATGCAGCGAACGATTATAAGCAAATTCTATATGAGGTAAACACTCTTCCCACAATTTAAAACAACCCGCAACATAGTAGACAAAGTTCTATTTACTACTTCAGTTTGTCCATCAGTTTGGGGATGACATGTAGTACTAAACAGCAATTTAGTCCCCAACTTAGCCCATAAACATCTCCAAAAGTGGCTGAGAAATTTAGTATCACGATCAGAAACAATAGTATTTGGCACACCATGTAAACGAACAATTTCACGAAAGAACAAATCAGCAATATGCGCAGTATCATCCGTTTTATGACAAGGAATAAAGTGTGCCATCTTAGAAAACCGATCCACAAAAACAAAAATACTATCCCTCCCCTTCTGTGTACGTGGCAATCCCAAAACAAAGTCCATAGAAATATCCTCCCAAGGAACACTAGGAACAGGAAGAGGCATATATAAACCATGTGGATTAAGGCGAGACTTAGATTTTTTGACAAGTAGTGCAGCGTGCCACAAATCTCTCAACATCTCGACGCATACGTGTCCAAAAGAAATGTGCAGCAAGAACATCCTCCGTTTTCTTTACACCAAAGTGTCCCATCAATCCTCCTCCATGCACCTCCTATAACAACAAAAGACGAACAGAACTATCTGGAATGCATAGTTTGTTAGCACGGAACATAAATCCATCATTGAAGACGAACTTGTTCCATGTTCTACCATCTCTACAATTCTGCAACACATCTTTAAATTCAGCATCATGCACATATTGTTCCTTAATAGTTTCCAATCCAAATATTTTGAAGTCAAGTTGAGATAACAAAGTATAACGGCGCAACAAAGCATCAGCAATAATATTATCTTTACCCTTTTTGTGTTTGATAACATAAGGAAAAGACTCAATAAATTCAACCCACTTTGCATGACGACGATTCAACTTAGCTTGACTACGAATATGCTTCAAAGATTCATGATCAGAATGTATAACAAATTCTTTAGGCCATATATAATGTTGCCAAGTTTCTAATGTCCAAACCAATGCATATAATTATTTATCATAAGTAGAATAGTTCAGACTATCCCCACTCAATTTTTCACTAAAATATGCAACAGGTTTTCCCTCTTGTAATAACACACGTCCCAAACCAATTCCACTAGCATCACATTCAAGTTCAAAAGTATTAGTAAAATCAGGAAGTTGGAGTAAGGGAGCATGTGTTAGCTTATCTTTCAATATGACGAAGGCATGTTGTTGTGCATCGCCCCAAACAAAGGGCACATCCTTCTTGGTAAGTTCATTCAGCGGCGCGGCAATTGATCCAAAGTCTTTGACAAAGCGCCTATAAAAACCAGTGAGGCCAAGAAAACTCCTCACTTGTGTGACCGTCTTGGGCTGCGGCCAATTCTCAATAGCTTCAATCTTGGCTGGATCCACTTCAATACCCTGTGATGTAACAACATAGCCAAGAAACGCAACTCGATTGGTGCAAAAGGTGCACTTCTCAAGATTACCAAACAAACGTGCATCACGTAAAGCATTGAAAACAGCACGTAAATGGTCCAAATGATCCTCTAAAGATTTGCTATAAATACGAATATCATCAAAGTAGACTACCACAAAACGTCCAATGAAAGCACGTAAAACTTTGTTCATTAATCTCATGAAAGTGCTGGGTGCATTAGTTAAACCAAACGACATCACTAACCACTCATATAAACCGAACTTAGTTTTAAATGTTGTTTTCCATTCATCTCCCAATTTCATACGAATCTGGTGGTAACCACTACGCAAATCAACTTTAGAAAACATGGTAGAGCCACTCAATTCATCAAGCATGTCATCAAAACATGGAATAGGATGACGATATCGAATAGTAATATTATTGATAGCTCTACAATCAGTACACATGCGCGAAGAACCATCTTTCTTAGGTACCAAAATAATAGGAACAGAACAGGGCTAAGGGACTCACGAATATGATCTCTGTCGAGTAGTTCCTGAATTTGGTGTTGTATCTCCTTTGTCTCCTCTGGATTGGTTCTATATGGCGCGCGGTTGGGCAATGTAACACCAGGAATTAGATCAATTTGGTGCTCAATTCCTCTAATAGGAGGTAGTCCTGGTGGCAGCTCAGCGGGGAAGACGTCCTCATATTCCTGCAAAAGGTTAGCAATAGCGGGTGGCAAAGAAGGATACATATCCTCAAATGAAAACAAAACCTCTTTGCAGACAATTGCATAACATTGAGTATTGTTTACATCTAGTTTAGCAATATCAATTTTATTTTCAAGCATACATGGACTCTTCAAACGAATTTCAGTAGCATGTTTAGAATCAGATTTAGTGTTCTTTGGTGGTACAAAATCTGCAGCAACAATCTGATTCTCACTTTTATTTTTCTCCTCAGTTTTGGCTCTACTAGCTCTAGCAAGATCATCTTTTAAAATCTGTTCGGGAGTCATAGGTTTTAGACCAATTTTCTTTCCATCATGCATAAGAGAATAATGATTAGTTTTGTCATTATGAACAGATTCTCTATCAAATTGCCATGGTCTACCAAGTAACAAAGAACAAGCTTGCATAGGTACAACATCACAATCAACAAAATCAGAATATGTACCAATAGTAAAATGCACGCGTACCGTTCTTGTTACCTTGATCTTGCAAGAACTCTCAAACCATTGGATGTAATATGAATGTGTGCGTTGTCTTGTTGGAAGTGCAAGCTTCTCTACCATGTCAACACTAGCCAGATTATTAGAACTCCCGCCATCAATGATGATCCGTATAGCTCTTTCCTTGACAACACCACGTGTTTGGAACAGGTTGTGGCGTTGATCTTGATCAGATTTGCTCAATTGCACACTCAACACACGTTGTGTAATTAAGCTCTTGTATTGATCAGCAACTTCAGCTCCCATTACCTCTGTCTCTTCATCAGAATCACAATTGTCTCCATCTCGAGCAGAAATAAGGGCTAATGTATCTTCATCAAATTCACTCGCTGAATCGTATTGACCATCATCACGCACCATCATAACACGTTGTGATGTGCAATTTCCCTCAATATGACCAAAACCCTAGCACTTGCGGCATTGTATATCCTTTGTTTTACCCGCGGAAGCCATAGAAGATGCACTACGAGCAGGAACATTGGATGACGGTGGAGGAGCAGCTGGAAATCTTGTGGTGGCCTTGGAGGTGGTAGTAGCTGGTGGCGAATCACGAGGAGGCGCTGACTGTCGGGATGTCCAAGTGGATGTGCGACCTGCAGAATTATTAGTCCTCCTCCATGGTGTTTGGTGATCCCGCACTTCACGTTCAGCTTTGCAAGCAAGATGAAACAAACGGGTGATAGAATTATATTCCTTATAATCTAATATGTGTTGAATGTCCTTGTTTAATCCACCAAAGAAACGTGCAAGCATTTGTTCAGTAGATTCAACAAGACCACACCGAACCATCCCTGTTTGTAATTCCTGATAATACTCTTCTACAGAATTTTTCCCTTGTTCTAAATATGTCAGATTCTTTAGTAAAACACGTTGATAAGTGGGAGGTACAAAACAAACACGCATAGCAGTTTTTAAAGCAGTCCAAGTACTAGGAATAGTAGTAGGATTTAAACGACAATACTCATACCACCAAAGGGAAGCAAATTTAGTAAATTCACATGTAGCAGCACTAACATGCATATTCTCAGGATATTTTAAACATGCAAAACGTTGTTCTACTTCCATCTCCCATGTAAGATATGCATCAGGATTATATTTACCCTCAAAAGATGGAATATTTAATTTAAGCTTTGCAACATGATCATCATCACGTACCGGTGGTCGAGCGTTGCGGTGGTAATGTCGGGGACGGTCAGCAGGGTGTGGAGGTTGCTCAACCTCCTCGTCAAATAGATCATCATCGTCGGGGTCGTAGTAGTACCCGTCGTCTGTCCCCAATGTTGCAGCAGCAGCCACGGCAGAGGTCTGAGGTGCCTCAGCTGCAGGGGTAGCCGCCTGAGGTGCGGCGGCAGCCGAACCAGCAGTACGACCCGTGATCGAGATGCACCGTGCGCCATGTTGAGGTGCCAATGGGACGGGTGCGGGTGCCAGCAATCTGGCAAAAACCTGCTTGAACCAAGCGTCAAGCTTGTCTTTGAAGGATTTCTCGAGTCCATCGATCTTGTCCATGGCGTTGGTGAGCTTGGTGTCAAACTCCCCTAGGCGTGCATCCACATCTTCAGCACGACCGGCCAAGAGCTCGGAGAAGTGGGCATGAAGTTCTTGGTTCGTCATTGTGGCAGGGTTCCGCGAAGTATCTGTCATGGTTAGTCTTTTTAAAAGCACAGGTATATACTACGGAAATATGGTGGAAAACGCGTAATCCGTCAAGCAATATACGAAGCTCTTACAAGTTCTTACCAAACAGTAGGAAAAGGCGATGTGCAACCGCGAGGAGCAGTGGGTCCAGAGATTAAACCGAGCGATTACCAGGAGTCGAGACACCGCACGTGGAGAAATCTGTGCAGCTCTGGGAAGGCTTAGCAAAGGGGTCAGCAATTATCAAAATAGCAATGCAAATGTTGAAAGAATTATCAACGACGGTACTGTGCTGGTCGTAGGCTAGACCGTACTAGATACGCGAGCCTAGATCACCGATGATGTCACGACGCGACACAACAAGCAATGTATGATGATATGGCACCCTAAAAAGCGAACCGAGATGTCGAAAATCACTATGATGGCGAGTATCTAGAACTGATCTACGGGGTCAAAAAACAGGTTAGCCCCAAATGTTTTTTGAAATTTTTGTATTATGCTTCGGAAAGCACGCAGGCGCCAAAAAAATATCGCTATAACGGCCGATGGAGAAAAGTGATCCCCGGGGCTGAAAATCAGTATAGCGAGAAAAAAAATTCGGAGGCGGTTCCAGACTTACAACCGAACTCTGAGCTCGACTTCTGGACTTACGACCGAACTCTGAACTTTCGGAGGCGGTTCCAAAAACAAATTTTGCTCTCCTTCTGGACTTACGACCGAACTCTAAGCTCGACACAGACTTTAGATTAACAAGGAAACAACAAAGAAGGAAAGTAAAAAGAAATAACTAGGAAACAATAACTCAACTCGGGCTCATGCCGCGGCAGGAAAGATGATCAGAACCGTGTCGCGGTAGGAAGGCGGAGGCAGAGTTTTAGGGTTTATGGTGGCTGGGTGTATGGCGGCGGAATATGGTGGCAGAATATGGTGGCGGTGATCTGCGAGGGTGGCGGTGACTACTATGATCAGAACTCGAAACTCTATAGGACGAGACACTAAGACCAGTAACTTGACGCGACGATGCAGACACAAATTCAACAATGCAAAACAGAAAAGATAATGCAAGGCGTAGATTGGTAATGGGATGGATCTAAACTCTAATTGTGTTTTTGGCTTTTTCGTGGGTTATAGGTAAAAACAGATCTAATCTACGAAAACAGTAAAATCTCACCGAGCAACCTGAAATCTGATACCACTTGATAGGGCAAAGGTGTCCGATCTTTCGATGAGATGGTGATAGTCGATTTGGTGGAGTTCGGGCTTGAAGATCTCCTGGAGGTTATCGATCCCGCAGGAACACGATCAGCCTGACCAGTGAGGGTCTTAATTCCTACATGAAATTGAGAACAAGTAAGAACTAATATTGCAATCAAGATATTGCGGATTAAGATGAAAGATTTATTGAAAAGGTGGGATCCTGTATAGGTGCGAAGTACAAGAGGCCTCTGCGACGCTCGAGCCTTGGCGAAGTTGCTATGATGGCTAACTTAATGTCTAAACAAAATCCGAGTCTACGGTGACGGCTACGGAGAGTATTTAAGAAGGAAAAGGTGGGGTTTCGGCCAGCCATAGAAGTGGTGGCCGAATCCAACCCTAGAAGTCCTTTTCTCCTCAAATACGGACTCTAAAAAGTGGCTAATTAAAATCCTGCGAAAATTACATGGGCCTGGCCCAAAATAAAGGTGTCGGAGCGCCATATTAAGCTATGGACGAATTTGTGAAGTAATAATCTTGAATATTCCGTCCAGGCCTTCTTTCTTCATTATGGTGGCCCCAAAGTTCTGAAATCTTCATTCGTGGCCTTCTCTTGAATCATCTGATGCTTGATGCCATCTCCATGCATGGCCATGCTCCAATGCTTGTCGCTCTCATCCATGCTTGGTCCATCATTCCTAAGAGTAATAAATACATCTGATTTAGGCAGCATCATATTCTCATGTATGTGAGGAATAGTTCCAACAAATGAAAGTACCTGATAGTTAAGTTGTTTGGCACGAGATCTTGTGATAGGTCCTTGTATGTGTGTAGGTGTAGGTACAACAGTTGTATCAATATATGGGATGTCCACATCATTTGGGGTGCTCCCCGTGCCTCCATGGTCGTCGGCCCCTCTGCGTCCTCTTCTAATCTACAGCGAGGACCTTCGGTGAGTGGTTCCTCTCCCTCTCATGCACTCTGTGCTAGGCCAACCTATACTAGATGTTGGTAGTGAACTTCCTGGTGATTGTCTAGTCCTGATTAGGGTTCTTGGTTCTGTTTAGGGTTCATACCCTTCTGTTGATTAAGTAATTGATGAATTGGATCATGGGTTAATGATCCCTGAACCTGTTAAGTGGTGACTAGCTGTGGCTTACTGTTGATGATTCCATGGTTAAATTTCATATGATTCGGATGATATAGTTGCTCTAAAACAATACTTGGTAAAGCTAGTGGTTTTGATAACTTACCACTGTCATTACTTGGTTAAACAGTGAGTATGGTGTGATGAAGTTACTGTCTTAGTACTGTTGGCTTGAGAATTCATGTATAAATTGAGATCAAAATGGTCTCTTACAATGAAGACATATATATATATATGAATATCTTGTTTATGATTCTTGTGTTTAAGAACAGGAAAATGATTTATAATTGGTTGATTGTATCTGTGAAGATTGGATGCTTAACCTGCTTAGTTTAGAACTGTTCTTGTGACACCATCCTTGTATGGCACACAAGACTAAATTCTTTTACTTTGTGTGGTTTTATTCAAGCTTAAGATTTGGCTTGTCATGATAGATAAGTGAAATCCTCTTTCCTTGTATCTCTAGAACCAATGATGTTGGTCTAAGGTTTAGGGATTTAGACCTCTATCTTGTTGATTCACATGGATTAATTCTGGTACTGATACCAGCTACTATTGCTTGAATCAAAGTTGGGGAAAGATGCTTGTAAGCTTGATAACTTATATAGATCCATAAGATTAAATTCTAAGGTGCTACTCTTGTCTTAGAGATGTGCCTAGAAGTTTAAATCTTAGTTATGTTCATTCTTGAATTGAAATATAGCTTGATAGCTAAATTAATGATGTTGTTCTGAGATTTAGTTGGATCCTTATACTTTTCTATTTGTTTTTAGAGTTTAAAACCTCAATGACGGATTCACCCCACTTGGGTGCTTTCTGAGAGTTTGAATAAGAGTCAGATCATGTATGTTTGTCTAATCTTAGACATATAGATCATTTGATGGTTTAGTTACTCACCACTGTCACTTGATGTTGTGGTTGCTAGTGGTTGATCTTGTGGTAGCTTGATCTGGTGCTCCCCTGGTATTTCCAGCTCCTGGCTTGTCCTTGATCTAGCCCATCATCTCTTGATCTCGATGGCTTGAGCTTGGTCGTGCTATCCACCTGATCTACCCCCTCCTTATGTCACTGTCTTGGTGATGTGATCCTAGGCTTTGGTTGGTTTGATCTAGCTTGGATTTGGCTTGGTTTAGTTGCTGGATGCTGTGCTTAGTGTGTAAAAGCAATGGAATGGTGTGGGTATTGGTTTCCCATGGCCGTGTTGATGGTTTTGTTTGGTTGTGCTTCTACTATGGTGTTGATAGCACACACCATGCAGTTTGGTGTGTGTGTGTTGCTTGTGTGCCTGCTACACAGTTGTGGATATGTTCTGAATTTTGAAAGTTACTTTCATCTGGTTACTTCTACCTGGCTGGTGAAACTTGCCCCTACTTGCTATTATTTGACTTATGGCTTAAAATTATGAAAGATACATTCTTTCAGATTGGTGAAACTTGACCCTTATATACTCAATGATGAAAAGTGAACAGTGCACTTCACTGTCAACTTCTGAGAGTAAAAATAATTCTAATCCTAACCTTCTTTTTCTTTTAAGTTTATTTTTATTTAGCATGAACCAGATTTGAAGATCAAGACTTCAGTTTAGGTTTTTATTTTTCTTTATAGATTAGTCACTTGTAATAACTATCATATTCAATTGTAATCTTTAATTTATTCTTTTATACTCTTTATTTTTATTCTTTTTTAATAAGGATTGTACTATTATCAATAAAGAAATATTATTCTTTATTTATTTACTATTGTAAAGATTGTGGATGATTCTCATAAGTTACATTTTTGTAACTTATTTATTGAATAAAATTATTAAATGGATATTCATATTCTTAATTGCTCTCTTTATATAAAGTTTGAGTTATTATTGGTTAACTCTTAATTAAATAAAAGATTCAAACATCATTCAAAAATCATTTTGAATTATAATTCAAACACTCAAGTTTTTAAACTCAAATTTCATTTCTCAAAACACATAAGTCCATCAAGATCATCTCAAATTCTATAACATTCATCCTTTAAGACTATATCTAATCTTAAAGTATGAAAGAAACTTTGATCACTTTAGGTTTTTATTTGGCAAAAAATTTACCCATGTTTTCACAGATGAATGCATGCAAGATCTTAAATTCCTAAATCTACCCTTCGTTAGTTCCTAAATGCTGGGATGTTACAGACTTACCCCCTTAAATTAAACTTCGTCCCAAAGTTTGTTGAGTTGTACCTAAATAGCTCTGGATAGGCTTTTCTTAAATCTTCTTCTTTCTCCCAAGTGGCTTCCCTTTCAGGGTGATGTTCCCACTGTACCTTGCAATATGTGATTGCTCTATTCCTTAACCTTTTCCAGTTTTCTTCCAAAATTTTATAGGGCCTTTCAACATAGGTCAAGTCTGCTTGTAGTTCTATCTCCTGATGTGTGATTGCATCATCTGGAACTTTCAAACATTTACGAAGTTGTGACACATGGAAAACATTATGCACTTGAGCCAATCTTGATGGTAACTCTGAAGCATAAGCTATAGTTCTGTTCTGACTCAATATCTTGAATGGTCTGATGTATCTTGGACTCAATTTTCCTTTAACTCCGAACCTTTTCACCCCTTTCATTGGACTTAGTGTCAAGTATACCATGTATCCCACTTCTGGATGCCATGATCGTCGACTTTGATCAGCATAACTTTTCTGCCTACTTTGGGCTATTTCCAGTCTATCCCTGATCTTATCAATGATATCTTGTCTTTTCTTGATATAGTCTGGAGCAAATTCTTTGCTGCTACCACGCTCATACCAACATATTGGTGATCTACACTTCCTTCCATACAAAACCTGATATGGAGCTGCCTTCGGACTACTCTGATAGCTATTATTGTAGGAAAATTCTGCCAATGGTAGATGATCTTCCCATGTACCTCCAAAATCTAATGCACAAGCCCTTAACATGTCTTCTAGTATTTGATTTGTTCTTTCTATTTAACCTCCTGTCTCAGGATGATAGGCTGTGCTGAAATCTAACTTTGAACCAAGTGCTTCATGCAATTGCTTCCAAAATGCTGAAGTAAACACTGATCCCCTATCAGTTTCGATCTTTTAGGGTACTCCATGCTTACTTACTATCTCTTTGATGTAAACTTCTACTAACTTCTCGGCATTATCTTTTTGATTTACCAGAATAAAATGTGCACTTTTAGTGAGTCTGTCCACAATTACCCATACCATATCCTTCCTTTTCGGTGTCATGGGCAGTCCTGTGATGAAGTCGATACCTATTTCCTCCCACGTCCACTCAGGAATTTCCAAAGGTTGTAATGGTCCTGCTGGACTTTGATGTTCAGCCTTCACCCTTTGGCAAGTATGACATTCTGATACATATTTAGCAATGTCCCTTTTCATGTTATTCCACCAGAACAGTTCTTTCAAATCCATATACATCTTAGTACTTCCTGGATGTATAGAGTACGGTGTTTCATGTGCTTCTCTGAGTATGACATCATGAATCTCAGTCACATCTGGAACACAAAGACGGTCTTGAAACCATAAGGACTCATAATCTCCAAGGAGAAAATCTGATTTTTGCCCTTGAGATATCCTCCGAATTTCCTCAGCAATAAAAGGATCTTCAGCTTGATGTCTAAAAATTCCATGCTTAAGATCACTGTCCTGCTCTGCAACTACCTGCATAGTAGCTAATCCTCCAAGAACCCTTGTTCTAATGAATCGAAGCTCTAATCTTTCGAAGTCCATTTGTAACTCTTTTGGTAGCTCCTGATTGCTAGGCTGAATATCTGCACTCTTTTTGCTTAAAGCATCAACTACCACATTTGCTTTCCCTGGGGTATAGTTGATTGTTAAATCATAATCTTTGATTAGTTCCAACCAACGCTTTTGTCTCATATTCAATTCCCTTTGAGTGAAGAAATATTTGAGACTTTTATGGTCAGTGTATAACTCACATCTGGCTCCATATAGAAAATGCCGCCATCCTTTTAGCGCAAAAACCATTGCTGCTAACTCTAAATCATAAGTTGGATAGTTGACTTCATGTGGTTTTAGTTGTCTTGAACCATAAGCAATGACTTTTCGATCTTGCATTAATACACAACCCAAACCTTCTTTAGATGCATCACAATATATTGTGAAGTCCTTCCCTATTTCAGGAACTGATAAGATTGGAGCTATGGTTAACCTGGTCTTCAACTCCTAAAAACTTGCTTCACACTTCTCATCCCAATTGAATGGTGTATTCTTTCTTAACAATTTGGTCATTGGTCCATCTATTTTGGAGAAACCTTCAATGCATCTCCGGTAATAACCAGCCATTCCTAAGAAACCTCGAATCGGCTTCACATTAGTTGGTGCACTCCACTCTAATACTGACTGAAATTTAGATGGATTTATAGAAATTCCATCCTTACTAATCACATGACCAAGGAATTCTACCTCTTCTAGCCAAAATTCACACTTACTGAACTTAGCATAAAGTTTATGTTCCCTTAGTGTCTGCAATGCTATTCTCAAATGATCAGCATGTTCTTCCTTATCCTTGGAATATATTAGAATATCAGCGATAAAAACTATGACGAACTTATCCAAATATGGCATGAAGATTTTGTTCATCAGATTCATGAATATTGCTGGTGCATTGGTTAAACCAAATGGTACTACCAGATACTCATGGTGTCCATATCTTGAGACAAATGCTGTCTTTAGAACATCTTCCGGTTTGATTTTTATTTGATGGTATCTAGATCTTAAGTCGATCTTTGAGAATACTCCGGCTTCTTTTACTTGATCAAACAAATCTTGGATCCTTGGTAAAGGATACTTATTCATGATAGTAAAGTTGTTCAGATTTCTATAATCTCCATACATCCTTCTCCCACCATCTCTCTTATCCACAAAGATTACTAGTGTTCCCCATGGAGATACACTTTCCTAAATAAATCCTTTTCTAGCTAACTCATCAATTTGCTCTTTGAGTTCTTTTAACTCTTTGGGTCCCATCTTATATGGTGCTTGAGCTATTGGTGCTGTACCAGGAATTAGATCACTAGTAAACTCTATCTCCCGATCTGGTGGCATTCCTGGTAGCTCTGCTGGAAAAACATCTTGAAACTCATTTACTATAGGAATATCTTCCAATTTGACCTCTCTCATCGAGTTCAACTGCAGATCCACCATAATATGACTGTGCTTATCTGCTTGGTAAACTATCCTTGCTCCACTTGGAGTTTTGATTGAGACAGTTTTCTCCTCACAATTTATCTGAGCTCTGTGTTCCATCATCTAGTCCATCCCCAGCACTACTGCAATTCCCTTCGAAGGAATCACATAAAGGTCTGCAAAGTATGTACAACCATAGATTGATATAACCTGATCTTGTTTGATGTGGCGTACAGTCACATTTCCCCTTGCCGTAACTACGGTCATATGTTTTTCTAACGTTGCCCTTCTAATCTCGAATTTATCACAGAATTCTTTAGAAATGAATGAATTAGTTGCACCAGTATCAAATAGAACTTTGCCGGGATTGGTAAGGATATTGAGCGTACCTATCACGGCATGCTCCGAATTATCCACCTCCTCGAGAGTTGCACAGTTCAGTTTCCCGGTAGGTATGTTCCTCTTGCCATTATTTCCTCCTTTATTGGGTTGTCCATTTCCTCCACTGGTTTGTCCTCCTCCCTTGGTAGGCCAACCTCCTGGTGGTTTGCTCGGACAATCGGGCTTGATATGCCCCTTCTGACCACAACCGTAACAGATCACTACAGGCTTTTTACATTCCCTCTGGAAATGCCCTAGAATTCCACAATTGTTACAAATAACATTCCTTCTTGGATTAGATTGATTTCCACCACTTCCCTTATTATTGTTATTGTTATTGTTGCCATAGTTCTTATTCTGAGGTTTGAACTCCACATTGGGTTTAGGTTTGCTTGCCTGAATTCTCTTGGTTTCCTTCTTGGATCTCTTCCTCCTTTCCTCTTGGACATTCTTATAATCATCTTCGAAAGTAATGGCTGCATCCAACAACTGCTGATAAGTTTGCTTATTAGCTAACCTTATCTGCATTTTCACAAATGGGTTTAACCCACGCAGAAAACGCTTCTTCCGCTTCTCTTCAGTGTTAACATCCTCCTCAGCATAGCGAGACAGTTGACTAAAATCCCGGATATACTTCATGACACTAGTATATCCCTGTTGAAGCTCCTCAAATTCTCTCCGCTTCAACTCCATAACACTCTTCGAAACATGATGTTCATGGAATCTCTGCTTGAACTCCTCCCAGGTGAATTCCCTTCCTGGTTATTGCATAGCCAACTGATTCTCCCACCATGATGATGCAGGTCCAGTCAGAAGATGAGTTGCATACCTCAATTTCTCTTCATCATTGCAACCTACAGTTTTCAGCTTCCTTTCTGTATCTGCTAACCAATCTTTTGCATCCATTGGTTCAGGAGCTGATGCAAAAGATAACGGCCTTGCATTCTAGAAGTCAGATAGACTCACTCCTACACCTTCAGGTGCCCTCTGATTTGCTCGTCCTAGCAACTCCTCCATGAACTTGTTCTGGTTCTCTTGCATCATTTGCATGCACTACATAAAGTTCTGTCCATTAACGGCCTCATTGGTGGTGGTGGTGGCAATGATCCCTGATTTGCTGCATCTGCATCGGCCTTCTCCTTGGCCTCTCGCTCCATCCGCTCCTGCTCAGTTTCGATTTCTACACCCGTATCCATGACCCTCTAGTCCTACAACATAAAGCGAATACTCATAATTACATCATGCACATGTGTTCTGAGCTCGACTTTACGCACAGAACCATTCACACAATGAAGATCCAAAGAAAATCCAAATATGCATTTCACATATTATACATAATAATATAATAATACGAAGTCATTACAACATATACGATATAGGTATAATCACAACACTACCTTATTCATCTAACTATCTTCTTTCTTGAGGTACAATACACGGTTCATGATACCGCTAACTAGTTGCCTACTTCTAGTAGTAACTACGCTCATCATACATGTCTGATGTCCAACCATGATGACGTGTTGTTCGTTGCACAGTTTGTGGAAAAAATGGCCTTCTAGAAGGAACATAATTAGTATCTGAAGTGTCAGGACTGGAGTTATTACTCAATCTGAGCGCATTGACTCCCTCCAGCTCTGCTGAAAAGTCTTCAGAAACATATTCAACATTATCTCCCGCTTGCATCTCCTGAGCTTCATTCCTTGAGTTGTCAACAGGATACGCAGATCCTGCTGCTTCCCAGGTGCTCCTTTAGGCAAGATAGTTAAACACTGGATAATGTATATTCCCTGGGTTTTGAGAAGATGTTGATGATTCAAACACTCTCTCCTCAGGATCTTCTTCTTCATCCTGATTATCTATCGACATGGCATTTCTACTACTGTTACTAGGGTTAATTCTTGCACCCATCCAACTAGATTGTCCAACATTTCTGTCAGAACCATCTGTGGACATCTGATTTTCATGAGATCCTTCATATGATACCCTTCTCCAACCATCAGAATTCTCAATAGGAAGTTCTGAATCAGAACCATCCTGTGAACCCTGTGGTACTGCATACCTCGTATCCATAGTAGGATGATGTATAGGTTCAGGTCTTGGTGAATAAGTATATGGTATAAAAGATTCAGGATCTATAGGTATATCCTAGGTATTGCACTACTACTGCTTGCTTCTTTCTCCAACTAGAATGCTAACTAATTCCTCCTTTCCGGATCAGTTAGATCCTCTAACATGTCATTTTTATCTTCGACAATCACTTGATGTGTCTTATAAAAAGACGCAACGAGTGTTCGGTATCTATCCATAAACTTGGAAGCTAACTTAGGATGCTTCTTAACCAAAGTAAGATGATCCGGTATAGGCTCCGAGTCTATAGAATCATGAGGTATCACAAAAAAATTGCTACCTTCTAACTCCTTGGCTTTATGCTCCCAGATATTAGCTATCGCCTCCACAACAGTAACATGATATGCTGCTAAGTGACTCCTACCTTCACCTATAGGTTGATCGTGATACAATCCAAGCTCCTCTGGAAGTTGGATACTCACACGATACTTGGATAACATCCGGCCATCATAGTAGGTTATAGGGTTCACTGGAATTCTAGTTGGACAACTAAAGATCTTTAAAAGTTGATGAAGTTGGTCTGTGAATGATCCTTGATAATCATCAAGAGTTTCCTATTTCCTTACCAAAGTCTATTTTGGAAACTTTGGTGCCATAGCTCTGTATATCAGAAAAATAATTTTGATTAGTAACCAATAATATATTGCATCATAACATAGAATTATCGCATTAAAACATATAACGGAATATTGTCATTTGAATATCCATTATATTACTTTTAGAGAATTCTTTATCATTGCTAAACTTTCCTACAGGTAATACCCTTTACTAGGTTTCTAACCTAAGGTCAAAGAAATTTGCTCTGATACCAACTGCGGTGACCCAGCATACCACTTCATGTGTATTACACTATAGTCGTTGACATGACACCCACAGAACACTGTTCCATAAATATCACATCCCTCAGAGTGGTACAACAGAAACATTGCGGGTCCATATTACAAACATTCACACATTATTATTATTACAATACCAGAAGTTCAAGACTTCAAAAGGTTTCAACTTACAAACCAAAATATAAAGTGTTTCAGCGGAATTTAAAAGTATCAACTCCGACTAGGAGTTGAGCTCAGCAGCTTATTCTATAGAGTTCATGCTGCTCGGCTCCATTAGTTACTACTAACTAGGATACTTAGTTGGACTCATTATTGTCAACACCATAGCGGATTTCGTAATCCACTCCTTCAACACCTCCTGACAGGTCAGGTTCCTCGTAGAACACATCTTCTTAACATTCAGCTGCATACATTAGCACGTCTTAGGGATCCTTAGAGTTAAGCAAGGTATCAAAGAAAAGGATGAGTAACAGCGTTACCCAACAAGTTCATTATATGCAAGGTGGAAAGTTTGATGCTCTAACTACCACCTTGGATTATAAATCCTTGGCACTATGCACTTTTTGTAAATCTTTCTTGAAAATTTTATTTTATTAAGAAATTCTATGACCATCAGCCTTCACAGGTTGACCAGAACTTTCATGGAGTTTCTTTCCTTCTGCGTTCATAGCTCCTTCCTGTAACAAGGAGTAACAAGTTACAATTCTTACACTCTGCAGAGGTGCGTTACTTTACCCATGAGAGATCAACTCCTTGTTGCACAACTGGGCGTACTTTCCCGTCCACAATTTCATGATGTGGGGCCTAGTAGTTGGTCCAAGCCAATCACTGCCCCCCTTGTGACCTCACATGCCTCCTTGGTGTACACCATGCCCACATAATGAATTACGACAATGGTTTGTACAAACCATTAGATGCCAGAACTATCATGGGACGATGAGGGTTCCCACCCATATGCTGCATATCCTCTACGAATTACCAATTAATATGCACGCTACGAGGATAATAGCCACGACCTGCACACCCGGCTTCATGCGAGAGGAAGAAGATACAACTGACTTCTCCGTCCCGTTCCAAATCTCATGGCTAACACGTAATATACGGCGCTAGATTCATTGATGTTAGGGGTTATTAAGTCCCTAATTGATCATCATTATTGCAATTGGAACCCTAAGTTCTATTGCTCCATTATATCATCACTTAGGATGATATCTAAGATTTCTTTAATTGTGAAAATAATATTTTATTTCTTTGGAGTATATATGATAACACACAATTTTCAAATACTTTGATAAAGACTCTTCAAAGGATATGAGCAAGTGATGAACTTGCCTTGTGATGGCAAGGTAGTGAAGTCTGATGCTTGCACTGGACCTTGAGCTCTATGTCTACAAAAACATCATTATTGCCCGGTAAGGACAATATTTAAAGAAGCAAAATGTTTATGCAAAGTAATGTAATGCATCTTTTAACTTGATATGCATTCTCCCCATTATTATAAAAATTCTTTTTAATAATAAAGGATTTCTAAATATTAAATTTTTAATATTTATAATAGAATATTGTATTCTTTTATTTTGTTTCACTTTTATTTGAATTTTATTGATTTAATAATTCCTTTAAGAATTATCACTTAAATATCAAAAAAATTTATTAAATATTTGTTTAGTATTTTTTCTAAAATACTATAATATTAATATATATAATGAAAATGATTTTTATTTATTTTTATCATCTTTCAATAATTTTGTAAAATTCCATAAGGAATATATAAATTACAAAATTCTTAATGAAATTTATATGTCTAAAATTTTATCTCTTAATTTATTTGGATAGTTTGGATTATTGTGAATCCAAAATTATTTTATTTATAATTTTTGGACTTTTATTTATTTTCTTGAGTTTATTTAAGTTCAGGGGCATTTTGGTCTTTTCCTATTTATTAAAAACAGACTCTAAATGATTTGGGCTGGCCTTTTGGGTTTAATGGGCCCTTGTGGCCCAGTAGGGCAAAGACAAAACAACAACCCGAAGGGTTTTCGTCCCACCCATCCCAACACTCCTTGTCTCTCACTCGAGCTCACCCCTCTCCTTCTCCTTCCCTGACCCCGTGGTCGGTGGTGTCGCCGCTGGCGATTCCCGCCGTTGTGGTCCGCCCTGGCTGCCATCGTGGTGCAGGAAGAGGTTGTCGACCCCGCTCTTCCCTCCTGTCCAACTGGATTTGGACTTGGAGCCCTCCTGCGACCAGATCGATGCCGTCCCGAACCCTAGGGTTTGGGGTTGGCGTTGATCCTGGCGCCGCCGCTGCTGTCATGTGCCATGGTGATGTTCCTCACCTCCAGGCGTGGCTACGGTTACCGCCGTGGCACTGTATGGTTCGCAGCGCCCCCTTTGGGGTGCTCCCCGTGCCGCCATGGTCGTCGGCCCCTCTGCGTCCTCTTCTAATCTACAGCGAGGACCTTCGGTGAGAGGTTCCTCTCCCTCTCATGCACTCTATGCTAGTCCAACCTATACTAGATATTCGTAGTGACCTTCCTGGTGATTGTCTGGTCCTGATTAGGGTTCTTGGTTCTGTTTAGGGTTCATACCCTTCTGTTGATTAAGTAATTGATGAATTGGATCATGGGTTAATGATCCCTGAACCTGTTAAGTGGTGACTAGCTGTGGCTTACTGCTGATGATTCCATGGTTAAATTTCATATGATTCAGATGATATAGTTGCTCTAAAACAATACTTGGTAAAGCTAGTGGTTTTGATAACTTACCACTGTCATTACTTGGTTAAACAGTGAGTATGGTGTGATGAAGTTACTGTCTTAGTACTGTTGGCTTGAGAATTCATGTATAAATTGAGATCAAAATGGTCTCTTACAATGAAGACATATATATATATATATATGAATATCTTGTTTATGATTCCTGTGTTTAAGAACAGCAAAATGATTTATAATTGGTCGATTATATCTGTGAAGATTGGATGCTTAACCTTCTTAGTTTAGAACTGTTCTTGTGACACCATCCTTGTATGGCACACAAGACTAGATTCTTTTACTTGGTGTGGTTTTATTCAAGCTTAAGATTTGGCTTGGCATGATAGATAAGTGAAATCCTCTTTCCTTGTATCCCTAGAACCAATGATGTTGGTCTGAGGTTTAGGGATTTAGACCTCTATCTTGTTGATTCACATGGATTAATTCTGGTAGTGATACCAGCTACTATTGCTTGAATCAAAGTTGGGGAAAGATGCTTGTAAGCTTGATAACTTATATAGATCCATAATATTAAATTCTAAGGTGCTACTCTAGTCTTAGAGATGTGCCTAGAATTTTAAATCTTAGCTATGTTCATTCTTGAATTGAAATATAGCTTGATAGCTAAATCAATGATGTTGTTCTGAGATTTAGTTGGATCCTTATACTTTTCTGTTTGCTTTTAGAATTATAACCTCAATGATGGATTCACCCCACTTGGGTGCTTTCTGAGAGTTTGAATAAGAGTTAGATCATGTATGTTTGTCTAATCTTAGACAGATAGATCATTTGATGGTCTATTTACTCACCACTGTCACTTGATGTTGTGGTTGCTAGTGGTTGATCTTGTGGTAGCTTGATCTGGTGCTCCCCTGGTATTTCCAGCTCTTGGCTTGTCCTTGATCTAGCCCATCATGTCCTAATCCTGATTGCTTGATCTTGGTCTTGATATCCACCTGATCTACCCCCTCCTTATGTCACCATCTTGGTGATGTGATCCTGGGCTTTGGTTGGTTTGATCTAGCTTGGATTCGCTTGGTTTAGCTGCTGGCTGCTGTGCTTAGTGTGTAAAAGCAATGGAATGGTGTGGGGATTGGTTTCCCACGGCTGTGTTGATGGTTTTGTTTGGTTGAGCTCCTACTGTGGTGTTGACAGCACACACCATGCAGTTTGGTGTGTGTGCTGCTTGTGTGCATGCTACATAGTTGTGGATATGTTCTGAATTTTGAAAGTTACTTTCATCTGGTTACTTCTACCTGGCTGGTGAAACTTGCCCCTCCTTGCCGTTATTTGACTTATGGCTTAAAATTATGAAAGATACATTCTTTCAGATTGGTGAAACTTGCCCCTTATATACTCAATGATGAGAAGTGAACAGTGCACTTCACTATCAACTTCTGAGAGTAAAAATAATTCTAATCCTAACCTTCTTTTTCTTTTATGTTTATTTTTATTTTGCAGGAACCAGATTTGAAGATCAAGACTTTAGTTTAGGTTTTTATTTTTCTTTATAGATTAGTCACTTGTAATAACTATCATATTCAATTGTAATCTTTAATTTATTATTTTGTACTCTTTATTTTTATTCTTTTGTAATAAGGATTATACTATTATCAATAAAGAAATATTATTATTTATTTATTTACTATTGTAAAGATTGTGAATGATTCTCATAAGTTACATTTTTGTAACTTATTTATTGAATAAAATTATGAAATGGATATTCATATTCTTAATTTCTCTATTTATATAAGGTTTGAGTTATTATTGGTTAACTCTTAATTAAATCAAAGATTCAAACATCATTCAAAAATCCTTTTGAATTATAATTCAAACACTCAAGTTTTTTAAACTCAAATTTCATGTCTCAAAACACATAAGTCCATCAAGATCATCTCAAAGTCTATAAAATTCATCCTTTAAGACTATATCTAATCTTAAAGTATGAAAGAAACTTTGATCACTTTAGGTTTTTATTTGGCGAAAAATTTACACACATTTTCTCAGATGAATGCATGCAACATCTTAAATTCCTAAATCTACCATTCGTTAGTTCCTAAATGCTGGGATGTTACAAGAGGGCACAGCGAGGAGGCTCTCTCAACTCTAATATCCTAGCATACACCACGCTAAATCCAATCTGCACACCCTTGTAACCTTCGGTTTTGCCTTCAATCAAGAACAGACAAGTAGGAGTAGGGTTTTCCCTCCAGGGGCCTAAACCTGGGTAAACCTCGTGTCCCCTATTCCGAATCTGTTAGCCTTTCCGCAATTTCCAGCGTACCCTCCTTCTCCAAAACCCAAGTCCATAACAATGGGCATTGACGAGTCAAACCCTCGTCAATTGGCGCCGTCTGTGGGAACTAGGGTTGCTAATTGTGCGATCGTGACATCCCCATCCACCATGAACTTCGACTCCTCTGCTGCGGAGAACCACCTCCTCTTCGGCACCATCGATTTCATAGTCCACTCACCCGCAACCTGCCAGGATTTTGATTTCGTGGGAGACGGAGCCGACGTGATGCTTGGGAGCCTATGCTTCTAGGTAGTCAAGATTGGCACCATACTCCTCCTAGAGCGAGTGGAACCTCCGGCAATCACGCCTGCTTGGTGTGCAACCATCCATGATGGTAATGTTGACAACAGAGCCGAACCAATGGCCTCCCTCTCAATCCGCAGGCTGCCAACGATAGAAACAGAGTCAAACGCCCACCCCCGGCCAATCATGTGACACCCTCGAGATCAGGGCTAGAAAAATCCCAAACCTCCGTCTGACATAAGCCTAACATAGAGCTCGAGGATATCCAGTGAGAGAATTGATAACACAATAGTGACCCTACGACACAAAAATTATTACAGCAAGATCATAAATGAGCAAAGAACCAAAATATTACAAGAAGAGGTCACCAACCACAAACATCAAACAATGGAAGGAAAATTATGCTATTATGTATAGCAAAATTAACAAATGGCCTAAGAGGTCTAAAGCATAACGATGACGTCCCAGCCCACTGATTCTAGGCTATCGGCCAGGAACCCCAAGCTACTCGTCGATGTCGATGTCGTACCAGACTCGTCTTCAGGGGAATACTTACTCTGCTACAAAAGTATCAAAAAAGCAAGGGTGAGTGCATAGTGTACCAGCAAGACTTATGGCTGGTGTAGCTGTTTTTGCATAAAACTATCTTTGTTTATAAAACTAGAGGGAGTAGAAGGTTGTCTGATCGGAATATTTAAAAATGGGATAAGAGAGCGACATCTCCAAAGTATTGATCATCATATATTTTGATATCCACCAAGTAATCACCATCTACCAACTACGATCACCCCCTCATACCAATGAGGAAGCATCCTTAAGCACACATTGATCTGCCGAGTTTTACGATTAGGTTCAAGTTCTCTATGATCATCATGTCCATTCCCATGTCATCCATAACCGCGGACATTTTCTTTTTGAAATGATTAATACCCTGCAGGGTTATACAACTTTACCCATACGTACTAACCGACTCTTAATGCTACATGATTAGCACTCTACCTTGGAAGGCCGATAGAGGGTGGTTAGACACGACCTTTACCTCGCTTTCGCTGAGACCATGAGTCACGCCCTAAGGATGGTTCCGCTGTAATGGGTCAAATCTCGCAGTCGCTCCTCAGATATGTGAGGCGAGGTTGGTTTACCAGGGGATCCATCGACCCCAAGCAACCTGGTCCATGCTTCCCTACCTGTTATGATGCACCTTCACCCGCCAAATCTTTCAAAACATTTTCTATGTGTATGTCGAGTGGAACATCCGAACTATGTGACTCATGGAATCTACTATGCAAGGTAGTCAATCGAGGGGTTCCCAAGCCCCGTGTGGTTCTACGCTCGTCTTGGTTCAAGAGGCAAGAACTCGGGTCCTATTGGTGGCGAGCATGGGAATACAAAAACCACATCCACTGTGGCCTCCCAAACAAACCTTAGCATGCTTAGCTTTTACCACTGATCTCATATTATCACGTTCTCCTGTCATACTAGATTCTCTGCATCTGATACAATACCTAGATGAACCAGCACTGACAGCTAAGCATGGCTAAGCAAGACACAGATATAAGCTCTAGCAATGCACACAAGGAGTGGATCAGGTAATATAAGCTCAAAGGGAGTAATGCAATAGATAGGATACTCTACCTATCGATAAAAGACCACATTAGAATCGTATGCATCATGGAAGGTAATGAAATGCTTTCGAAATCATAGGATTATATCATACTGGGTATATGCTTGCCATTGACTGTTGATAATAGATAAATAGATCTTTGGAGGCCTTGGTCTTGAATTGATTATAGTTGGTCAAGTATTGTTCTTCGGTCTTCGATGGTGTTGATCACGATCTCGATATCTTATTCTACCGTGAAAATCCAAATACCAGAAAGAAAGGGAAACAATCAACACATGGCATCGATGCAATGTTCAATCAAGTATGATGATATGACAAGTTAACTAGTATTGAAATATATCCCTAGGGCATGCTCGATAATTTTAACGGGGTTACGAGGGGTGAAAACCCTAGAATAGGAGAACCCTCGGAATCACCTATGGGGAATCATTTGTTCATATATTTAAACTTGTCATTTAAGTTGCTTAGCAATGCATGATTATAGCCTTGACAGATAGATCACATTTTTCTGAACATTTTGATATATTATTTCATATTTTTCTGACTTAAAATGAATCACTTATGATTTTTCTCAATTTTAAATCCATTTTAAATCCTTTTGAGTATTATAAAAAGAATTACATTTTGGATAACCTTTAGTAATTTCAATAAATATAAATCATTCCTAAAAATGTTTATTTGACTTAAAACAAGGACCCACCTGTCAGCATTTATTAAATACAGAAAAAAATTATAGAAATTATAAAAGAAAAGGAAAATGAGTTATTGCACATGATGGCATCATGTTGACGCCAGGCATGAGCAATCCTTGCAGATCATCAATCGATCGATCTGGAGCTTGTGATGATGTGTCGTTGGAATCGTTGGAGAGAGAGGGTTGAGGAGAGTCAGAAAGTGGCGGCGCCATCCATAAATCGTCACCGGAATAGGAGCACGGTGGCGTCTAGCAGCAGTGGCAGGCACACGTCATGGGGGTCGATTTTGGAAGCAATCGAAGAAGGAAATAACACCAGGAGAATCCGAAGCTCACCTAGATGCTTACTTGGGGGTCTGCGAGCTCGAGAAGGCCGAAAAACAGCGATTGACGATGATGATGGCGGGCGGAGATTGGGAACGAGATGACGATTGAGGCGGCCGTGGGCACTCCGGCTTCCATGGAGTAGCTATGGAGAACGAGGGTAGCGAGGGGAGATCGACGGTGACCTTGGTTGATCCTGGGGCGACCGAAGACGGCAAGGCACCGGCGAGGTCTGCAGCTAGGGTTTTAGCCGAGAGAATAATTGGGGAAAAGAGGGGATTATGGTTCGTCCGAGCGCCGACAGGGATACTTGTAGACGTGGAGATGTTCGGTAGCGAGCATCCTGGTGCAGACGGGCATTGCGGCGACGATGGACGGCTGGCATAGCACCAGCGAGCAGCTTGCTCGTCGTCGTTGAAGATGACAACGCGAGGGAGTAGGACAAACCGGTATGGGCCCCGGCTGGGCTAGTTTGGGTCAGGAATGGGCCATAGGAAAGGTCGGTGGGGGTGAGGGAGAGCTGGGCTGCGGCCTGCTAGGGTTAGCTGGCTCCATTTTTTTAAACAAAACCTTTTTCATTTTCTGTTTTCATTTCTCTTTGGTAATTTCAAATACAAAACTGTTTTGGGTATTTCAAAAATACCAGAGGCTATATGAAAGTATAGAAATATTGCAGGGGCCCTTTTATACTAATTTGGGCTCCACAATTTTAGTGGTTTTCGAAATTATGGAAACCATTTGAATGTATTTGAGAGGAAGAGGAAGCTAGGGTTTAGGGTTTCATTAATTTTACTTTGCATGCATTTTAAAATATGATGCTCATGAATGCGCAAACGAAGCCTAAATAGTATTTAAGTAAAACTGGGGTGTTACAAATCCCAACAGGAATGGGCCACACGAGGCTGTTAACGATGGCAGTCGCAATCGTCAAGAGATCCATCTCAATGATGTTCAGTGGGAAAGAGTCCAGGAGGCCATGCGAGCTACCAATCCTTTTCCAATACATGCCTCTCGGGACATGATGATGGGCTATCACTGGCTCCTCGTAAAGGAGCACAATCGACAAGTCGAGCAGCACAAGGAACTTGAACATCGCAGGCGAGCGGCTGACAAATCAAGCATGTGAAGAGCTATGCTCTCCTTCGCCAACAAATCCTCCTCGAAAGGCTACAACAGCCACAAGCACCGCTCCCGGCTGGAGAACATGGACCCCGATGCTAGACGCGAGGCCACCAAGGCACTCGACTTGTCCTTCATGTCGATGGACTCGCAGGGCAACATCATGCCCAAAACACCGCAGGCCGCGGTCATGGCAGCCATTACATACCTGGCAGCAAAACCGCCACCGGCTAGGGACCTAGACACACAATCCACAAATATGCGATTGCGGGCCTCGGGCTCGTGGGAGCTGCATTACTCGGAGAAATGACCCTGGAGCCGAAGAAAAAGGCTGCGGTAAAATTCACCAGAAGCCGCACACCCTCATCTAACGAGGATGAGTATGACCTGTCGCGGCGTCGTCGTAGCCCGCGATGAAGTAGCCACAACTATGAAGTCGATGTCGAGCTCACGCAGCGCAAGATCGACAAGTCACGTGCAAAACGTGCGTGATCCAAAGAGTCTGAGAAGTAATACATGGAGCTATGCGGTGCCAGGTGCTTCAGCAGAGACATCCAGCAATCCCGAATGTCCAAAGGCTTCAAACTCCCTTCGGACAATCCCAAGTTTGATGGATTGTAGGAGCCGAAGATTTGGTTGTATGACCATGTGTCACCAGTAAAGTTGCATGGCGGAAACAGAAACACGGCCATGCAATGCCTTTAGCTGCAGCTGAAGGGCGCGGCCAGGGCCTGGCTCAATAGTCTTCCCTCCGGATCCACCCGCAGCTGGGAAGAGCTAGTATATAGCTTCATCTACAACTTGAAAGGCACCTGCAAGATGCCTGCCTCAATCGAAGAGTTGTGTGCTAGTTGCCAACGCTCCAGCGAGTCGATCCGCTCCTACGTGCAGTGCTGGTCCATAATCAAGAACTCTGCCAAGAACATCTTGGAGGAGAGGGAAAACGACGCCTTTAATGGTGGTGTGAGGCCCCAAGAGCTCAAGGAGGATCTAGTTTGGGTCAAGCCTAAGACCATCACCATCTAATGGACATCGCCAACCAGTGGGCAGATGGCGAGGATGCCGTCAACCGCAATCGTCGGATGACGAAGATGATCTTGTCCATAGACGCGACCGCTGAGGAAAGAGAAGGGCGCGCATCTACGATGATTATGAAGAAATTGACATGGTCGTGGCTGGCTACGCCAAACGCCGTGGCGACGGCAACTACAGCAGCGGCTATCATGATAGCAGGAAGCCCACTCAGTCCTGGCAACGCCGTAACAGGGACGATGAGCCCTTCCCACTCGACAAACTATCGGGTCCCTATACCATCAACTTCTATATCGACAGGCAGGATGGCAAGAGGAAGGCCATCAACCTACTCAAGGACTACAGGGAATTCCAAAAGCTCCATGAAGGATATGCCCAGATGCGGCACGAGGCAAAGAATCAAGGGTTTGTCCCAGCCCCAGGAGTTGTCGCATATGGTGCCCCACCTCCCCATGTTGCGAATCTATTAGCCATTCCACGATTTCCAGCATCCCCTCCTTCTCCAAAACCCAAGTCCATAACAATGGGCATTAACGAGTCGAACCCTCACCAGCCACTTTTGCACCCACAACAAGCTGTTGGTGCACAAGATCCTTCTCGATGTCTATGCTCTGAAACTTCCCTAGCAGCCCCAGTAAACTAGATCGAGCCGCATCCAGGGGGAGCATGGCAGCCCAGATGGATGCGAGTGACGATCTTGCATGCTTAAACACCTAAAGCGCCTCATGAACATGGTCCTGCACTATTGCGACCATGGTTGCTTGGTAGTGGTCCATCCAGAATAATCCTCTAGCCTCCAACTCCTGTTGGGTGAGGCAGTTGAGCCAGATAGCAACACGCTATTTATCTTCCCATGAAAGAAGATTGACAACTAAAAAATAGAAACATCTCAAAAGCCACAAACAACGGACGTAGCTGCAAAATAAGAAAAAGGCACCTGGCTGCCACTTACACTAAAGCTGTTCGCCAATCTGCCGAAACTCTTCGAGGACATACTCTTCTCTCGCAATACCCTGCTCCGTCTTGGATTTCCACACATCTGCGTGGCCACAGATGACAAGGACGTCTCTCTCCAAACTTCGTATGCGATCTTGCAGTAAGGGAAGCTTTGATGCTTCATTTGTTGCCGGCTAGGCAACAGCCAAAGGAATCGACGAAATCGCCGATGCAACATTCTAAGGGCCCTAAGAGGCGCACATGTTACAAAATATAAGGACAAAAAGCACCAGAAATAATAGAAGACAAAGGCATATATCCACATGTGGAACCACTACGTCGTAACCTGCAAAGTCAATCAGTACAAAATATTACAAGAACTATGGCAAAAGCATGACAATTCTACGCGGGCAATTAAGAAGCAGACGAACTTCAAGGATGCGTCACATCCGACGCAGCGCTAGGCTTGTCGGCTTGTGTCGTAGCCACCTTGTTTTTCTCAATGGCATAATTGGCCAACAGCTCAATAGGGCGAGGGTCGTAGTGCTTGCAGTGTGAAGCGAAGGGGGAGAAGGCTACCTTATCACCATCCGCATCGACTGGTATCCTGGAAGTGTCCTGGTTCAGGTCTAGTTGTATGCCTGCTGCCAATGCCATCACCGGGCCAAGGGTAGCACCTGCACCTTTCTAGGTCTTCTTATACTCTACAGGTGCATCTCCCGCTAGGTCCTCCGCCAGAGAATCGACATCGGGAAGGTCCGCGCCCTTCGGGAAGATCTCCAGATAGAAGCGGCCGAGGATCCCTTTAGCCTTGGCCAAAGTATCTACGGTGGAGCTGCAACGGTCTTCGACCGCGGCAACTACATCCGCGAGAGGACCCCATGGTCCAGGACAGAGCGATCAAACGCAAATCCTATGGCATCTACAGATGTGTAAAATCATGCTTAGATCATAGCAAGGAAAAATTCCAAACAAGCTCGGATGGAAGTACTCAGGAAAATTCGAATGAACTACCAGACAACGCTTTCGCAGCAACCATCAACTACTCCGTCATTGCCTTCTCCCGCAAGGCAACGTCAGCCATAATCTTATCATCGTGCTCCTTGGCTTCCTGCTTGAAGATCTCGAGGGCCTCCACAACATCTTTTGCTTTGGTCTCTGGTTGGCTTCTGTCAACACCCGAATTTTTAATCCTAGATGCCTGTTATGCCATACATCGCAATCCTAGGATTACCATTTTTGCGAGACATAATAGATTGGATATCACAGTACATCATCCATTACAAACCATATGTAAGGTCTTACACAAATAAAGGATCTCATGATCTAGTCTTAATACAATTCAAGCAGCGGAACAACGTAATAATAACGATAGCGTGGGCGAAGCTCCATCTTCATGGTCACAGGCAATGCTGACAATGGGAGATGATCCTAGTTGTCATAACCCTCCTGCTATCTGTCTTTCGGATACTCCTCTTCATAGTCTGGCCACGGAAATAGACAGGGAGAAAGCCATGAGTACTCTTTCGGTACTCGCAAACTAATACTAACAAGTGAAGTGGTTTTGGAATAGGAAGTACTAAGCTCTAGGGTTATTTTGCAAAAAGCTAGGTTTATCTTAACTAAGTTCATAAGAAAAGAAAGCTAGTTGAAAGTTTTATAAAGCCTAAGGGGAAAACTTGAATTTCATGTCACAACTCTGTTGTGGTCAAGTCAAAGTCATAATTCATTTCACAAGTCATTTTGAAAACATCTGACGACGGAATAGTATGGCCACTCCAACTGTCCATAACCGCGGACGCGGCTATTCAAATAGTTTGACACTCTATAGATATTGTACACTTTCACCACAACATTCGATACATTCGTTAGGAACAATCCTAAATTCACCATACTCAGTATGCGGATAATCAATCCTAACCTCTCCATTACACGCACTAGTATAGGCACCTCTCCTGTGAGTTTGGCCTCCCAACCATGACCAACTGTCATCTTGGGTACTGCACAGGTGGACAATCTTCACAAGGTAGCCTCATCTCAAACCTTGGACGCAAGGGAACCCATACTAAGGTATATAAAATTCTAGTCAAGCCCTACCCAAATTTCGGGTATTGTGGTTGTACGGTAAAATTGGAATGGTGTCGCATCCAGATAACCATCAGTTTTGTAAAGGGCCAAGGCTCATGCCTTAACATTTTCATCATCAAAATCATTTGGTGTTTTGGAAACACATGCCAAAACATTTTAGTAGAACGAATCATCATTCTAAGGTTTTCATAACCATTTTCACCAAGTATTCCCATCTAAAGTTGATCAAGTTTTATGCTTAGCAGTAGCATCTACAAGTGTGGGTAAATACTAATGAGGGGTGGTAAACAAGTGTATCTTATCTAAGTTCAATCTCATGCCTTAGGGTGACATCAATATTATCTAACTTAGGCCAAGTTTTATGCTCTTTATACTACCTTCCAATATCCTTCTATTATCTACAAGTTACTAAGTAAACTCTAAGAGAAAGCTTTGATAAAGAAATAAAGTATTAAGCTTTGCAAGTAAAACTAGGATTGGGTATCATCAAATGTATCTAACCAAGCATGCTTAATGCATTGCATAGGTTATCTAACTTTCATAGTTGCAATTATTAGCTTGCATAATTGCAAGTATAAGCTTGTAAGGTTTAGCTTGGTCAGTTAATAGCTTGCCTTGTGCAGAGCACTGGTTGAAGTTCGCCTTGGCTTCTTCCTCGTAGTATCCTCCTTCCTCCTCATATCCTTGGTCGGTACTAGCATCTATAAATAAATACGAAGTACACAATCACCACACAATTCTTAACTACTCGATTTAACACACAAAGGTTCACACTAGATGATCTAGCGTTATCACTATTATCACAAATATTAAAGCACTTGTCTTATTTATTTCATTTTAGAAAAGTAATTTCTACTTATTTAAAAACTACTTAAGTTTTAATATTCTCCAACTCAAACATGGGATCATGTTGACACATGTCATCACCACACATTTCAGTACATGGGAATGTGATTTAAAGTGGTGTCACAATTTAATAAGGTTTAACCTTTTTATTTTAATTAAATAAAGTGACTAGAAATGCCTATGAGGCATTCTTTATTACTTGATCACTATTTCTGCAAGTAAACCATATATTTTTATATATTATGAAACGTATGGTTAAATATGATTTTTGAGAGTTGGAATCAACTCAAAATCCTTCATGGTTGAATTTGTAAAAATGTTTGAATGCAGAAAAGCTTCTGCCTTGTTATTTTTACCATAGGTGATATATAATTCTAAATGGTTTGAATCCAATGGGCTTGGATTAAGCACTCCAGTACCTTTCTAACAAAATTGGTTTCATGCATTTTGGTTCAGTGAATCGAGCTGGGTTGATTTTTGAATCTAGGTACAGAACTGAGTTTTGAAATTAAAAGAATAAACCTAAGTTTGAATTGCTGGGTCACGCGGGAGGTTTAACTGGGCCAGCCCACTATGCACAGCGTGCGCGGGCTGGTTAAGTGAGCGACCCCACTCGTCAGTGAGACAGCGAGTGGCGAAGTGGTATGGGGCGATTAGGGCCACACGATCTAACTCTAATCGAACGAATGAAGTTCATCGTCCACGTCAGGCAACACCGGCGAGACAGAACCCTAGCGCAGCCAGTGGGGGTTGTGGGAGGCTCACCGGGGATCCGGCGATGGTCGGCGATGGGGGCGAATGACGAAGTCGACAATGGAGATTCTCCTGGTACCGGCAGCTCCTCCTGGGGTGGCTCCAATCAACTGTGCCTCTCCTCCTCTGCAGCGGCGAACTCCAGTGAAATTCCGGCCACCTGGTGCTCGCCTTGCTCCGAGGGTGAGTGTGTGTTATCAGTAAGAGGTGGGGAGTGAGATGGTGTGAAGGGTTTGAGCTGGGAAGGCCTCTATTTATAGTGCCTGAAGGGGACCGACGGGCGCAGGCTGAGCTCGTCATGGTCGTCGACACAGTGTGCTAATGGCATGGGCTACGATAGGGGGCGGTGCGTTGCCTCCTGGCGAAGCTCAACAGCTTGATGGCGCGGCGTGGGGCGGTGAGAAACGGTCAGAACGTCGCAGCTCTCTGGGAGGCTTCGACGGTGATTTTAATGGTGCACAGCGTGCATGGTCCGCGCGGCGGCGAATGAGGTTGTCTGGCGGGGTGCAGGGGTGCTGGCGATCACGTACACAAGCGGCAAGGGCGGCGTGCGGTCTGTGGGATGGTGTCACGTGTGGCGCTCTGTTGCGCTCTCGGATCGCACACAGAGAGACTGGGCATTAGCTTGCCGTGTGGTCCAGGGACTGGCAAGGCTCGGGGCTTGGACAGGGGGTGGAGGTGGACGGTGGAGAGTGTCCCAGACAAGGTTGGCGAGGCTAGTGCTTCCTCTATCTTGCTGGCGACACGGGGGGTGGCAATGGTTCTCTCGGCATCGTCACCATTGATGGCTATGCTTGCTCACAGTGGTGTTAAAGCTAGTTAGATTAGTTTGATCATCTACTGAGAGTGTAGAGTGAGCTAGGAAGGGGACAAGGTTGGCCAAAATCACTTCTACCAATAGGGATTGATGTTTGTTTGTTTGTTGCTAACAAGGTGTTTGGTGAAATGGCCGCAAGAAATTCAAATTTGAATTTTGGATTCAAACTTGGTGGGTTTGCTAGGTACATACTAGGGAGTATCTGGTTAGTTGGATTGGTCAAGGGGAACTGGTTTGGTTGGGTTTTGAAAATGTGTGATCTTCACATATGATAAAGATTCAATTTTAAATTGTCATTTGAATGGGGTTGCCAAATGTTTCTGTAAGTTTGAAAGGTGGGCTTTGATTCATTTTTACTTGGTCTTGCAAGGGGTGAAAAGAAATGGAAAAGTTTCTGTTTGAAATCTTGGACTAGAAATAGTCAAAGTGGCCTAGTGAGCAATATTGGCAAAAATGACCATTTGCTTTATTTGTTTTGTTTTTTATTTTCTCTTGATTTGTTTCTGCTTGGAAATGTTTTAGATGATGTTGCTTTCAACTTTAAACCATTCATTGCTATTTAGGTTAATCACACAAGTCCATTTATGCATTCATTCAATCATCACATACACACATGCATTCATTTGGTTTTTATTTAATCAAAGTTTTTGTTAACCCTAATTTTAGTGATTAGAATTGATAATCAATGTTCAAAATTTTTGGGATGTTACAAACCTTCCCTCCTTACACAAAATCTCGTCCCGAGATTTGATAAAGAAGAAAAAAGGTTACCTAGGATTTGAAGAGATCGGGAAACTCCGTCCTCATGTGATCTTCTCGCTCCTAGGTAGCTTCTTCTTCAGTCTGGTTGCTCCACTAAATCTTGATAAACTTGATGATTCGGGTTCTGGTGGTCCTGAAAGCTTCCTCCAAAATACGGATGGGTACTTCAGGATATGTCAGGTCATCGTTGATCTCTCTGTTGCGGTGATCAATGTTCTTGAAAACTTCAGTCTTCTCCAGAACTTCAAGGCATTTGCGGAGTAACGATATATGAAACACATTGTGCACTGCTAACAATTCTTCCGGCAGTTCCAATTGATACGATACTTCTCCTTGACGATTTAGAATCTTGAAAGGTCCGATATATCTGGGGGCTAACTTTCCTTTGAGTTGGAAACGCTGCATTCCCTTCAAAGGCGAAACTTTGAGATACACAAAATCTCCAATATTGAAAGTGAGGTCTCGACGTTTCTTGTCGGGATAACTCTTCTGTCTTGACTGGGCGGTCTTGAGGTGCTCACGAATCTTGTGAACTTTTTCTTCTGCGTCTCGTAGGATGTCGGGTCCGAAAATCTGACTATCTCCTACTTCCGACCAATTCAAAGGGGTATGACACTTCCTTCCATACATGAACTCAAATGGGGCCATTTGCAAACTAGCTTGATAACTGTTGTTGTATGAAAATTCTGTGAAAGGCAGACAGTCTTCCCATTTAGATCCATATTCTATCACACATGCTCTCAACATATCTTTGAGTATTTGATTTACTGGCTCCGTTTGTCCATCAGTTTGAGGGAGATACGCTGTGCTGAAATCTAGCCGGGTTCCTAAACCTTCTTGGACTTTCCTCCAGAATCTCGAGGTAAACTGAGTTCCTCGATCCGACACTATATTATTGGGGACTCCATGCAAACTGACGATTCTAGCGATGTATAACTCTACTAGCTTCGAACTCTGGTATGTGGTCTTGACTGGTAAGAAATGGGATACTTTGGACAATCTGTCAACTATAACCTAAATAGAGTCATTTCCCCTACTAGAAGTAGGCAATCCGGTGAGAAAGTCCATTCCGACTGAGTCCCATTTCCATTCTGGAATCTGCAATGGTTGCAACAGTCCTGCAGGTCTTTGATGTCCCGCCTTAACTCTCTGACAAATATCACACTTGGCGATATAGCTTCCGATTTCTATCTTCATCTTATGCCACCAAAATTGCTCCTTCAATTCCTGATACATCTTTGTTCCTCCGGGGTGGATAGAATAAAGAGTATCATGGGCCTCCTTCAAAATAACTTCTTTCAACTCCAAATCTACTGGTACACAGAGACGTCCTTTGTACCACAAAACTCCTTCTTCATCCTCGGTGAATCCAGGTACTTTTCCTATACCGATACGACATTTGATTCCGTCGATACTAGCATTTCCTTTCTAAGACTCCTTGATCTGACTAATCCAAGTGGGTTGAAGTTCTATGCTAGCCAAAAATCCTTCACTTACCAATTCCATTCTGAAATCTTCCATCTCTTTGTGAAAACTTGGTTGCTCCTTTAGAATCATGGAGTTCAAGCGGCACAGCAATCTGCTAAGGGCATCTGCTACCACATTGGCTTTACCGGGGTGATAGTGAATGTCCAGATCATAGTCCTTGATCAGCTCAATCCATCTTCTTTGCCTCATATTCAGCTCCTTCTGCATGAATATATACTTCAGGCTCTTGTGATCCGAATAAATCTCACAACGATTACCCATAAGATAATGCCTCCATATCTTCAGGGCTAGAACTGCGGCTGCTAGTTCAAGGTCATGGGTAGGATAGTTCTATTCATGCTGCTTCAGTTGTCGGGATATATAAGATATAACTTTTCCTTCTTGCATCAACACACATCCGATACCGATCTTGGATGCATCACAATACACATAGGGCTTCGTGATATCCGGCATGATCAAGATTGGGGCTGAAATCAATCTCCTCTTAAGTTCCTGAAAACTAGCTTCACATTTGTCCGTCCATTCAAACTTCTTGTCCTTCTTCAGCAATTGGGTCATGGGTCTTGCGATACTCGAGAATCCTTCTACAAACTTGCGGTAGTATCCCGCTAATCCGAGAAATGCACGAACTTGGGTTTGTGTGGTTGGGGCTTGCCAATCTTCAACATCCTTCACCTTCGCAGGGTCAACGGCAATTCCTCCTGCTGATACAATGTGTCCGAGGAATCCTACCTCCTGTAACCAGAATTGACATTTGCTGAACTTGGCATACAACTGATGCTCCCTAAGAGTTCCAAGGATGGTTCTTAGGTGTAGCTCATGTTCTTCTTCTGATTTGGAATAAATCAGAATGTCATCGATGGAAACAACAACAAACTTATCCAGGAAGTCCAGAAAAATCTTATTCATGAGGTTCATGAAATAAGAGGGAGCATTGATTAATCAAAAAGACATGACAATATACTCATATAATACATATCTGGTGGTAAAGGCAGTCTTTGGAATATCCTCTGCGCGAATCTTGAGTTGATGATAGCCAGTTCTAAGATCAATCTTAGAAAACACATTGGCACCAGTCAACTGGTCAAACAGGTCTCCTATCTTTGGCAACGGGTACTTGTTCTTGATGGTGACATCATCCAACTTCTGATAATTCGTACACAAACGGTTACCTCCATCTTTCTTATCCACAAATAAAACAGGTGATCTCCATGGCGACGCACTTGGTTGAATCAATCCAATCTCCAGCATAGCATCCAGTTGCTTCTTCAGTTCCACTAGATCCGAAGGGTTCATACTATATGGTCTCTAGTCTATGGGTCCGGTTCTAGGGATTAGTTCAATGATAAACTCGATATCCCGATCTAGGGGCATACCGGGCAAAACATTTGGAAATACATCGGGGTACTCACAGACTATCCGGACTTGGTCAATGGTTGGTTGGGTTATACTCTTGTTGCACTTGAAATGACGGGGCAAGGTTTCCAATACATGCTCGACTGATATTCCGGTTGTACTGGTCATTGTTATGGCTTTCTTGGCACAGTCAATTAATCCTTTATGTTTGGACCTCCAATCTATTCCTAGTACTACTTCCAAACCTTTAGTTCCGAGTACTATTAGATTAGCATAAAAATCTATGCCATGGATTCGGATAGGGACGGCTTTGCAAATTTGTCTAGCTTTGCTGGTTGAACCATGTATTTGAACTATCATAACATGCTTCAATTTGGTGGGTTGCATCTTACTAGTGCATGCAAATTCTTCAGTAACAAATGAGTGCAATGCTCCAGAATCAAACAACACTCTTGCAAGTACTGAGTTAACAGAAAACATACCCAGCACGACATCTGGCGCTTCTTGGGCTTCTTCAGCATGCATGAGGAAGAGATGGCCATTGCGGTTGAGTGAATTCCCTGGGAAAAACCTTCTTCCGGGCTGAACACGACACAGCTGCTAACCTGGGGCAATTGCATTGGGGGCTGCGGCAATCTTCTTGGTGCACTCATTGGAATAGTGACCCTTGGTTCCACATTCATAACAAGTCACCTGAGACTTGTATTTTGCTGCAACAGGCACATCATTGCTTCCAGTCCTTGGGGCAATGCTGGTGTTGGTGGCGGCATTGTTGTTGTTGAACTTGGGCGGAGCACAGTTGAAACTGCTGGGGTTGCCGGGGTTGTTGTGATTTCCTCCGGGCCTTGGTTTTCCACGGTTGGGATAGGTTGGCCGGTTCATCGGGGGTCCGTTGGTTCTTGGGGAAAATCTTGGAGATGGGTTGGGGCGATACTTGGGTGTATGGTGCGTTCCTGGTTGATGCATCATGCGACGCTTGGAGTTCTCATTAATGTGGTTGATCTTGCCTTCCATCTGAATGGCAGAGTCCACCAAGGCTTCAATGTCAGCAAAGGGGATATTGACTAACACTGTCTGCATCTCATCGTGCAGACCATTCAGGAATCTCTCCTTCTTCTTGGCTTCAGTGGCTATCTCATCCGGTGCATACGTAGCCAATGACAAGAATTTGTCACGGTATTCCACTATGGTCATCCTTCCTTGCTTTAGTTCTTTGAATTCATCTCTCATCCTCTTGATCAAACTCGATGGCACATGGGTTCTGCTGAACTTGACTTTTAACTCTTCCCAAGTCATCATCTGTCCTACAGTCATTGCGTGAACGATGTTCCACCATGCTCTTGCATTTTCGGCCCGATAGTGGGTGGCGAACAGAACTTTCTCGTTAGATTCCACTCCTGCAACTTCCAGATTGTTATCCATGGTTTGCAACCAATCATCTGCTTCTAGGGGCTCTTCTGACTTAGTGAAAACGGGTGGATTGGTGTTCTGGGAATTCTTGAGCTTAGATCCATGGTTGCCCTGATCTCCATGGCCTTGATTGTTGTTGTCCATCTAAGCTATCTATTGAAGGGTGGACAAGTTGGCTTGACGTTCGGCTCTTTCAGCTTCGTGGTCAGAAACCAACATTTGCAAGATCTGCAACATCGGGTCCGGGGATGAACTGCTTGCTCCGCGAGGCATATGAAGATTGAGGTAGATCATCAGAAAAGAGGGAAATTTCTAAGGTTCGGGGTTTGGGGTTTGAAAAGTTTTCAAAATTTGACTCAGGTTTTTCTAGCAACTTACTTTTCATTCATTCATTCATAGCACCCGATACAAACACACACCACAACAATGGAAAACAGATGGTTTTAAGAACCCTTCTGTGAAACTACGATACAGTGGGACTGTATACAACTCCCAAACGCTAGTGCTCAAGTGCTACTACTCCTCTATTCGGTGTCCTTATCATCATCATCAATGAAGGCTAAGTCATCCTCATCGGTGAAGAAGTCCATGGCCTGATCCTCCAGAAAGTCATCATCACTGAGATGGGAGTAGGGGTCTCCACGAAGGTCTTCCCCTTTATTCTCCCTCTCCTCCAACTGCATGTCTCTCTCGTGGATGGTTTCCTCCAAATCCGTGATCCGGTGGCGAAGACGGGCAATGATGCGCTCTTTCTTGTCAAGCTGATGACGACGAGGCTGGCGATCCTTCACTAGCATGGCGATGGTCTGATCCTTCTTGGCGGCGATGGCGTACTTGTGGTTGGCATAGGAGCGGGCATTGTCCAACTCTTTCTGACGGTCATACATCATGAAGCTGAGGTGGTCCAATTGAGTCTTCAGCTCATGGTGATATGGGGCCTCCAGTGGTTGTCCCATAGTATCACGCCTTGGGTAGAACTTGAAGCGGGTACCCTTGATCTGATTGACACTCTGCCCATAGAGATGGGCAAGAGCTTCCTGCATGGCCCTGGCAAGTCCATCGAGCTAGTTGTTTTCTCTCAAGGTGAACTGAATTCCCTCTGCGGTGGGGGGTTAATTCTTTCCTCGGAGACTTGCAACAACTAACCACTGCAAATCCTCTCCTTCTTGATCATTGAGCTGAGCTCCGAAGAACTCGGGGTGCGGACGCTCTAGCATTTCTGCCAGCTGGTCCAGGTCACGCTCAAAGATGAGGTCTCCTCCATTCCCCAACTGATAAAACTTGTTGTACTTCACGACCATCTATAAGAATATAGGATGAGTAAGTTAGTAGAGTAATCAAGTGTGTCAAATTTTATGTCAGTTTGCAAGAATTTTTTAGGAACATGAATTTTCATGAAAGAGTCTAAGTGATAAGAATGAGAATAAGTTTTCGTAAATACTCACTTCCTTGGTTTTGAAACTAAGCTTTTCATTCAAACTTCCATTCTAAACTAGGGTCTCCTATGGTCAGGATGGCTCTGATACCAACTTGTCAACACCCGGATTTTTAATCCCAGATGCCTATTATGCCATACATCACAATCCCAGGATTACCATTTTTGTGAGACATAACATATTTGATATCACAGTACATCATCCATTACAAACTATACATAAGGTCTTACACAAATAAAGGATCTCATGATCCAGTCTTAATACAATTCAAGCAGCGGAACAATGTAATAATAACGATAGCATGGGCGAAGCTCCATCTTCATGGTCACAGGCAATGCTGACGATGGGAGATGATCCTAGTTGTCATAACCCTCCTGTTGTCCATCTTCCGGAAACTCCTCTTCATAGTCTGGCCACGGGAATAGCCCGGGACAAAGCCATGAGTACTCTTTAGGTACTCGCAAACTAATACTAACAAGTGAAGTGGTTTTCGAATAGGAAGTACTAAGATCTAGGGTTATTTTGCAAAAATCCAGGTTTACCTTAACTAAGTTCAGAAGCAAAGAAAGCTAGTTGAAAGTTTTATAACGCCTAAGGGGAAAACTTGAATTTCATGTCACAACTCTGTTGTGGTCAAGTCATTCTGAAAACATCTGACGACGGAATAGTATGGCCACTCCAACTGTCCATAACCGCGGACGCGGCTATTCGAATAGTTTGACACTCTGCAGAGATTGTACACTTTCACCACAACATTCAATACATCAGTCAGAAACAATCCTGAATTCACCATACTCAGTATGCGGATAATCAATCCTAACCTTTCCATTACACGCCCTAGTATAGGCACCTCTCCTGTGAGTTTGGCCTCCCAACCATGACCAACTGTCATCTTGGGTACTGCACAGGTGGACAATCTTCACAAGGTAGCCTCAGCTCGGACCTTGGCCGCAAGGGAACCCATACTAAGGTATATAAATTTCCAGTCAAGCCCTACCCAAATTTCGGGTATTGTGGTTGTACGGTAAAATTGGAATGGTATCGCATCCAGACAACCATTAGTTTTGTAAAGGGCTAAAGCCCATGCCATAACATTTTCATCATCAAAATCATTTGGTGTTGCAGAAACACATGTCAAAACATTTCAGTAGAATGACTCATCATTCTAAGGTTTTCATAACCATTTTCACCAAGTATTCCCATCTAAAGTTGATCAAGTTTTATGCTTAGCACTAGCATCTACAAGTGGGGGTAAATACTAATGAGGGGTGGTAAACAAGTGTATCTTATCTGAGTTCAATCTCATGCCTTAGGGTGACATCAAGATTATCTAACTTAGGCCAAGTTTTATGCTCTTTATGCTACCCTCCAATATCCTTCTATTATCTACAAGTTACTAAGTAAACTCTAAGAGAAAGCTTTGATAAAGAAATAAAGTATTAAGCTTTGCATGTAAAACTAGGATTGGGTATCATCAAATGTATCTAACCAAGCATGCTTAATGCATTGCGTAGGTTATCTAACTTCCATAGTTGCAAGTATTAGCTTGCATAATTGCAAGTATAAGCTTGCAAGGTTTAGCTTGCTCAGTTAATAGCTTGCCTTGTGTAGAGAAGTGGTTGAAGTTCTCCTCAGCTTCTTCCTCGTAGTATCCTCCTTCCTCCTTGTATCCTTGGTCGGTACTAGCGTCTATAAATAAATACGAAGTACACAATCAGCACACAATTCTTAACTACTCTATTTAACACACAAAGGTTCACAGTAGATGATCTAGCATCATCACTATTATCACAAAGATTAAAGCACTTGTCTTATTTATTTCATTTTAGAAAATTAATTTCTACTCATTGAAAACTACTTAATATCTAATATTCTCCAACTCGAACATGGGATCATGTTGACACATGTCATCACCACACATTTCAGTACATGGGAATGTGATTTAAAGTGGTGTCACAATTTAATAAGGTTTAACCTTTTTATCTTAATTAAATAAAGTGACTAGAAATGCCTATGAGGCATTCTTTTATTACTTGATCATTATTTCTGCAAGCAAACCTATATATTTTTTATATATTATGAAAGGTATGGTTAAATGTGTTTTTGAGAGTTGGAATCAACTCAAAAGTCTTCATGGTTGAATTTGAAAAATGTTTGAATGCAGAAAAGCTTCTGCCTTGTTATTTTTACCATGGGTGATCTATAATTCTAAAAGGTTTGAATCCAACGGGCTTGGATTAAGAATGCCAGTACCTTTCTAAGAAAATTGGTTTCATGCATTTTGGTTAAGTGAATCGAGCTAGGTTGATTTTTGAATCTAGGTACAGAACTGAGTTTGAAATTAAAAGAATAAACCTAAGTTTGAATTGTTGGGTCGCGCGGGAGGTTTAACTAGGCCGGCCCACTAAGCATAGCGCGTGCAGGCTGTTTAAGTGAGCGACCGCACTCGTTAGTGAGACAGCGAGTGGCAAAGCGGTATGGGGCGATTAGGGCCGCACGATCTAACTCTAATCGAACGACTGAGGTTAATCATCCACGTCGGGCAACACCGGCGAGACAGAACCCTAGCGCGGCCAGTGGGGGTCATGGGAGGCTCACCCGGGCTCCGGTGATGGTCGACGATGGGGGCGAACGACGAAGTCGACGACGGAGATTCTCCTGGTACTGGCAGCTCCTCCTGGGGCGGCTCCAATCTATGGCACCCCTCCTCCTCTGTAGTGGCGAACTCCGGTGAAATTACGGCCACCTGGTGCTCGCCTTGCTCCGGGGATGAGTGTGTGTTGTCAGTGAGAGGTGGGGAGTGAGATGGTGTGAAGGGTTTGAGCTGGGAAGGCCTCTATTTATAGTGCCTGAAGGGGACAGACGGGCACGGGCTCAGCTTGTCGTGGTCGTCGGCACAGCGTGCTAATGGCATGGGAGACGATAGGGGGCGGTGCGTTGCCTCCTGGCGAAGCTCAGCGGCTTGATGGCGCGGCGTGAGGCGGTGTGAAACGGTCGGAACGTCGTGGCGCTCTGGGCGGGTCTGACCGTGATTTTAATGGTGCACAATGTGCATGGTCCATGCGGCGGCAAACGAGGTTGTCTGGCGGGGTGCTGGGGTGCTGGCGATCACGTACGCAATAGGCGAGGGCGGCACGCGGTCTGTGGGCTGGTGTCGCGTGCGGCGCTCTGGCTCACTCTCGGCTCGCACGCAGAGAGACTAGGCATGAGCTTGTCGTGTGGTCCAGGGGCTGGCAAGGCTCGGGGCTTGGACAGGGGGTGGCGGTGGACGATGGAGAGTGTCCCAGACAAGGTTGGCGAGGCTAGTGCTTCCTCTAGATTGCTGGCGACATGGGGTTGGCAATGGTGCTCTCGGCATGGTCACCATTGATGGCTATGCTTTATCACAGTGGTGCTAAAGGTAGTTAGATTAGTTTGATCATCTAATGAGAGTGTAGAGTGAGCTAGAAAGGGGACAAGGTTGGCCAAAATCATTGCTACCAATAGGGCTTGATGTTTGTTTGTTTGCTGCTGACAAGGTGTTTGATGAAATGGCCGCAAGAAATTCAAATTTGAATTTTGGATTCAAACTTGGTGGGTTTGCTAGGTACATACTAGGGAGTATCTGGTTAGTTGGATTGGTCAAGGGGCACTGGTTTGGTTGGGTTTTGAAAATGTGTGATCTTCACATATGATAAAGATTCAATTTTAAATTGTCATTTGAATGGGGTTGCCAAATGTTTCTGTAAGATTGAAAGGTGGGCTTTGATTCATTTTTACTTGGTCTTGCAAGGGGTGAAAAGAAATGGAAAATTTTCTGTTTGAAATCTTGGACTAGAAACACTCAAAGTGGCCTAATGAGCAAGATTGGCAAAAATGACCATTTGCTTTATTTGTTTTGTTTTTTTATTTTCTCTTGATTTGTTTCTGCTTGGAAATGTTTTAGATGATGTTGTTTTCACCTTTAAACCATTCCTTGCTATTTAGGTTAATCACACAAGTCCATTTATGCATTCATTCAATCATCACATACACACATGTATTCATTTGGTTTTTATTTAATCAAAGTTTTTGTTAACCCTAATTTTAGTGATTAGAATTGATAATCAATGTTCAACATTTTTGGGATGTTACAGCTTCGAATCTTTCTGAGTGAGTCTAACTTGCGGGGAGCGTTGTTGTTTTCATCTGCAAGAACCACAAGAAGAAAAGTCAAAAGACAAATATCCACCGCATGGACCCAAAAATAGAAAAAATAGCAAAGTACGTACCTTGGAGCCGTTGGAAGTTTCCCTCCAAGGAAAGGTACTGCTACCCGAGGCACTACAGTTCGCGCACGAAGGGATACAGCAAGAAAACGATAGTCAAAGGAATAAAGGGCTCGCGGGCTCGCCTACAGCAATCAAGTAATAGTTACATGACCACCTGAAGACTCCGAAGGTGGATCCTGTGTCTTCCAGGTAACAATCGCGTGAGACCTTGGCTTGTAGGAGCTCGATGCGCCATCACCAGAGTTGCCCGCTATCTTTGGGGAGGGCGCCGCAGCTTCGGCGCTCACCTCCTTCGATTCCACAACCATCTCTTCAGTCTCATCCTTCACGGATTCACCTGAAGAGGACCTACTAGTATAGCATAACAGGAGAGACATATAAAGCACCAAGAAAGACAAACTCAACTAAGTCAAAATACAAAAGCGGTCAGATACTCACGAGGGGATGTTAAAAAGGTTTAGGAACAGCTTCGTCTTCTTCATCTTTTGGCTTTGGCACCGCAGGAATGGGGGAGCTAGCACCTCTGCTCGTAGCATGCTGCTGCAAGAAGGCGGGCCCTTTTGGCCTTGGCAGCGTCATGGCATCCAAAGTTTCACTTAGGGTTCTCTTGTGAGAGTTCCCGTTGGGAGGCTTCCTCCTCCGCCGGCAAGTGAGCAGCAGGGACCATGGACTCCGACTCCGCGTCCCCGAGATAAAGGGAGACATCATGTTCTCCACCTTAAGTTCGTATGGAACACCAAAAACACAAGTCAAAACAAAGTATAGTTGATGTCGTTGTTATGAAAATGGCAGTGCCTGAGAAGGCTAGTTCGTGGTGTGGGAGCGAGCAGGGAATCGAGCGACAACGTTTGTAGGCGGGATTGGGCACAAGAATGCGTCGAGGACACAAGAAGTACCAAGGTTCGGGGCCCTCATTGTGAGGTAACACCCCTACTCCTGTCGATCTAAATATCGGGATGAACACAAGGGACTACAAGGGCTCCTCGAGATGTATCTGTGCCTAGCTAGAAGAAGGAGAGACCAACCCTTGCTACGATTCCCCTGCCGCCCCTTATATAGGACGAGGCGACATGGGCAAATACTTAGCCGACTAGCGGGTCGCACAGGCGGGCCCAGCCCACTATTCCTGTATAGTGTCCAGCCTCCCTGACGTCTTGCATAGTGTCGCGCCCCCCGACCGGCATGGAAACAGTGGAGGCCGCCCCGGCCGACTCGGGCGGCGGTTCCTGTTCCCGCATGACATGGGTACGAGTCGTCTCCTCCGGCGTCGGCCCCGCTACCTCCGTCCTCATGTCTGTCCTCTATCTGCTAGGGCTGTGGGGTACTATGCCCTACGTCATCCGTCTGCCTTGAATGTCTGGCTAGGTCGTCCTAGCCGGTTGCTCTATCTTGTCCGGGTGGTTGGTCCCATATGGCTAAGTGTCTGGCCTTCACTATCTTATCTGGCTAATGGTCCTGTCGGCTCGTCCTTGGCTTGCCTTGCTTTCTCCGGTTGTCGTGATCTAGTTGGCTAGACGTCTTTAGGAGTGCTCTTTATCCGGCTGATTGGTTTGCTAGCTTGCTCTGCGTCTGGTCTTCTTCCTGGCCTGGTCTTGAGTTTTTACACCCGGCTGGGTCAGTCGGCTGGCAGTTACATTGCAACTACATCTTATCCGGTTTGCCTACCCGGGGGTGATCCCCCCAACACTAGCCCCCAATCACGCGTAGATTCCACCCTTAGGCGAAATGTGCGCGGGCTCCAAAAGCTAGTTTAAAATTTTCCCGAGTGAGTTCTGGCGGTTGGGCTGGTCGGCTACGTCATCATGGACGTCAGCCACGGCATGATGATGACTGCGGAAACATGCGGCGATGCGTCGTGTCAGGGGCCGCCTCGGGAACCGTCACCGGTACCTCGCCTCCCGCGCCCTGGATCCTCTATGCATCTTGTGTTGGCGTAGACGATACGGCCCCTAAAACCCCAAGAGCAAGGTGTGAAGCAGCATAGCAGCAAGTTTTTCCCTCAGTAAGAAACCAAGGTTATCAAACCAGTAGGAGGAAGGAAACGTCTCAAAGGTGTTGCAAGCAACTTGGAAACCTGCACAACACAAACTCAAGACTTTGCCCCAACGAACAGTGAGGTTGTCAATCTCACCTATTTGCTGTAATAAAGGATTAATTGTTTGGTGTGGAAAGTGATAGTAGTTTGCAGAAAGTAAACTGTAACCGTGGAAGATGTATCAATGGTAAAGATTGGAACGGGGTCCATAGTGCACTAGAGGTTCTCTTCTTAGATAAACAAACATGGCATGCTTTTTTTGATAACCTCAAACATGGCATGTTGGGTAAACGAATTACAGCAGGGCAATTGACAGGACTGAACAAGGCATAACAATGCAATACTAGACATCAAGATCCTATGAGATTCGATTGGGCAATACAACAAGATACATAGACCGCCATCCAACTGCATCTACGACTAGAAGTCCACCTTTGGGTTATCATCCGAACCCCCTCCATTATTAAGTTGCAAGCAACAGACAACTGCTTTAAGCAAAGTGTGTAAGGTAAACAATCCACTTGTTCCATGAACAAGAGACCGTTGTTTTCTCCCTAGTGGCAACAGCACATCTACAACCTTAGAGATTTCTGTCACTTCCCTTAGAATAAATAGAGGCATGAACTCACTATCGAGCATAAATACCCCCTCTTGGAGTCACTAGCAACTACTTGGCCAAGATAGCTACTAACAACAGAGAGCATGCAATATCACAAACAATACAGACATGATAGAATCAATAAGACAAACCATTAATCAATATGACATGGTAATCTCAATATCCATCGGATCCCCGCAAACACAACATGCATGATTACAAATAGATGAGATCTTGATCATGAACGGAGCTCACAAGATCTAGACATGAAAGCAAAAAGGATGAGATACAACCATCTAGCTACTACATGGACCCGTAGTCCAAGGTCGAACTACTCACTCTTCATACCGGAGGCTGGCATGATGAAGAACAAGGCCTCTAGGATGATCTCCCCTGCGGTAGGGTGCGGGGAAGAGTTTCAGATCCTTCCGATCTAGGGACGATGGTTGCAGCGGCTACAGACGGTTTCCTGGAATATTGACCGGGTCCTTAGGGTTTAGGCATCGGGAGCTTCTTATAGGCGAAGAGGCGAGGCAGGGAGGCGGCCAGGGGGGCCACACCCTGCCCGGGTGCGGCCTAGGGTGGGCCCGCGCCTGGGGGTGCGGCCTCCCTCTGGCTCCCCTCCATCTCTCCTCTGGACTCCATGTTCTCCTCGGTGAAATATTGACTTTGGATTTTGTCCCATCCAATTCCGAGAATATTTCCTTACTAGATTTTCTAGAACCAAAAACAGAAGAAAACAGGCAACTAGTACTGTGGCATCTTGTTAATAGGTTAGTACCAAAAAACATATAAAAACACCTCAAAGTGTAGACAAAGCAAAGCAAAGTAGGAACATCAAAAATTATAGATACGTTTCTAACGTATCAAGCATCCCCAAGCTTAACTCCTTCTCGTCCTCGAGTAGGTAAGTGATAAAAGAATAATTTTTGAGGTGACATGCACCATCAAAATCAAGATCAAACCATTTGCAAGCATTGAAAGCTGGGATCAAATAACTCTACACATGAGCATGAAAGATGGAGTTCTAACAGTAAGACAAAGTAACTATGCATGCAACATGAAAGTCTACAAACAAAGATCATGAATAGCATGCATTGAAAAAAGTTTGTTTGTTTCACATACAGAAAAAATATCATAGTGGCATTCAGCTTATCCCTCATAGAGTAGCAAATAGATGCATAGGACACCTTCTAAGTTCATAAGAGTGACTATATGCAAATAGCACAAGAACAAGTAATATCAACAATATGCATCAATCAATATGTTTTGGGACAATGCACATAGAACTAAGAATGGCAACTATGCTCACTTAACTGGTGCCTAAAGGTAGAAGGTGGAGACTCAATATAATGGTGGAAGAAAGGCCCTTCATAAAGGGAAGCAGGATTTCAAGTCTCATAAAGAGCTTCCAAAAATTATGGTACTTGTTAGCTTTCAGCCCTCATTGCCCCTATCATAAGCATCTTGAAGTGATTAAGGTTAAAGTGAACAAACTATGGAGTATATGCTTGACAAAGTATAAGTTGGCAATCTCATGTCCCTTGAATATGAGGGCCGCTCCTCATGCTACTCAACTTTAGTCACCTATAAGTTCTTGTCATAGTAAGTAGATGTGTATCATAAAGAACCGCCAATGGGGTACCCCTTGCACATGGTACAGGAGCTATCCAATAACCAAAATGACAAGGCAAGAAGACAATGAGCATCTCATCGATCTTTTTATTTGCTATTTGCATAGGTTTTTATTGAGGATGCTTCACAGATTGCTCATTATGGTGATGCTACAAGTTTCCACCATGATTAGGCGTGGCTTAGGCTAGTGGCCCAGGTGTTTCTCTAACACAAAATACATAACTCCATGGACTTACAAGCTCCCCTTTTATTTCACACCGACGACATCCATAGACAAAAGAGCATGATATCAACTGTGTACAAAGTACAAGTGCAATGTTGAAAGCGTTCCCCGTGACAGCAAGGTTCTACTAATTCCAACATTTAAGTGCAAGAATATACAACATAGATGACACAATGGTTCAAGTTTATTAGGGGCAAAAAATATAAAGTGTGCCCTCAAGTTCGTGAGAGCTTTAATTACTAAGTTTCACATAACAAAATACTTTTTAATTGGAAGATAGATGGGCCATAATCATGCAGAGCGACAAAACATTACTAATCAAAGCATAAAGTGGTACCACAAGTCAAAACTAAATGATCATAGAGGCTAAAGTGACTGATTCATAGTCATAACATGGTGTGAGCATGTGCCAAGTCAACCCAAACAAAGCATCAAAGGAGAATACCACAATACTATGATTTTGTATGCTAAAACAACGCATTATATTTCAAGGCACATTAAGCAATCTCAATTGTTTGGAACAAGTCATGCTACAGCAATAATCACTAAGCATAAGGTCAAAACAACATCTAGCATTACATGCTGAAGTCTAAGTCACAGTCAAAGCAAGCTCCTCTTGCATTATTTCAAGCAAGAACTTTCTACTCTCTTCCAACACCAATCCACTTATTTGAAACAACACAGGGAGAACGGGGGTCCAAACTACTTTATTCAAGAAAACTAAACAAACTAAGAAAATCAAAATAAAACTAAGACGCTCCAATAACAACACAACAGTGCATGAAACAATAAAGACGAAGTGTCTAGAAAGACCTAAACTTTTTATTGATGAAGAAGGGGATGCCTTGGGCATCCCTAATCTTTGACGCTTGTACCTTTGGATATTTCTTGGGGTACTGGGGGTGGCATCCCCAAGCTAGATCTTTTGTCCATTCTTCATCTCATTACATCATTCTCTTTTTACACCTGAAATTTTTCCTTCATACAAAACTTCACACAATCTTTATTAGCAACATTAGTGTATTCAAAAGATAATATACCTTTGGGTTTAGCTTTAGAACAGCAAAACTTTTCACAAAAACATAAGCTACTGTATCAATTCCTTCAAAAAGCTCAATTTCCCAAAAAGAACCCAAAAAGGAATCAGTAAGAAGCAAATGCAAATAATGGTAAAAATCTGTCAAAAGAGACCAGCAGGTAGAAACCGATTTTTTCTAAGACCTTCTGTTGCTCAAACCAAAAGGTGTTGAACTAACGAAAGTTATCTAACATACTGGGGGATTTATTCGTAAATTTTCAGCTCAATCCGACTTACAGAGTTTCCTCACGAATGTTTATGGTGGAGCACAAAAATCTGTTTCGGAACAGCAACTCTCCAAATCTTACTTCCCTCTCATTAGAGGTCATTCTTGGCACAAAAAGCAAACAAAAAATGATAAGGATAGGTCATTAATGAAGTAATAACTTCCAAGACTCAAGAAAACTCTTGGGTTATCTCCTGACAAGTACTTTTCTTTAACGTCTTTAAGTTAGGCTTGATAGTTTGAGAAGATGCTCACATAAGAAATATGAATTGAAGTAAAAGAGAGCATCAAGAAGCAAATTCAAAACACATTTAAGTCTAACCCTCTTCCTATGCATAGGGATCTTGTAAGAAAATAAATCAAAGAAGCACAAAGCAACAAGCATAGGAAAGCAAAACAAGTACAACTTCAAGATTTTCAACATAAAGAGGGCAAACTTAATATTGTTGAGATACATAAGACCATGTTTCCCTCTCTTATAATAACTTTCAGTAGCATCATGAATAAAATTAACAATATAACAATAACATAAAACATTCTTATCATGAGCCACATGCATATAATAATTATTATTCTCCACATAAGAATAGTCATTCTTGTTAATTGTAGTGGGAGCAAATTCAACAAAGTAGCTATCATTATTATTCTCATCACCATAATCATAAAATATAGGAGGCATATTGTAATCACAATTAATTTTCTCCTCAATAGTATGTGGACTGAAAAATATCATACTCATCATTGTAATCATCATAAATTGGAGGTAAAGTGTCATCATAGGCAATAGAATTTCCAGAGTTGGTACCAAAGAGATTTTCAATATCAAAAGTAGTGTGCTTTTCCCAATCATGATCACTACTATAAGTAACAGGCATAGGAACGTCATCACAAGTTTTACCCATAGTAGATATTTCAAAAGAATCCACAGGAGCATAACATTCATCCTCCTATTTTTCATCTAATGAGCTTCCTGTTTCAACAATTTCTTATTCCATAAGCTCCTCCAAAGCATTAGTCTCTTCTGTTTGTGGAAAACACCTATTAAAATATTCAAGAATATAGCCATTTTCTTCCTTGTAATTATCAAAGCAAAGTTTTATTATCTCATAAACCTCATATTCATAAGGTGCATCATCAGTATTTTCAAGCAAACTGGCAAGTTCAAATGCACCCTTGAAAGCAATAAATTCTTCAATTTGTTCCACATCATAAAAGTCATAATTTCCATTAACATAAGAAGATATGGTAACATTACCATTATACTCACACTAAAAAGGGAGGTGTTTATACCTCCTATAGCAAAAAGCTTTATCCAATAAATAAGTAACATTCTAAGTAGAGCACACCTCTCTAGCAATAGTATTCAATTTATCAATTTGTGCCCATAAGTATTTCCCTTTTTTTGACAAACGGTGTTCCTTATAACAGTACTTTTGTTCTTCCAAGAGCCCATCTTGCCAATAAGAACTAATTTCAAAGAAACCATCCATTGATAGAAAGCATGACAAAGCAAGGCAATAACAAACCAGCAACTAGAGTTGGCACTAATTTTTTTGTGTTTTTGATAAGAGAAAGCAAACCAGACTAAACTAATTTTTTTGGAGTTTTTGATAAAGAGGCAGACAAAACCAAGCAAAATAAACTAAGCAAACCAAAAACAAAGTAAAGAGAAAGGTTGAGAAGGACTCCCCTTGTGAAGACGTCCTTAGCCTCCCCGGCAACAGCGCCAGAAAAAGCTTGATGATGGCGCTTCGTTGATGTGAGAGACCTTTGTCGGGAAACCCCAAGAGCAAGGTGTGAAGCAGCACAGCATAAAGTTTGCCCCAACGAATAGTGAGGTTGTCAATCTCACCGGTTTGCTGTAATAGAGGATTAAGTGTATGGTGTGGAAACTGATAGTAGTTTGCAGAAAGTAAACAGTAACGGTGGAAGATGTATCAATGGTAAATATTGGACCGGGTCCATAGAACACTAGAGGTGCTCTCCTTAAATAAACAAACATGGCATGCTGGGTAAACAAATTACAGCAGGGCAATTGACAGGACTGAGCAAGGCATAACAATGCAATAGTAGACATCAAGATCCTATGAGATTCGATTGCGCAATAGAAAAAGATACATAGACCGCCATCCAGCTGCATCTACGACTAGAAGTCCACCTTTGGGTTATCAGCCGAACCCCCTCCAGTATTAAGTTGCAAGCAACAGACAACTGCTTTAAGCAAAGTGTGTAAGGTAAACAATCCACTTGTTCCATGAACAAGGGACCGTTGTTTTCTCCCTAGTGGCAACAGCACATCTACAACCTTAGAGATTTCTGTCACTTCCCTTAGATTAAATAGAGGCATGAACCCACTATCGAGCATAAATAACCCCTCTTGGAGTCACTAGCAACTACTTGACCAAGATAGATACTAACAATAGAGAGCATGCAAGATCACAAACAACACAGACATGATAGAATCAATAAGACAAAACCATTAATTAATCTGACATAGTAATCTCAATATCCATCGGATCCCTACAAACACAACATGCATGATTACAAATAGATGAGATCTTGATCATGAACGGAGCTCACAAGATGTAGACATGAAAGCACAAAGGAGGAAATACAACCATCTAGCTACTACATGGACCCATAGTCCAAGGTCGAACTACTCACGCTTCATACCGGAGGCTGGCATGATGAAGAAGAAGGCCTCCGGGATGATCTCCTCTCCGGCAGGGTGCCAGGAAGAGCTTCAGATACCCCCAATCTAGGGACGATGGTGGTGGCGGCTACAGACAGTTTCGTGGAATATTGATAGGGTCCTAAGGGTTTAGGCATCGGGGGCTTCTTATAGGCAAAGAGGCGAAGCAGGGAGGCGTCCAGGGGGCCCACACCTTGCACAGGCGCGGCCTAAGGTGGGCCCGCGCCTGGGGGTGCGGCCGCCCTATGGCTCCCCTCCGTCTCTCCTCTGGACTCCGTGTTCTCCTTGGTGAAATATTGACTTTGGCTTTTGTCCCGTCCAATTCCGAGAATATTTCCTTACTAGCTTTTCTGGAACCAAAAACAGAATAAAACAGGTAACTGGCACTGTGGCATCTTGTTAATAGGTTAGTACCAGAAAACATATAAAACACCTCAAAGTGTAGACAAAGCAAAGCAAAGTAGATACTAAACAAGCATGGAACATCAAACATTATATATACGTTTTCGACGTATCACCGCACTATCGCCCCCCACCTGTCATTTGCCCCCTTTTGTCCTTGCCGTCGAAGCTGTTGTGCCCTTTCGCCTCTTGTTGCTTCTTTGCGCCCATGCCGCCGACGAGCTTGCACCGCCTCCATCTCACCGGCTTTTCCTGTTCTTTGCTTGCCGGAGCGACGGGCCACCATCACTCCTCAACCGCACCCTCTTCTCCTCCCTTTCTTCCCGTTCCTCCTCTGCCGCGTGCCGCCGTCGAGGCAATTGCCGAGAGCCACGGTGCTTGGTGCGGCTCCTCCGTCATGGAGGAGCAGATCGAAAAATACTGGCACACGCGCCTGCTACCGACTGCCGGCGAGGTCGGGGTACGCCTCATGCCGGCCGACGAGGTCTCACCGGTCCCACAAGCCGACGAGCACGTAGTCTTTATTGCGCACCTTGCACTCGGCCTGGCCTTCCCGGCCAACGCCTTCTTCCTCTCCTTCCTCGCCCACTTTGACCTTTGCCTCCACCACCTCGGCCCGAATGCAATCGGCATTCTTGCGCACTTTGTAGCCTTCTGCGAGTGCTACCTTGGGATCCAGCCGGATATCGGGCTTTTCTACCGGTTTTTCCTCATCCGGCCGCAGGTGTATGCCAAGGGGCCGCTCGTGCCCTACGGTGGCGCCTCCATCTACTCCCGCGCCTAAACCGGCTACCCTAAGTTCTGGCTGCATGACACGGTCAAGTTGTGGCAGCGGACGTACTTCTACGTACGCAACTTGGCACCGACGACCACCTCAACCTGACGGCCTTCCAGAACGTCAGTCCACCTGGGAGCACTAGGAGCAGAAGAACTTCGGCTCCAAGACCGAGTAAGAGGAGCTGCTGCGCCGGATGAGGGCGCTGGTCACAGCCGGCTTGATTGGCATCGACGTGATGCTCAGCTGGGACTCTCGGCTGATGATGCCTCTCCAGCAGCGGGCGCACAAGATGTGCTACTACTCCGGCCGCTTGGACCCAACCCGGCTCTCCCACCGTGATCCCCCCTTTGCTAACCTATACGAGTGTGTGTGGATGATCACGAAGGAGAAGGTCAAGGCCAACTGGCGCTACGGTCTTGCCCCCTACACCCACAAGAACCGCGCCCCCCGGGTAAGTTTAACTTATCGCTTTCGCATACCTTCTTCTTGCTTTTTCCTTTGTCCGAAATCATTGCTTGCTCTGGCTTGACTTGCTTCTTCTTCCTTTGCAGACCTTCCCCTGCATCATCTGGTAGGAGGGTGAGGAGCCCCTCCAAGTCTTCCCCGCCGAACCTCACCAAGCCACGCCAGCGCCGGACCAGCGAGGGATCGAATGGCGAGGAGGGGTTCTTCCCCAGCCGGAACGACGAGGTGGTGGAGGACCCGCATGGCCCGTGCCCTAGGAGAGCGATGGCACCACGCCGCTCGAGCCGGCACGGAAACAGGCCGACGAGGAGAGATCGAGCAGCGCTCCCTCTCCTGAAGATCTGGCTGCAAAGCGCAGGCAGGTGGGCATTCCTCCCCACCCCAGCCAGGGGTGGCCGGAAGATGGCCGGCGCGCCCGTGGTGCAGGGGTAAGCTTGCCTATCTTTTTTATCTTGACTTTCTTGCACTTGCCTTTGTTCTCGTTCTGGCCTTGACCTTACTTTTCCTTCGCAGTTCGCTTCTCTCCTTCGCTGCGAGCCTGGCTCGCAATGCGTCCGCCTCGCCACCTCGCGACCCGACCGTCCAGCCGGACGCCCCCTCGGCGGCTGCTCCCCCGCCCCCGACTGAAACCCTGCCCCCGCCAGAGCCGGTGGTCGTGATCCAGCCGACTCCCACCATGCCTCGGCGCGCGCCGAGTCAGCCGGATGTGACCTCCAGCCCGGGTGGGGGCTCTTCAGCCGGCGAAGGGGGCTCGCGTGCCGGCAAGGAGACGGTGGTGGTGGAGGACGTTGACTCTGATGAGGAGGCGACGATGTAGTGGATGGCGGTCGCCCGCGACACCTCTGTTGCCCTAGCCGGCCCCTTGACGCTGCTGCCCGTGGAGGCGGCGCCTTCGCTGCAAGCCCTCGAGGGGAACCTCGAGGCCGGGCTCAAGGAGTGCCGACAGCTCCAAGCGACGTTGTCCAGCGCCAACCAGGCCGCCACGGCGCAGCTGGGGATGGCACGGGGGACCGCACGGAGTAAGTTTTCCATCCTGCCATTTTTTTGTGTGTCTGGCTTCATTCTTACTTGCCTTTTTTCTATCTTGCCGCAGCCATCCTCGTCTGCACACAGCGTGAGATTGACCGGCTGGCGTGCTCTAACACGCTCCTCGGCCAGAACAACTCCATGCTCCGGCTGCAGAACAAGGAGTGGCACTCCAAGGTCGACCAGCTAGAGGCCGCCGTGATGGAGCGCGACGAGGCCCTCGCCAGCCGAGCCACCGCCTTTGATCTCCTGGATAAGGAGGTCACCCGGCTGAAGGAGCACACTACCTTCCTCGAGGACGAGCTAATGAACATCGGCCACGTCGCCAAGGGTAAGCCAGCTGCTTCTTCCTTTCATTTCGTTGGACTTATCTTTGCCGAATTGCCTTTTTTTGACTTCCCACAAGTAGATGTCCTTGCCTACGACCGGGTGCAGTAGGTCGCGTCGGGTGAGAAGGCTAGCGTCTGGGATCTGGTGGCGCAGCTCGGGGAGGATTCCGTCAACCTTCGCAAGGCCGGAACCAGCATCCACGACCTCGTCTTCCCAGGGGATCTCCTGCCGAAGACTATGGGCGCCCTCGCCATCAAGCTGGGCGACGCACCGAACACCATCTATCGGCTCCGCCACCTTGCTGCTCGCGCCGGATCCGAAATGGCCTTGGCACTGATGCTAAGCTGGTACAAGGACGCGCGGGTGGAGAAGCTGATGGAAGGCTTCCGAGTCGGCGCGGACCTCCCCATCGTGCACCAGACCAACCCCGTACTTCACCCCGCCACCATCACAATTGCCGGCTACACCGGTATCGACGAGGTATTGACGGAGATCGAAGTGAGCACGAGACCGGAAGGCGAGGCGGAGGCATCCTCCCAGTCGGTCAGGGCCGGCTCGGCTCCTCACGACAAGGGTCCGGCGGTGTGAAGAAGAAGAAGATCCCTGGGATGCAGGGTGTAATTGTACATAGGTTTTGGTTCTGGAGACTTTGTCTTGCATACTTGTGCTTTGAGGCCTTGGATCTGCGGGGGCTTCGCCCCCGTCGTTTAATTATTATCTGGCTGGGTCTTGCCTTCGCGCACCCTCTTATTATGGGGTCTATCTGGTTAGCTTATCCGGCTAGTCCATTCCAGCCGGCCTTATATTGCTTCTTGCTTGAATAGCTCATTGTTCGTGACTCACTCGGCTGCGAGCCTTTTTCCCTTGTGTTTTCTTTCTGTGACATGCGCTTCTGACTTGGTAGTGATCCACCAACTTGCTCCGGCCGGCTAGCACGCCTTCTGGTCGGGCATTACATTCTTCTAGTGGGGGCGCGCCAGCGCACCCACTGGGTGTAGCCCCCGAGATTCGAAATAGATGGAGTAGCTAGGTGTTGCAAATATTCAAAAAATTCTTGCCTCTCACCTTTCCTTTTAGAGTCCGACTTGCTTAGCCGGCGCCACGGGAACTGCACCCGGATCCGGCTACACTATCCGGCCATATCTTGGGCCTTTTTTTCTATTACTTTCCTTATCTCATCTTTCCTTCTCTCTTTCTTTCTTTCCTCTTTCTCTCTTTCTTTCTTTCCTCTTTCCATGTTTCTTTCTTTCCTCTTTCCATCTTTCTTTGACCGACTGAGGCATCTCTTAGCCGGAAACTTCGCTTTTCCAGTGGGGGCGCGTCAGCGCACCCACTGGGTGTAGCCTTTGAGATTGGGAGTGGCTACCGCAGATAGGTACTTCAAATATTTCAAAAAAAATTGCTTTTCCGATTGGCTCTGCCTTGCGTGCCCACTAATGGTGTTAGCCGGATGGGAGAGGCTGCACCCCTGCCCGAGTGATCTTGTTGCCTTGCTTTCTGTTTGGACTTGTCTTTCTCTGCCCGACTGGGACGTCTTCCAGCCGGTAGCTACATGCTTCTAGTGTGGGCGCATCAGCGCACCCACTGGGTGTAGCCCCTGAGATTTGGAGTGGCTACCACAGGTCGGTACTTCGAATCTTCTCCGACTTTGATCTCCGGCTCGGTGCGGTTTGTGCAAAAGAGAACACACGAAAATGATTTCTTATCAGTATATTATTATGTTGCATGTCTTTTATTGTCCGACTTAAATTTCTCGTTTTGAAAACTAGCTCATGCTTTTCTGAACACTTAGTCGCTTTCTCGTGCGCAATGTTGTTTACGCTGCACTTGCCCGGACAGTCGGGTTGCGGTCTGGAGCCGGAGCCGAAGGGAGCTGACAATACATCGCGCATGGTACTAAAGGCTTAGTAGACGTAAAATACCAACTAGGCACATGGCCGGACTGTCAGATTTGTCGCATCGTTCACCATTTTTTTTGTGGGACGACTCGGGCTTTTTCTCTTGATAGTCGGACAACCGGGTTGCGATCTGTAGCTGAGACAAAGAGTGGGCCTCTGGCATCATCACACACTAGAGCCCCGCGGTTGGGGGTCGATAGAAGCTGGAAAAATGTTGCAAGATTTAATCGGAAACGAACAATGGCAAAATGTCTGGCAAGGATCCCCCGAGCATCAGCCGGGGTTCCACATCTTTCATTCATTCAGGATTCTGGATACATACACTGATTTGCCACTAAGTATAAAACGGTCGGAGCAGGTCTGTGTTCCACGAGCGCTCTGTCTCCTCGTCCGACTTGTCCATCTTGTTCTTGCGCGGCTGTTGTGCATCGATGAGGTAGTAGGACTTATTGTGCAGCGCCTTGCGGATGATGAAGGGTGATGGGGATATGCCTACCGGGGTATTGTAGCATCCCGGGAAAACCACTACTAGAAAATTCACTGCCTGAATCTCTATGCATCATAATGACATCATCATTGCATCATAATGCATATTTTATTTGTATATTTTAACCTCAAATTATTTTGCTAAAACCTATTTTTATTTACTAAAATATCCCTATGGTTTTATTAAACCTATCTCTCTTTTCTTATTTTCAAATTAAAACAAATAATATTTTGGTCCGATACGTGATCATAAATGATTTTCTTATTTGACTAAAATAAAATTAGGCTAAAGGCCCGTTTAAAGTTTTAGCCCAAAACTAGACCCATTTAGTCTACTTTGGACTACATAAATATCCCAATCCCCTTCTTTCTCTTCCCCATGCCCTAGCCCCAAATCTGAGATCTAGATAAAATCCCCACTCTTTTCTCCAAAATCGATCAACACTTTTCTCTCATGTATTTCCTCCCTGCCGCCGGCGTGCGATTTGTTTTCATGCTCAGATTCTTCCTTGCATCGCCGCCTTGTCTCTTCACCAGCAAGATTTCATGGATTCATGCATGTATGTCCCCAGGTTCTCACGTCTCCAATTCCCATCACCAGATCCCATGTTCTTTTGTTATTCAACCTGTAGTGAGCTTAACACTACACCACTGATCGATGCTGGCCTAGCCCGTGTTCCCTGGCCATCGCAGGTGCCGTAGTAGCAGTTGCGGCCGGCCTATCAGTTGTGCCCCTTGGTGCCTAATGCTGCCAGGTCTTCAGCCTCTGCCCGTCACCTGCGGCTCTCGGTCGCCGTGTGCGCAGGGCAATAGCAGCTTGTCCCGTCTTGTGTGTTTGCACTTTCAAAGCATTCAGGAGCCATGCTCCACATCGCCGTCAAGCTGAGCCGCAAGAGCAGCGGCACTGCACTGACACATGTATACAACCTGAGATCCTTAGCTCCTGTCAGTTGCACCTCCTTCCAGCGTGTTGGCCAGCGGCTCGTCTTGATCCACTCCGTCTAAATCTGCATTTTTGTTTCCTTATGCTTGTTGTGGTCGACAGTAGCAGTCCAGCGCGCGAATGTCTCGCCGTTGACCAGTTCTGTTGATGCTCCTCTTGTTGCATTTTTTACTCTGCGCCTGCACCATTTTTCTCAGGTGTTTTTAGACGACTGGTACATGTTTGACCAAATGTCCATGAGAGTTTGGACTCGGCTACATGCTTGTTTACTTTGGGGGTCGTTTCAAGTACTCCTTTAGCTACTTCGTCAACTTTTGTAACAACTCAGGACGATCCTACGGACCCGGAGATCCCGATTTCGACAGCTTCCATGACATTGGCCACTTCTGCTACCACCAGTGTAATTTGAAGACCATCTCTTCGACTCCGATCCAAACCGTGAGACCCGTCCTTAGTCTATACTTTCTAAATATGTCACACATCTTATCGTATTTAAATCATTCATACTTGCATATATATATTTGTGTGGTTTGGGGGTCTTATGTCAAATCATCTAAATTAAATAAGGAGACCATATGTGGATTTTTTTAGTCTTATATTGGTCCCATTTAAATTTGCGTAGCGAACCGATGTCATGTTTTGTCGTGATAAGACAACAATTAAATTGCGGGGTATCTAAACAACATGAACCATCTATTTAATTGTCGGGACCCGGTTCCGCTTAATTTTGCCTAATTTCATCGCATCCTTGCCATGCCATACATCATACATGCATCATGCTCGATCTTTTGCCGTAGTATTAAATAGTGCATCCGGTGTTTCTTCTAGTGCTTTGCTTCTTCAAAGGATTAGACCAATGAGTTGATGCGAGTGTCGACCCCGATCTTTGGATGAACCTTCAGCAATGTTTTCAGGCGAGCATTCTCCCCCTTTCTACCTATTTTACTTTATAGTCTTTATTTCCTCCTGTTGATCTATTACTATCTGTGTTACGATGCTCTAGTTTTCGTACCTGTGATATCCCTTGCAACCATATATTGCCTTGGACACATCCTATTACCTGTTGTTTGGTAGATAGTTGGACTTACGCGTCGTAGTCGCTTGCTTAAGTGTTGTTGCGTGTCGTCAAGTACCACAGTTGTTGAAATACTGCCATATGCTTTATGTTGGAGATGATCATGGTTTTAATTACCGTTTAATAACTAAAATTGAAATAGGTAAATAATGCAGAGGCACATGTGGGCAATAGATGTTATTTGGTTTTTAACCGTCCACTTGTGTCCCGTAGGACCCCGAGTACTTGATACATGTTCTTTGAATATTCGCACTATCCGCATGTGGGACCATGAATCCCCCTAGCCAGAGCATGAGTCATATTTATTTCTTGGGGCCACAAAGTAGTTTGGGGCTTTATTACTATCTTGTACTTATGCCATGCTTTACTGCTTTATTTACGATTGCGTGTGGAGCGCCTGTACTGTTTTGGATCGCGGCACGATTACGCGGTATCGACAAGCCTAGTCACACTTTTGGGTTCCCAGTCGTTTACAGCCGTTCTCGCAAACCTCTGGGTCCGTCTCGGAGTCGGCCAATTTCGTAGCGGGTAGCTTGGTGGGGTGGCCCCCTGAAATTTATATGAATCTTGCAATTGCTCTGTCGTGATGCCTCGTTGGGTTTTATTTGGTTTTTCTCGAGGTTGATCGTGCGTGTGTTGCTATTTATGCCCCCTGCAGGGTAAAACTTTCTGAAAGCCGTGTCCGCGGTTATGGACGACTTGGAGCACAGTATCTCGATCATAGACAACTATAACTAAAGTAGTGCTATAAATTTGACTTTATAATGACTAGTAATTAGCTTCACTATAATGGAATGGCTCAATAAAAGTGCCAACAATTGTTGGTTTGGGTTGTTGCCTGTTATCATTGTATCTGACTAGTAAGTATTGCAACTACAACGGAATGGCTAAATAAAAGTAGCAACAACTGCTGGGTTTTGGGATACCTCATGCTATATGTATCTGACTAGTAAGTACTACAACTACCACGGAATGGTTAACTAAAACTGCCCACTGCTTATTATATCAGGATGACTCATGCTATCTATATCTGACTAGTAATTGCCATAACTATAACGAAATGAATAAAACTGCCAACTGTGTGAGTTTCTCGGTTGATTTCCTCGTTTGGTCTCGAGTGGGAAATACCATGATGGGTATGCTTGGTGATAGTTTCAGGTTGGATCCGAATAGGTATTTCTTATCCCTATCTGATAGCCGCCAGTTGTATTGGGTCTCTATAGCTTGTTTAGTGCATGCTGCGCTGCCGCTTCAGTCCACTATACCTATGTAGGCGAGGACCGCCGAATTCTAGTCTCGCCGTGTACTGGCCTCAGTACTGACCGCTCTCTTTTTCCTTTGCCCTTTGTCGGCACCCCTTTTGTTTAAGCAGGTTTTGAGATCGACGTCGTTAGCAGGGCTACCCTTCCGGCTTGGCCTAGGCAGGGTTATGGACGCCATTGGTTATTCTTCAGGGCTCTTAGCCCCATTTGCATCTTGTCTGTAGTCGGACGCTGTATCGTTTTCAAGGTGATTTGGATCTTTGTATTGTATATCTGTAACACCCTCAGAATCGGACCTATGCAAGTTTGAGCAAAATTCGCCAAACCCGCATAGAAACGATTCAAAGGTGCCCACCAGGCACTTTCGTGCGGGTGGAAAACGAAGTAATAACATTACACAACAGTCCTCGATGGGACCCACAGAACAGATATATACATCAACGACTCAAAGAGTCAAGAATACAGGTATTATATACAAATATCCAAATCACCTTGAAAATGATCGAGCGTCCGACTACGGACAAGATGCAAATGGGGCTAAGAGCCCTGAAGAATAACCAATGGCGTCCATAACCCTGCCCAGGCCAAGCCGGAAGGGTAACCCTGCTAACGACGTCGATCTCAAAACCTTCTTAAACAAAAGGGGTGCCGACAAAGGGCAAAGGAAAAAGAAGGAGCGTCAGTACTGAGGCCAGTACACGGCGAGACTAGAATTCGGCGGTCCTCGCCTACATAGGTATGGTGGACTGAAGCGGCAGCGGCAGCATGCACTAAACAACCTATAGAGACTCGATACAACGGGCGGCTATCAGAGAGGGGTAAGAAAGACCTATTCGGATCCAACCTGATACTACCATCAAACAAACCCATGCTGGCGTTTCCCCCCTCGAGACCAAACGAGGAAGTCAACCGAGGAACTCACTCAGTTGGCAATTTTATTTATTCGGTTATCGTTGCAGCAATTACTAGTCAGGTATAGATAATCATCCTGATAAAATAAGCAGTGGGCACTTTTAGTTAATCATTCCGTGGTAGTTGCAATAATTACTAATCAGATACAGATAGCATGAGATAAACCCAAAACCCAGCAGTAGTTGATACTTTTATTCAGCCATTCCGTTGTAGTTGCCATAATTACTAGTCAGGTACAATGGTCGCAAGCGACACTCCAAACAAGCAATTGTGGGCAGTATTATTTATTCATTCCGTTATAGTGAAGCTGATTACTAGTCATTATGAAGTCAAATTTATAGCAATAAACTTTAGTTATGCTTGTCTATGGGCGAGATACTGTGCTCCAAGTCGTCCATAACCGCGGACACGGCTTTCAGAAAGTTTTACCCGGCCGGGGTGCACCAATAGCAACACACACTCGATCAACCTCGGAAAAACCAAATCAAATCCCAACGAGGCTTTCACGACAAAGCAATCACAGGGTTCAGAAATATTTCAGGGGGCCACCCCTTAAAGTAGACCCGCAACGAAGTAAGCTAGCTCCGAGACGGCCTCAAGGTTTGCGCCAATGGCTGTAAACGACTGGGAACCCGAAAGTGTGGCTGGGCTTGTCGATACCGCGTAAACATTCCGCTTACCTAAACAGTACAGTGTGCTCCTCGCACAATCGTAAATATGGCAGTAAAGCATGGCATAAGTACAGGATCGTAAATAAAACCTCAAACTAGTTTGTGGCCCCAAGAAATAAGACTGAAACAAGCTCTGGCTAAGGGGGGTCCCATATACCTCCCAGATGTGGATAGCGCGATAAATCAAGGAACATGTATCAAGTACTCGGGGTCCTACGGGACACAAGTGGGCGTTCGGAAACCAAATATTATCTATCACCCACCGATGCCTCTGCTTACTTCAATTTTAGTTGTTTAAACAGGAATAAAAGTGAACGATAAGTAAAACTATGATCATATCCAACATCAACATGCGGCAATACATCAACAACTGTGGCACTTGACGACACGCAACAGCACTTGAGCAAGCGACTACGACGCGCTAGTCCAACTATCTACCAAACAACAAGTAATAGGATGTGTCCAAGGCAATATATGGCTGCAAGGGGATATCACGGGACGGAAACTAGAGCAACGCAACACAGATAGCAATAGATCAACAGGAGGGAAGTAAATATTATAAAAGTAAGATAGGTGGAAAGGGGGGAGATGCTCGCCTGAAAACATTGCCGAAGGTTCAACCGAAGATCGGGTCGACACTCGCATCAACTCAACGGCCTTATCCGCGAAGAAGCAAAACACTAGAATAAACACCGGATGCAATATTTAATACAACGGCAGAAGATCGGCATGATGCATGAATGATGCATGGCATGGCAAAGGGGCAATGCAATTAGGTCATATTAAGTGGAACCGGGGTCCCGACAATTAGATATATGGTTCTAGTTGTTGAGAACCCCCGCAATTTAAATGTTGTTTTAACAAGGCAAGATGAGTTACCGGTTCGCTACACAAATTTAAATGAGGCCAATATAAGGCTAGATTTGCCCGCATATGGGCCCCATATGTAATTATTAGGTGAATCGGCATAAGGCCCCCAAACCAATGATATGCATGCGAGATGAATGATTAATATGCAACAATTGTATTATATTATAAAATAGGGTTTCGGGAAGGGGTTCACACATTGAGGGGTCTCGACGAACTTGAGGTTCCGGGGTGCGGGGTTCGGTCTCGGGGTCCAGGATTCGACGGCCTTGGTCCGGGGGTTCGACGGGATCGGAACGGTCTCGGCGGGCTCGTTCTCGCATCCGGGCAGGACTTGGTGCGGCGTCGGGGGCGCATCGGATTCTTCCGGGTCGGTGCCGTCCTTGTTATCGCGAAGGTCTTGTCGGCCCCACGGGATCGATCTTGCCGTTGCGAGGATCTTGTCGCGCCCGCCGTCTTCGGGTTCGGGTAGCAGATCTCGGCGTCCCGTGACGAAGGTCTTGATGGTGCCGTCTTCGTTTGTCGATGTCGGTCTTGGGCGAGTCGGTTACCGGGGTCTCCGGATCCGAGAAGAAGATCATGACGGTCCGGAGAACGGCCTTCGGGGTCCTGCGAGAGAGCTTGGCGTTCTGCGGTCTTCGGTTCCGCGTGGCAGATCTTGTGGGTCCGTGGTGGAGGCCTCAGCGTTCCGTGTAGAAGATCTTGTCCGGTTCTCTGTCGTTGGCGTTGTGGTACTTGTTTCGTTATCTGATGGTGGCTTGGATTGGCAACAAGATGGCACTGACACACCTAGCGTGCCTCTCCGATGGAACCTGAGCAGCAACTCCTCATGGAGCCCAAGGCATGCAGGGACAAGGTCGGCATGCAACAAAGGCACCCGACGCAGAGACAAAAGAGGTGGCAGACAAAACGATCGGCGACAGGCGCAAAGGGGCGAGGAAGATGGGCCACGACCGCGGGCGGCGCACGCAGGCGGAGGTCGCTGCGGTGGCTCGCTGAACCGGCAAGGGAGGCGGGCACGTCGCGCTGGGGACGCCCTCGCTGCAGCAGGCCGACACGAGGAGCTCGGAGGCCGCGCGGCATGGCAGGGGCCCGCCGAGGCAGGCTTGGGCCGGGGCGGCTCAGCGGACGAGGGGGGCAGACGCGGGGGCGGGCTCGGGATGCGGCTGGAGGAGACGACGGGCGGCGGCGGGGCGCTGAGGCGAGGTCGCAGGCGGCCTGCGGGGCTCCTGGCGGCGGGTGACGGGGACGGAGCCGGAGGTGGCGGTGGTCTGAGCGGAGGTGGGGAGGCGCGGTGGAGGGGGAAGCTGGGGGCCGCGGCGGCGCTTGGCCGGAGGGGCGGCCGCGCGGAGGCGAGCGGGGGTAGGTGGGAGGAAGCGCGCGCCGGCGGCGAGAGCTGCGGGGGTGGAGGAGAGGGCTCGAGCGGGAGGTAGGAGAAAAGAGGGAGGAGGGAGAACGTGGGGTTGGGGAGGAGACAGGGCGCGGGCCCGCGGGAGGGATCCCGAGGGGGTCTTGTCGGGAGCGGTTGAGGGAGAGGGAAAAAAGGGGAGAGAGAGGGAGCGGCAGGTGGCGGTGGGGCCAGGTGGGGACGGCTGGCAGTGTGGCAGGGGCAGGTCTTGGCTGGTGCATGCGCGGGTGGTGTGTGTGGGTTGGGTAGTGGGGCCAGGGGGTGGGCTGAGAGGGAGAGAGAGGGGTGGACCAGGTGGCAGGGTCTTGTTGGTGGGGAGTTTGGGGAGGGTGAGGTGGCATCTGGTGATTGGTTGGGGTGAGGTGGAGGCTGGGTGTGGGTAGGTTAGTTGGTAGCCTTAGGATTTAGAAGGGCGGGTTAGGTGGACCGTTTGGAAAATCCTGGGGGTGGTCGTTCGGGTCGAAACGGCCCGTTCGACTGCCCCCGCTAAAACAATTAAAACTTTTATTTGTTTTAAACGGGCCGTGTGCAAACCAATAGCGGCCAAGATAAAATAATCCGGAGACCCGGGTTTTGATGTTTGAATAAAGATGGGACGTTTTAGAAAACAAAACGGGCTTTGCGAAAATAGTTTTATGCAAACAATGCATGATGATGACGATGCAATGCACAAATTCAACGCGATTTTCTAGTAGTGGTTTTGCGGGATGCCACAATTCGACACCACTAACAAGGGATCTCGCCCTCGAGATCCGCCTCATGGTACCGGAAGGAAGGTCGGCGATCTGCGTCTTCTCGCTTCGTGTAGGTCCTCGCGACACCACTAACAAGGATCTCCTTCATCTTGAAATTGGCAACACCACCAACATAGGGTCGTTGATCCTGTTCGTCAAGAGAGCACTCCGGATAACAACGGACGAAGTTAAAGGTAAGGCCACCTCTAACTTCCATGGAAGTAGTAAAATTGCATCGATCCACTATTCAATATACAAAGCAAATGATAAGAGTAGTGGTATGGTCGCGACTCCATCCCGCACTCAAAGCACTACTATGTACACGAATAGACAGACTATGCAACCAACCCTCAGAATTCAGACTGAAGATCTCGACAAGCGAGGTTCGGAAACAAGGAGTGATGCAGACTCTGCATCGGATCTGGCGTAGAGGATGTCGTCGCGTCGGAAAACACCGGAAGGCACAAACAAGGATCAAAGAATGGTACCACGGTAGACGGATTCCTCGGATAGCATGAAGACCAGACGTAGCAACACCGTTACCAAAGAAGGAAGCGAAACCCTGAAGGTACGACGGAACCCAACCACGAGAATTCCTGGACTCGAAGAAAGAGACGAGAGCGGATTCAAAACACGTAGAGATAAGAGGAGAATAGCAGAGGGGTAAGGAGTAAAATCAGACCTATTCAGAACTATCCAACCGATTTTTAAAAATAGTTTTGACACTCTACTTCGGCCGTTAGCTAGGTTATCCTACAGGCTGGACTTGTGGGGTATCGCAACTGCTGAGCTCTGATACCACTCTGTAACACCCTCAGAATCGGACCTATGCAAGTTTGAGCAAAATTCGCCAAACCCGCATAGAAACGATTCAAAGGTGCCCACCAGGCACTTTCGTGCGGGTGGAAAACGAAGTAATAACATTACACAACAGTCCTCGATGGGACCCACAGAACAGATATATACATCAACGACTCAAAGAGTCAAGAATACAGGTATTATATACAAATATCCAAATCACCTTGAAAATGATCGAGCGTCCGACTACGGACAAGATGCAAATGGGGCTAAGAGCCCTGAAGAATAACCAATGGCGTCCATAACCCTGCCCAGGCCAAGCCAGAAGGGTAACCCTGCTAACGACGTCGATCTCAAAACCTTCTTAAACAAAAGGGGTGCCGACAAAGGGCAAAGGAAAAAGAAGGAGCGTCAGTACTGAGGCCAGTACACGGCGAGACTAGAATTCGGCGGTCCTCGCCTACATAGGTATGGTGGACTGAAGCGGCAGCGGCAGCATGCACTAAACAACCTATAGAGACTCGATACAACGGGCGGCTATCAGAGAGGGGTAAGAAAGACCTATTCGGATCCAACCTGATACTACCATCAAACAAACCCATGCTGGCGTTTCCCCCCTCGAGACCAAACGAGGAAGTCAACCGAGGAACTCACTCAGTTGGCAATTTTATTTATTCGGTTATCGTTGCAGCAATTACTAGTCAGGTATAGATAATCATCCTGATAAAATAAGCAGTGGGCACTTTTAGTTAATCATTCCGTGGTAGTTGCAATAATTACTAATCAGATACAGATAGCATGAGATAAACCCAAAACCCAGCAGTAGTTGATACTTTTATTCAGCCATTCCGTTGTAGTTGCCATAATTACTAGTCAGGTACAATGGTCGCAAGCGACACTCCAAACAAGCAATTGTGGGCAGTATTATTTATTCATTCCGTTATAGTGAAGCTGATTACTAGTCATTATGAAGTCAAATTTATAGCAATAAACTTTAGTTATGCTTGTCTATGGGCGAGATACTGTGCTCCAAGTCGTCCATAATCGCGGACACGGCTTTCAGAAAGTTTTACCCGGCCGGGGTGCACCAATAGCAACACACACTCGATCAACCTCGGAAAAACCAAATCAAATCCCAACGAGGCTTTCACGACAAAGCAATCACAGGGTTCAGAAATATTTCAGGGGGCCACCCCTTAAAGTAGACCCGCAACGAAGTAAGCTAGCTCCGAGACGGCCTCAAGGTTTGCGCCAATGGCTGTAAACGACTGGGAACCCGAAAGTGTGGCTGGGCTTGTCGATACCGCGTAAACATTCCGCTTACCTAAACAGTACAGTGTGCTCCTCGCACAATCGTAAATATGGCAGTAAAGCATGGCATAAGTACAGGATCGTAAATAAAACCTCAAACTAGTTTGTGGCCCCAAGAAATAAGACTGAAACAAGCTCTGGCTAAGGGGGGTCCCATATACCTCCCGGATGTGGATAGCGCGATAAATCAAGGAACAGGTATCAAGTACTCGGGGTCCTACGGGACACAAGTGGGCGTTCGGAAACCAAATATTATCTATCACCCACCGATGCCTCTGCTTACTTCAATTTTAGTTGTTTAAACAGGAATAAAAGTGAACGATAAGTAAAACTATGATCATATCCAACATCAACATGCGGCAATACATCAACAACTGTGGCACTTGACGACACGCAACAGCACTTGAGCAAGCGACTACGACGCGCTAGTCCAACTATCTACCAAACAACAAGTAATAGGATGTGTCCAAGGCAATATATGGCTGCAAGGGGATATCACGGGACGGAAACTAGAGCAACGCAACACAGATAGCAATAGATCAACAGGAGGGAAGTAAATACTATAAAAGTAAGATAGGTGGAAAGGGGGGAGATGCTCGCCTGAAAACATTGCCGAAGGTTCAACCGAAGATCGGGTCGACACTCGCATCAACTCAACGGCCTTATCCGCGAAGAAGCAAAACACTAGAATAAACACCGGATGCAATATTTAATACAACGGCAGAAGATCGGCATGATGCATGAATGATGCATGGCATGGCAAAGGGGCAATGCAATTAGGTCATATTAAGTGGAACCGGGGTCCCGACAATTAGATATATGGTTCTAGTTGTTGAGAACCCCCGCAATTTAAATGTTGTTTTAACAAGGCAAGATGAGTTACCGGTTCGCTACACAAATTTAAATGAGGCCAATATAAGGCTAGATTTGCCCGCATATGGGCCCCATATGTAATTATTAGGTGAATCGGCATAAGGCCCCCAAACCAATGATATGCATGCGAGATGAATGATTAATATGCAACAATTGTATTATATTATAAAATAGGGTTTCGGGAAGGGGTTCACACATTGAGGGGTCTCGACGAACTTGAGGTTCCGGGGTGCGGGGTTCGGTCTCGGGGTCCAGGATTCGACGGCCTTGGTCCGGGGGTTCGACGGGATCGGAACGGTCTCGGCGGGCTCGTTCTCGCATCCGGGCAGGACTTGGTGCGGCGTCGGGGGCGCATCGGATTCTTCCGGGTCGGTGCCGTCCTTGTTATCGCGAAGGTCTTGTCGGCCCCACGGGATCGATCTTGCCGTTGCGAGGATCTTGTCGCGCCCGCCGTCTTCGGGTTCGGGTAGCAGATCTCGGCGTCCCGTGACGAAGGTCTTGATGGTGCCGTCTTCGTTTGTCGATGTCGGTCTTGGGCGAGTCGGTTACCGGGGTCTCCGGATCCGAGAAGAAGATCATGACGGTCCGGAGAACGGCCTTCGGGGTCCTGCGAGAGAGCTTGGCGTTCTGCGGTCTTCGGTTCCGCGTGGCAGATCTTGTGGGTCCGTGGTGGAGGCCTCAGCGTTCCGTGTAGAAGATCTTGTCCGGTTCTCTGTCGTTGGCGTTGTGGTACTGGTTTCGTTATCTGATGGTGGCTTGGATTGGCAACAAGATGGCACTGACACACCTAGCGTGCCTCTCCGATGGAACCTGAGCAGCAACTCCTCATGGAGCCCAAGGCATGCAGGGACAAGGTCGGCATGCAACAAAGGCACCCGACGCAGAGACAAAAGAGGTGGCAGACAAAACGATCGGCGACAGGCGCAAAGGGGCGAGGAAGATGGGCCACGACCGCGGGCGGCGCACGCAGGCGGAGGTCGCTGCGGTGGCTCGCTGAACCGGCAAGGGAGGCGGGCACGTCGCGCTGGGGACGCCCTCGCTGCAGCAGGCCGACACGAGGAGCTCGGAGGCCGCGCGGCATGGCAGGGGCCCGCCGAGGCAGGCTTGGGCCGGGGCGGCTCAGCGGACGAGGGGGGCAGACGTGGGGGCGGGCTCGGGATGCGGCTGGAGGAGACGACGGGCGGCGGCGGGGCGCTGAGGCGAGGTCGCAGGCGGCCTGCGGGGCTCCTGGCGGCGGGTGACGGGGACGGAGCCGGAGGTGGCGGTGGTCTGAGCGGAGGTGGGGAGGCGCGGTGGAGGGGGAAGCTGGGGGCCGCGGCGGCGCTTGGCCGGAGGGGCGGCCGCGCGGAGGCGAGCGGGGGTAGGTGGGAGGAAGCGCGCGCCGGCGGCGAGAGCTGCGGGGGTGGAGGAGAGGGCTCGAGCGGGAGGTAGGAGAAAAGAGGGAGGAGGGAGAACGTGGGGTTGGGGAGGAGACAGGGCGCGGGCCCGCGGGAGGGATCCCGAGGGGGTCTTGTCGGGAGCGGTTGAGGGAGAGGGAAAAAAGGGGAGAGAGAGGGAGCGGCAGGTGGCGGTGGGGCCAGGTGGGGACGGCTGGCAGTGTGGCAGGGGCAGGTCTTGGCTGGTGCATGCGCGGGTGGTGTGTGTGGGTTGGGTAGTGGGGCCAGGGGGTGGGCTGAGAGGGAGAGAGAGGGGTGGACCAGGTGGCAGGGTCTGGTTGGTGGGGAGTTTGGGGAGGGTGAGGTGGCATCTGGTGATTGGTTGGGGTGAGGTGGAGGCTGGGTGTGGGTAGGTTAGTTGGTAGCCTTAGGATTTAGAAGGGCGGGTTAGGTGGACCGTTTGGAAAATCCTGGGGGTGGTCGTTCGGGTCGAAACGGCCCGTTCGACTGCCCCCGCTAAAACAATTAAAACTTTTATTTGTTTTAAACGCCCGTGTGCAAACCAATAGCGGCCAAGATAAAATAATCCGGAGACCCGGGTTTTGATGTTTGAATAAAGATGGGACGTTTTAGAAAACAAAACGGGCTTTGCGAAAATAGTTTTATGCAAACAATGCATGATGATGACGATGCAATGCACAAATTCAACGCGATTTTCTAGTAGTGGTTTTGCGGGATGCCACAATTCGACACCACTAACAAGGGATCTCGCCCTCGAGATCCGCCTCATGGTACCGGAAGGAAGGTCGGCGATCTGCGTCTTCTCGCTTCGTGTAGGTCCTCGCGACACCACTAACAAGGATCTCCTTCATCTTGAAATTGGCAACACCACCAACATAGGGTCGTTGATCCTGTTCGTCAAGAGAGCACTCCGGATAACAACGGACGAAGTTAAAGGTAAGGCCACCTCTAACTTCCATGGAAGTAGTAAAATTGCATCGATCCACTATTCAATATACAAAGCAAATGATAAGAGTAGTGGTATGGTCGCGACTCCATCCCGCACTCAAAGCACTACTATGTACACGAATAGACAGACTATGCAACCAACCCTCAGAATTCAGACTGAAGATCTCGACAAGCGAGGTTCGGAAACAAGGAGTGATGCAGACTCTGCATCGGATCTGGCGTAGAGGATGTCGTCGCGTCGGAAAACACCGGAAGGCACAAACAAGGATCAAAGAATGGTACCACGGTAGACGGATTCCTCGGATAGCATGAAGACCAGACGTAGCAACACCGTTACCAAAGAAGGAAGCGAAACCCTGAAGGTACGACGGAACCCAACCACGAGAATTCCTGGACTCGAAGAAAGAGACGAGAGCGGATTCAAAACACGTAGAGATAAGAGGAGAATAGCAGAGGGGTAAGGAGTAAAATCAGACCTATTCAGAACTATCCAACCGATTTTTAAAAATAGTTTTGACACTCTACTTCGGCCGTTAGCTAGGTTATCCTACAGGCTGGACTTGTGGGGTATCGCAACTGCTAAGCTCTGATACCACTCTGTAACACCCTCAGAATCGGACCTATGCAAGTTTGAGCAAAATTCGCCAAACCCGCATAGAAACGATTCAAAGGTGCCCACCAGGCACTTTCGTGCGGGTGGAAAACGAAGTAATAACATTACACAACAGTCCTCGATGGGACCCATAGAACAGATATATACATCAACGACTCAAAGAGTCAAGAATACAGGTATTATATACAAAGATCCAAATCACCTTGAAAATGATCGAGCGTCCGACTACGGACAAGATGCAAATGGGGCTAAGAGCCCTGAAGAATAACCAATGGCGTCCATAACCCTGCCCAGGCCAAGCCGGAAGGGTAACCCTGCTAACGACGTCGATCTCAAAACCTTCTTAAACAAAAGGGGTGCCGACAAAGGGCAAAGGAAAAAGAAGGAGCGTCAGTACTGAGGCCAGTACACGGCGAGACTAGAATTCGGCGGTCCTCGCCTACATAGGTATGGTGGACTGAAGCGGCAGCGGCAGCATGCACTAAACAACCTATAGAGACTCGATACAACGGGCGGCTATCAGAGAGGGGTAAGAAAGACCTATTCGGATCCAACCTGATACTACCATCAAACAAACCCATGCTGGCGTTTCCCCCTCGAGACCAAACGAGGAAGTCAACCGAGGAACTCACTCAGTTGGCAATTTTATTTATTCGGTTATCGTTGCAGCAATTACTAGTCAGGTATAGATAATCATCCTGATAAAATAAGCAGTGGGCACTTTTAGTTAATCATTCCGTGGTAGTTGCAATAATTACTAATCAGATACAGATAGCATGAGATAAACCCAAAACCCAGCAGTAGTTGATACTTTTATTCAGCCATTCCGTTGTAGTTGCCATAATTACTAGTCAGGTACAATGGTCGCAAGCGACACTCCAAACAAGCAATTGTGGGCAGTATTATTTATTCATTCCGTTATAGTGAAGCTGATTACTAGTCATTATGAAGTCAAATTTATAGCAATAAACTTTAGTTATGCTTGTCTATGGGCGAGATACTGTGCTCCAAGTCGTCCATAACCGCGGACACGGCTTTCAGAAAGTTTTACCCGGCCGGGGTGCACCAATAGCAACACACACTCGATCAACCTCGGAAAAACCAAATCAAATCCCAACGAGGCTTTCACGACAAAGCAATCACAGGGTTCAGAAATATTTCAGGGGGCCACCCCTTAAAGTAGACCCGCAACGAAGTAAGCTAGCTCCGAGACGGCCTCAAGGTTTGCGCCAATGGCTGTAAACGACTGGGAACCCGAAAGTGTGGCTGGGCTTGTCGATACCGCGTAAACATTCCGCTTACCTAAACAGTACAGTGTGCTCCTCGCACAATCGTAAATATGGCAGTAAAGCATGGCATAAGTACAGGATCGTAAATAAAACCTCAAACTAGTTTGTGGCCCCAAGAAATAAGACTGAAACAAGCTCTGGCTAAGGGGGGTCCCATATACCTCCCGGATGTGGATAGCGCGATAAATCAAGGAACAGGTATCAAGTACTCGGGGTCCTACGGGACACAAGTGGGCGTTCGGAAACCCAATATTATCTATCACCCACCGATGCCTCTGCTTACTTCAATTTTAGTTGTTTAAACAGGAATAAAAGTGAACGATAAGTAAAACTATGATCATATCCAACATCAACATGCGGCAATACATCAACAACTGTGGCACTTGACGACACGCAACAGCACTTGAGCAAGCGACTACGACGCGCTAGTCCAACTATCTACCAAACAACAAGTAATAGGATGTGTCCAAGGCAATATATGGCTGCAAGGGGATATCACGGGACGGAAACTAGAGCAACGCAACACAGATAGCAATAGATCAATAGGAGGGAAGTAAATACTATAAAAGTAAGATAGGTGGAAAGGGGGGAGATGCTCGCCTGAAAACATTGCCGAAGGTTCAACCGAAGATCGGGTCGACACTCGCATCAACTCAACGGCCTTATCCGCGAAGAAGCAAAACACTAGAATAAACACCGGATGCAATATTTAATACAACGGCAGAAGATCGGCATGATGCATGAATGATGCATGGCATGGCAAAGGGGCAATGCAATTAGGTCATATTAAGTGGAACCGGGGTCCCGACAATTAGATATATGGTTCTAGTTGTTGAGAACCCCCGCAATTTAAATGTTGTTTTAACAAGGCAAGATGAGTTACCGGTTCGCTACACAAATTTAAATGAGGCCAATATAAGGCTAGATTTGCCCGCATATGGGCCCCATATGTAATTATTAGGTGATTCGGCATAAGGCCCCCAAACCAATGATATGCATGCGAGATGAATGATTAATATGCAACAATTGTATTATATTATAAAATAGGGTTTCGGGAAGGGGTTCACACATTGAGGGGTCTCGACGAACTTGAGGTTCCGGGGTGCGGGGTTCGGTCTCGGGGTCCAGGATTCGACGGCCTTGGTCCGGGGGTTCGACGGGATCGGAACGGTCTCGGCGGGCTCGTTCTCGCATCCGGGCAGGACTTGGTGCGGCGTCGGGGGCGCATCGGATTCTTCCGGGTCGGTGCCGTCCTTGTTATCGCGAAGGTCTTGTCGGCCCCACGGGATCGATCTTGCCGTTGCGAGGATCTTGTCGCGCCCGCCGTCTTCGGGTTCGGGTAGCAGATCTCGGCGTCCCGTGACGAAGGTCTTGATGGTGCCGTCTTCGTTTGTCGATGTCGGTCTTGGGCGAGTCGGTTACCGGGGTCTCCGGATCCGAGAAGAAGATCATGACGGTCCGGAGAACGGCCTTCGGGGTCCTGCGAGAGAGCTTGGCGTTCTGCGGTCTTCGGTTCCGCGTGGCAGATCTTGTGGGTCCGTGGTGGAGGCCTCAGCGTTCCGTGTAGAAGATCTTGTCCGGTTCTCTGTCGTTGGCGTTGTGGTACTGGTTTCGTTATCTGATGGTGGCTTGGATTGGCAACAAGATGGCACTGACACACCTAGCGTGCCTCTCCGATGGAACCTGAGCAGCAACTCCTCATGGAGCCCAAGGCATGCAGGGACAAGGTCGGCATGCAACAAAGGCACCCGACGCAGAGACAAAAGAGGTGGCAGACAAAACGATCGGCGACAGGCGCAAAGGGGCGAGGAAGATGGGCCACGACCGCGGGCGGCGCACGCAGGCGGAGGTCGCTTCGGTGGCTCGCTGAACCGGCAAGGGAGGCGGGCACGTCGCGCTGGGGACGCCCTCGCTGCAGCAGGCCGACACGAGGAGCTCGGAGGCCGCGCGGCATGGCAGGGGCCCGCCGAGGCAGGCTTGGGCCGGGGCGGCTCAGCGGACGAGGGGGGCAGACGCGGGGGCGGGCTCGGGATGCGGCTGGAGGAGACGACGGGCGGCGGCGGGGCCTGGCGGGGCGCTGAGGCGAGGTCGCAGGCGGCCTGCGGGGCTCCTGGCGGCGGGTGACGGGGACGGAGCCGGAGGTGGCGGTGGTCTGAGCGGAGGTGGGGAGGCGCGGTGGAGGGGGAAGCTGGGGGCCGCGGCGGCGCTTGGCCGGAGGGGCGGCCGCGCGGAGGCGAGCGGGGGTAGGTGGGAGGAAGCGCGCGCCGGCGGCGAGAGCTGCGGGGGTGGAGGAGAGGGCTCGAGCGGGAGGTAGGAGAAAAGAGGGAGGAGGGAGAACGTGGGGTTGGGGAGGAGACAGGGCGCGGGCCCGCGGGAGGGATCCCGAGGGGGTCTTGTCGGGAGCGGTTGAGGGAGAGGGAAAAAAGGGGAGAGAGAGGGAGCGGCAGGTGGCGGTGGGGCTAGGTGGGGACGGCTGGCAGTGTGGCAGGGGCAGGTCTTGGCTGGTGCATGCGCGGGTGGTGTGTGTGGGTTGGGTAGTGGGGCCAGGGGGTGGGCTGAGAGGGAGAGAGAGGGGTGGACCAGGTGGCAGGGTCTGGTTGGTGGGGAGTTTGGGGAGGGTGAGGTGGCATCTGGTGATTGGTTGGGGTGAGGTGGAGGCTGGGTGTGGGTAGGTTAGTTGGTAGCCTTAGGATTTAGAAGGGCGGGTTAGGTGGACCGTTTGGAAAATCCTGGGGGTGGTCGTTCGGGTCGAAACGGCCCGTTCGACTGCCCCCGCTAAAACAATTAAAACTTTTATTTGTTTTAAACGGGCCGTGTGCAAACCAATAGCGGCCAAGATAAAATAATCCGGAGACCCGGGTTTTGATGTTTGAATAAAGATGGGACGTTTTAGAAAACAAAACGGGCTTTGCGAAAATAGTTTTATGCAAACAATGCATGATGATGACGATGCAATGCACAAATTCAACGCGATTTTCTAGTAGTGGTTTTGCGGGATGCCACAATATCTGTATTCTTGACTCTTTGAGTCATTGTTGTATATATCTATTCTGTGGGTTCCATCGTGGACTATTGTGTAATGATATTACTTCGTTTTCCACCCGCACGAAAGTGCCTGGTGGGCACCTTTGAATTGTTTCTATGTGGGTTTGGCGGGGATCGCTGAGACTTGCATAGGGTCGATTCCGAGGGTGTTACAGGTATGACCAGTAGGACGTTTCCTACTGTCCCAAGCTTCCAGCGAGTGGGCCTGCAAGACGGCGACTGGATCGAGACTTGGCGAGGACTCAGGCGACTGGAAGCTGGAAGCCCAGAAGCGTAGCTAGGCCAGTCGGACTAGGTCAAAGACCCTTCGAATCCTTAACTAATTCGGTTGTAGATCTGTAAACCCTAGCGAGGTGAGCCTATATAAACCTCCCTAGGGTACGCATAGAGGACACGTTCCATCATACACCCAAGCGACTCACCGCCTAGTCGTTGAGCTCGCCCCTTGTACTCTCTCCATAATACAATCTAGCAGGAGTAGGTCTTTACCCTCCGGGGGGCCGAAACTGGATAAAACCTTGTGTCTCCGCCCTCATCTCGCACCGCAGATGGCTGGCCGCCCTTGCCCCATGTTCTACTACTCGCTGCCGATTGCAGCATCTGCCGTGGTCATTCCCATGACAGTGGCGCCCACCATGGGGCCTGGCCGGTCAGGCCGGTGTTCTGCGGTGAGATCCAATCTACCCATCAACGAGTTGATTGCCACCGGCCGCATGATCGCGATCGGCGAGATGCTTCAGATCTTGCCGAGCAGCTACGTCCCGACGTCACGCCCCGTCACGAACAGCGTGATCTTGCCGGTCGGCACGATCAGCCTCTTCGTCGGCCTCACCGACGTCATCGTTTCGGAGGACTCGGCTCGCATCCGCGAGTCGCCGCCACGCGACCAGCTCTCTGGGAGCCAGGTCCGCACGATCCACCACCCCGCCTTCGAGTACGACTCGGCCCACAACAACGTGGCCGAAACCACCGTGGCCGCGGACGACGCCGCCCTCAATGACGACGCCGATTCGGCGACCCCGGCGTCGGCCGCCGGATCCATCGTCGCCGCATCGCCCACGGGCTCCATCACCTAGGTCTCCAACGTCGGAGACTTCGAGGACCCCTCCATCCTTGGGATCTTCGACTTTGACTCCGGGTCGGAGAACTCTGCCGACCTCCACGACGGGACCGTTCGCCACATCGTGACCTACATGGCGACTGGCGCCGACTCCCCGCAAGACCCCTTCTCCACGCCGATCCCACCAAACACAACGGAAATGGAGGTCGAGGAACTCCGCCTGCGGCTGGAGGAGGCGGTCCGCAAAGAACAAGCCAAGAGCGAAAATTTTCGCCTCAAGCAGGTGACAGTGCAGGAGCTTTCGCGCTATCACCAACTCCGAATCAGGTCGTGCCTGAACCCCACCATTCAGGGGCGCGCCCTGAACTTCGAAGACGAGAACGACCTGGCTCGCGCGGCCGAGCGCGCGATCTGCGAGAATGCGCCGCCAGGAGGAAGCTCCTGGCCCCCACCAGGCGCGACGGCCAACGGCGCTCCACCACCACGCAACCGCGCGCCCCCCAAGGACCAACCAAGAATCATGGTCTCCTCATGGGAGTGAGATGCAAATGGCCTCCCGCTGTTCTCCACTCTGATGGACAACGTCGTCGCGAGCCGAGCAGCGGTCGACAACATAAACATAACCGGGGAAGGCGCCCTGCAGATCCAGTATGCCAAGGCTCTGCTCGCCAAAGCAGTCGAGCAACAAAACGCAGGCACCGACTCACAGGGTCGGATGTATTCGCGTTCATCAGGCAACAGGGCGGCTTCGAGCGGCTGCCCAATGGTGGTGAATACCCTCAACTGCCCACCACCCGAGCCCTGCAGCTCCAACACCGACCCACGAACACGGCACTCTCCACCAACGACCCGTGGCCGGCGAACAACTTCGTCGCCGCCAATGGGCAGCCCATTTACGCGCGCACCCACATCATCAACAACCAGAGCTGGCGCGCACTCCAGCCGGACGACCTAAGGCATACCCTCGCCAACTACCGCGATGGCGAACCAAGGGGATCGCTGAGTCGAGTCGGACCCCAATGCTTCGTGCCGATGATCTGAGGCGAAAGATACCCGGCGAACTTCAAAGCGCTGAAGGAGATCGAGAAGTACAACCCCTCGTACGACCCGTCCGTGTGGCTGGACACCTACCTCATGGCAATCGGAATTGTCGGCCACACCGACCTACTCGCCGCCCGCTACCTTCCCCTGATGATGGAGGGAGCATGCAGGCAGTGGATTAACACCCTCCCCGCGAATAGCATCGACTCCTGGGAGGAAATGCGTGACGCCTTTGTCAGGCACTTTGAGGGTTCCTACACCCGCGCCACCACCATCGAGGACCTAGAGCAATGCGTCCAGGGACCTCGCGAGTCGACCCGCAGTTGGGTCCAACGGTGGCAAGACCTATTGTACAATGCGGCCGGAATCCACCCGGACACCGCTATCCACTGCTTCTAGACCTCGTGCCGCTACGAGCCCCTGGTCTCCAAGCTCAAGCAAGTGTACAGAACAGTCGACAACATACCGGACCTCCTGGAGATCTCCAAGCGGTACGCGGAGGAGGACCCAAACCAAGAAACCAACGACGAGTCGGGAGGGAATCGCCGCACGAGCGGCCATGACAACGGGAGGCGACCCGAGCTACGCTATAGCAACACTCGCCTCACCGGCTAGCGTCGCGGTGATGGGCGAGTCGACTTCGTCGCCAACGCCGGATACGCACCGCGTGCACCCAAGAGCTTCCGCCGCGACGGAGGCCAGTGCCACGCCAGTGGCAACTACAAGGCAAAACCGATCCCACGACCCTCCTCAATCAACCCTGTGTGTTTCACAGCAGGGAAGGGAAGCTTGCCACGCACACGACCGCCAACTGCCACTCCCTAAAGGAGATCGAGAAGGCACGGCGCGCACGGGAAGACCCCGATAACAACCCGCCAAACAGCGGAAAATTCGGCAGCGTCGCTGGCTCGCTCCACACCTTCACAGGCTTCAACACGAAGCGTGAGAAGAAGGTCATCGCCCACGCCATCGTCGTCAATGTGGTGTCCGAGATAGACATCCCCAGTTCCTCAACTGGTCCGAGCAACCAATCACCTGGAGCCGCGAAGACCACTCGCCACGGATCGAATATCCGGGCCGAGTCGCCTTGGTGGTCAAGCCCAAGGTGGGAGACTACTGGCTCCCCCAGACGCTGATGGACGGTGGCATCTCCATCAACATCCTATACCTGGAAACATTCAGGCGACTGAAGCTCCTGCAGTCGATGATCGAGACGACCTACACCACCTTCCACGGCATCATCCCCAGTCGGAAGGCGTACCCGATCGGCAAGGTGACGCTGCCAGTCACCTTCAGCACACCAGCAAACTTACGCACCGAGAGGATCGTCTTCGAGCTGGTGCCGTTCAACAGCCCCTACCACTGCGTCTTGGGGCGCCAGGCGTTCGCCAAATTCATGGCAACTCCCCATTATGCGTACAACGCGATGAAGCTCCCCAGGCCCTGTGGCATCATCACTGTCCATGGCGACCCCGACATGGCCGTAGAATGCGAGGCCAAAGGCGCCGAACTCGCGGACACGGTCATCGCGGCGGAGGCCAACCACGCCGAGGAGCTCGCTAAGTACGCGAGCGGGGTCAACAATGACGACCCCACCATACTCAAGAAGCCCAACTCGGAGGGTGGCAACTCCACCGCCTTCGAGGCAACGACACATACCCGCACCATCGAGCTAGTCCTAGGCGACTCCATCCAGACGGTGACGATCGGGACGGGCATGACTCCAGCCAGATGTGAGAATCGTGACATCTTCACATGGAAGCCATCCGGCATGCCTGGTGTCCCGAGGGAACTCGCTGAGCACAAACTCAACGCCGACCCCAAAGTGCGACCCGTCAAGTAGTCGCTGTGGCCCTTCAATGAAGAGCGCTGCCGAGCAATCGTCGAGGAGGTGCAGTGTCTACTCGCTGCAGGCTTAATCCGGCCAATCAAATACTCCAAGTGGTTGGCAAACCTAGTCCTGGTCGAGAATAAAAATGGGACCTAGAGACTGTGTATCGATTACACAAACTTAAATAGCGCCTGCCCGAAGGAGCAATTCGTCCTCCCGAGGATCGACCAAATCATCGACTCGACTGCGGGCTCGGAGTCGCTATGCTTCCTCGACGCCTACTCTCGGTACAACCAAATCAAAATGGCAGTCGAAGACGAAGAGAAGACGGCGTTCATCACGCCATTTGGAGCCTTCTGCTACACCGCCATAACCTTCGGCCTCAAGGACACCGGGGCGACCTACGAAAGGTGCATGCCTCTCTACCGCCTAATGCGCAAGAACCCCACCTTCCAGTGGGACAAGGAGGCAGACGATGCGCTCCGTGCTCTCAAGGAGGTGCTACTCGCAGCACCGCTACTCGCCACCCCTGTCGACAAAGAACCCATGCTGGTCTACGTCACGGCTTCCGAGCATGTCGTTAGCACCGTCATGGTCGTCGAATGACCAGAGGAAGGGAAGGAGCGCCCGGTGCAGCAACCCATATACTACATCAGTGAAGTCCTCACCGATTCGCGCCAGCGCTACCCACATTACCAAAAATTGGTATATGCGGTCTTCAGAGCACAGCGGCGACTGCCGCACTACTTCCAGGAGCACCCAATAATGGTCGTCTCCTCAGCACCGTTGCAGGACATCATCCGCAACCGTGAGGCAGCCGGGCGAGTCGCCAAGTGGGCCGTCGAGATCGGCGTGCACAACAGCAGGTACGAGACGCGCAAAGAGATCAAATCGTAGGCTCTCGCAGACTTCCTCGCTGACTGGGAGGAGGCCCAGCAGCCAGAGAAGCTGCCATACCTCCATTACTGGAGCCTACACTTCGACGTCTCCAAGAACGAAGACGGTGCAGGAGCGGGGATCGTGCTAACATCTCCAAAGGGTGACAAGCTCCGCTATGTCCTCTACCTCGACTTCACCCCCTGCACCAATAACATGGCCAAGTACGAGGCGCTACTCCACGGCATGAGGGCAGCCAAGGAGATGAACATCAATTGCATGTGCTGCTACGGAGACTCCGACCTCGTCGCCGGGTAAGTCGCCGACACCTACGACGCTGTCTCCCCCACCATGGTGGCGTACCGCCAGGCAGTGGACCAACTGGGAGGCCACTTCGCAGGTTACTCTGTCCAGTGGATCGACAGGAGGAAGAACGAGGAGGCTGACGCACTCTCCCGCATCGGTTCGGCTCGACTCGCACCACCCGCCGGCGTCTTCCTCGACACCATCAGCAAGACCTCCGTTTCTCCCCCAAAGGAGATCAACATCGGAATTCCGCTGCAACCAGACACAGCCCTGGTCGCACTAATCACCGAGCCAAGCGACTGGACGGCGCCATACGTCGCGTACCTGGAGGGAGGCACCCTACCCGCAGACGAAATGGAGGCCCGGATGATAGCACGCTGCTGCAAGTCCTTCGTCATCATCAACGGCGAGCTCCACAAGCGCAGCGTGACCGGCGTGTTCCAACGCTACGTCCAACCCGCCGAAGGACGTAAGATCCTCCAGGACATCCACTCCGGTGACTGCGGCCACCACGCCGGCGCCCGCTCTTTGGTTGCCAAGTCCATGCGACATGGCTTCTACTGGCTCACCGCACACGCCGACGCGGTCGACATCGTCCAGCGATGCACTGGATGCCAGAAGTACGCCAACCAGACTCACGTACCGAGTTCGGCGCTCAAAACAATCCCCATCACCTGGCCATTCGCCGTATGGGGCATAGATATGGTAGGCCCCCTCAAGAAGGCCCCCTCCGGCTTCACCCACCTCCTAGTCGCAGTCAACAAATTCACAAAGTTGGTGGAGGCCAATCCAGTCCACAAATGTGACGGGAACACCGCTACAAAATTCTTACGCGAGCTCATCTATCGCTACGGGTTCCCAAACAGCATCATCATGGACAAAGGCACCAATTTCGCCAAAGGATCCATGGCCGAGTTCTGTGAGGAGCACAACATCCGACTTGACCTCGCCTCAGTCGCACACCCGGAGTCCAATGGCCAGGCGGAACGCGCCAACCAGAGCATCTTCCATGGCCTGAAGCTGCGGCTACAAGTCCCACTCGAGCGCACCGTCGGGTGCTGGGTCGAAGAACTCCCCTCCGTCATCTGGGGCATCTGCACCTCCGTCAATAGGTCGACGGGGTTCACCCCCTTCTTCATGGTGTACGGTGTCGAGGCAGTCATGCCAACCGACCTCGAGCACGACTCACCTAGGGTGGTCAACTACACAGAGGCTGACAACGAGCTCGCACGCCAAGACGGAGTCGACCAGCTCGACGAAGCACGTGACCTGGCTCGCTCCCGCACCGCCATCTACCAGCAAGGCCTTCGCCGCTACCACAGCCAGCGAGTACGGACTCGCACTTTCTAGGAAGGCGACTTGGTACTACGTCTAATCCAAGACAAGAAAGGCATGCACAAGCTCTCCCCCCTGGGAGGGATCATTCGCCATCGGGCGAATCCTGGGCAACGACACCTACTACCTCACCGACGTCCGAGGCGACGGAAAATTCGACGTCAAGAGGCCATGGAATGTAAACCTCCTGCGGAAGTTCTACTCTTATAACTCCAGACATGTACCCCCTACCCTTTATGAAATAAAGTAGATCGGTTCCCGCATATTGCGCCTACTCTCCATGCCCTGTGCCACTCGCACTCGTAATAACAGCGTTATGCTATCCGCAGAAGTCAACCTTTGGTCACGCGACCGGCACGGCCAAGTAGTGCGGTACGAGGGCACTGGAAAAATCCAGGCCTCATGCCTTCCACGAAAAAAGCTAACCGGGAGCCCCATTGGAGTCGCCTAGCTCAACTGGCTCCCCGAGCCAAGATGACTGCACTCGCTTCCCACAGCGACCAAGTCCTCCGCACCCTCGGTGCAGCGACTCGAATGGCAAAGTACCACGCTCGGGGGCTGACAGCAGCCCAAAGAAAAGCGGATAGGAAAGAACGCCAAGTAAGAGAGCGCGCACAGGACTCGCCATGCGACTGATCTTACGGATCAGGCGGAGTGACGCTCCTAACATAACGCACTCAGTCCTCACCTACCTTGGGCATTGCGACTAGAATGGCCAAGTACCACGCTCGGGGACTCGGCAACCCGACCCCGTTCGCTTTCGAGAAAACGACCAAGTAAAGAGCACCCCTGGGAGTCGCCACGCGACTAGCTTCCCGAGCCATGGCGAGTCGACCTTAACTCACTAACAGTTCACACAATATATAAAAACGAGGTTAACCCCATAAAAAAGGCGGACACGCTCGGGGACTCGCACAACCAACATTCAAATCGCAAAACGACTAACAAAATAACCCGAGCATTCCTTCATAGCAGCAAAATTTGTTTCGCATACAAGGAGAGTTACATGGTTATCATATACTAATGCCGAATGGCACAACATCTTATTTTGCGGGCTTTGATGAAGACGCGCCACCGTCCTTGCGGCTACGGATGAAAGGAACCCAGGGGTTCGACGGGTACGTCGTAAGCTTGCCCGCCATCGCTGCACGGAATGGTTGCTCCACCTTGAAGTCGTGGTGCTTCGGCTCAGGATCATTGGGGGCGACGACCGTTTCCTAGTAGGGAATGAGGTCGCCCATCGCCCAAACATGGTCGGAGTACACCGCGTCTCGGTCCGTCAGCTTCAACACCTCGGCAATCTTGACCGAGCCCGTCGACGAGGGGTAACCGCTCGTGACGTCGTCAAGGTCGAAATCGTCCGGAAAGTGTGCGAGCCCGAGGATCAGCGCAGTCACCGCTCCACCATGGAAGTCTGACCGCGTCATGAATTCAACAACTTATGGGGCCTTCTCCAGGTAGCGCCATACCTCGACGAGATCGTTGGGGATCACCTCCGTAGGCGAGATCTCCTGAAGGTATGCCCGGAGACAAGTCGCTGAAAGCACGGCTGAGTCGACCAAGGTGGTCACGCATTGCCGCACGTCGTACGACTGCGCCTCTTCGGCATTATTAGTGATCCGGCCTGCAGTACACAAGCAAACAGTAAGCAAAGCACCAAAACCACAACGCAGTACATGCAATCGGAAACCGGCTGAAGGAAAGCTTACCAATTAGCGGGTGGCAGAGGTCCATGATGAAACTCTGAAGAGAAGAGAAATCATTCTGCAACCCGGCAACGAGCGCATCAGACACCTTCCGTTCCTCAACAGTAGAAGTGACGGCCGCCTTGGCTCGCCCTTCCACCGAGCTCGCTTCCTCCTTCCCCTCCTTGAGCTCGCGCTCCAGTTCGGCGATTCGCTTCTCCGCCACGCTCAAAGCGGACTGAGCCATCGTCAAATCACCCACCAGGACAAGGCCCTGGCGAGCCTCCTTTACTTCAGCCACACTACTCTCTGTTTCCAAAACAAAAAAGGTCAATACCGCAAAATGTTAGCGACAAGCGCCAAATAAAGTAAATACTCACCCGCAGCTGCTCGAAGCTCCCCGTTCGTCTCCTAGACGGCGACAAGCTCCTTCTCAATGCGGCATTTCGCAGCAAACCGCTCGGCTGACTCGCGCTGCAGGCCCTGTGCAACAATCACAGCATCAACGACCAAAAATTCCTATGTGCCCGGCCGTTGAAATTCAGCGACTAGGCACTCGAGGACTGGACGACAAAAATTCCTAAGTGCCCAGCCGCCAAAATTCAGCGACTAGGCACTCGGGGACTGGACGACAAAATTCCTAAGTGCCCAGCCGCTGAAATTCAGCGACTAGGCACTCGGGGACTGGATAACGCAATAAAAGTAAGAATCCGACCACTAAAATTCAGTGGCCAGATCCTGGGGGACTGGACATACCTGGATGGCGGAACCTAGCATGCCATGAAGCTCCATCGCATCCACCGACGCAAACACGAGCGGAGTGTGACCGCGACGCTGTTCAACCTCCATGCCGGAGGCCCCAGGAAGCTGGCTCGACGGCATCGAGGTACTCGCCGCGACGGCTTTCGCCACAAAGTGAGGGAATGTCGCCACCGCGGCCCTCGCGCCACTCGAGGGCAGCTCGGTCACCTCGGTCGAACCCACGGGTACTCTATGCTATGACCCCGCGTCCTCCTTGGCCTTCAGAGCTATGTCCACCTCGGTCGGAGGTTCGCTCGGGGCAGCCGTCGGCTTGTCATAGATTGTGACAATGTCATCGCCCTTTATTCTTTTGGTGCCTTCGGCGGGTGCAACGACTTCGTCGCCCTTCCTCTTCTTCGAGGGATCGGTTGGCGCCTCCGTGGTGGCTAGTGGAACCTTGGCCACTGAAGGGTGACCTATCTTCTTAACTCTAGTCCTGCAAAACAACTCTGTCAGTAACACTTTCCGATCGAAACACGTAGCAAGCAAACGAATAGAAGGTCAAGGAGTACTCACTTGGCAACTGGAATAAATTGCAGGCCGGTGCGGATGCTGGCCGGCTTCTCCAGTTCTAGCCCCATTTTCCGACTGAGGCCCATCTCGAACAAATTATGTGCCCAAGACACTGACGGTTTCTTCGAGGATGACGCTGCGGCGGTAGCCTCCGTGGCAATCGTTGCGACTGCTCCTCTCGGTGGCGAGGCCCCTGCGGCTGGAGCGGCCGCCGACCGGTGACTAAGGCGAATGGCGGTGGCAATAATGCCAGCGACGCCTCATCCTCTACGACGGTAGCGCTAGTTGTCGCGGTCGCATGCGCCAATGTATCTTCGGCCGCGTTGGTAGCGTCGGAGCTACTCACGGGCCGAGGCGGAGACGCCGGCTTCGCCTTCTCCTTGGGTGGCGCCTGCTTCTTCTGCTTTGATGGCGTAGCCTCACGCTGTGAGGTGTGCTCAGGGAGCTCGTCGTCGTCATCGTCATGGACCTCGAGGCTTCTGCTGGCCTCGAGTTCACGCTGGTGCTGCCCACGAGTCTTGCGGACCGTGGGGGCAGCAACCTCCACGGGGTCGTCATCGTCGTCATTGCCACCACCCCCATCACTTCTGACATCGCCCTTGTCGGGCAATGGCTCGTTCCCATCCTCGGTGGGCGAGCTTGAGTTCTCGTCATGTGCGGGTGGAAGCCACCATTCCACCACTTGAAACAACTGCAGCAGCCAAACAACATTAGCACAACCGCGAATGCACAAACTGCGACTGCGAGTGCAAAGGGAATACTAACTCACATTGGAGCTGGGCGCCTTGCGGTGTAAGGCGAGACCCCGGCCTTCGCGTCAAGATACACCGCCTGGGTGATTTTCTTCAGAGCCAGGGTGTAGTCGTTGAGTCTCCACTCATCGAGGCAGGACTTCGTCGGGTCGTCCTTGCCTGTGTATTCGTACATGTAGTGGGCACGGCTGGCCAAGGGCATGAGCCGTCGCCCGAACCAGCAGTTGTAGAGGTTGATGGTTTGGAGGCCTTTCTTTTTCAGGTTGCGGATGGCCTGCAGCATCTTGTCGACGACCATCCGCTGTTCTAGCGGAAGTTTGGTAACTTGGAGCCGGCGCGGCTCGGGCCGGTTGGCAGAATACCTTGGAAGCGCCACCTCGTCGCCAGGAGTCGACTCGGTCACGTAGAACCAGCTTTTCTTCCACTCGTTCGCTGCTTTGGCAGGCAGCATCAGATCGAAGAATGATGCCTTCGACTTCAGCTAGAAAGTCAAGACGCCCGCGGCTAGCATTGGCCGCCTGCCTCCTCGCGGCTGATTCTCCCATGGAATAGATCTTGCCATAGGGGAAAGTAGGGCCTGCAGCCCAGGTAGCACTCGCAGAATGCGACGAAAATGGTGAGCTGCTCCATGCTGTGCGAACCGAGATCCGATGGCTGGATATTGTAATAGGCGCAGAAGCGCCGGAAGAAGAGGGAAGTGGGGCATCCGAGCCCCTGCTCTAGATGACTGGTGAAGCATACGAATTCCCCTTCGCGCGGATCTGAATTACTTCTCCGGCCGTGGGGATGCGCCATCTCCCGGCACAAAGGATCCCCGCCTCCTCGAATGATCTTAGTAGACCTGCCCCATGGTTCAGCAGGAGGAGCCATCGGCTGGAGGGTCGTGGGATGCGGATCGCTCTGAGTCGTTCTGGTCGCTGCGCGGAATGGGGAAACGAGGATGCGCAAGTTCAGAGGAAGTGAGGGAAGCGTTTCCCCCTTCACCCGTCACTCTCCTTATATAGTGGTTGTTACCCGCCAATTTCAGGGGAGCCGTTACCACGCGGTAATTATGCCAATATTACCGTTGGATTACCCAACGGCTAGTTTGACCAAGCTGGCGGTCCAACTTCGTCGACTCGACTCGCTTCCTTCAGCGACTCGACGATTCGCCGACCCGTTCACTATGAAAGTGACTTGATTATTCGCCGACCCGCTCGTCAAGCTGCGACATGATTGGTCGCCGTTATTGCGACTAAAATGACTAGTTCTTTCCTTTGTTTAAGAGTCCACCACCGATTCAACTGGGCGTCCGCATTGGACCCGCATACTACGACTGCCAACGAACACCTGCGACGAATCAACAACAGCCTCGGGGACTACTGATGGGGATATGTGATGGGGGAATACCAATCGGGGTATACCCATGAAGCGGATTCGCCAGCTAGATCGAGCCAACTGGAACCTAGCCCTGAGCGGGTCGACTCGCCCAATACGGCGACTGGCGCATGCTGCACCCAGGCGACTGGCGCCAGCTGGAGGCCCAAGACGGTGACTTGTATGCAAAGCCCACTAGCACTTGTAAACCCTAACTGGCTGCATATATAAAGCCACCAGGGGCACCCCCACGGGGTAGGCTCTACCATATTAGATTAGATATAGTCTCTCCCTCCGTCGACGGCGGCTCCCATGTAAACCAATCTATGATCATATACTGGATTGATAGCAGGACGTAGCGATCCTCCACCGAGGGGACATGAATCTGGGTACATCGTGTGCCAATCTCGCTCCCGGATTCTCCTACGTCGCCTTGCTCCCTCTACGTAAGCTACCCCCAGTAGCATCTGCCGTGCAATGCCACGACAGTTGGCGCCCACCGTGGGGCAAGCGGTGCTTGGAGGGTGAAGATCTGGGCGAGATCCCTCATCTTCGTCAGCGGCGAAATCACACGTCCAAGTACCATCAGCTCGGGACATGCGGTTTGAAGGCTAATCGATCCGTTCTACAACGCAGTCGACGCGAACACGCGCATAAAGAGCGACTTGGAAACTCAAGCGCACGGACATACCCAAGTGACGGAAACCGCTTGGAGGATTGATAAACCAATCACGATTAGATTGGTGCTGTTGAAGCGATCGTGACATCTCTAGCAAAGAATAAAGGGCCCTATCGAGCAGACAGCGCACGCAGCCATCATCGGTGACATCTTCTCTCTCCTACTTAAACTTTAATATGTATATATGATGTACGTCCTGTCCAATGCAGCGACTAGTTCAATCGACAACCACTACGGGCATGCAGATCAGTTTAAAATATCTAGTATTTGTCTATTTTATATTCTTTCGATTTACTTGATCCTCCCTTAAATCAGATCAGATCATATAATTTGGCACGAGTACTAATCTTTTGATTTATTTGGCCTATATACGAGGAACAAATTGAACGACACTGCAGGTGTACACAAGGCGACATAAAAATTCAGGCTTGGCGACCTAAGCGCGCACACGAGCACCTCGACGGCAACACGCGTATGAAGCAGGCCCGACTAACTCTGCCATGTGAAGGTCTAGTCGGACACGCTGTCGCGACCTCGACCAAAGGATCAAACAACCACTCTACCGCCAGCTTCTTCGACTTTTCACCATCGTGGCTCCTACAACTCCGCCAACGATGACCCGGCTATGGCCGATAATTTCTCCCACTCAATCTTATTTTAAATATTTATTTGTATACTAATAATCTCTTTATTAAATGTGTGTTGATGCATATGCACGGAGAAGAAGCAAATCGCACTCTCGCGACCCGGATGCGTGCGGGATGCCTACCCGACCAGCTCGGGAGACTCGCCTCGCCTCGCCTCTCGCGATTTTCTCCTCGCGGACTCGCCACGCTCGTGGGTCCTCCCGCCGTGGACTCGTCACACTCGTGGATCCTCCTTCCGCGGACTCGCCACGTTCGGCGACTCGTCCATCGCGAACTCGCCACGCTCGTGGATCCTCCTTCCGCGGACTCGCCACGTTCGGCGACTCGTCCATCGCGAACTCGCCACGCTCGTGGATCCTCCTTCCGCGGACTCGCCACGTCCGGCGACTCGTCCATCACGAACTCGCCACGTCCGGCGACTCGCCACACTCCGGACCTTCGCCTAAATGCGGACACGCTTAAACGCGGACTTGCTAGGCTCGGGGACTCGTCCGTTGCAGACTCACCTGCCGTGTCGACTTCGCCATAGAGCGACCTCCGTCCATCGCGTCGACATCGCCATAGTGCGACCTCCGTCCGTCGCGTCAACCCCGTGTCCGCCGCGTCGACTTCGCCATAGCGCGACCTCCGTTCGCCGCGTCGACATCGCCATAACGCGACCTCCGTCCGCCGCGTCGACCCCGTGTTCGTCGCCTCGATTCCTTCCGGCTACGTCGAATGCGTACGCCGCGCCTGCTAAGGGACCTTCATCGTCCGAGTCGCCAGAGAGGGTCACATGCCATGCTGCATGGACTCACCACTGGGCTTCTCTTCCCTCCGGGAAAAAATCAATGCGCCTTTGTCAACCTTTGAAAGAGCGACTCGCAATGGCCAAGTAGTGCGGACGAGGACTCGCAAACCGAGCCTCGGTTCGTCCACGAAAAACGCTAACCGAGAGCCATCATTGGAGTCGCCTTGCTCGACTGGCCTTCCGGGCCAAGACAAATGGCAGTGCTACACAAACAGCACCATGTCCTCCTCAACCTTAGATAGCACGACTCGCACGGCCAAGTACTGCGGACGAGGACTCGCAAACCGAGCCTCGGATCGTCCAGGAAGAACGCCAAGTCGAGAGCCATCTTTGGAGTCGCCATGCGACTGGCCCCCCGGGCCAAGACGAGAGACTCGCTAACAAAACAGCGCAATCAACATCATCGCGGACTCGCAATCATCGCGGACTCGCCACACTCGGGGACTTCCCCCTCGCGGACTCGCAATCATCACGGACTCTCCATACTCGAGGACTTCCCCCTCGCGGACTCGCAATCATCATGGACTCGCCACACTCGGGGACTCTTCCGTCGCGGACTCTCAATCATCACAGAATCGCCACACTCGGGGACTCTCCCCTCGCGGACTCGCCACGCTCAGGGACTCTCCCCTCGCGGATTCGTCACGCTCGGGGACTCTCCCCTCGTGGACTCGCTCGACCTCGCCACTCGCCATGCTCGGCACTCACCGGTCGCTCGACCTCGCCGCTCGCCGCTCGCCGCGCTCGGGGACTCGGCGCTCTCTGCGCTCAGGGCTCAACGCTCGCCGGTCGCTCGACCTCGCCCCTCGCCGCACTCGGGGGCTCAACGCTCGCCGGTCGCTCGACCTCGCCCCTCGCCGCGCTCGGGGACTCGGTGCCCGTCGGCGCTCAGCCTCGACGCTCGCCGGTCGCTCGACCTCGTCACTCGCCGCGCTCGGGGACTCGGCACTCGCCGGTCGCTCGACCTCGCCGTTGCCGCGCTTGGGGACTCGTCACTCTCCGTGCTCGGGGGCTCAACGCTCGCTGGTCGCTCGACCTCTCCCCTCGCCGCGCTCGGGGACTCGGTGCCCGTCGGTCACTCGGCCTCGTCACTTGCCGCGCTCGTGGACTCGGCGCTCGCCGGTCGCTCGACCTCGCCGATCGCCGCGCTCGCGGACTCGGCGCTCGCCGGTCGCTCGACCTCGCCGATCGCCGCGCTCGGGGACTCGGCGCTCTCCGTGCTCAAGGCTCAACGCTCGCCGGTCGCTCGACCTCGCCCCTCGCCGCGCTCCCGGACTCGGCGCTCGCCGGTCGCTCGACCTCGTCCCTCGCCGCGCTCGGGGACTCGGCGCCCGTCGGTAACTCGACCTCGCCACTCGGCATGCTACAGACAACCACTACTATTTTCAGAATGTGCATCTCTAAAGAGCCTCAAGTCACCTCTACAAGCCAACTCGAGCCTCGGGGACTACTCCTAGGCATGCTGCGTGTACACGTGGTTCCATGACCACGGCTCGCCCTCGTCGAATCGCCACCGCGGTTTTTCCACTCGCGTACTCACGCTCAGGGACTCGCCCTTGCGTACTCAACACGCTCGGGGACTCGACACCGCGGACTCGCCCTCGCGTACTCACGCTCGGGGACTCACCGCCACGAACTCGCCCTCGCGTACTCAACACGCTCGGGGACTCTTCACCGCGGAGTCGACCTCACGTACTCAACGCGCTCGGGGACTCCCCACCGTGGGTTCGCCCTCGCGTACTCAACGTGCTCGGGGACTCGCCACTGCGGACTCGACCTCGCGTACTCAACACGCTCGGGACTCGACACCGCGGACTCGCCCTCGCGTACTCACGCTCGGGGACTCACCGCCACGAACTCGCCCTCGCGTACTCAACACGCTCGGGGACTCGTCACCGCGGACTCAACCTCGCGTACTCAACGCGCTCGGGGACTCCCCACCGTGGGTTCGCCCTCGCGTACTCAATGTGCTCGGGGACTCGCCCTCGCGTACTCAACACGCTCGGGACTCGCCACCGCGGACTCGCCCTCGCGTACTCAACACGCTCGGGACTTGCCACCGCGGACTCGCCCTCGCGTACTCAACACGCTCGGGGACTCGGTGCGCTACAGACAGCGCCACTCGCCGGTCACCCAACCTCGCCACTCGGCATGCTCGGGGACTCGGCACTCGCCAATCGCTCGACCTCGCCACTCGCAGCGGTCGGGGACTCGGCACGCTACTGACAACGCCACTCGCCGGTCGCCCAACCTCGCCACTCGGCGCGCTCGGGGATTCGGCACTCGCCGGTCGATCAACCTCGCCACTCGCCGCGCTCTGGGACTCGGCACACTCCATGTTTGGGGACTCGCCGCAACTGGTAGCTTCACCAACACCCTGCGTCTTTCGCCAACTGGTCATCAGCAACTGGCTCACGCCGACCACCTCCCACTTCACGGTTCTTTTCTCTGTTCAGGAGCTCGTCGCCGATTCGCCACGACCCATCGTCAATACTCTCCGCGCCCTGCCTCAAGCCCGCGTCGAATCGACAACGCGCTCGGGGACTACTGATGGGGGAATACCAATCGGGGTATACCCATGAAGCGGATTCGCCAGCTGGATCGAGCCGATTGGAACCTAGCCCTGAGCGGGTCGACTCGCCCAATACGGCGACTGGCGCATGCTGCACCCAGGCGACTGGCGCCAGCTGGAGGCCCAAGACGGTGACTTGTATGCAAAGCCCACTAGCACTTGTAAACCCTAACTGGCTGCATGTATAAAGCCACCAGGGGCACCCCCACGGGGTAGGATCTACCATATTATATTAGAACTAGTCTCTCCCTCCGTCGACGGCGGCTCCCATGTAAACCAATCTATGATCATATACTGGATTGATAGCAGGACGTAGCGATCCTCCACCGAGGGGACGTGAACCTGGGTACATCGTGTGCCAATCTCGCTCCCGGATTCTCCTACGTCGCCTTGCTCCCTCTACGTAAGCTTCCCCTAGTAGCATCTGCCGTGCAATGCCACGACAATATGCCTACCGGGGTATGCCTAGCAGGACGTTTCCTATTGGCCCAAGCTTCCAGCAAGTGGGCCTGCAGGACGGCGACTGGATCGAGACTTGGCGAGGACTCAGGCGACTGGAGGCTAGAAGCCCAGAAGTGTAGCTAGGCCCATTAGGACTAGGTCAAAGACCCTCCGAATCCTTAACAAATTCGGTTGTAGATCTGTAAACCCTAGTGAGGTGAGCCTATATAAACCTCCCTAGGGTACGCATAGAGGACACGTTCCATCATACACCCAAGCGACTCGCCGCCTAGTCGTCGAGCTCGCCCCTTGTACTCTCTCCATAATACAATCTAGCAGGAGTAGGTCTTTACCCTCCGGGGGCCGAACCTGGGTAAAACCTTGTGTCTCCGCCCTCATCTCGCACCGCAGATGGCTGGCCGCCCTTGCCCCATGTTCTACTACTCGCTGCCGATTGCAGCATCTGCCGTGGTCATTACCACGACAAAGGGGCCCTCCCACGGAGGGGACAACTTGTGCATGCCCCTCGTGTCTTGTATCATCCGGAGCACCAGGTTGCCTTCACGGAACGCAACGGGCCGGATGCGGTTGGAGTGATACCTATGCAGCCCTTGCTGGTAGATGGCTGACCTAGAGAAGGCCAGCTCGCGGGCCTCCTCGAGGATGTCCACGTTGTCCTCCATCGCCTCCTGGTTATCCTTCTCCACGTAAAGGATCTTGCAGGGTTAGTCGAACTCGATGTCCGCTGCAAGGATCGCTTCCGAGCCGTAGGTGAGGAAGAACAGGGTGAAGCCGGTTGATCTATTCGGGGTGTTGGGGAGGCTCCACAGCGTATCCGGGAGCTCCTCAATCCAGTAGTCGGGTGACCGTTCCAGTGGCTCGATCAGACGGGGCTTGATTTCGGCTAGCACCAAGCCATTGGCTCTTTCCACCTTCCCGTTGGACTGCGGGTCTGCGACGGACACGAGGTCTAGTCGGATCCCTTTGTTGTGGAAGAACCGCGCGAAGGCTCCCTTGCCGAAGTTCGTGCCATTGTTGGTGATGATGCTATGGGGATACCCGAACCAGATGATGATGTCCCGGAAGAAGGTGACGACCGTGGCACCGTCTAGCTTCCGGATCGGCTTCGCCTCGATCCACTTGGTGAACTTATCCACTGCCACCAGCAGGTGGGTCATGTCGTCTTGGGCTCGCTTGAAGGGGCCGACCATGTCCAGCCCCCAAAGAGCAAAGGGCCACGTGATCGGTATGGTCTTGAGTGCTGAAGTCGGCATATTCCTTAGTCGGCCGAACCGCTAGCACCCATTGCACGTGCGAACCAGCTAGTATGCGTCCTACGAGGCGGTAGGCCAGTAGAATCCGTGGCGCAGTGCCTTTGACACCAGGGCATGAGAAGAGGCATGGTGACCGCACTCCCCCTAGTGGATTTCCTTCAACAGCCGGTAGCCAGTATCTGCGTTGACGCACCGCTGAAAAATGCCTATGGCCATGTGCTTGTACAGCTCCTTGTTGATGATGATGTACGTGTGTGCGCGGCGCCGGATCTGCCGTGCATCCACCTCGTCATGCAAGAGCTCGTCGTTGAGGAGGTAGTTCATGAAGGGCTGGGCCCAGGATGGCACTTCCAGGATAGTGATGACACTAACCGACACGATCTAGAGTTCATCCGGGGGCAGGCCGGGTGGGATGCCCGAGTCGGCAGCCCCCAAGACCTTTGCCTTGCTCGACGATGGCTTTCCTGAGGAGGAGGAGGAGGCAGCCCCCGTGTATTTCGAGCCGGAGGGCACAATAGCGAGGCCTGGCTCTTTCGAGCCGGCAGCCCCCGGGTCTGCTACCCAGATGATGGACTCAGATTCTAAAGAGGGGGTGATGCTGGGCTTGCGGAGGTGCTCCAAGGATACTCCGGGCGGGATGGCCGCTCTGGTGGATCTGACTCGCGCGAGCGCGTCGGCCTCCTCATTGGTGGCACGGGGAACGTGAGTGAATTCACATCCCTCAAAGCTGGCACTGAGTAGCTGGATGTGGAACCGATACAGGGCCATGTTGGCGTCCCGAGCGTCCCACTCGCCGGATACTTGTTGCACCACCAAATTCGAATTGCCAAAGAAAAGGATCCGGCGGATGCTGATGTCTTTCACGAGTCGGAGCCCGTGTGCGAGAGCCTCGTACTCGGCGACGTTGTTCGACGCAGTGAAGTGGCTCTGCAGCATGTACTCTAGCCGGTCTTCCTTGGGCGAGGTGAGCACAGTGCCGGCTCCCAAGCCCCCGCGCATCTTCGAGCTGTCGAAGTGCAGCTTCCAGTAGTCAGAATCAGGAACCGGTGGCAGGTACTGGTTCTCCGCCCAGTCAACGAAGAAATCTGCCACCGCCTGAGACTTGATGGTGATCCTGGGCTCGTACCGGATGCAATAGGCGGCCAGCTCGATGGCCCACTATAATACCCCAGTTTTAGTTAATCTTGTATTATGGTTTGTTTGTGCATCATCAGCATCATCCTCTAAAAATGCAACCAAGAAACATATGCAAAAACCCTAACCTTCTCCTCTCTTTCTAAACAATTCCAAATGGTTTTGATAATTTGAAAACTACCCAAATATGGAGCCCAAATTGAATACTAGGGCCCTGAATATTTCACATATTTACAAAAGCCTCTGGTATTTCGAAATGGTCTAAAACAAAATTTCAAAGGAGTTTATAAAAGAGAAAAATGATAAAAACAAATAGAAAAATGTTTCAGCAGGAAAAAAAGGCAGAGAGAAAATGCCAAGCATCCCAACAACCTTTCCCTCTTCTCTTCCTTCCTTGTGGCCCAACTCAACCCAATTCCCGGCCCATACCGCTTCAGTGTTCTTTCCATTTTCTTCTTCCTCTAGCCAGAAGGACGACGACGCAAGCAGGTTGTTGCGTGTCAACGCCGTCTCCGTCCCTGCCACGCCGTAATTCCGTTGCGATGAGATACGTGCTACCATCATAAACGACGTCTATAAGATCCCCTGCCGCCGTCGGACGGGCCTTATCCTCTCCCTCTTCCCTAATTTCTTCTCTGGTCCGAACCCTAGCCCTCGGGCCACGACGATCCCTGCCATTCCCAACCTCCCCAGTCTGAGCCTTGGCCACCATTGAGTTCTCCATGGTGGACTCGTTCTTCCTGACAAACAGAGCAAGCCGAAGCGTCCCCAATCGATGGAATCATGACCTCCTTCCCCGACTCCGGCCGCCGTCGCCACGGGTGATTTCGGCCTCCCCCGATCTCGCTGACCCCTTAGTAAGCTTCAGGATGATCTCATGGTCCTCTTGTACCTCTCCTTTCTCTCCCTCCCGCTCTGGTTCCTGCTCATGTCGATCACCACCGTGCGCCGCCGCAGATCCTTGCCGTTCTACTGTTCCGGTGACTCTTTTCGAGAGGCGCCGCCACTCGTATGCTTGCCTTGCTTCTCCGGTTCGAACGGAACCAACCCCGCATCCTAGGGTGATCTCGCTCGATGGATCGATCAACGATCTGAAGATCAATCCCTGCTGACGTTAGCATGACGTCATGCCTACGTCATAATCACCTTTTGTTTTATTTATTATTTTCTAGAAATATAAAATAACCCATGGGGCCCAGTCATTAGTGATTGAGAGTAGCCTCAGCCCCAGTGAGAATATCCCTAGACCCCGTAGTGACGTCAGCCTGAGGTCATAAATGTTTTAAAATAATTCCTGAAAATGATATAAAACTTGTAAAATTCATATCTAATTATTTATAAGTTAGAAAAATGTGTATAATATATCAAAATATTCAGAAAAATGAGAACTACCTATTTAAGATATGACCATGCATTGTTCAACAACTTAAATGACAAGTTTAAGTAGAAGAACATAGTAACCCCTCACAGGTGATTCTGGAGTTTCCCTTAGTTAGGGTTTGTACCCCTCGGAACCCTGATTAAATTGTCGAGCATGACTAAGGGTTACATTTCGATACAATTTAACTTGTCATATCATCATCGTTGCTTGAGCATTGCATCGATGCCATGTGTTGATTGTTTCCCTCTCTTTCCGGTGTTTGGTTCTCCCAGGTAGAATAAGATATCGAGATCGAAGACCGAGATCAAGACCATCGAAGATCGGCAAACAATACTTGACCAACTATAACCAAGTCAAGTAAAAGCTATCCGAAGATCTGCTTTTTGGTTATCAACATGCAAAGGCAAGCATAGCCCCACCATGATATAATCCTATGATTTTGAAAGCATTTCAATTCCTGCCATGATGCATACGATTCTTCTGTGGTATTTTATCGATAGATAGAGTATCCTATTTATTGCATTACTCCCTTTGAGCTTATATTACATGATACACTGCTCCTAGCATAACTAGGTTTGGCTTGTGTGCACTGCTAGAGCTTATATCTGTGTCCTGCTTAGCCATGCATAACTGTTGAGTCTGGTCCATCCAGATGATGTATCAGATGCAGAGAATCTAGTATGATAGGAGATCGTGATGAGATGAGATCAGATGTGATATGAGTTTAAACATGCTAAGGCTTGTATGGTAGGCCACGGTGGGATGTGTTTTTCTAGTCCCATGCTCGCCACCACTAGAACCCGAGTTCTTGCCTCTTGAACCAAGACGAGCGTACAACCACACGGGGTTTATGGGGACCCCTCGATTGACTAACTTGCCTAGTAGATTCCATGAGTCACATAGTTCGGGCGTTCCATTTGACATACGCATTGAAAACGTTTTCGAAAGAGGGGGTGAAGGAGGTGCATTCATAACAGGTAGGGAAGCGTGGACCGGGTTGCTTGGGGTTGATGGCGCCCCTAGTAAACCAACCTCGCCTCACATATTTAAGGACCGGCTTCGGGATTTGACCCGTTACGGCGGAACCATCCTTATTGCATGACTCATGGTATCGGCGAAAGCAAGGTAAATGTCGTGTCCAACCACACCCTTTGCCAGCACACCAAGGAAGTGTGTCAAGTGGCACTAAGAGTCGATAGGTAAGTGTGGGTAAAGTTGCACACCCCTGCAAGGCAATAACATTTCGGAAAGCTGCGTCCACGGTTGTGGACGACTTGGGGACGGACGTGATGATCATAGAGAACATGAACCTAATCGTAAAACTTGGTAGATCAACATGTGCTTAAGGATGCTTCCTTAGGGGTACGAGGGGGTGATCCATGTAGAGGTTCGATGATGATGACTTGGTGGATATCAAAAGATATGATGATCAATACTTTGGAGATGTCGCTCTCTTATCCCCTTTTAAAATGTTCTGACTAGACGAGCTTCTTCTCCCTCTTGTTTTATAAACAAAGATGGCTTTATGCAAAACAACTCCACCAGCCATAAGTCTTGTGGTGTACACACTATACTCACCCTTGCTTTGTTGATACTTTTGGCAAAGTAAGTGTTCCTTGAAGATCAGTTTGTACTACATCGACACCGACGAGTAGCTTGGGGTTCCCGGCCGGTAGACTGGAATCTATGGGCTGGGACATCATCGTTATGCTTCAGGCCTCTTAGGCCGTTTGTTAAGTTTTATGTACTTAATAGCATAATTGCCTTCCATTGTTTAATGTTTGTGGTCAGTGACCTCTGCTTGAATAATAATTTGGTTCTTTGCTCCGTTATGAGCTTGCTGTAATAATTTTGTGGCATAGGGTCACTGTTGTATTATCGATTCTTCACTGGATATCCTCGACCTCAAGGTTCTTATGTTAGATAGAGGTCTAGGATTTGTTTAGCCCTGATCCCGGGGGTGTCACAGGTTTTGGTATCAGAGCAGTACCAACCGTAGGAAAACCTTGCTATTGGTCGATGTTGAGTCTAGTGTTTGTGAAATCTATTTTAAAGCTGAAAAGTATTTGTAAAAACTCTAGTATGCTTCTTTTACTCCTTATCTAGTTCCGCTCTAATTCTGGGTCATCTTATCTTGTGTTGCCTTTGAAAAGTTTTAGATATCTCTTCTAGTCTTTCAAATCTTAGGTGCCTTTTGGGCATGTCGTTTTTAACCAGTAGACCTAGTGTTGAGTTCTCTAGAGTTGTGTGTGTGATGAACTCCTTGTTCCCCTTGCTCTTATTCATCTGAGAGATTCCTGTCTATCATGATCTCTCTATCTTTTGGAACCACAATATTATATTGCTAGATCCACAGTGTTCTGTTCTAGCTTCGAGGTTTCCTTTCGCCTCCTGTGCCTCCTTTTTATTTGTTTGGGTACTTCAGAAGTCGATTCTTCTTTTGGAAGCTACCTTGTGATTATTACCTTGAAGTGTATGCTATGTCACTCAAGTAGTAGTTACTCCTTTCTTGGGTTTTCACCCTTGGACTTGAACCGAAGATCCCTGATTATGCTAGATTCTGGTGTTGTGAATCTTGTACATGAAGGTGATCTTTAACCCAAGACCCAATCCCTTGACCCATGTCGTTAATGTTCATACATTACCTTAGGATGGCTGGTTCAAGCTTGTGGTTCTTGTCGCGATTGAATTGTGACAACTAAGGACTCCCCCTACCACTAGTTATGGCAGATGTTCTTTAATGGAACCAAATAGATCACGACAAGAGTACTCCTCCAGAGTCTCGCATCTATACTTGTGACTATGCCACACCTTTCCTTCTCTGCATTGGTCTTCGGAAGATTGTGACTTATGCATCCACATCTCGGGATTCTATCCTGAGTATGTTCCTTCCCCCTTGATGTTTTTCGACTTTGTCTACCAGTTGGTAGCCAAGTAGTACATGTGCATTGGTGTTTTCCGATGCAAGATATTCTTGTGGTCCGTCATGACAAACCATTTTGGGATGTTAGGAGAAACAAACTCCAGTACCTCGTCATATCTAGGAGCGGGACAAAGTGTTGTAATCCGCAGATTAAGAGGCATTGAGTGTCTTCCATCTGTTCTACCTTAACGTATCACACCCTTTTATACTAAGAGGTCGTGCCAAGTTCCATGACCCCTTAATGAAGTGATGCTCTTACACATATTTACCCACCCTCCCTCGAGATTTCTCTCTCATGAGTGATGCGTGTGCGTAATAATGTGGCCATCTGAGATTCTTAGCATTATTACTGTTTTGAACTCTAAGGACATTTGTGTCATTATTAGCGTGATTGGTTAACCCTGTCACTAAGAAAAGGATGATTGTGCTACCAAGTCTGTTACTCTGGTACACTCTCTTCGGTCAAAGAGTTAGGTTTGTGACTATGCTCTAAGACTATGTCTTCTTGCCTTACCAAGCAAGTTTCCTATGGAACTAAGGGACATATCGGTGATTCATGATATTTAGATGTCTACTAGAAGTATCGCCATGTTTCCACATGTCGTGATGTCAAGTTCTTGAGAAAGAAAGTTCTCTGGACTGATCTTTTCTCCAAGGATTCATACTGGATACCCCTGAACTAGTTGGTTGAGCTTAAACAATAACTTGGAGAGTTGTAAGACAAAATCTCTATCTGCCTCAGTTCCTCCGTAAAAGGGATGTTCATTTTTGTTCGTGTTGAAGAAAATATAGTATCTCCTTCGTGGATATGTTATCTTACCCCACCTTTTATTTGATTTGGGTTATCGTCAAATCAAACTCAGTTCCAAGGACTATCTTGACGATGTTTCTACTTGTGATGTTTCACTTGAGTACATCTTCATGTTCTTTGGTCTGACCAATATTCTCGCCTTGTTCATACGACATATGAGTCCATCTTCTTGGAGTGTATTGATAAGTTTGTTGTTGATCCCATCAACAATATCCTTATCCTTTCCATGTTAGACTAGATTTATACGGAACAATTGGCATTAATATTGGAAAAATTCGTGAACCGTCTTTGAGTCATCTCAAAGTATGTGTTATGTATGTTAGAAGTAACCTTCTCTGGTTCATGTGCAAATGTTGAAAGATGTTGCCGTGGATTCGAGAAGAGTTACCTTTATTTCCTTCAGGACATATGTGTGTTTTATTGTCAGTACCTTATGCTTGTGCGGTTGTCTTTCGACAATATGATAATACATGGGTATAGCAATCTAGCTCATCTTTTGGAGCTTTACACTTTAGTCTATATCTTGAGACTCTAGTGACTTTATCTTTGTGGTAAATGTTACAAACTTTCTATTCAGACATGATGAGTCTGTAGTATCATCCCACCTAACCAAAGCTAAATCGCAAGCAACAATGATGGTTGGTGTTCCTCAAGGTTTTTACATAGGTCTCTTTGTAAATCTGGTAAGATTGTTGAAATGGTTGGCACAATTAGCCGGAAAGGCCTCTTGCCATATTCCCTTGAATCAACAATAACAACCACTCTTCATGAGGCATCTTCTACGATTTATTATAGGAGGTTTTCTTATGGTTTCCTTTGTATCCGAAGTTTGACCTCTAATTGATGTCTGCTTTCTCTAACATCAAGGAGAACATTTATAGTAGTGTTGCTAAATGTCTCTCGTTCGATCCTCTAGACCCTTTTATGTTGGTAAATGTTTTTTGTGACAAGTAATTGAAGTCTGAGAATGAAGTTTATTTCTTCTCATGTCATCAGGAATCTTCTTAACTATCCATCTAGTGGTGTAAATTAATATCATGGTCTTGGCAAAGATTTTGATAAATCTAGATGAATAAAGAGTTTCCTTCGTTTTTCAGCCATGTTTTAAGAGTGACTATGATTTTGGTAATCTGTAGTTTCTCTTGACACATGTTCCTTGTGACTCTTATGAGCCCTCTCCACCAAAAAAGCTCTCTGTCTTGACCTTCTGTTGGATGAAAGAGTGGCCCTTCTGTGTCAAAAGTAGTTCAACAGCTTGGTTTTGTTGATCCATATCTTTGCAACCTAAAATCTCTACTCAAGCTGTTTAGTAGAGGTTCATTTCTAGAAGTGTGTGGTTATGTTCTTTCTGTTGGAACCTTCCTCTTCTAAAGCTCCATGGTCTCAATCCTTATAAAGACTAGTTATTTAACATTTGAAACCTTCTCCTCTTGTTTCCTCTGTTACCTTGACGTGTATCATGACTATCATCTCAAAGTTGTTCATAAACACTCATCCATGAGTTGACCATGAGATACTCAGTGTGTTGTTTAGTGTGTTCCCTCTTATCCTTATTATGACCCTATTTCTTTCTCTCCATGTCTCTTTTCCTACCTTAGGAATCTCGGGTCGAGATTCTCGTAAGGGGGACAGAGCTGTAACACCCTAGATTTAGTTAATCTTGTATTATGGTTTGTTTGTGCATCATGAGCATCATCCTCTAAAAATGCAACTAAGAAACAACCTTCCCCTCTCTTTGTAAAAAATTCCAAATGGTTTTGATAATTTGAAAACTACCAAAATATGGATCCCAAATTGAATACTAGGGCCATGAGTATTTCACATATTTACAAAAGCCTCTGGTATTTCGAAATGGTCTAAAACAAAATTTCAAAGGAGTTTACAAAAGAGAAAAATGATACAAACAAATAGAAAAATGTTTCAGCAGGAAAAAAGGCAGAGAGAAAAGGCCGAGCAGCCCAGCAACCTTTCCCTCTTATCTTCCTTCCTTGCGGCCCAACTCAGCCCAATTCCGGGCCCATACCGCTTTAGTGTTCTTTCCGTTTTCTTCTTCCCCCAGCCAGAAGTAGGACGACGCAAGCAGGTTGCTGCGTGCCGACGCCGGAGCCGTCCCCGCCTCGCCGTGATGCCTGCTGTGAGGAGATGCGTGCTATCGTCATAAACGACGTCTATAAGACCCCTTGCCGCCACCGGACGAGCCTTATCCTCTCCCTCTTCCCCAATTTCTTCTCTAGTCTAAACCCTAGCCCTCGGGACACGACGATCCTCGCTGTTCCCGACCGCCCCCAGTCCAAGCCTTGGTGTGGCATCCCGCAAAACCACTACTAGAAAATCGCGGTGTTTTTGTGCATTGCATCACGTCATCATGCCACATTGCATTTGAGCATTGTCATGTCATCTTGCATTTTGTTTGCATAAAACTATTTTCGAAAAGCCTGGTTTTGTTTTCTAAACGCCCCATCCTTCATTCAAAGTAAAAACCCGGGTCTCCGAAATATTTTGTTTCGTCTACCAACGGTTTGCAAAAGCCTCGTTTTAAATAAATAAATCGTTAAATTATTTTTGGGAGGCAGTCAGCCAGGCCCGAAAGCCTAGCCGGCCACCTCCAGATAAAATCCTACCTACCCAGAATCTACCCTAACCTTTTCCCACCAAAAACCCTACCCTATTTTTTTTCCCTACCCAGCCCCCTCCACCTCACTCCCTCCACTCCCATGCCGCCACATCAGCCTCCTGGCCCCACCTCCTCTCCACACCCTCACACACCTGCCCCAACACCACACACACAGCTGACCCACTCCCCAACCTCCTCTCCCTTCCACCCCGGTCCCACCGACCCCACCGACCAAGCCACGAACGCACACCCCCACCTCCCGATCGAACCCACCACGGCGCGATCCGCTCCCCTGATCCCGCTCCATCTCTTCCCTGCTGGCCCCACCTGCAACCTCACCCCGCTCCTCTCTCCTCGCAATTCCCTCTCCCTAGCCGATAACCAGCGCTGCCGCCTCCCTCCGCTGCAACCACCTCGCGCCGCAACCGCCTGCAAGCTACCCGCCGCCAGGGCCCCTCCTCACCGCTCCCGTTCGAGCTCGACGTCGCGTCGGCCTCCACCGCCCACCCCGCCTTTGGCCGTCGCCTCTGTTCGCGGCCCCGCGTCCTCTTCCTCCCCAATCCCGCGCCGCCGGGCTCTGCTTCGAGCTCCGCCTCCGGCCCCTGCAAGCTCTTCCCCGCCACCGAGCCGCGTCGCCCGACGGCGCCCTCCTCTCCTTCCTCTTCCCCGGCCCCAGCCACATCTCCGTCGCCGCCCTCGGCCTCCAGCGCCTCAGACTCCGCCGCCCCGAAACCATCTCCTCCGCCCCGCCGCCTCCGGCCAGATCCGCCGCTGCCGACCTCGCCAGGCGCTGCTCTCGTCGCCCCGGCGCCCCGCAGCGCGCCCCGCGGTCGCCTTCCACCTCACCAGCCTCGTGGCCTCACCTCGAGCTCGCGCCTTCCACCGCCGCCGCTACCCGAGCACCTCCTCTACACCGCCCGTCTTCGTGTCTCTGCCTCCGGTGGCCTCTGCGATGTGCGCGTGTTGTGGCCTCCCCCTCCGACCTCGCCTAGGCTGTCTCTGTCGTCTGGCCGACGCTGTTCGGACTCGCCCGGCGAGCGCCGGCCCTCCCTGTTCGTAGGCGCGACCCTGCAGCCGCTCGCCACTCGCTTCCCGAGCGTCGCCTCATCGTCCGCCTCGTGCACCGGCCGCGCCCTCCCCGTTGTTTTCCTCCCCTCGTCGGCAAGCCTCCCTGGCGTCCTCGCGAGCTCTCGACATCACAGCCCCAAGGTCGCGCGCCGTCTGCCCGGTTCCTCTCTGCAACCCCCTGTGCGCGTGTGTATAAGAGGGTGCATGTGCCCGTGTATGTCTCTGTTTTGTCCAGTCTCTGTGTGCTACCATCACGAGGCCGTTCCAAGATATTCCGAGGATCCATTTACCGGATCGGTGCCAATCCAAGCCACCATCAAGGAATGAAACAAGAACCACAACGCCAACGACAGTTGACCAACAACAAGATCTTCTACACGGAACGCCAAGGTCTCCTTCCCGAACCCGAAGATGCCAAGTTCTTCCTCACGAAAACCGAAGACCCCAAGTGCGAAGACCGAACCTTGGCGTTTTCTTTCTCCTTCCCGGAGTCCGGAGACCCAAGACCGATCTCGGCGTCGGGACCGAACCGAACCCTAACCCAGATCTCCCTCACAGATCCGAAGACCGATCCCCGAACCCCTCCGAAACCAAGAGCGTCGAGACCCCTAATGTGTGACCCTAAGCCTCTATATTTCTATAACATGATGTTTAATTTGTGCATATTAAATTGTCATGCTTGCATACATATTATGGGTGTTTGGGGGTGTTTCGACGATTCACCTAAATTAAATATGGGATCCATATGCGGGAAAATCTAGTCTTATATTGGTCCCATTTAAATTTGTGTAGCGAACCGGTGCTATCTTCTGTCTTGTTAATGCAACATTTAAATTGGGGGTATCTAAACAACATGAACTTAATAATTAATTGTCGGGACCCCGGTTCCGCTTAACATTGCCTAATTGCATCGCATCCTTGCAATGCCATACATCATACATGCATCATGCCGTTCTTATGTCGTAGAATTAAATAGTGCATCCGGTGTTTCTTCTAGTGCTTTGCTTCTTCACGGACTAGGCCGATGAGTTGATGCGAGTGACGCCCGATCTTCGGATGAACCTTCAGCAATGTTTTCAGGCGAGCACCTCCCCTTTCTACCTATCTTACTTTTATAGTATTTATTCCCCTTGTTGATCTATTGCTATCTGTGTTGCGATGCTCTAGTTTTCGTATCCATGATATCCCTTGCAGCCTTATATTGCCTTGGACACATCCTATTACCTGTTGATTGGTAGATAGTTGGACTTGCGCGTCGTAGTCACTTGCTCAAGTGCTGTTGCGTGTCATCAAGTACCACAGTTGTTGGAGTATTGCCGCATGTTTAATGTTGGAGATGATCATGGCTTTAACTATTGTTTAATAACTAAAATTGAAAGTAGGTAAATGCAGAGGCACCGGTGGGTAATAGACAATATTTGGTTTTTAACCGCTCACTGGTGTCCCGTAGGACCCCGAGTTCTTGACACCTGTTCCGAGATCGAGCGTGCTAACCATAGGTGGGGTGTGTGGGCACCCCCATCGATTTAGTACCTGATTCCAAGTACTGTACTGGGGGCCACAAAGTGGTTTGGGGCTTTATTACTATCCTGTACTTATGCCATGCTTTACTGCTTTATTTAAGATTGTGCGTGGAGCACCTGTACTGTTTAGGATTGCGGAGTGTTTTCGCGGTATCGACAAGCCCAGTCACACTTTCGGGTTCCCAGTCATTTACAGCCACTGACGCAAACCCTGGGTCCGTTCCGGAGCCGGCCAACTTCGTTGCGGGTAGCTTAGTGGGGTGGCCCCCATGTACTTGCTTTGGGTCTGGGAAACGTCATGACTTAGGCCCCGCCGACATACCGATGGGTGTATGTTAACTGATCTGGCAAAAAGGGTCGAAGTGCGTGTGGATACTTTTGTGCACCCCTGCAGGGTTTAATCTTTTCGAGAAGCCGTGTCCGCGGTTATGGACGACTTGGAGCACAGTTCTCGATCATAGACAACTATAACTAAAGTTTACTGTTATAAATTGACTTGTATCCGATATGACTAGTAATCAGCTCCACTGCAACGGAATGGCTAAATAAAAGTACCAACAACTGCTGGGTTTGGGATATCTCATGCTAATTGTATCTGACTAGTAAGTGTTGCAACTACAACTGAATGGTTAACTAAAACTGCCCACTGCTTATTATATCAGGATGACTCATGCTATCTATATTTGACTAGTAATTGCCGCAACTATAACTGAATAAATAAAACTGCCAACGGTGTGAGTTCCTCGGTTGACTTCCTCATTTGGTCTCGAGGGGGAAATACCAGGATGGGTACGTTTGGTGGTAGAATCAGGTTGGTTCCAAATAGGTCTTTCTTATCCCTCTCTGATAGCCGACAGTTATCTCGAGTCTCTATAGGTTGTTTAGTGCATGCCGCGCTGCCGCTCAGTCCACCATACCTATGTAGGCGAGGACCACCGAATTCTAGTCTCGCCGTGTACTGGCCTCAGTACTGACCGCTCCTCTTTTTCCTTTGCCCTTTGTCGGCACCCCTTTTGTTTAGCAGGTTTGAGCTCGACGCCGTTAGCAGGGTTACCCTTCCGGCTTGGCCTGGGCAGGGTTATGGACGCCATTGGATATTCTTCAGGGCTCTTAGCCCAATTTGCATCTTGTCCGTACTCGGATGTTGTATCGATTTCAAGGTGATTTGGATCTTTGTATGTTATATCTGTATTCTTGACTCTTTGAGTCGCTGTTGTATATATATGTTTTGTGGGTTCCATCGAGGACTATTGTGTAATGATATTACTTCGTTTTCCACCCGCACGCAAGTGCCTGGTGGGCACCTTTGAATCGTTTCTATGCCGGTTTGGCGGGAAGCGCTGAAACTTGGATAGGGCCGATTCTGAGGGTGTTACACTTGGCCACCGTTGAGTTCGCCATGGTGGACTTGTTCTTCCTGCCAAGCAGAGCAGGTCGAAGCGTCCCCAATCGATGGAATCGTGACCTCCTTCCCCGACTCCGGCCGCCTTCGCCATAGGTGATTTCGGCCTCCCCCGAGCTCGCCGACCCCTCAGTAAGCTTCAGGGTGAGCTCATGGTCCTCCTGTACCTCTCCTTTCTCTCCCTCCCGCTCTGGTTCATGCTCGCGTCGATCACCACCGTGCGCCGCCGCAGATCCTCACCGTGCTACTGTTCCGGCGACTCTTTTCGAGCGGCGCCGTCACTAGTATGCTCACCTTGCTGCTCCGGTTCGAACGGAACCAACCCCGCATCCCAGGGTGCTCCCGCTCGATGGATCGATCAACGATCTAAAGATCAATCCCTAGGTGACATCAGTATGACATTATGCCTACATCATAATCCCCTTTTTTTATTTATTCTTTTCTAGAAATATAAAATATCCCATTGTTTTAAAATAATTCCTGAAAATGATATAAAACTTATAAAATTCATATCTAATTATTTATAAGTCAGAAAAATGTGTATAATATATCAAAATGTTTAGAAAAATGAGAACTACCTATTTAAGATATAACCATGAATTGCTCAACAACTTACATGACAAGTTTAAGTAGAAGAACATAGTAACCCCTCACAGGTGATTCCGGAGTTTCCCTGAGTTAGGTTTTGTAGGCCTCGGAACCCCGATTAAATTGTCGAGCATGCCTTATGGTTACATTTTGATACAATTTAACTTTTCATATCATCATCCTTGCTTGAGCATTGCATTGATGCCATGTGTTGATTGTTTCCCTCTCTTTCCGATGTTTGGTTCTCCTAGGTAGAATACGATATCGAGATCGAAGACCGAGATCAAGACCATCGACGATCGATAAATAATACTTGACCAACTATAACCAAGTCAAGTAAAAGCTATCTGAAGATCTGCTTTTTGGTTATCAACAGGCAAAGGCAAGCATAGCCCCACCATGGTATAATCCTATGATTTTGAACGCATTTCAATTCCTGCCATGATGCACACGATTCTTCTGTGGTATTTTATCGATAGATAGAGTATCATATCTATTGCATTACTCCCTTTTAGCTTATATTACCTGATCCACTGCTACTAGCATAACTAGGTTTGGCTTGTGTGCATTGCTAGAACTTATATCTATGTCCTGCTTAGCCATGCATTGCTGTCGATTCTGGTCCATCCAGATGATGTATCAGATGCGGAGAATCTAGTATGACAAGAGATCGTGATGAGATGAGATCAGATGTGATATGAGTTTAAACATGCTAAGGCTTGTATGGGAGGCCATGGTGGGATGTGGTTTTTCTAGTCCCATGCTCGCCACCACTAGGACTCGAGTTCTTGCCTCTTGAACCAAGATGAGCGTACAACCACACGGGGTTTATGGGGACCCCTCGGTAATATTCCATGAGTCACATAGTTCGGGCGTTCCATTTGACATACGCATTGAAAATGTTTTCAAAAGAGGAGCTGAAGGAGGTGCATTCATAACAGGTAGGGAAGCATGGACCGGGTTGCTTGGGGTTGATGGAGCCCCTATTAAACCAACCTCGCCTCACATCTTTAAGGAGAGGCTTCGGGATTTGACCCGTTACAGCAGAACCATCCTTATTGCATGACTCATGGTCTCGGCAAAAGCAAGGTAAAAGTCGTGTCCAAACACACCCTCTGCCAGCACATGAAAGAAGTGTGTCAATTGGCACTAAGAGTCGGTTGGTACATGTGGGTAAAGTTGTACACCCCTGTAGGGTAATACTCTTTCAGAAAGCCGTGTCCATGGTTATGGACAACTTGGGAATGGACGTGATGATCATAGATAACATGAACCTAATCGTAAAACTTGGTAGATCAACGTGTGCTTAAGGATGCTTCCTCATGGGTACGAGGGGGTGATCCAAGTAGAGGTTCGATGATGATGACTTGGTGGATATCAAAAGATATGATGATCAATACTTTGGAGATGTCACGTTCTTATCCCCTTTTAAAATGTTCTGACTAGACGAGCTTCTTCTCCCTCTTGTTTTATAAACAAAGATGGCTTTATGCAAAACAACTCCACCAGCCATAAGTCTTGCGGAGTACACCCTGTACTCACCCTTTCTTTGTTGATACTTTTGGCAGAGTAAGTGTTCCTTGAAGATCAGTTTGTACTACATCGACACCGACGAGTAGCATGGGGTTCCCGGCTGGCAGCCTGGAATCTATGGGCTGGGACGTCATCGTTATGCTTCAGGCCTCTTAGGCCATTTGTTATGTTTTCTATACTTGATAGCATAATTTCCTTCCGTTGTTTAATGTTTGTGGTCAGTGACCTATGCTTGAATAATAATTTGGTTCTTTGCTCAGTTATGAGCTTGCTATAATAATTTTGTGTCGTAGGGTCACTATTGTGTTATCGATCCTTCACTAGATATGTTCGAGATCAAGGTTAAGCTTATGTTAGATAGAGTCACTAATAGGAAAATGGCTATAGGTAATCAGCACATCCGTGGCTCACATGGTTGAAGTGCCCCACGGCTAAAACAGGCGTGGCTCACCTATGGGCAGTGCCCTACTAGTAACTAGAACAACCGTGGCGCACATGACCATAGTGCGCCACAGATATGTGTGGGCCAGGGGCCTGTTGGCCGCACGCCAGACATCCGTAGTGCACATAGGGTAGGTGCGCTACGCCTGTTGGTGTTACCTGTGGCGCACGTCTGGGGGTGCGCTATGCCTAAGTGCATGCCCCTCTGCTCTGTAAAACGGTCAGACACATCTGTGGCGCACTATGGCATGTGCGCCACGGATGTTACTAATCCCTGTGGCGCACTGGGGCCGAGTGCGCCACGGATGTGGCGATTTTTTTTGGAAGCTCCACTTTATGTGCACATGTGTTATCATCCACCACCCCACACTTCACTTTCCCCTTCTTATTCCTCCTTAGATCTAGTCGGGATCCTTCTCCTTCCCACCTCAATTTCTCCACTCATTCACCATTTTTAGCATGTAGAACTTGCCTTGGATGTTACATAAGTAATAGAGGAAGCTCTCCGGTCTCTCATCTCCTTCTCCGGTCTCGCGTGCACCTCTCCTTTCCATCTTCTCACGATTGGTCTCTCATCTCGGTAAGTTGTCCATGTAAGGATGTGTTCATGTGTATATGGATGATATGCTCATATGTATGTAGATGATTGATGCTCATGATGTGTGTATGGAGAGGATCGATGGTCATATGTGTGTATATATGGAGAGTATCGATGATGCTGATGCATGTGTGTATGGAGAGGATACTAATATGTTCATGTGTGTATGGATCTCGGTCTCTCTCTCTTGTGTTTGTATGTGAACAAGTTGCCATTTGTTTTGCCAAAATTTTGATTCATTTCCATTTTGGCAAGACTTTGGCATTTCGCAAAGGTCCTAATTTTAGGATAGGTCATGCTGAAATTTTCTATCGACCATTGCATGCATGCATTCATTATGTGGTTCTAATAGACTTCTAATTGTACCTTGTACACCGTGCAGGCAAAATGGTCCGCATAATGAGCGAAGGCATTGTGGCTAGATTTTTGAAATGTGCGACGGCCGACATGATACAAAATAACAAGACAGATATAAGATGTCCGTGCAGAAGATGCAAACTCAACTGGGTGATCGACCCAGATTCCGGGAATCTGCAGGCGCACCTGCTCTGCCATGGTTTCATGGATGGATACACTTGTTGGATAAGCGATGACGAAGACGATGAAGACGGTGAAGGTGGCACTACTAGGAAAATGGCTATAGGTAATCAGCACATCCGTGGCTCACATGGTTGAAGTGCCCCACAGCTAAAACAGGCGTGGCTCACCTATGGGCAGTGCCCTACTAGTAACTAGAACAACCGTGGCGCACATGACCATAGTGCGCCACAGATATGTGTGGGCCAGGGCCCTGTTGGCCGCACACCAAACACCTGTAGTGCACATAGGGTAGGTGCGCTACGGTTGTTAGTGTCAACAGTGGCGCACATGGGGGGTGCGCTACGCCTAAGCGCATGCCCCTCTCTGCTGTGAAACGGCCAGACACATCCGTGGCGCACTATGGCATGTGCGCCACGGATGTTACTACTGCCTGTGGCGCACTAGGGCAGAGTGCGCCACGGATGTGGCGATTTTTTTTACAGCACTTTATGTGCACATGTGTGACCATCCACCACCCCACACTTCACTTTCCCCTTCTTCTTCCTCCTTAGATCTAGTCGGGATCTTCTCCTTCCCACCTCAATTTCTCCACCCATTCACCGTTTTTAGCATGTATAACTTGCCTTGGATGTTACATAAGTAATAGAGGAAGATCTCTGGTCTCTCATCTCCTTCTCCGGTCTCGCGCGCACCTCTCCTTTCCATCTTTCTCGCGATTGGTCTCTCATCTCGGTAAGTTGTCCATGTAAGGATGTGTTCATGTGTATATGGATGATATGCTCATATGTATGTAGATGATCGATGCTCATGATGTGTGTATGAGAGGATCGATGGTCATATGTGTGGGTATATGGAGAGTATCGATGATGCTCATGCATGTGTGTATGGAGAGGATAATGGTATGTTCATGTGTGTATGGATCGGTCTCTCTCTCTTGTGTTTGTATGTGAACAAGTTGCCATTTGTTTTGCCAAAATGTTGATTCATTTCCATTTTGGCAAGACTTTGGCATTTCGCAAAGGTCCTAATTTTAGGATAGGTCATGCCGAAATTTTCTATCGACCATTGCATGCATGCATTCATTATGTGGTTCTAATAGACTTCTAATTGTACCGTGTACACCGTCCAGGCAAAAATGGGCCGCATAATGAGCGAAGGCATTGTGGCTAGATTTTTGAAATGTACGACGGCCGACATGATACGAAATAACAAGACGGATATAAGATGTCCGTGCAGAAGAAGCAAACTCAACTGGGTGATCGACCCAGATTCCGGGAATCTTCAGGCGCACCTGCTCCGCCATGGTTTCATGGATGGATACACTCGTTGGATAAGCGATGACGAAGACGATGGAGACGGTGAAGGTGGCCAACATGACGATGATCATCATCACGGCGAGAACGGGCGAGATGATGAAGAGTCTCCTGGAGATGGTGAAGGTGCGGAAGCAGACCGAGATGATGATGATCTAGATGCCGGAGGAGCAGACGACGATGGAACAATGTCAGGCTGGGTGCGGGACCCTTATGTGCAAGAGCTGCTTCTCAAGCAAACGAGTAACGCCAGGGCTGCCGCTAGAGAGAAAGCCAAGCTTGCGCAACTTGAGAAAGACGCGGTTACTCCATTGTATGAAGGATGCAGGCCCGATGATACCCGGTTAAATGTAACGCTCAAGGCTATGGATATGAAGGCAAAACACAAATTGAGCGACGCAAACTTCGACGATATGATGGCATTCTGGCACGATCGTCTCCCGGAGGGGAACACGTGTCCAACTAGTATCGAGGACGCCAAGAAAATCGTCCGTCCTCTCGATCTACCGCACGTTAGATATCACGTATGCATCAATGATTGCATCATTTATCGGGGCGAGGACGCGGAGAAAACCACATGTCCGGTGTGTGGTGTGAGTCGATACAAGAAAGGGAAGAAAGCACCTCAAAAAGTGGTATGGTACTTTCCTATCACTCCTCGTCTGCAGCGCTATTTCGCGGACCCTAAGGAAGCGAAGCTCATTTGATGGCATGCGGAAAGGAAGAAGCCAGGAGATGATGATGATGACCACAAAAAGGATGAGCTGCTGACGCACCCTTGAGATGCTAGCCAGTGGAAAGCATTGGACCTTGAATTCCCAGAATTCGGTGGAGATTCGAGGAACATCAGGCTTGGTGCGAGCACCGATGGACTCAATCCGTTCGGTAGCCAGAGCAGCACGCACAACACTTGGCCCGTGTTTGTATGGATGTACAACCTCCCTCCATGGTTGTGCATGAAGACGAAGTGCATACAAATGAGTATGCTAATTCAAGGGCCAAAACAATCTGTATCTCGGGCTGTTGAAAGAGGAGCTAGCCACGTTATGGGAATCTAGAGCCAATACTTACGACGCCGTCGCACAAGATTATTTCACTATGAGCGCCGCGTTGGTCACTACGGTGCAAGACTATCCAGGTTGCGGGTATATCTCGGGGCAGGTTATCCAAGGATTCTGCGCATGCGTTAGGTGCATGGATAACACAAGCTATCTCCAACTAGAGAAAGATCCAGGGTCATCGAAAACCGTGTTCATGGCGCACCGGAGGTGGCTCGACAAGAATGATCCATGGAGAAAACGTGGAGACCTGTTCGATGGCAAATCCGAGACCCGAGGAATCCCAGAGCGTAGGAGCAACGAAGAAGTGGAAGAGTTGCTGAAAAACTGGAAAGATTGTCCTAAGCCTGGAAAGAAGCGAAAGAGGCAGCAACAAGACAAGCCGTTGATGAAGGTATGGAAAACAAGGTCTGTTTTCTGGGAGTTGCCATACTAGAAGTTTCTCCGCACGCCTCATAGCCTCGACATCATGCATATCACGAAAAATGTGTGCGAGAGTCTGGTCGCCACCATAATCAACATGCCAGATAGGATGAAAGATGGTCCGAAAGCAAGGCACGACCTGATATGCTTGGGTATCCGGAAGGAGCTTCGCGGAGGATGCACTACTCCTGATGATCAGGAAGATGACGATGATCATGAGTCGGAGACGACACAAGGTCGTCGGAAGGGTAAAAAGTTCAAGAAGAACGAATATTACTGCCCTCCTTCTTGCTTCACTCTAAGCCAGGATGAGATCAAACAGTTTTTCAAGTGCCTTCTAGGAGTCAAATTTCCTTACGGCTACGCAGGCAAGATAAGCAGATACCTAGACAAGGCGAAGCAGAGGTTCAGTGGCATGAAGTCTCACGACTGTGTCGTGCTAATGACGCAGGTACTTCCGGTCGCACTAAGAGGGATAATGGACGAGCACGTCCGCGAAACATTATTTGGCCTATGCAAGTTTTTCGACGTCATCTCTAGGAAGTCGATTGGCATGAATCAGCTCGGGAGGCTACAGGAGGAGATCGTGGTGATACTATGTGAGCTTGAGGTCTACTTCCCACCCGCATTCTTTGACATTATGGTGCATCTTATGGTCCATGTCGTGGAGGACATCGTACAACTCGGGCCGATGTTCCTCCGCAGCATGATGGCGTTCGAAAGGATGAACGGACACATCAAAGGATACGTTCGCAACAGGTCTTGTCCAGATGGAAGCATAGCCAAGGGCTTTCTGGCCGAAGAGTGCATCTCTTTCTGCACGAATTATCTAGACATCGAGAACCCTGTCGGTCTTCCCGTCAACAGGCACCTTGGCAAGCTCGAAGGATCTGGTCACCGAGAGGGTCGTCGCATACTGCATGCAGACTTCGATTTTCGACGCGCAGACTTTGATCGAGCAAACCTCGTCGCGCTACAGCATTTAGAACTGGTCGATCCTTGGGTACAGAAGCACAAAAGGTTAATCGAGAAGAAGTACAGTGACCGGGGCATACAGAGGACGCAGGGAGAAATAATCAAAGAGCACAACTCAGATTTCACGCATTGGTTTAGGCAGACGCTCCTTGATAATCCCCCGCGATCGCATTCTTCTGACACGGAAAAGATCATATTCACCTTGTCGCAGGGACCGATGCAAAACCTGGTGACCTATCAGGCGTATGATATAAACGGCTACACATTCTACACGGAGGAAAAGGACAACAAGTGTGATTATCAGAACTCGGGCGTAACGTCGGAATTCTACACCGATGACAACGTGAAGGAAAGATTCTACGGAAGAATCGAGGAGATCTGGGAGCTCGACTACTATGGAGAAAAGGTGCCGATGTTCTGTGTCAGATGGGCAAAGAGCGTCGAAAGAGAAGACCGGTATTTCACAACCATGGTTATACCCGAAGCAGCCAAATCCAAGGACGTCGGTGCGAACGTGGCCGCGAAAAATGAACCGTGGGTACTGGCTACCAAAGTGGACCAATGTTTTTTCATTACCGACCCGACAAAGCCTAGCCGTGTTGTCGTGAGGAGAGGAAAAAGAAACATCATCGGAACGGATGGAGTCGCCAACGAGCAAGACTTCGACCAGTACGGCGATCCAAAGATTGAAGATGACGACGACTACGATGCAGCAACATACATCACAAGAAGAAAAAGGACAACCCTACCCAAAAAGGTAGCCCGTTCGAAAGAAGAAACATTAAAGTGCCGGGGCTAAATTATTCAACCGCGACAAAGAAGGGAAAAAATATTGTAAAACGCGTAGTCAAAAAAGATTGTAATATTCATGGACAAATTATTATGAAATTTAGTTATACTTTGAATCATATTTGTACCACTTTTATGACATATATTATCACTTTTGGGCATTTTTGGAATATTTAAAAGTATTTTAAAAATAAAACAAAACTTTTATGGAATATATCACCACTTTTGGGCATTTTTTGGAACATTTAAAAGTATTTTTAAAATAGAAATAAAAAAGGTGGGCACCAGGATTCGAACCTAGGTGCTCACAAGTTTAGATTAGAGCAGTGGGTGGAACCAGTGGGATAGGGCAGTGTTAGTTAACTATAGGAGTGGCCGCGCCTTCTTATGTGACGAATAGCACCGAGTTAGGCGTAGCGCACCCTAGCCAAGTGCACTACGGTTACCCGTAGCGCACTTGGCCAGGGTGCGCTACGCCTAACTCGGTGCTATTAGTCAACCATGCCACGCCCCACGCGCCTCTCCTCCCCATCTCAGATCAAACACCGCCGATCTCAACCGTGCCCCGCCGCCGCGCTCTCGATCCGCCGCAGCTCTAGGAGGAGGACGTGGAGGAGGAGGAGCCCGAGCCCTGCCAGCTGCCGCCGCTCAAGGAGGAGGTCGTGGAGGAGGAGGCCCGTGCAGAGGAGTCCGTGGAGGAACCCGCCGTCGTCCGCCCGCCCGCCCGCCGTCGTCCATCGCCGCTCTAGGAGGAGGACGTGGAGGAGGAGGAGCCATCGTCATCCGCCCGCCCGCCCGCCATCGTCCTCCTCATCGCCCGCCTGCCTAGCTCCGCGCTCCCTCCTAGTGAGTCCCCTGCCCACCTCCCCTCTCTCCCTCTCTTCATCGTGCCGGGGTGCCTTGTCGTCGCGCTGCGGCTCTTCGACATCGCGGCATACAGGAGCACGGGCTTCCGCATCCCGAAGGAGGAGCCGGAGCTCGCCGTCTTGACTAATTCTTTTTAGTTTTTTTTCAAATAGGGGAGACTAATTCTTTTCAGTGTTATACATGCTTTAATTCTTGGGTTTTCTTGCTAATCTAGGAGTATGATGCGATGTGTTGATTAGCAATAAAAATTACCCCCTTCCGCAGTGCTGCAGTGCATGACTCTGACTTGCTTGTGTTCTTAGACATGCCATCTAGTTTCAGAGAAGCTGCTCACTAGTGTAGTGGAGTACTATGGGTATGCTTGGCTAATTACGCTGTTCCACATCTACTTATGTTTCATTAACAAATTCAGAATTTGAGCTTTCTAGAAAAACTCACAAGCACACTCAGAACATGTCGGAATTTCAAAAATTAATCTCCTCATTTCCAGTCATGCAACATTTCACCATTGACTTCGCATTTCTGAAATTTGTTGCCACTCCCTCTTGCATTGTATAACCAGAGATGCACAGTCAACTGTCAAGTGACAGCATAAGTAGAGCCTTTGGACACAATACTGGAAACTATGCATCGATTAGTCACCCTTGTCATAATATTCTCAACACTCAGGGAGCTGTAACTGGTAACTTATTAGTCTCAACAACAAAAATGGTGAGATTTTGCTGCCAGGCTTCCCAAAAAAATGTGGAACAAGTGTGATGTTTCAGTCTTGTTTTCTAATTTTTGAAATGTATGATGTGCTAATGATTGCCCAAGGTACTGCAGCAACACTGCCCAGATGAGAAGAAAGAGCTAGTAAGAAGTTGTAGATTGCACAGTAGCGTTCCTGTAGCTTCCTTTCCATCAGTACTAGCATCGACAGCCACCATGGGATCCGACAAGTTTGCTGGAAGAACACACCATTCATTGTCAATTACATGTTTGCTAATGAAAATCAGCATGCATAAATAGGACTCGCCCATATAGATTGAAGTATGACAAGTGATTTCACTACAAACAGGGCAATTAACAAAATCAGTCTGCATAAATAGGACTCGCCCATATACTAGGGCAACATGAAATGTTCTTCAGTAGCATCTGAGTACGATAAATACCAACACAAGAATTAGCTGCATTATATAAATGGCTCAGATATGTTAATTACAAAGTTGTGTATACATTGCTCTTTTACTGCTGTGAATCTTATTTATTCTAGCAAAATAAGAAGGAAACAAATGCTTTAGGTTTAGTTGGTTGTTGTCAAGTTAGATGTTGTAGGTATGTAGTAGGTTAGTAGTTAGTAGTTAGTAGTAGGCCAATTTGCTTGCTGAACAAGTTCATTTGCTGTCATTTGTTCGCAGAACTAAAAATTATGTTGTCGTCATTTGCTTGCTGAACTTGTGCTTGTTATGGTGTATGGTGTATTCTCATTTTCTTATTGCAAGCAAATGACAGCAAATGAACTTGTGCTTGTTATGGTGTATGGTGTATTCTCATTTTCTTATTGCAAGCAAATGACAACAAATGAACTTGTGCTTGTTATGGTGTATGGTGTATTCTCATTTTCTTATGGTGTATGGTGTATGGTGTATTCTCATTTTCTTATTGCTTGCTGAACTTGTGCTTGTTATGGTGTATGGTGTATTGAAATTATTCTTGTGCTTGTATGAAGCACTTTATTATGTCCCGTATGCAGGTTCTTGTATGAAACGAGTCCCTATTTTTGCCGGAATGTTGATTAACTTCCGTTTCGGCAGAAATCGGGCACTCCTAGTTTAAGAAAATTAGCAAAGGTCATGCCGGATTTTTCCGTGCATTTAACCAATTATTTGTTTTTTATTAGTGCAAAGATGTGTGACAACGACGAGGCTGGATGTTCTAAGCGCATCAGCGCTGAAGGAGAACTCAGACCTCCGAATAAACAATTGACATTCTGGGAGGCGGCCCAGCGGCTAGAAGACGATGAAGAATACCATCCTTCGGAGAGAGAGGATGATGAGATGGAAGACGCGGAGGAAGAAGCCGAAGGAACGGCGGACGATGAAACCACTGATGGCGGCGAGGGCACAGGGAGTGGTAGCAATCCTCCTAAGAAGAAGAAGAAGCCAAAGGACCGGCGCCCGAACACGGTCGGCATGGTCAGGGAGGAAATTACCGAAGTGAGCCCATCAGGGGTTCCTTTGGAGCCTGCCCTTGTCATCAAAGGGTACGGTGGGCAAGTGGCGGCGATCACCCGGACAACCATCTCGATCAACACCGGAAATCTCCGGCATAAAAATATTGGCCACTTGCGCACACTCCTCTTCGAGAAGCTGCACGCAAGATACAAGTTCCCCGCTAAGTATTAGAACACAAATTATCATGGGAACGAAGTAAACAAATCCGCCCTCACAAAGATGAGCACCGCCCTGGACAGCTGGAGAACCCGGATAAAGAAGAAGATCTATAAAGAAGGCAAAAGTCTCGAGGAGATCCAGAAGATTAACCCGCAGATCACCGAAGATCAGTTGCGGGAGTTCAAGGAGAGGTGTGAATCCGAAAGAGCCCTGGCAAATAGTAATCGGGGAAAGGTGCTGCAGGCGATGAATATAGGTCATCACCATCTCGGATCTGGTGGATACAGAACCGCGGAGGCCAAATGGAATAAGGAGGACGAAGAGTATAGATCCAAGGGGATAGAAAACCCCTTTGCGAAATTCGAACCCGGGCAGGTTCGAAACTTCATCAGGGCCCGTTACCATGTGGACCCAAAAACCAAACAACTCACCGCGGATCCTGCGGTGTAGGAATTCGAGGAAATTGTGGTAAGTATAATCTAATTACCGCGGATCAACTCGATTGCAATCTAGTCGATGATCTAAACGATTCACTGTTACTTCTTCTGCAGGAGGAGGAAATTGTTGCTAGTCATGGATCCCAGGGTTCCTCATCCCAGGGGTCGGCGGCGGCCACCCGGTGGGATAACCCTTTTAACAGGGAGATGAACCGGGCCAAGAAAATAGAGCCGGTTACGAAGAAGCTGTCGTCGGCTGGCCGTCTGGCCGGCCTCGGGGGTAAGAATTGGGTGGATCATTTTGGTCCACCGCCGAGGACGCATGTGGCGCCGTCGGGAAGGAGCGAGGAGGAAAACCGCGAGGTTCAAGAACTTAAGGAACAAGTGGCGCGGATCCCGCAGATCGTCCAAGACAACCTGGCAATCACCCTCACGTCCTTCCTGCCTACCTTGGTGGAGTCAATAGCGAACTGGAGTGCGGGTGGTCGAGTAGGGCCGTGCCTGATTCCAAGCATGGTCAGAAGCCACTCGAACAACGCGACGCCGACGAATCAGGCGAACTACGTGTTCGTGACTCCGCCCGCTAGCACCGTGATGCCACAAGTGTTGGTGACTCCCCCTGCCATCACCGCAGCGCCGGAGTACATGTCGGTGCCCCCCTGCCATCGTTGCGGCGGCACCGGAGCTCCAAGCACCCGTCGGTAGGGAGAATACACCGGCGGCCAGCACCGCGCCATCAAGCAGCCCTTCCGTCTCTTGCACGCCCGTCGCTGTATGTGGTGCATCGACATTAGCCGATCTCGACGCCATCACGCTAAACAAATTGCTTTAATTACCGCCTTTCATGCCATCTATTACTCTTATGGCATCTCTGACGACGCCATACATATTTCCGCAGATGGATGTTCCTTGCACTCTCTTACGCTACGTGAACAACGAGATGAGGGATGTTGCCAAGGGTACCATCGTTCAACCCTTGCAGCGCACGTTCCACTCAAGGCCGATGTCAGATAGCGTGCACAGGGTTAAAATTAGTCGGGTACTAAGGGGCTGCGACGACCTGGAACCTCCCATTCAACCCCCAGGAGTGGATGAAGAAGAGTCGTCTGTCCTCAGAACTTGCTTCAGCTTATTCTTGCTATGGCCAAAGAGCATGATCCGTTTGGGGACGGCGGGGGCCATCACGCCACAGACAACAGCACCGCATGTCGTGCCAGCGACAAGCGGTGGCAAGGCCCCCTTACCGCCCTCGTCGTCACCTCCACGCGGTGGGTCGGATGATCATGTTGATGATATGCACATGGCGCAGGATCCGGCCGAGGACGACGAAGACTGGAATGATCACTTCTTCAACACTCAGTTTAGCAACAAAGACCTAGCTGGTTGCCCCACAGAGAAAGCCACTATCACCAAGCGTCTGTTTGGTTCTCAGGAGACGCCTCCAGCTTATGCCTTTACAGAGCCAGCTGATACAACCAACCGGCCCTTTATTCTAAGCCCTGACACACTACATAGGGCGGCCGGTGCTCAGATTGCAGTGCCTGCCCGCTCTCCAAAAGGAAAAAAAGGCAGGAAAAGAAAATCTAGCAGCTCGATCCAGCTGGTGGCGTCAACAACTGCGAATCCGATCAGGTTTCGGGACGGCCACCAAGACCCGAGGGTATTATGTGGAGGATTCATGTGGCGGGTGAGCCCATGCTACCTAAGAATTTGCGGAAGCTCGCCAGTTCGGAACTGCAGAGTGTGCATGACGGCGTGCTGATGATAGAGAGACGCCTTCTATCGGAGAAAGATCCCTCGCACCCGGTATTCGTGGTTAAGGTGCCACCAGGCTTGGGCTTCGTCGACAATGCCCCTGCGGATCTGTTCTTCCTGCGGTTCGACGACATCTTCAATATGTTCCACCTATAACCGCTGCACTATACCATGGTCCGTCTCTTTTCTCTCAGCCTGGCCATGCAGATCATTAGAGAGAACACACCGGGCATCGCTATAGTGGACCCCTACTACATGCGTGATGGCTTCTTGGGTTCCCCCACCGAATGACGTATCGTGGCCTCGTACCTAAAAAGAATCCTCGTGGCGAACAAGACAAAGGAATACATTCTCGTGCCTTACTTTCCCGAGTAAGTCGTTATTCACTCGCCACCGTCGATTGGCTTTATTAGATTATCATCATTCTTTTTCCAACACATTCCATTTGAATTTTTTGCGCAGAGATGAACACTGCACGCTCATCTCCTTATCACCGAAGCATTCCCACGCCACGTATTTCGACTCGGGGAGTCTAGAAAAAAAGAAAAACTACGACAAGATCAAGGAAGTTATGGATGATGCTCTCACTGGCTTTGCCTCGACGGAAGGCACCACCTTCGTGCGTACGAAGGTCAAGTTCGGCAGGCACGTCTTCAACCACGTAACGGAGTTCCCCTGCGTGAAGCAGCCGAAAAATAGTAAGAAGGAAGCCTACTACGCACTCCATCACATGAGGGCGTTCCTACTTGACCAGCAGAATTCTACGCTGCCAGATCATCTCAAACAGTGGGCCAAAGCAAAGGCCAAGATCAATGATTCAGATATTAGACAAGAGATTGATCGCATCCAGCAGCAGTTTGGGGCAATCATCTTTCGTGATGTCATGACTTCGGGGGGGTCTTCTACGGAGGAAATATCCTGAATAACCGTGACATAGAAGATCGCCTAGAGATGCAGGGTGACTATAGGAAGTTCATGACGAGACAAGGCGTCCTCCCGTTCCCTAAGCCAAGCCAGAAGGCTTGATGTTGGCCTAGTTGTAGTTACAAACTATAGATGACCTTTCTGTGTGTGTGGACAAGTGTACATGCTACTATACTTATCTTATTAGGTTTATGAATCATCGCTTACTTCTTTTGCTTATTATTATTATATATCAATCAATGCTTGGTTTTTTTTGCTTACTCTTTGGTCCTTTGCTCACTTTGGTCCTTCTTTTTTTCCTTACTCTTTTTTCGAGAATAATGCCGATGATTGGAATGTCATGGCACACTATATATGTGAATGTGCTACGATGGGATTGTGAGCCTTGTGATATGCACAAGTCCAGGTCTTGTGCATCCTACTTGGCTCACGGTTCCATCGTAGCATATTCCTGTGTCCAACGACCTATGTATATATATGAGGCATTCTTTTCGAGTTATTTTTTTCTTTTTCGAGAATAATGCCGATGATTGAAATGTCGTGGCACAATATATATGTGAATGTGCTACGACGGGATAGTTAGCCTTGTGATATGCACAAGTCCAGGAATTGTGCATCCTACTTGGCTAACCGTTCCGCTGTAGCATATTCTTGTGTCCAACGACCTAGCTAGTTATATATGAGGCATTCTTTTCGAGCTACTTTGGTCTTTTTCGAGAATAATGCCGATGATTGAAATGTCATGGCACAATATATATGTGAATGTGCTACGATGGGACTGTAAGCCTTGTGTTATGCACAAGTCTAGATGTTATGCATCCTACTTGGCTTACGGTTCCATCGTAGCATATTCATGTGTCCAACGACCTATGTATATATATGAGGCATGCTTTTTGAGTTTGGTATTTTTGATTTAGGAGTACTTTCTATAAGTGTATCTTCATATGCGACTTTAATTATATATGTTTTTTTTTCAATCACCGGTTAATTATTATTGTCAACTTATAGATGACGTGGTACGTCGTGTACAAGGGACGGGTTCCCGGAGTCTACGATGATTGGGAAGACTGCCGGAGATAGGTGCACCGTTTCAGCGGCAATAGCTACAAAGGGTACAACACTATGGCGGAGGCGGAAGCTAGATACACGCGCTATCTAGCGGGAGTTAGGACAAGGAACCGGATGAAGACCTACACCTTCGTCCCAGCGGTGATCATGCTTATCTTTTTTGGTTGTTTATCCCTCGTTTGTGTCTAGCTAGTTTAGATGTCTAGGCGAGCTTCCGAGCTCTAACTTGTTCGATCGACACATGTATTCGCATGTCACCAACTACTTTGTAACTTGATCGAAACAATGTAACTTATACTATGTATTCATGTATGAGACTTATCTATATGTATTTGTTTCAATCTTGTTTTTCAAATTGTGTATTTATATATATAATTTTATATCTTGTATCTGTGTGTGTATATCTGCCTGTAATATTGTATATAATATGTATTGTATAAAATCTGGCTCGGAAATTTAAAAAAAACAGAAAAAACACCTGTGGTGCACATGACCTACCTTTTGTGGCGCACTACACCTAAAGCGCACCTTAGAATCTTAGTGGCGCACTGGGAAGTGCGCCCCAGAAGATCCTACGCGTAGCGCACCTGCCCACATAGCCGTGGCGCACTAGCAGGTGCGCTACGCCTATCTCGACACAACCGTGGCGCACTAGGCAGTGCGCCACGGCTGGGAGATAGTCGTAGCGCAAGGCCCGTGGCGCACTTAGATGCTCTTTTCAGGTGCGCCACAAATGGCAATTTCCCTAGTAGTGTGGGCAACATGACGATGATCATCATCATGGAGAGAACGGGCGAGATGATGAAGCGTCTCCTGGAGATGGTGAAGGTGCGGAAGCAGACCGGGATGATGATGATCTAGATGCCGGAGGAGCAGATGACGATGGAACAACGTCAGGCTGGGTGCGGGACCCTTATGTGCAAGAGCTGCTTCTCAAGCAGACGAGTAACTCCAGGGCTGCCGCTAGAGAGAAAGCCAAGCTTGCACAACTTGAGAAAGACGCAGTTACTCCATTGTATGAAGGATGCAGGCCCGATGATACCCGGTTGAATGTAACGCTCAAGGCTATGGAGATGAAGGCAAAACACAAATTGAGGGACGCAAGCTTCGACGATATGATGGCATTCTGGCACGATTGTCTCCCGGAGGGGAACACATGTCCAACTAGTATCGAGGACGCCAAGAAAATCGTCTGTCCTCTCGATCTACCGCATGTTAGATATCACGTATGCATCAACGATTGCATCATTTATCGGGGCGAGGACGCAGAGAAAACCACATGTCCAGTGTGCGGCGTGAGTCGATACAAGAAAGGGAAGAAAACACCTCAAAAAGTGGTATGGTACTTTCCTATAACTCCTCGTCTGCAGCGCTATTTTGTGGACCCTAAGGAAGCAAAGCTCATGCGATGGCATGCGGAAAGGAAGAAGCCAGGAGATGACGATGATGACCCCGAAAAGGATGAGCTGCGGACGCACCCTTCAGATGCTAGCCAGTGGAAATCATTGGACCTCGAATTCCTAAAATTCGGTGGAGATTCGAGGAACATCAGGCTTGGTGCGAGCACCTATGGACTCAATCCGTTCGGTAGCCAGAGCAGCACGCACAGCACTTGGCCCGTGTTTGTATGGATGTACAACCTCCCTCCATGGTTGTGCATGAAGAAGAAGTACATACAAATGAGTATGCTAATTCAAGGGCCAAAACAACCTGGTACCAACATCAATTTGTATCTCGGGCTGTTGAAAGAGGAGCTAGCCACGTTATGGGAATCTGGAGCCAATACTTACGACGTCGTCGCACAAGATTATTTCACTATGAGAGCCGCGTTGGTCACTACGGTGCAAGACTATCCAGGTTGCGGGTATATCTCGGGGCAGGTTATCCAAGAATTCTGCGCATGCGTTAGGTGCATGGATAACACAAGCTATCTCCAACTAGAGAAAGATCCAGGGTCATCGAAAACCGTGTTCATGGCGCACCGGAGGTGGCTCAGCAAGAATGATCCATGGAGAAAACGTGGAGACCTGTTCGATGGCAAATACGAGACCTAAGGAATCCCAGAGCGTAGGAGCAGCGAAGAAGTGGAAGAGTTGCTGAAAAACTGGAAAGATTGTCCTAAGCCTAGAAAAAGCGAAAGAGGCCGATGACAACGTGAAGGAAAGATTCTACGGAAGAATTGAGGAGATCTATGAGCTCGACTACTGTGGAGAAAAGGTGACGATATTCCATGTTAGATGGGCCAAGAGCGTCAAAATAGAAGACCGGTATTTCACAACCATGGTTATACCCGAAGTAGCCAAATCCAAGGCCGACGGTGCAAACGTGGCCGCGAAAAATGGACCGTGGGTACTGGCTACCAAAGTGGACCAATGTTTTTTCATTACCGACCCGACAAAGCCTAGCCGTGTTGTCGTGAGGAGAGGAAAAAAGAAACATCATCGGAACGGATGGAGTCGCCAACGAGCAAGACTTCGACCAGTACGGCGATCCAAAGATTGAAGATGACGACGACTACGATGCAGCAACATACATCACAAGAAGAAAAAGGACAACCCTACCCAAAAAGGTAGCCCGTTCGAAAGAAGAAACATTAAAGTGCCGGGGCTAAATTATTCAACCGCGACAAAGAAGGGAAAAAATATTGGAAAACGCGTAGTCAAAAAAGATTGTAATATTCATGGACAAATTATTATGAAATTTAGTTATACTTTGAATCATATTTGTACCACTTTTATGACATATATTATCACTTTTGGGCATTTTTGGAATATTTAAAAGTATTTTAAAAACAAAACAAAACTTTTATGGCATATATCACCACTTTTGGGCATTTTTGGAACATTTAAAAGTATTTTTAAAATAAAAATAAAAAAGTGGGGCACCAGGATTCGAACCTAGGTGCTCACAAGTTTAGAATAGAGCAGTGGGCAGAACCAGTGGGATAAGACATTGCTAGTGTTAACTAGTGGGGTGGCCGCCCTCTTATCTGATAGTCCAACCCACATAGGCGTAGCGCACCCTGGCCAAGTGCGCTACGGTCTACGCCTATGTGGGTTGGACTAGTCAACCGCGCCACGTCCGCCTCTCTCATCCCCATCTCAGACACCACATCGATCCCCCCCGCGCTGCGCTCTTGATCCGCCGCTGCTTTCTCGATCCGCCACCGCTGCGCTCTCAAGGAGGAGGAGGCCCGCGCCACTGCCGATATGTGGAGGAGGAGGCCCGCGCCGCTTGTGGAGGAGGAGGATCACGCCGCTCGAGGAGGAGGAGGCCCGCATCGCTGCCGATCCGTGGAGGAGAAGGTCGTCGCCGCTCAAGGAGGAGGAGGCCGCCACCACTCGAGGCTGAGGAGGAGGAGGCCGCCGCCTCTCCCACGCGCTCGTCGTCGTCCTCGTCTCAGAGGAGGTGATCCTCCCCTCTCTCCCTCTCTCCCTGCCCACACGGTTCCTTCTCTATTGGTATGCTGCTGCTTGTAATGTCAATCAATGTTGAATTGGTGCTTAATACTATGTCAGAAAACATTCAGCTGTCTTCGGTATTAATATGTTCGGAGTAGTACTAATCTGTCTAGTATATGATGATGATGGATAATGGTACTCGAGTTTCTTGGATTATGAATGCACGGCTGCTTAAAGATATACAGTAGGAGATGATTTTTTGTAAGTTTTGAATGTCCACTTTTTTTCTGCTTCCCCATTATGATGAAGATGCGTGTGTGGTCTTGTGATTGTCCTGTTCTCTATCTGCTGACTTGGCTTGGTTTGACCTATTCTCTATTGATAGCCGCTACATGCATGTAATGTCAATCAATGTTGAATTGGTGCTTCATATGTCGGAGAATGTTCAGTTGTAGTTAGTTGGTCCTTCGTATTTCTTCAATATGTTGGAGTACTGTTCTTTCATATATTATCCATTTTATGCCTATGCTTTGGCATGTTAGCATAGCAATTTCAGTAACGTGTCATACTTTAGCATGTCATACGTGTGTTGATATGTTTAAAAAGTTTAGCATGTAGTTATATTATACTGCTAGTTCTGGTACATCTTGGTTATGGATAGATATGGGCTACCACAAATTGATTGGGATAAAAGGCTTGGTTATGGATAGATGGGTACTTGTGTGTATAATGTTGGAGGTAATTAAGCTAAATGGCATCAGCAAATAATACACCCCTGATTAGAGCCTCTACTATTGTTTGATATTACTTTCTAATTGTTTGATATTACTATTGTTTGTCATGCGCTCGAGTGATTCAGCATTCTTAGGATTAGAGTAAGGTTCAGAGTAGCTTGTCTTCCTTGAAATGTTGATTGCATTTGCTAGCAGTACCTATGTTCAGGTCTTGGGGTTGTGAAATTATCTATAGCGGAGCATGATATGTGTTTGTATCCAAGCTTCTTTAGTTGTGGATTATGTTTCCTATTTTATACTGTGTTTTATGAGTACTTGAAACAATAATGTGAAACAGAGCATGATATGAGTACTTGAAACAATGTGTACACATTTACTGATGGTCCATACTGTCATATAATGACAGGTGCTATAATATGCATGTATTTGCTTGCTGTCATCAATGACAGTTGATATAATCTGTGGTGATATAATTGTAGCACTTGAAATTGTGCTTGTGCTTGTATATGAAGCACTTTCTTATGTCGTGTATGCAGGTTCTTGTATGAAATGAGTCCCGATTTTTGCCGGAATGTTGATTAACTTCTGTTTCGGCAGAAATCGGCCACTCCTAGTTTAAGAAAATTAGCAAAGGTCATGCCAGATTTTTCTGTGCATTTAACCAATTATTTGTTTTTTATTAGTGCAAAGATGTGTGACAACGACGAGGCTGGATGTTCTAAGCGCATCATCGCTGAAGGAGAACTCAGACCTCCGAATAAACAATTGACATTCTGGGAGGCGGCCCAGCGGCTAGAAGACGATGAAGAATACCATCCTTCGGAGAGCGAGGATGATGAGATGGAAGACGCGGAGGAAGAAGCGAAGGAACGGCGGGTGATGAAACCATTGATGGCGGCGAGGGCACAGGGAGTGGTAGCAATCCTCCTAAGTAGAAGAAGCCGAAGGAACGGCGCCCGAACACAACCAACCGGCCATTTATTCTAAGCCCTGACACACTACATAGGGTGGCCGGTGCTCAGATTGCGGTGCCTGCCCGCTCTCCAAAAGGAAAAAAAAGGGCAGGAAAAGAAAATCTAGCAGCTCGAGCCAGCCGGTGGCGTCAACAACTGCGAATCCGATCAGGTTTCGGGACGGGCCACCAAGACCCGAGGGTATTATGTGCAGGATTCATGTGGCGGGTGAGCCCATGCTACCTAAGAATTTGCGGAGGCTCGCCAGTTCGGAACTGCAGAGTGTGCATGATGGCGTGCTGACGATAGAGAGACGCCTTCTATCGGAGAAAGATCCCTCGCACCCGGTATTCGTGATTAAGGTGCCACCAGGCTTGGGCTTCGTCGACAATGCCCCTGCGGATCTGTTCTTCCTGCGGTTCGACGACATCTTCAATATGTTCTACCTATACCCGCTGCACTATACCATGGTCCGTCTGTTTTCTCTCAGCCTGGCCATGCAGATCATAAGAGAGAACACACCGGGCATCGCTATAGTGGACCCCTACTACATGCGTGACGGTTGCTTGGGTTCCCCCGCCGAACGACGTATCATTGCCTCGTACCTAAAAAGAATTTGACGTCGCGGTCGGAGACGATTGTTCTTGGTACACCGTGAAGCCGAATTATTCCCCTGAAAAACAAATTTGCTACATGTGAAGCATCATCGGTCTTATGGCACGGAATGAAGTGTGCCATTTTGGAAAACGCGATCCACTACCACAAATATAGAATCATGTCCATGTTTAGATCTAGGCAATCCTAACACAAAGTCCATGCTAATGTCCGACCAAGGTGCATGAGGAATAGGTAGTGGCATATAAAGACCAAAAGGGTTGGACTTGGACTTAGCTTGGACACAAGTAGTGCATCGTTGGACGTGGCGCTCCACGTCGCGTTTCATCTTTGGCCAATAGTAGTGAGTGGAGAGCATGTCATATGTCTTTTCACGGACAAAGTGGCCCATAAGTCCTCCACCATGGGACTCTTGAAGAAGCAAAATTTGGAGAGACGACTTCGGAATGCAAAGTTTTTTTTGTTTGAAAAGAAAACCCTTATGCAAATAGAAATCATCAACCCCTTTGTCTATTGAACACTTTGCAAAAATTGATCCAAAGAATGGGTCAGACGCGTACAAAGATTTGATTTCATCAAGACCCAAGAAATTTACTTCGAGTCTTGTAAGAAGGTTTGTGTTTTTGCGAGACAAGGCATCCGCTACTACATTTTCTTTGCCATTCTTGTACTTGACAATGTAAGGAAAAGATTCCATGAACTCAACCCATTTGGCGTGCCTTTTACTCAAATTGGCTTGGCCCTTAAGATATTTCAACGACTCATGGTCGAAATGGATAATAAATTCTTTGGGCCAAAGGTAGTGTTTCCACACTTGAAGGACACGAACCAAGGCAAAAAGCTCTTTGTCATAAATTGGATAGTTAAGGCGTGCGCCATCAAGTTTCTCACTATGGTATGCAATAGGACGCCTATTTTGCATAAGGACGCCTCCAATGCCAATACCACTAGCGTCACATTCAATCTCAAAGGTTTTTGTGAAATCCGATAATGCAAGAAGTGGTGCTTCGGTGAGCCTCTTCTTGAGCTCATCAAAAGCCTTTTGTTGTGCTTTGCCCCAAATGAATGTGACATTTTTCTTGGTCAATTCGTTGAGGGGGCAAGCAATGGTAGAAAAGTCTTTCACAAAGCAACGGTAAAAGCCAGCCAACCCATGAAAACTACGAAGTTCACTAACATTGGTAGGGATGGGTCAATCTCGTATGTCCTTAACTTTTGAGACATCCACTTCAATGCCATTAGAAGACACAACAAATCCAAGGAAAATCAGTTTGTCTTTTGCAAAGGTACACTTGGGGAGATTAGCATATAGCTTTTCATGACGAAGGATTTGAAGGACCTCCTTAACATGAGTAACATGCTCCTCTAGTGACTTTCTATAGACAAGGATGTCATCAAAGTAAACAACGACACTCTTCCCAATGAGGGATATCAAGATATGGTTCATGAGGCGCATGAAGGTAGATGGGGCATTTGATAAGCCAGACGGCATAACCAACCATTCATAGAGACCAAGCTTGGTCTTGAAGGCGGTTTTCCACTCATCACCTTCGGCTATGCGAATTTGATGGTAACCACTACGAAGGTCAATTTTTGAAAATATAGTGGCTCCACACAACTCATCAAGCATATCATCAAGACGCGGTATAGGATGTCAATAACGCACGGTGATAGCATTGATTGGACGGCAGTCCATGCATAACCGCAACGTATCATCCGTTTTTGGAACTAGAATCACAGGTATCGCGCTTGGGCTAGTGCTTACTTGGATCAAACCTTTGGAGACGAGTTGGTTGATTTGTCGTTCTATATCCTTCGTCTCTTCCAGGTTTGTGCGATATGCGGCACGGTTTGGAAGTGGAGCGCCGGGTATGAGGTCGATGCGGTGCTCGATTCCGTGAAGAGGGGGTAGTCCATGAGGAAGCTCTTTGGGAAATACATCTTGGAATTCCTGCAAAATAGCCATCAAAGAAGGAGGAACATTTGTTCAGTCATTAGTTCCTTGCGCTAGTCCCTTGCATACAAGGACATAGTGCAAGATGGATGGGTTGTTCCGCACTTCTCTCATCTCACTTTTGGTGGCAAGAAGAACACTTTCCACTTGAGTTTGGCTTGTGGCTCTCACTCGCTATAGTGTGGTTCTCTCGCTCACCGTTCTTCTCACAAGGTGGTTTTATGCTTTGCGCCCTCGCTAAAGCCTTTGCATTGTCCGCAATTATTTGGCTAGGAGTCATTGGTTGCAAAACACAAGTCTTGTCAAGCCATTTGAAGGTATAAGTGTTGGTGTGACCATAATGCAAGGCACGCTTGTCATATTGCCATGGCCTACCGAGCAACATATGGAAAACTGTCATTGGAACCACATCACACTCCACCGTGTCTTTGTATTGTCCAATTGAGAAGGTTACCAAAACGGTGTGCTTGATCTTGACGGACCCTTGGTCACTTAGCCATTGTATATGGTATGGATTCTTGTGTGGGTGGAGGGTGAGGTTGATCTTCTCACATAATTCCGTGCTTGCAAGATTATGGCAACTCCCTCCATCAATGACAACTTTGATGGACTTCCCATTGATACCGACACGAGTTGGAAAGATGTTTGATCTTTGGTCTTCATTCTCATTGACTTGACTAGTTAAGACCCTTGTGACGACAAGCGATGGACTTGCGTCATGCTCACACACAAGTAGGTCTTGGTCATCTTCCAAATGTTGCCTTGCCATTACTTACTTGACCCTTGCATCAAACTCATCTTCACTCAAGTATTCTTCATCGCCATTGTCATGGATGAACAAAACTTTCTTGATTCCACATGTGGCCGACTTGTGTCCTTTGCCTCCACACTTGTAGCACTCACCATTGAATGGTTGTTCATCCTTTCTGTATTTGCCACTTGGGGGCGGTTTTCCTTGAGGAAGTGTTGGCTTGAAGGGAAGCTTTGTGGTACTTTATGAGCTTCTACTTGGTGTTGTTGGAGTAGTGGTTGGCGCTTTCTTGTATGTGAAGTACGTCTTTGGCTTATTGTACTTGATGTCCTCTTGAACTTGACGCTCGGCTTTTGATGCTATGTGTACAAGCTCAACCATGTTGTTGTACTTTTGGAACTCGGTGATGCACTTGATTGGATGGTTCAAGCCATTGAGGAAATGTGCCATTGTTTGTTCATCACGCTCGTCAATGTTGGCACGGATCATGTTGAGCTCCATTTGCTTGAAGTACTCTTCCACGATCTTTGTCCCTTGACTAAGCGTTTGGAGCTTGTTGAAAAGGTCACGCGTGTAGTGCGAAGGAACAAGGAGGGATCTCATATGAGCCTTCATATCTTGCCAAGTTGAGATTGGATGCTCTTATTTTGCTTGATGAGCGAGTTGGACTTGTTCCCACCAAAGGTTGGCATACTCATCAAACTCGAGTGATGCCATGGCCATCATCTTCTCATTGCTATAGTTGTGCATGCGGAAGATCTTATCAACCATGAGTTCCCACGAGAGATATTCTTCGGGCTCATTGGAACCGGTGAACTTGGGCATGGTGAATTTGAGCTTGCCGAAAGTTTCTTCTTCATTGCGGTTCCGGTGGCGGCGGTTGCCATGATTTTGGCGGCCATCATCATCATCTGAGCTCTCATGTCTTGCTTGGTGATGGTTGTGTTGCCCTTGCGGTTGTTGAGGTGCCGCGTTTGGTGGAGGAACTTCATTTTTACGACGAGCTTGGGGAGCTTGCTCGTGTTGTTGGCGGGGTGGAGGGCGAGGAGGAGGTTTTTGGTCCTCACGACGAGCTTGGGGAGCTTGTTCTTGTTCTTGTCGTGGTTGAGGACGATGAGCGTTGTCTTGCGCCATGTGGCGAGGAGGACGTCGAGCCGCATGCGCAATGGGCTGCTCCCTTTCTTCTCGATGTGGAGGAGGCTCGTCATGATGATCATGTTGTCGATGTTGACGTTCATGTCGATGATGACGCCTTGGTGGATCTTCGAGTGCGTCACGCCGACGGCGATCTTGTTCGTCTAGTTCGGATGCTTCACTTGTTGTTGAAGGAACATGTCGTTGGCGATGGGCTTGGTGGTCCACGTGAGGTTGCTCTTGTTGAATCACAAGTGCCTATTGTTGTGGACGGTTTGCTTCACGTCTTGGAGGTCTTGCGGAGAGGTCACCATCATAGCTTGATGCCGCGGCGTGTCGCGGAGATGGTACCACTTGCGAAGAGCTCATGGAGTGAAGGATGGGTCCATCTTGGTGCCTTGAAGCGTGACGGCGAGGAGCGCTTGATTCACTTGAGGAGTGCCGTGACGAACTTGAGTCGCGAGATCGTGGCCTTGCTAGACCATCAATGAGGCGTTGAAGCTTCTCATCCGTTGTGGCGAGGGCGCGACCAAGAGCTTCATTTTGATGGCCGAGGTTGTGTTTCATGGCATGCATTTATCCTCGGACTTCTTCGAAGCGGTTGTCGATGTTCTTGAACTCCACTCGGGCTTCGCTGAATTGTTCATCTTGGCGCCGCTCAAGGGCTTCACAACGGTAGTTTAGTTCTCCTCGAACCTTCCAATGATCCCATCTTGTCATGTATTGTGTGTCATCCTCTGGAGGTGGTGGTGGTTGGGACGACTCGCCATTCCTGTCCATGATGCAAAGCCGACAAGGGTTGTATATGGAGGAGAAACATGGAGAGTTAGCCTTTTACCTCACCTTGGAGATTGTATCAAACCAATTGCCACACAAGAGAGCTAAAAGCTTGCAAAGTGAAATCGCAAAGAGACTCACACACAAGGAACTACACTCTCAAAATATTTTGGTGGAAAGGAGGGTGGAAAACCAAAGAACCAACCAAACGAAAAGGATAGTCAAAAGTGGAGAAGATCCAACAAAACTCAATTCAAAAGGGAATGGTCAACTCAAAAGGTGACGAGAACCTACGACTACACACATGCGTGGAGAAAAATGGGGTTAGCACGACTATGGAAGTGAGCATAAAAGGGCCTAACGAAGACTACGCTCGGTTGTCGTGCCAACTCAAGGAGAGACCACAACTCATTTGCCAAAAGATGGTAAGCAACGGATTTGTGCACTTGCCTTGGTGCGCTTTTTCCTCTCTCTTTTGCTTACAAGCTTGATACTCTCTTTGTATTGGGAGACTATGTATCTTTCTATTTTTCTTTTTCTTCTTTTTTTTGATTCTTTTTCCTTTTTCTCCCTTTCTATGCTACTATGTTAACTTTTGTATTTGCCCTCACACTCTCACTTTCCAATGGCAAATGCATAATGCTTAGACAAACACAAAATGAGTTGCTCTCATAGGATAGGTACACACAAAGGAAGATATGGCTACAAGGGTTGACACAAGTTATACCTTAGTTGTTGATGATGATCTTCTGTCGATAGAGCGGGGAAGGGTTTGGGGTATGTGGTGTCGAAGAGCGCGGGCGATGTTGCGGAAGCTATCTGTTAATTGGTGACACGCACACGGAACACAAACAACAAGCGGACAGATTAGCCAATGCAGAAAAGAGAAAAAGTCAAAACTGGCGTCCAGGGACGGAGACTCCGGTCTGGGCCGAAGACTCCGGTGCACAGGGCCGGACACTCCTGTGCGGGAAATCTGCTCGTGTTCTTGAGCAGAGATTCACGCCTAGAGTCCTCAAATCCGCGAATATTTGGCCAAAATTGGGCTGGGAAACGCAGGCAAAAGCTGGACCAACACCTTAGACAAGATTTGGTCAGATCAAAACCACAAATAACGCTCCAAGACGATAGATCGATCCAAAGGAAAATAGGGACTATTTTTGGGAGATTTTTGAATTTATGGTGGGTAGAAGAAAAATTGAGGGGAAATTCATGATCAACCTTGCTCTTGATACCAATATGTTAGGGGTGACCCGATCTTTCACGAATTCCGTGGGAATCGATGGGAAAGCGGTGGAAAGAGGGAGGGGATGAGATCCACGAACACACATGCGAAGAACTCGATGAACACACACACACGAAAACACGATACAAGCCGATAGCTCACGCCGATGGCAACCGGTCCAACACAATCCCTGGGATCGGCGTTGGGCAAGGTACTCTCCCACGGCTAACAACGGGGGCGAGAGGCTTAATGAGATCTTGACTACTTGGGCACGAGACACCGAGATCCCAAGGACTTGTACAACTTGAACACATGAGGCAAAATCCAAGAGGTTGTGGATAATTTGGTGCTCCTTGTCAAGGAGCATGAGACAAATAGTTGATAGATCCTCAAAGGGGTGTCTTCAACTACAATTATCCAAGTCTAGGGTTTACAATAGAGGGGTGGGGCTTTATATAGGCCAGCCACTTAAACAGGGGTAGTTTAGGAATAAAACTAGAAGTTTGGGCGAAACTGGGGGTTACATGGGCCAGGCCCAAAAGGCCTTGACATGCCTGGCGTCGAGCAGGCCGGAGACTCCGGTGTTGGGTCCGGAGACTCCGGTCTGGGCCGGAGACTCCGGTCAATCTCCGGACCCGTCTCCGGAGGGGTATACTCACTGTCCCCGACTTGGTTCCTGGAGCCGGACCGGAGGATGGTCCGGATACTCCGGTGTACAGGACCGGAGACTCCGGTGTACACCGGAGATTCCGGTGTGCAGTGCTCCAGCAGCGTCTTCTCCTGGTCCTTCTTCCTTGGGGGCTTGGTGTGGTGATGTTGCTTCATAGCTGAGGATACACAACGTAGTGGAATGAAGTAGCAAGCCATCCAAAGGTAGACCAAAATCACATGAGGAAAGGAGCGAGTTAACCTTAGCTTGTAGGAGCTTGGCTTGGGCGAGAGTCATTGGTCCACTTGGGGGACTAGGTGTTGTAGATGGAGGTGCGTCCGTAGGACGGGCTCCATCAGTCGGTCAGCCAGTTCTCCGGCTTCATGCTGCTGTCATACTTGGGGGTGTACCGTGGCAGGGAGAACTTGTCAGGGAACGACTCCTTCTGGATGCGTGGCCCGAAGCACACTGGGTCGGTTGCGTCTTCCTCCTCCATGATGCGAGCTTGCATCAGGAGGTCAATTCGGTCGCGTGCATGCGGCTCAACCGGATTGGACGCTCCCACCCAGCCGGTGAGGCAGGATGGGGGAGGGTGGAGGGTGGTTCTGGCCAGCCGGAGTCGGATGACTCGTGGCACCTTGGTCGCCACGGGGTTGGCTGCTGTCGGATTGGCGACGCTTGGAGCGCAGGTGCGCATGGTGCTGGCCTGGAGACGTGGAGTACTCTGTCTGGCTAGGGCCTCCCCGGCTACCTCCACCCGGGTGGTTCCCTCTGGAGCCGGCTCCTGCCTCGTACGTGACCCGAGCAACCTCTGCCTGCTCGTCAGCCACTCGCAGCAGGTGCCGCACCCGCTGAAACTGCCGCATCTTTTCCTCCCCCTCCAGGTGAGGTAGGTCCTCCACGACGGCTCGCGCCTCCCGCACATTCTTGACCGCGGTGTCATACACAGGCGGTGGGAAGTACATGTGGGGACCCGGCTTGACGTCTTGGTCGAAGCGAGCGCCCAGCTCTCCCCGCGGTGCTACACGGATCCCAGCTGGCTAGGATCTTGATTATTCAGGGTGAGGCCGTGGGCGCGGTGATACTTGTGGATGTTGCTCTCCATCTGGTACTTGGTAGAGGCCAAGCCCTGAGCCTGTTGAAGCAAACGCTCTCGCGCCGCCTTGATCTTGGTCATTGCCTCTTCCGGGTTCTCTCCAAGATCAACTGGCTCGAGGAGTTCCTCGATGACTTCCTCCACCACGCCTTTCTCGCGCAGGGGAGTGGACATGCCAGCAAGGTCGCTGGTGCGCTCGAGAGCGGGACGGCGGCCATGGATGGAGCTGGCCATCATCACCTCCGTGCTAAGGGCATGACGAGCGTGCTACCGACTGATGGCAGCGACTCGGCGAAGGAGACGATCTCCTGAGGGAAACCCTCTCACATGGTGGCGACGTAGACGGGCAGGTCGCCGAACAGCAGGACAGAGCCGCCTGCCAGGAAACTGGAACCAGCGAAGCAGAGAGCGTTGTTAATGATGCAATCAAATTTGCCCAGCGTGAGCACGAGGCCAGAAGCCACGTGCTCACCGGACGAAGTGCGGGGTCCCGTGCGAAACGTCACTCCGGTCGCCGCCATCTTAGCCCCATGGTTGGCGCCAACTATCGTTGTTATGGAAACGGCAGTTCCTGAGCAGGCTAGTTTGTGGAGTGGGAGCGAGCAGGGAAGCGAGCAACGGCGTCCGCAGGCGTGATTGGGCACAAGCATGCGTTGGGGACACAAGAAGTACCCTGGTTCAGGGCCCTCGTGGTGAGGTAACACCCCTACTCCTGCCGATCTGACTATCTGGATGAACACAAGGGACTACAAGGGCTCCTCGAGCTATATATGTGCCTAGCTAGAAGAAGGAGAGACCAACCCTTGCTATGATGCCCCTGTCGCCCCTTATATAGGCCGAGGCAGCATGGGCAAAGACTCAGCCGACTGGCGGGTCCCATAGGCGGGCCCAACTGACTATTCCTGTATAGTGTCCAGCCTCCCTGACGTCTTGCATAGTGTCGTGCCCCCAGCCAGCACGAAAACAGTGGAGGCCGCCCTGACCGACATGGGCGGTGGCTCCTATTATGGCCCGACGTGGGTACGGGCCGTCTCCTCTAGCGTCGACGTTTCTGCCTCTGTCCTCCTGTCTGTCCTCTATCTGCTAGGGTTGTGGGGTACTGTGCCCTACATCATCCTTCTGGCTTGAATGTCCGGCTAAGTCGTCCTAGCTGGTTGCTCTGTCTTGTCCGGGTGGTTGGTCCAATCCGGCTAAGTGTCTGGCCTTTGCTATCTTATCCGGCTGATGGTCCTGCCAGCTCGTTCTTGGCTTGCCTTGCTTTATCCGGCTGTCGTGATCTAGGTGGCTAGACGTCTTTAGGAGTGCTCTTTATCCGGTTGATTGGTTTGCTAGCTTTCTCTGTGTCTGGTCTTCTTCCTGACCTGCTCTTGAGTTTTTACATCCGCCTGGGTCAGCCGACTGGCAGTTACATTTCCCCTGCATCTTGTCCGGATAGCCTAACCGAGGGTGATCCCCCCGACAGTGGACATAAACAAAATTGCATTGCATGCAAGTAAATGTTCGCCTGAGGAACTTCGTTCTTCGCACTGAACGGTGCAGTCGACGACTTTGCCGGAAGCTCCTCGTCGTCCTTTAAGCACAACAGAGGTCGAAGAGGCCTATCGAGATTGGATGAGGACAACTCCTCATCTAACACTCTCATCAGGTCATTGACACCAGTGTACAGGAACATCGGTTAAGCCCTCGTTTGGAGGGGTTTCACCCTACGCTTGAGAAAGGTCTGGATGATGTCGATGCCGGAGACCTCCTTGCCTTGCACCAATTGGAGATCCTCCACCCGCTTGTACAACCTCTCGACCACTTCAGTTTCACCCGCAGGAATGTCGTTCGACCATGAACGCTTCCGGGTGATCACCTTACTAGCATCGAAGGGGGCCAACCGGTAATGCTGGCAGTCCAGCTTCGAGTCGAGGATGTAGAACCACTTGTTCCTCCATCCTTGGACGGACTCACAGAGGTGGAAGGAGAAGTACCCTGGTTGGGGCGGATGGATATTCCGCACCCGCCCAGATCATACATCGCGCCTCCATGGCCAGACTGCATGTTCAAGGAATAAATCTTCTTGAATATGCCGAAGTGTGGCTCGGTTCCGAGCTAGCACTCGCACAGCATGATGAAGCACGCGATGTGCAAAAGAGAATTGGGCGACAACTGGCGAAGTTGAAGCCCATAAAGAAAAAGGAGCCCACAAAGAAATTCGTGGGCAGGAAGTGAAAGGCCACAGATGACAAAGGCATAGAACATTAACCAAAAACCTTCTGATGGATCCGGGATTACCTCCGACTTGGGGAGTTTGGTGTCGCCCTTCTCCTGCGGAATCAGATGCGCCTCGCTCAGGCGGCGCAGATCCATCTCCCTCATCGTCGACTTCCGCCAGCCTCCATTGGTGACGCGAGTAGAGGTGGTGGTATTCTTGGCAGCGGCGGCGGAAGAAGCTTTCTTCAGCTTTCCCATCTTGCCTGCATGGCACGCTGCGTAGTGAGCACGAAGGAAAGAGAAGGAAATATGCGAAGAACGTCCAGAGAAGAAGAAAACACGATCTTTGGAAATGGCGGAGGCAGAATTGGCAATGGCAGTGCGAAGACAGCAAATGGTGAAGTGGAGATTTACCATAGCCCCTAGTGGTATAAAAGGGATGAAGACGATGAAATAGAACCGTTGATTTTGTAAACCTAACACATATCAGCCATCACATTGTACACGTGGTGGGTACCGCCCCAAACCGTCGCAAGAACGTTGTCCACTATGCAGGGAAACCAAGGCAACCTCGTGTAAATTATGCGTGACTAGTCAAATCCCAGTTAGAAAGTGCGAGCCACGATCGTCTAGTCCCATCGTCTTTGCTGCCGTAGACAGTTGAGCTCACCAGGTGTCAGTAATGACGTCAGCGACTTGCAAAAGCAAAGGCCAGAAACGGCTCTATTCTTTTGAATAAAGTCAAAAGTACTTACTCGAGTCTGCGACTCAACCAACTACTCGGGGGCTACTCCTATCAGAAGCGCTGGTTGCGCACCTGAAGATTTGGTAAGGTCCCTGTGTCAGTAAAAAAACTTCACGAGCTTAGAGTCCTCCTTCGAGTCTATGACTTCATTACGGACTCGGGGGCTACTCCCATAGGGAGCGTTGGTTGCGCATTTGAAAATATTGGTCATTCGAAGCATTTCTAGATCATTATAAGTCTCTACTCGAGTCTATGACTCAAACAGACACTCGGGGGATACTCCCATAGGGAGCGCTGGTCACGCACCCTATGATTCGATTGATCGAGATCCTTCGGATGCTCCACGAATATAGTAAAACATAACTTACAAAATAATCGGTAACTCTGCCCAAAATAATGCTAAGGGAGATAACGTCTCCTTAGTCACTAGAAACGGCTCTACAGCGATAAATTTTCAGATGCTATGTCTACGACGCAAAGATAAGACCTACATATACAATCTGATGTCTGGTAACGCACCCGACTGCGCTCTGCCAGTAATATTCTGTGTTAATAGGCACGATGAAAAATCCCGACAGACGCATTGGGTACATGACTTAAAAACACTAGAGTTTGACTCCTGTAAGACCTCCGTGGCCTGATTCGAATTATGCCAACAATTTTCCGGATTCGAGTACGGGGACTCAAGTCTGAGAAAATAGCGTTGTTTTGCCCAAAGACAGTTAATTGACCCTGATCCGTCGGGAGAGTCAAGAATGCGTATCAACTATCCCTATGAACCAATGCATTGACCCGAAACATGTTTGGATGGAAAGAACTTGGAAGACTTAAGAGTCTCCAGTTGAATCTGCAATTCGACTAACACTAGGGGCTACTAATATGGGTATGCCCAACGGCTGCCTGATGTTTGCCTACCCGGTCCTGCCTGGCAGAAGCCCATGCAATTATTGACTTCTGATAACGAAGCCCATGAAGGATTCGGCTGACCTGGGACCATTAAGGATGCGACTCCTTGAGGAACACGGCTAGCTTTAGATAGATATTCAAAGGGTAAAACCCTAATCTGTAACTGACTCGACCTGCCCTGAGACTTGTCCTTCCCATATAAAGGCCAAGAGGGCACGGCGAGGAGGAACTCACCTCATAACCTAGCACACAACTCACCAAATCCAATCTGCGCACCCCTGTAACCATCGACATCGTCATCAACAAAGAGAAGGTAAGCAGGAGTAGGGTTTTCCCTCCGGCGGATAGAACCGGGGTAAACTTTGTGTCCCTGTGTTGCTTATATGTTATCCATTCCATGATCTCCAGCGTCCCCTCCTTCTCCAAAACCCATGTCCATAACAATGGGCATTGATGATACGAACCCTTATCAAGAAGAAACACCATATGCACTATTCAATACTATGGCAGAAAATCAGGCATGATGCATGTATGATGTATGAAATTGCAACGATACGATGCAACTAGGAAATATTAAGAGGAACCGGGGTCCCGATAATTAATTAATAGGTTCATGTTGTTTATATACCCTGCAATTTAAATGTTGAGTTAACAAGGCAAAACATGGTACCGGTTCGCTAGACAAATTTAAATGGAGTCAATATAAGCCAATAATAGGCCGCATATGGTCTCCATATTCAATTATTAGGTGAGTCGACAAAATGCCCCAAATGACAAGATATGTGTGCAATCATGAAAAAATTATATGCAACAAGATATATCATTTATAAAAAATAGAGTCTCGAAAAAAGGGTCACACATAGGTTCGATGACCTTGGGGTCTGAGGGTTCGACGGTGTTTAGGTTCGGTCTCGACGGGATCGATCTTTAGGTATGGGGTCTCGGTTACATGCCGACGATCTTGTCATTCGTGTTCAGGGGTTCTCCGGGTCCGTGAAGGCGCTTCGGTCGGTCCCGTGAGGGCGCTCTTTGGATTGGTTAGAGGTCTTGGCGTTCCCATGGATTGGTCTTCTGAGACCATGAAATAGTTCTTGGAGATACGTGATGGAATTCTTGTCGATGATTCTTTGACACCTTTGGCTCGGTACTGTCTTTGGTTCCAAGACAAAGGCCTTGGGGTTAGGCTTCTCGCAACAACACCATTAGGATACTCTAAACCAGAGACATCAGGACAGCGGCAGGAACACTTCAACCATACTTCAACAGAGGCTTGCGACCGCAGGAAGCCTAGAACAAGGTGCAGCTTGGCTGGAACAAGGGCGCTGGTGGCCATAGGCAGAGTCGCCGCTATGTGATGTAGGAGGGCAGGCTCGACAATGAGGCCGACGGCTCCCGCGATGGTGGCAAGAAGCCTGTAGGCAAAGGCGTCTTAGGTAGGGACGAGGAGGCGGCCGCTAGCGCTGTACCAGCAAGGCAGAGGCCAACGACAAGGTGGAACGGGGTGGTGGGGATGGGCGACGCGGCGGCAAGAGAGATTGCAGTGGTCGAGTGCCCGGTGGTGCCGCAGCGCCGTCCGAGGAAGGAGACCTCGCAGGGCGAAGCTCTGTGGAGGCCGGGGCAAGGCGGAAGTCACGGACGCGGGGCGGCTCGGGATCGCGACGACGGGGTGGTCGGCCGGGGGCGAGGTGGTGGCGTGAGGACTGCCGGGAGAGGAGGCCACGGTCGACGACGAGCGGGGAGAGATGGTGCCGGGGTGGTGGAGAGCGGGGCCAAGGAAGGCGGCTCGACCGGGGAGAGGGAGCGCCACCGGGGAGGAGAGGTCGGGCGCGGGGCTAGCGTTTGCTGGCGGAGAGCGGCGGCGGAAGGCGAGCAGAAGGAAGGAGAGAGACACAAGGTCGGGGGTTCGTGGGGAGCTGGGGTAGCGAGCGTGGGGATCGCGGAGTGGACCCAGGTACCGTGGGGCATGGGTGGTGAGCGTGCGAGGTGGGCCAAGCGGGGATCACGGCAGGTACGGGAAGAGCGTGCGGGTTGGGGTCGCGGGCGTGTTGGCGTGTGCGTGGACTGTCTCGCAGCGTGGGGTGGCGGCGAGGTGGGTGGCGGCGGCTGCTGGGTAGTAGGGAATTAGGTTGGTAAATACTCCCTCCGTTCCGTAATATAAGACGCTGGGATATTTTTCCGACCAGGTGAAATCGAGTAAAAGTACAATATTGCCCTCATCTTTCTAATTTGAAACACATCGGGATCGGTTCCCGTCCCCTTCTTCCCCAGGTCGTCGCCCACCTTCCCAGCGTCGCCTAGGACCGGACCAGCCTACCCTAGGCCCCGCGTCGCCCAGGATCTGCCCCGTGTCACTTCCTAGGACTCGCCTCCCTTCCCCACGTCGCCCAGGACCTTCTCGCCCAGGCCAGCTCCGCCCAGGACCAGCTTCTCCCAAGATCTGCTCGCCCAGGCCAGCGCCGCCCAGGACCAGCCTCTCCCAAGATCTGCTCGCCTAGGCCAGTGCCGCCCAAGACCAGTGCTGCTCTAACTTGCCAGCTCCGCCTAGGACCAGCCTCTCCCAAGATCTGCTCGCCCAGGCCAGCGCCGCCCAGGACCAGCGCTGCCCCAACTTGCCAGCACCGCCCACGACAAGCCTCACCCTGGCCAGATCCCACCATCCACGATCCCGCCCTGGCCAGGGGAGAAGGCGAGGGATAGCACCTCCAGGCTCGTTGCTCCTCGTCATCTCCTTCTCCAACAACTTCTCGTCAGGTCCCAGCAGCATCAGATCATGAAGCCATGGTTCTACCGGACCTAAATTTTAGTCCACCTGAAGAAGGCATCATACCTGAAGTTCAAAATGCAGGTACTCTAAATCTTCATTTTTTGTTTCCAATCCAATGCAAAGGCGAAATTCAGGAAATTGGATCACTATACCTGCATTTGCTAGTCTAGTCCCTTTGCATCAATGCCATTGTTGTGTGGAAGGCCTGCATCGGACATTTGGATGGGTGAGAGTTGCTAAAATTAGACCATAAAACAGGGCAGTATTTGAGTAGCTTCTGCTGACACCAGTGACCAAGGCATCCTAAGATAGCTTTTTGGTGTTCATGATCAGCAGCTTACTTTGACTTTCTTCCACCAACTGATGAGTTGCTGGTGCTTGGTTTGTTTGTTGTTCTCGATGTACGGTGGAGGTGGCGGTGCTGGTGGCTGTGAGATCGAGTGGGTAAAAATTTCAGCATGTAATCTCAAGGTATAAAGCGAGACGTCGTATAAGAAATTCCTACATTTGGAGCCCTAGGCTTGGTGTTTCCGGGCTGCCAAGGAGTTGCTTTCTTTGATGTAGATGCTCGATATTGCACTGTCTCCTGAATGCCCTACACACAGGGTTTATTTTGATTGTTAGTAACTTCATTTTGAATGTTAATGCCAGTACCTTCACAGTATGTCTCATATCAGTAACACTATTTTTCCTAGATTTCATGGGAAGTGTCAGAACCAAAACACATGGGAGATGTGACAACTGAACACATCTGTTTCAATCATCGATATTGCCCAATAAACTGATTTTCTATGGTAGCAAGTTTCACATCAGACTTGTAGGACTGTATGAGTAGTTACCCATATTACTACGCGTAATAACCACTTATTAAACCTGCCATTATTACTAATTTTATCATGGGATTCTCAGCTCCCAATTACAGAATATGATCTCTGTGAAGCAAAGTCTAGGAGAGTGATTTTTGTGCAACTTACCTCTCTTTTTCAGCCTTGCAAAAGTTGGTTCTCCAACGCTGGAACTCAGTATTTTCGATGGCGGATAATTAACCGAGCTACAAAATGAGAAGTTATTGTCAGGAATAAGGGGCCAAACCAGTTTTGGCAATCAGAACTTATAAACTTCATTTTAACACTACTTAAGATTAGCACCTTGATTTCTGTTTACTAGACACTTGCAAGTCCATTCTTTTTGCGTCCTTTATTCATTATACTGCCAGAAATAAAAGAGTTTTAGAAAATGCTTCAATAAAGGCACAAGCATGCAGTTTAATTCTTTACTCTACTTTGATAAGAAAGTTTAATTGTAATCTACTTTGATACTCTACTCTACTTTGATGCAGAAGGGCATGTACAAGAAGAACAAGATATACAAATGGATGACCAAGATGTACAAATGGGTGTCAAAGAAGAACCAGTTGGTCAGCGAGAAGTTAGGCATAGAAAATCACTAAGTGACAGGGACAGATTTGCTGCTTATATAGCAATGCATTTCCAATGTATGAAAAATGGTGGCAAGTTTGACAGAAATGACAAGAAGGATATAGCATCATTTTTCAAGGTGGATGTCCAAATAATACAAAGGATATGGAAGACTGCTATGAGACAGCTAGCAAATGGTTTGGAGGTGGATGTTTCTTGTAAGAGAAAAGGAAGATGTGGAAGAAAATCGACAAATATTGACCTATCCATTGTCTGCACCATCCCACTAAACCAAAGATCAACAATCAGATCTCTTGCTTGGCAATTGGCAGTAAGCCCTACTACATTGTTTAGAAGATTCACCATGGATCTTTTAAACTACATGATTTCATTCAAGGTGTGGAGAAAGAGTTTGATGAATACGAGGTTTATAAACTAAATAAGATATTCCTAAGTCTACAGGCATGTATGATCCAAGTCATGAATCATGGAGGAGGAAATGGGTACGATCCCCCCTATGTGGGCAAGGATAGATTGGAGAAGCTAGGACAGCTACCTAAAAGTCTCAAAATTCCAGCACAAGTTTATGTGAATGCCAAATTAATTGTGCAAGCAGCAATCGAGAAAGAAACAAGTGAACAAGTAGCAAGGGAACAAGAGGCAAGCAAAAAAGATGCAAGCAAAGAAATGGAAAATGACACGAAGCAAGTGAAGAAGAGACAAAGAAAAAATAAGCAAGTGGAAGATGCAAGCAGAGAAGCGGCAAGCAAAAAAGATGGAAGCAAAGAAACGGAAAGTGACACGAAGCAAGTGAAAAAGAGGCAAAGAAAAAATAAGCAAGTGAAAGATACAAACGGAGAAGCAGCAAGCGAAAAAGATGCAACCAAAGAAACGGAAAGTGACACGAAGCAAGTGAGGAAGAGGCAAAGGAAAAATAAGCAAGTGGAAGATGCAAACGGAGAAGCAGCAAGCAAAAAAGATACAAACAAAGAAATGGAAAGTGATATGAAGCAAGTGAAGAAGAGGCAAAGGAAAAATAAGAAAGTGGAAGATGCAAGCGGCGAAGCGGCTAGCGAAAAAGATGCAAGCAAAGAAATAGAAAGTGACACAAAGCAAGTGAAAAAGAGGCAAAGGAAAAATAAGCAAGTGGAAGATGCAAGCGGCGAAGCGGCAACTGAAAAAGATGCAAGCAAAGAAACAGAAAGTGACACAAAGCAAGTGAAGAAGATGTAAAGGAAAAATAAGAAAGTGGAAGATGCAAGCGGCAAAGCGGCTAGCGAAAAAGATATAAGCAAAAAAACAGAAAGTGACACAAAGCAAGTGAAGAAAAGGCAATGAAAAAATAAGCAAATACAAGATGCAAGCGGCGAAGCGGCAAGCGAAAAAGATACAAGCAAAGAAACAGAAACTGACACGAAGCAAGTGAAAAAGAGGCAAAGGAAAAAGAAGCAAATACAAGATACAAGCAAATAAGCGACAAGCCAAAAATATGCAAGCAAAGAAATGGAAAGTGAGACAAAGCAAAGAAACGACAACCATACCCCTGCTTCTTTAACAGTACTACTGTCACAACTTGAATGAGATTGTAAAACTTGTTCTAACAGTACTGTGTTTGAGATTGTAAAACTTATTCCAGCAGTACTATGATTGTAAAACTTGTTCTAACAGTACTAGTCTAATGCTCAGCATTTCCATCATGAATGAAATTGATTGCATGCCAATGATTGATGACAGGAATAACTACAGAGATCAGCTGGTGCATACCATGCTGGTGTTCTCCTCTTTTTATTTGATGTTGCAGTCTTACCAGCATAAGCATCCGAGTTATAGGAGTACTTGTATGTGGGGGCAAAATATATCTTCCCCTTGTTTCACCCCTTAAACACTCGACCAGCATCCCGTTCAATTTTAAGCTGAAGAACAAATATGATGTAAACATTAGGGAAGGAAAAAATTGCAGAAGAGGAGAATATTTGGGTGAAAATAAGGAAGCCTTTTGAAAAATTTATGCCACCTTTTCTAATTTATTTAGTAGCACTGACTTCTTAACAACAAGAAATTGTTTCAACCAATAAGATGTTACCTGGTCCTTTTCGAAAAGGGCATACCAATTATTTTCTGTGAAAAGCTTTTTTTAGTCCCCAAACCAATAAGAGTATCTGCGTAGCTCAGTGCAATACGGTAGTTCAAATCCCCAAACCATATCACCTTACTGAAACCAAGAATGAATTAATTAGTTTCAGAATACTAAACTGACATCTACCAGATGTACGAGCATAAATATCACTGCATTCTTACTCATGCTCAAGAATTTTCCACGAAATTCTTCGCCCGGCTCTCCTACAAAGCCTTGAAAACAGTGTGAGTCGCAGTATCTCTAGAACATCAGAGTTTCTTTTGAATTCATCGCCTTCTTTCTGGCCTGAAGCCAAATGGCTGCAGATGAAACAAAAGCTTATCTGGTGCACTGTCATGCTTACTGATATACTGTACATCCCTGTAGTAGAAGTGTATTCAGGATACAGATAATTAGTTACAGGAGTACTTCCATCTGATTCAGTCCTGACCTTGTTTCCAAGACATCCCAGAAATGCCATTAGAGCGCGCTGGTCAAGCTCCTAATACTCCGCTGTGAGTAGAAGATTAATTGAGAAACAAGTACCCAGGCGCATGAGGCGAGTGACAGAGCTGCCGTTGATGTACTCGGACAAATTAGTCCAAGAGATCCGGCGCTCTAGACGCAGGGGCCGTCCTCCCGCTGCTCCGGCGCTCCAGATGTAGGCGCAGCTTGTGGAAGAGGAGCCTAGGGAAGTCGACGGCGGCCAGAGTGGTCGCAGGCGTCGCACGACTAGCGTAGAGCGGCACCACACGGTCCATCGCCGGGGATTAGGATGAGCAGCCCGAAGACCACCTCGCGGCGCCGGAGGCCAGGACGAGTGGCCGGCTCCCTCCAGGGATGGGACATTCCCCGCAGATCTGGTGAGTAAAAAGGTGACCTTTGACGAAAGGAGGGGATTTTGCGGTGGGGAGCGAGACGGATTTCCTGCGGTGAGAAAAAAGACGGTGGAGAGAGGGAAGGTAGGGATGGCGGCAGCGCGGGCCATGGAAGGGCGGCGCGGAGAGGAAGGGCGGGCCATGGAAGGGCGGCGACGGAGAGGAACGGCGGGCCTTGGAAGGGAGTTGTGCGATGCGACGAAAGAGATGAGCAGAGTGAGAGTGCTAGACACATAGGAAACGTACAGGACAGAGCGAAACGTGAGGGCAAAAAAGGAAACTCAGAAAATTTTTGTTCACAAGAAAATTTGTACTGAAATGCCCAACGTGTTATATTTCGGTACGGAGGGAGTACTATACAACGGAGTCCGATAAGAATCGATTCATCAGCACACTCAGCAATGTCGACCTACTTCCTGATAAGACGGCTGTCCGTTAAACCAGACAGAAATCCCCATAATCATAGCAGCAATTATTGCTAGTTAACTGACTGCTCCCGTAATGCCTCCCATGTCGATGCCTTCAGAGATCGATCCTCGAAACCCAGAGCGACCCTCACATCCTCTCCCTGCTCCCGGTTGACCCGTACCCTCCTCCCCTAACCCCAATTCTCCAACCACGCTACTCGATCCCACTTGAGCACCGACGGCGGCGACTGGTCTGTCTCGTGCGCCGACGTGCGCATGTCACTTTGCCCGCATATGGACCAGCCGTAGTTGTGTGAGGCTATTCAATCCCATCCCTGCTTCCACCGCACATGGTTACCAGCTCTCTCTGTTCAACAACAACGCGATCCATGGAGAAAGGTAAGATCTAGACCTAACTCTCTATGTGTTTCTTTTTTCTTCTGAAATTTATTAATCCTCGTACTCCTCTAGCTTTTGGAATTGTGAAATCAATTTTCTCAGACGAAGCATACAACCAATTTGTGGTCATACATTGCATCTTCTAGATTTTTGATCTTCACGGGATAATATTAGTAATTTTTATGCTTCCATGTACTGCTTGTTCATGTTTTATTTGTCCAGAATTATGCACGGATGATGATGAAGTTGACGAAACCATTAATATATACATCTCAAATTTGTTTTCTTGTACATAGATTGCAATCTGCTGCGTACAAATAAAGTGATGCTTCTATTGTTTTGTTCTTCCAAATTTTAGAATCGGTTCAGCATGACGCTTTGCCGCGGCAAGGTGTCGCCGGGGCAAAACTGATCGGTAGCCTTCCCTAGTTTTGCTTCCTCTACTGCCTCGAGGCACTGTTAATATGAAGCACTGATGTAATTGACAGGGAACATATATTAATCTTGTTGGAAGCAAAATTGAAAAGTAGTGTTTCTTCTGTACATACACTTTGCTCTATATTCTTGTTCTTTTTGCTTCCACATGATGTTCATTTTGCTTTATGTGTTATGCCTCTCATTATTTGTAGGCATCATGAAGGAAGCTGATTCCGAGTATCGGTTTGAAGAGTTCATTTGCAGTAGGACGGCTGGATGATGTGTGGTACGAGCAGTAAAAGCACCGCCTTATCGATGCAACGCTCACGGGTCATAAAATAGTACAATGACAATAGAGTAGTTGACGCATGGTCGAGCGATGTGTTGATCTCTGAGCCAATTATCCCCGTCAAACAACGGGAAGATGCTCGCTTTGTTCTCCAGCGTCAACAGTCCTTGTAGAAACCATGTAATGTGTTCCTTCGGAGCATCTTTTTAGTAATGAGTCTGACATGTCACTGATCAGTTGTGTACGAAGCAAATAGAAGAAATAATGGAAGCATATAAAATTATGAACTGAAATTTAAATACTAGTAATATGAAGCATTTATGTAATTGATAGGGAGCATTTATTAATCTTGTTGAAAGCATAGTTCATTGGTGGTTGCATATATTATAATGAGTGGAAGCTCCAATCTCCTTTGTATGAAGCAACTATCCAAAATGATAGGAACACATGTGGTATCGGTTGAAAATTGTGTGCATGTAAGCAAACTCTGGATTGGATAGGATAAAATGATAGGAACAGTCTTTGAGGCATTTGCAAATACTCTCTATTTGCTCACTCAGCAAAAAAAATCCCTATTCGCTAGGAAGCTATTCTTAAAATAGTATTGTGATGTTACTTATGTTTGAAAGAAATACGGAGTACCAAAGTTTCACAGGCCAAATATAGCTATTAAATAAAAACAAAGTTTTCTAGCACGCAAACAAATTATCTAGGTAATGGAAACATACTTTTTCCATTTTTCAATAAACTAGTACTCTAGAAAAAAAATTAAACATGGAATCAGATTAATATAAGCTAGAAGCAAATTCCATTAATAGCCGAAGCGAGATTACAAAAAAATAGTTTTCTAAACTGATTCCTTAATATTCAGAATTAGTTTTCTAAAAATCGGCAGCTCATGGAGGCTAGTGGAAGCACCTAAGAGGAAAGAGGGGAGTCAAATCAGCATATGTGCATTAAGGAAACGGTAAATGAGGAAGCATGCAACCCGGACATTTAAAATGGAAACAATCAATCCTCCACAAATTCCTGAAATTAGACACACGAGTTCTCTTTGATGATCGTACCGTCAGGCAGCTTCCGATCCAACGGAGAAAGAGTAGTCCGATGGGAAGCCCATATCGGCATCCGATTCCTAGCGCTGTCCAGTTAGGTTTGGGGTGTTTAGGATTAGGATTTGCTTGGTCAACCATCTGGGCCTTTTAGACCTGTCCGGTTTAGATCTAGACTTTAATTAAAACTTTATATATATAGAAACACATTTGTAATCACTATAATAAATATGGTAATTTTTGATCCTCCATATTGGTTACTAGATGGTCATTATTCTTTATTTGTGACCTTATGACCAAAAACAGATGGAAAATGCAGAGTCATTGACGAAAAATAAAGATCTTTCCTTTGGTCATAGACTACTATGACCAATATAGATGGTTTGGTTATTGGCTATCTATCATGTCCACGTAAGCATCCACGTAAGACAATCCTACGTAGCAATGCCTATAGATCGAATTCAGTCCAGTCCAACGAGATGCTCTACATGGGCCAAGCCCAATTATTTCAGCATTTTTATTTTATAAATTTAGCATCAACGGTGCAGTTAATTAGTAGGACAAGCCTAAAAATTTCCCGTACTTTTTGGCCGTTGGCATTTTTTGGCCCAACATTTATGTCCATTTTTTTTTTTAAGTTATGCCCACTAGTCAGATGGTCCCAACTATCATGGCCCCGTTTGTCCATTTTTTGGGTCGTGGCCATTTTAGAGTTCAATGCATTTGCTTCATCTCTTACATTCCGGGCAATGAAAAATCAGTTCATAAACTGAACCTAAATTGTTAGGGATATATTTTCCGGGTATACCCACAGGACTCGCTGATCAGGGTGGCCCACCAAACAGGTTAGATATTTCCTTCACGGGTGGCCCAGTCAGAGAAAGAGGAGGAGCCAGTTTTGGCTATGACAAGGCCCAGAAGAGTTACCAACTTAGACTTGTAGTATTACTTGTAATCCAAGCTGTATCTAGTTACCGACTCTGTAACGTAACCGGATAGATCTCTCCTGACCCTAGGACCTAGTATCTATATAAACCAGCCTTATGGGAGCCTTTAAGGCACAACCAATCTTACTACCACAATCACAACTCGCACAGGCGAACCTTTCTTGTAATCCGCTGATATCCGGCTTACGCCGATATATTACTGGGTTGCTAGCAGGAGTAGGATCCGATCACCGCAGTCGGATCTGAACCTGGGTAAACTTGTGCTCACCGCTCCTGAAACATCAGACGTCTCACACCCCATCTTTCCAACGCCACTAGGACCCCCTATGGCGTAGTCGTCGACAATCTGACGACAATTGAGGCCCATCGTGGGGCAGGTGACCTTTGGAGCTTCGTTCCAGGCGGAATCTGTGCGTGCAGGAATCGACAAAACTATCGCCATGGGTCGCGTGGTCTACGCCAGTGATGTCCCTCTTGTCCTTCTCGATGAGACCTGGATTCCGGCTTCAAAACCCGTGATGACCTACACGATCATGTCTATCAGCGAGATCGATATTTATCTCGGTTTCGCTGAACCCGTCCAACCCACCCTTGATGTGATGACCATGGCGGAAGAAAAATCCGGATCTACTTTGTTCGCAGAGGCGGAAGAGTTCAAGATCCCGGATAAAATTGAACCCACCCAGCCCACTCCTGTAGTGGAAGAAGAGGTGGAAGAAAAATCCGGATCTGATCTCCCTGACGAGATCGGGTACACGGACTAAGAATACATCCGCTACGGATCCGGCCCTGGCGATGTCGTAGCAAAAAAGAACTCTTGAGGAGCAAGATAACAGAGATGATGAGACACCCCTACATCGATTATGAAGCAATCGCCGACATCAAGGAGAACTTCGAGATGGCAGAGGGGGAAACCAAGTTGTACCACTATCTCAAGAACATAAATAAGAAGAAGCACGGTTTCGTCTACCACATAAGCTCTGGATCTGACTCTGTCGATGCTGGAGCTGGCAGCGATTCAGTCCTAAACGCAATTGAAGAAAACGCCGACTTACCTGGCTCCCCTCAGGAGTCAATACCGTTGCACGAACTTCGAGACTTCGACAAGGAGATGGAGTACGAGCAAGAACACGCCTCCAAGCCAATGCAAGGTGAGCCGGAAAATTCCCCTAGTCCATATGATAGCATGGATGAAAGCTACACCTCGCAGGATGATATGGACACGAGAGATTCCTCCGAGGTCCACAAGCCAACCACTACGGAAAGTACCGACGGAAGTTTATCCCCCGGTACCGAACCAAAAGCCGTCTTTGCCACTGGTATGCACGTTAAGGCTACTGGGCAGTCAAATAAGAAGAAGAAGAACAAGAATCCGACACCGAAAGAGCCGGACATCGAAGAAACCAACGAAGAAAAGTTTATTAAGAGATCGAGATAGAGAATCAGGATGTGAAAGAACATTTCTTAATCCCTAGTGTTTTGTGTGTTAGATAACAATACCAAGGATCATTTAATGTGTGCTGAAGTGTTGCAGCTCTATTTGAGAATAAAGGAAAAAGAACTCTGCCTTTGGGGGCGGATAATCCGGCCCCACCAGGGGCGGATAATCCGCCCCTCCCTTTACCCAAGCAGGCGCAAGCCCCAGAAGGGGGGCGGAATTTTGGCCGGATTTTCCGGCCCCGCCGGATAATCCGCCCCTCAGGGGGGCCGGATTATCCGCCCCTCCTGCTCATCGCCAAGGCGCAAGCCCTAGAGAGGGGGCGGAGTTTTGGCCGGACTTTCCGACTTGGCCGGATAATCCGCCCCTCAGGGGGGCCGGATTATCCGCCCCCCAAGATCTTCACCAAGCTTAACCAAGGCGCAAGCCCCAGAGAGGGGGCGGAGTTTCCCCCGGAGAATCCGCCCTTGGGGCGGAGTTTTCCCCGGGGGCGGATAATCCGCCCCAAGTGGGGGGCAGATAATCCGCCCCCAAAGTTGTGCAACGGCCAGATCTGGGGAGGGGGTATTTAAGCCAGCCTTCCCCCTCCTGCCAAAACTCTTGATTCATCTCGAAAAAGACCAGATCAGATCTGAAAGCTTCATCCAAGAGTGCTCCACCTAGATCCACCCAAAGGCCCCATCCCTTGGGGAATCGAAGGAGGAGAACTCGATCTTCATCATCAGCAATCAAGCGCTTCATCTCCTCTCCATTCATTTGGAGAACCCTGATCTAGTATTTCTTGCAAATACCTAGATCCTTGTTTTTGTTTATATTGATAAACCTTGTTCTTGTGGCAGCTTGTTGTCATCTCGGGAGCCCCCAATTCGGTTGTGGGTGTGTGCCCCGATAGTGTTGTAAAAGGCACCGGTTCCCGCCTCGAAGGGATCCAATAGTGGAGAAGGTGGATCAGGCCTCTCGTGGCGATATCCATCGGAGAATAGGGTGAGGCCTATTGTGGCGTGGTGGTCTTAGAACCGCCCACCCCTCCAACGCAAATGTACTTCCCTTAACAAGGAAGGAACTGCGGTAAAACAAATCCCTGTGTCTCCGCGTGCTCCACTACGGTTTCCTCGCTCCTCTTTTACGTGCTTAGTAGTTAGGGTTACATATAGGGAAATTCTCGTAGTTGCATATCTAGAGAATTTACTTTGTGTCAAGCCTAAAATTGAAAAAGTATTAAAAATTGGTTAGCACCTATTCACCCCCCCCTCTAGGTGCCCATACGATCCATTTCAGGATGGAGATCCGATTAATACGACGACGATCGACCCTCCTGTGGATGGACACGTCGTTACCAGGGGTGCACGTGAAATTTACGGAGATGCTATCATAATTATAATCCCAACGGCTTCAGATCTTACACCGGAGGCGCTGGAGAAAAGGGCTGAGGACCTATAAAAGCACTGTCTGTTTCTGCTCGAAGAGGTCGCGCGCATCGTCGAGCTTAGGCAGCAGTTAGACAGTGATCCTGCCAAATATCAGTCAGATTTCAAGCGACACCCAAACAAAACAAGGGGAGGTCTATTTCTTGCCAACAAGAACCCAGATATCCATAAATATCTATTCGACGAAAAAACAGGAGAAAAGATCCGAGTCTACAGCATGCCGTTGGAAAACGCTTCTATAGCTCGAGCCATCCTAGCCAATAATCCGCCTCCATAGCAGGTCCAGCACTGCATTGCGTTGCTGGACAAAGGATTAAAGCATCAGAAAACGGCCACGACAATTAGTGGCAAGCTGGCCTCAAAGTCGGAATTTTGCCACACTGGCGCTGACCAAAGCACTGACGAAAGGATCCACAGGGATACGGATCAACGCTATCGTCCCCGTGGAGAAGAAGAGAGTTCAAGAACCGGCTCAAACGGACACTCTCGCCGGCCAGCGCATGACTGGGCAAGAGTTATTCTGGCTGGGTTTGAAGATGCCATCAGGGCAATGGTTCCTCGTCAGGACCATCGTCGGCAAAACAACCGCTATAGAGAAGACCCGGAAACACGCCGCCAGCAAGAAGAGCAATATCGGCTAAGGATGCCACCACCAAGTCGTCCGGCTAGTAATGCTGGACGAAGAGATTATCCGGACCGTCCTGAATCAAGTAGGGACGGAGCCCGAAGAAACCGGCATTGGAGTCAGCATAATGAGGCTCCACCGCCACCGCCACGTAACCCAGCCAGAAATAATCCACCAGGGCCACCATCGCCTCCTGGCAGCGACCATGAAGGATCCCAACATAGCCATGGAAGCCGCAGCAGCGGAGGCGGCAATGGTGAGAGGAGAAGCATAAATCTGACTCCGTCGCGTAGAAGCCGTGAGCCTCCAAGGCGCAGATCTCTTTCACCAAACAACGCTCGCCATCGCATCGAGTCAAACATAGAAGAGAGGCGGTACGAGGAAGACGATGTGTACATGGGACCCAAGTGCTTTGGACCACGTATACGTCGGACCAAATTTCCTGTTGACTTTGGTATTGCCAAGCACATTCAGCCCTACGACGGCACGGCTCGGCCAGATACCTGGCTCCAGGATTTTTTCCAGGCTTAATGCATCACCAAAGGAGGAAACAGCCTGGTCGCAGTCCGATATCTCCTGCTTATGCTGAGGAAGATGTCTCGATCGTGGCTCAATGAACTACCAGAGAACTCAGTTCATAACTGGTATCATATGCAAAGTGCGTTCTTTTCAAACTTAGAGGGAACATACAGGAGGCCCTACACAGTCGGAGACTTGCAGCGTTGCACACAAAGACCCGGAGAAACCTGCCTGGATTACCTCGGACGCTAGATTGACATGAAGAACTCCTACGAGGGAGTAAACGAGCAAACTGCGATAAAAGCTTTAACGGCAGGACTCCTAGTCGGACTTTTGTGTCACAGACTGAAGCGTGACCACGTCACAGATTTGGGAGAGATGATAGAGACGGCAAGCAAATATGCTGATGCCGATGATGATTCAGAAGGGCTGCTAAACATTCTGGCCAATCCCAATGCGGCCAAATAGCCAAAACAACAATCTCAGAAGTGCAAGAACACCTCGGACGAAAAATCGGCTCCGGATAACGCAGTTGTTAACGCAACGTTCGGATCTAGCGGACGAGGAGAACGCGAAGGCGACCAGGGTAGAGGCCGTGGAACTTCCCGAATTCAGGGCAGAGGAGATCAGCAACCCGGAAGAACCTACACCTGGGCTGACATTGCTAATAATCCCTGTGTCCACCACCTGTATAGTAACAGAGGATCTACCCACACAAATGCCGAGTGTCGTTTCAATGATGACATCAAGAAAGACGAATCGGCTTCCTACAGAGCCAAGCGACAAAAAGGAAAGAAAAATTCCGAGAAAGGAAAGGAGCCCAAGGAAGATTACAACATGGAAGAAGCGGATACCACCGCAGAGCGCAAGTCGGACGGAAAGAAGAATTTTCCGAACAAGAAAGACGCATACGTCTGCTTGCTTGGATCCCAACCCGCCAAAGAAAAGAAGGTTGTTCTATGCGAGCTCAATACCACAGTTCTGACTGTTCCACAATTTCTGGACTGGTCGGATGTAACCATCACCTTTGATCGCTCAGATCACCTGAGGAAAACACATCATCGGGGAAAGTAACCTCTGGTCGTCAATCCTCTTATTGATGGCTATGAGTTCTCTAAAACTCTCATGGACGGAGGAAGTAGCGTTAACATCCTCTACATCGAGACGCTCCACCACATGAAGATCCATGAAAACCAGTTGAGTTACAGTAGTGCAACTTTTCATGGCATCATACCAGGGAGACAGGTGGATTCTCTAGGTGAGATTACTCTGGACATGACATTCAGAACCCAAGATAATTACCGGACAGAGCCACTCTCTTTTCAGGTGATACCATTCAAAAAATGCTTACCACGCCATCTTCGGGCGTCTGGCTTACTAGGCGTTCATGGCTCGTTCCTATTATATCTACAATTTGGTTAAACTTCCAGGTCCAAAGGGCGTAATCACCATCCGGGGAAATCCGAGGAAGGCACGAGAGTGCGACAAAGGATCTGCTGCCTTCGCCGAAGCCGTGTTGCATGCCCATGAGTACCAGGAGATCAAGAAGACCATCAACCCGTCCGAGATGCCTGCTACGAAGAACGAGGTGCTGAAGCCAAGTTTGCAGTTCAAGGCATTGGAAGAGACGAAGAAAACGTCGCTGAAGGAAGATGATCCCTCCATGATGACTAACATAGGGGTACGCTTAGATCGCGCATAGGAAAGCGCGCTCGTCGAGTTCCTCAAAACTAATAGTGATATCTTCACATGGCAGCCTTTTGACATGATCGGAGTACCTAGGGAACTTTCCGAGCACTCTCTTAACGTGTACCCTGACGCTAAACCCATCAAATAGTCCTTACAACGGTTTGGTGATGAAAAGCGCAAAGCGATAGCCAAGGAATTAGCCCGACTAGAGTTAGCCGGATTCATAACAGAAGTCATCCATACAGAATGGGTGGCAAATCCTGTACTCGTCCCTAAAAAGGACACCATTGATTCAAGGATAGGTGTTGATTATACAGGTTTGAACAAGGCATGCCCAAAAGATCCATTCTCTTTGCCAAGAATCGATCAAGTTATCGACTCAACGGACGGGTCGTGCGGTGACCCATCATACCACTGGATGTGTAGTACACTATAGTCGTTGACATGACATCCACAAAACACCGTCCCGTAAATATCATATCCCTCAGAGTGTTACAACAGAAACATTGCGGGTCCATATTACAAACATACACACATTATTATTATTACAATGCCGGAAGTTCAAGACTTCAAAAGATTCAACTTACAAACCAAAATATAAGTGTTTCAGCGGAAGTTTCAAATTTAAAACTTAAACTCCAGATTGAGCTCAACAACTTATTTCTATATATTGTTCATGTTGCTCGGCTCAAGTGGCTCCTAGAACTATAGTAATTATTCAGACTCTTGGTACTCTCCTCCGTAGACGATATCGTAGTCCTCCCCTTCTACGACTCCATACAAGTTGGGCTCTTCATAGAAGACCTCCTCTTGGCTCTAGGTTGCATACATTGGAGTCTCTTCGGGATCCTCAGAGTCTAAGCAAGGATTCAAAGGAAAGGATGAGTAACAGCGTTACCCAGCAAGTTCATTATATGCAAGGTGGGAAGTTTGATGCCTTATCTACCACCTCGGACTATCAGTCCTTGGTACTATACAATTTTTGGAAATCTTTCTTCAAAGATTGATTTTATTATGAAAATCTATGACCATCAGCCTTCACAGGTTGACTAGAACTTTCATGGAGTTCCTTTCCTGCGCGTTCGTAGCTCCTTCTCGGAACAGGAGTAACAAGTTACAGTTCTTACACTCTACAGAGGTGCGTTACTTTACCCATGAGAGATCAACTTCCTTGTTGCACAACCGGGCGTACTTTCCCATCCACAATTCCATGATGTGGGGCCCAGTAGTTGGTCCAAGCCAATCACATCTCTCTCCGCGACCTCACATGTCTGCAAGATCCTTCGGGGCCGGCTCACCTCCTTTAAGCCCCCTTTCAGGCAGGCTAAAACCCTGATGAGTTCCCGAAGACTCTATGACCTGGTGATGCCCGGAATAGTAACATTAAATGGACTATATCCCTAAACACCATTCATAGATAATCTAGACACCAAAAGTGTGGGGCGTAAGGGTGCCCACCCATATGTTGGATCCGCACAAGGAATCACAACGTCACGTTAAGGTCGTCTTGCCTCCATACGAGAGGAAAAGGATACAACTGACTTCTCTGTCCCATTTCAAATCTCATGGCTAACGCATAATATACGGCGCTAGAATCACTGATGTTATGGGTTATTAATCCCTAATTATTCATAATTATTGCAAATATAAACCTAAGTTCTATTGCTCCATCATATCATCACTTAGGATGATACCTAAGATTTATTTATTTTGAGAAAATAATATTTTCTTTCACTAGAATATAGATGATAACACACAATTTGTGAATACATTGATAAAGACTCTTCAAAGGACATGAGCAAGTGATGGACTTGCCTTGTGATTGCAATGTAGTGAAGTCTGATGCTTGCACTGGACCTTGGACTTCTATGTCTACAAAAACATCATTATTGCCCGGTAAGGACATTATTTAAAGAAACAAGATGATTATGCAAAGTAATGTAATGCATCATTTAGTTTTGTGTGTATTCTCCCCCATTATTTAAATTATAAAAATCATTTTCATAAGCAAAGAATTTATAAATATTAATTATTAATATTTATTGGATAATGTATTACTTATTTTCTTTTATTTTATTTGAATTTTAATCATTTAATAATTCCTTTAAGAATTGTCATTTTTTTATATAAATTATTTGTTTAGTATTTTTCTAAAATACTACAATATTGGTATATAATAAAAGTGATTTTTATTTTTTTATCATCTTTTTTTAATTTTATAAAATTCCATAAGGAATATATATATTATAAAATTCTTGATAAAAATTATATGCCTAAAATTTTATTTCTTATTTTATTTAGATAGACTAGATTATTGTGAATCCAAAAATATTTTATTTATATTTTTTGGATTTTTATTTTATTTTCAAGAATTTATTTAAATTCAGGGGCATTTTGGTCTTTTCTTAATTATTTAAATTTTCTTTAGGTGATTGGGTTGGCTGTGTTGGGCTTATTGGGCCGTTTTGGCCCGATTGGGCAGAATCAACTTGGCTCCTCGAAGGGTCCTGGCCCTCCCAGCCCACCCCACTCCTTAACCTCGCCGTCACCAAGACCCTTCTGGAGCAGGATAGATCGCCCGAGGCAGTGGAACATGTCTATGACCCAGTGGCCAAGGCGGTGAAGCAGTAGGAAAAGGCCACCTCTCAGAGGCTTGAGTCTGACCCAACGCTCTGCCAATCTAGCTAGTACAAGCCACCAAGGGACAGATCTCCTCTTGATGTCGGGTCCCAGACGGAGGGATGCGCGCAACAGGAAGGATGCTATCCCCATATCCTCCGACCACGGAGAAAAGGCCAGACCTCGTCGCCCATCGCCAACGCCCCGATCCCCCTGACATCGCGAAGATTACAAGACTCACCATCGTGCGGATATGCCCCCACCAAAGCAGTGCGGCATCGTCATTTGTGACAACGCGGAGCAGACCCGTCATGACGGAGAGCGCAACCAAGGACACAAGAGCAGGTCATGCCATGAACCTCCACGTCCGATAAGCAATCGTGACAGGCGTGAGGCGTCGCAGGAGGGTAACAACAAGAAGGCTAACCCACAGCCACCTCCGCCTCCGTCACCACCAAGCAGTCACCATGGCGGAGGAGGCTCGCGTCGTTCACGCAGCCCATCCCCTGTGGACAAAAACAAGAAGAACTCGGAGCCGTACGATGCATGTTCGCGGATCGATAAGATCCACGAGGCCTGGGAAGGACCATACCTAGGACCACGTTGCTTTGTACCTGCAATACGGTCCGCAACTTACCCCAAAGGTTTCCGGATTGACAAGACCATCAAACCCTATGACGGCACCGCCAAGCCAGCCACATGGTTGCAGGACTACGCAACACGGTGGAGATTGCCGGAGGCAACCCCAATGTCGCCGTCAAGTACCTCCCATTAATGTTGGCAGGCACGGCCCGTCAATGGATCGACGACTTGCCAGAGAAATCCATCTACAACTGGCTGGACATGCAAGAAGCGTTCACCAAAAACGTTGAGGGTACATACAAGCGTCCCTGCACTATGGGCGATCTACAGCGGTGCGTGCAAGAGAAAGACGAGACATCTCGCGCCTACCTCTCCCGCTGGCTGGATATGAAGAATTCCTGCGCAGGAGTGCAAGCTCAGACCGCCATGGCCGCCTTCATCGATGGGTTGGAAAGGGGCACGCTGCTCCGACATAAGCTGAAGCGTTTGCAAGACAATCACCAGCTTGACTTGAACTAGATGATTTAGTTGGCTAGTGAGTTCGCAGCTGTCGACGACGATGCTCATGGCTCCTTGCCGGCAACAGCCGTTCCAAATCAAGCTCGAAGGAACAGCAGTACAAAGTGGAAAACCGCTCCAGAAGAAAAGCAATCTACCGACATGGTCGCTATGACTTTTGCAGGACGAGGTGATGGCGGACAACGGGGCCGAGGAAGGGGAGTTGGTCGTGGGCAGCAACGAGGAAGTGAAACCACCTCGGCGCCGCTCCCCGTTCGCTAAACCAACGAGGAGTACTGCGATATGCTGTGCCTCGTACACCTCGACACCAACGGCAAAGTTACCCATACCAATCGACACTTCAAGTTCGTCAATGACCTCAAGGAAGACCCGGAGTCCGGCTACAAGCAAAGTCGGAAGAACAGACCGCGAGGCAAGGGCAAGGGGAAGAAGAAGGAGGAGGAGTCCAAGGATTCAAGTGACATGGACGAAGACGTTGACCCCAAGAACGCCGCCAAGAGCGACGACAAGGGCAAGAACCCTTTCACAAAGAAGGCTCCAGTCTACCACTCTTTCCTTGGCACCCCCACCGTCCGACAACAGAAGACCTCTCTGAGGATCCTGATGGCCACTCTCCCCCAATTCTCCAGTACCTGCGCTGGTCAGAGGTTCCAATAACTTGGGACAGGACAGACCACCCAGACCTTATACCCATAGAGAACAAGTACGCCATGGTCATCAACCCCTTGATTGACGGCGTGGAGTTCACCAAGTGTATGGTGGATAGTGGAAGCAGCATCAACATCATGTACCTGGATACACTGCAGAAGATGAACTTGACGGAGGTAAACCTAAGGCGGACCAACACTATCTTCCACGGTGTAGTTCCTGGTCGGGAGGCTCGGTCCCTTGGGTGCATTACACTTCAGGTTGCCTTTGGCGATGTTAATAATTACCGCCAAGAGCGCATGACCTTCGAGGTGGTCCCCTTCAAGAGCGTGTACCACGTCATATTCGGCCGCGACATATTCCACACGTTCATGTCCAAGCCATGCTTCGTCTACAGCAAACTCAAGATACCCGGACCAAACGGTATCATCACCGTATCCAGAAGCTTTACCAAGGCAAGGGACTGCGAGATCAATGAAGCAGCCATTGCAGAAGCTGTCCTCTACAGTGAAGAATTCAAAGAGATCGAGAGCAAGGTCGATGACTCAGAGATGCCCGCATCGAAGAAGCAGATCTCCGACTCTGCTCCTGCGTTAAAGGCCGCCATCGAGACCAAGCCTAAAGGACATTCAGCGACTAACAGGTTGTGTTGCAGAAGTTTGTTGGTTCGTCAGCCGACTTGGAGAGAAGGCTCTGCCGCTGTACAAGTTGCTGAATAAGGCGGACAAATTCACGTGGACGGACGAAGCAGATGCAGCATTGAAGCAGCTCAAGGAGATTCTTTCCTCAGCGCCCATCCTTGCAGCACCCGAGCCTGGAGAGCCCCTGTTAATTTACATGGCTGCAACCAACCGGGTTATCAGCATCGTCGTCGTGGTAGAGCGGAAGGAACCAGGCTATAAGCACGGAGTTCAACGACCAATTTACTATGTGAGCGAGGTCTTGGCGGAGTCCAAGCAGCGTTACCCGCACTACCAAAAGATAGCTTATGGAGTATTCCTTGCTTCTCAGAAGCTGGGGCATTACTTTCCGGAGCACCCAATCACAGTGGTGAGCAAGACTCCACTGTCCGACATTATCAATAACAGCGATGCTATAGGAAGGGTCGCGAAGTGGGGCATTGAACTCGCCGCCTTCGAGATCACCTACAAGAGGCGCGACGCTATCAAGTCACAAGCCTTGGAGGATTTTGTTGCAGATTGGACGGAGATGCCAGATGCTACTCCATTGCCAGAGCCAGAGTACTGGGTGATGCACTTTGAAGGATCAAAGCTGCTCAACGGCTCGGGGGCTGGTGTATTGCTACAGTCACCAACAGGAGACAAGCTACACTACGTTCTGCAGATCCACTTCGAGGCTACAAACAACATGGCGGAGTACGAAGCACTCATTCACGGACTGCGTGTAGCCAAGGATATTGGCATCAAGCGCATAGTTTGCTGTGGAGATTCCGACTTGGTTGCCCAGCAAGTGGCTGGCACCTGGAATGCGCGGAACCCTATGATAGCGGCATATCGGGAAGAAGTGGACGAGATAGCCAAGAGCTTCTTAGGCTACGAGGTCAAGTATGTACCTAGGAAACAAAACGAGGCGGATGATCTGCTGTCTAAGCTTGGATCAGGGTGCAAGCAAATTCCGCCAGGAGTTTTCCTAGAGCAACTGCGCACACCATCCGTGAAGGGGGCCGACATCGACAACCCGGATAGAGCTGACTCTTTTGTCAACATGGTGACTAAGGTCCCTCCGGCTTGGACAAAACCATTCATGGAATACCTCGAACACGGAACTTTGCCCGACGACGAAGTCGAAAGACGACAAATAGTACGACGAGCAAAGGGTTATACCATAATCAATGGGCAACTCTACAAAAGGAGCACTACTGGTGTATACCTAAAGTGTGTTTCCCAGCTAGAAGGTATGTAAATCCTACGCGAAATCCATCTCGGAGATTGCGGGCATCACGCCGCTCCTCGATCGTTGGTCGCGAAAGCCTTCCGGCAAAGATTCTACTGGCTGACCGCGATGGCGGACGCCGACAAGCTGGTTGAGACATGCATGGGATGCCAGTATTATGCCCGACAACCACATGTTCCTTCTGAAGAACTACGAACAATACCAATAACTGGGCCGTTTGCAGTATGTGGGCTGGACATGGTGGGACCATTACAGACGACACCCTGTGGGTTTACGCATCTGCTTGTAGAAGTTGATAAATTCACTAAATGGATAGAAGCTAAACCCATTAGAAAGCTTGATGGGGAAACTGCCCTCAGGTTTGTCCAGGATCTAGTGGTGAGATTTGGTCTCCCACATAGCATTATCACCGACAACGGCAGCAATTTGTCACTCGGAGAAGTGGAGGCATATTGTTGGGAGAAAGGCATCCGACTTGATCTTGCTTCTATTGCACACCCACAATCCAATGGTTAGGTTGAGTGAGCCAATGGATTAATTCTGCAGGGAATCAAGCCACGTCTTGAGGCACCGCTACATAGAGCAGCTGGAGCCTAGGCGGAAGAATTGCCATCTATGCTGTGGAGTTTACGGACTACACCCAACAGATCCACCGGTTACACCCCTTATTTCATGGTATATGGAGCAAAAGCCATCCTGCCTTATTTCACCTGAGCTTCATTCGTTGAGTCGTAAACAGAATACACAGATCCTGCTGCTCCCCAGGTGCTCTATTGGGCAAGATAGTTAAACACAGGATAATGTATATTCCCTGGGTTTTGAGAAAGTGTTGATGATTCAAACACTCTCTCCTCAGGATCTTCTTCTTCATCCTGATTATTTATGAAAATGGCATTTCTACTACTGTTACTAGGGTTAATTCTTGCACCCATCCATCTAGATTGTCCAACATTTCTGTTAGAACTTTCTATGGACATCTGGTGTTCCTGAGATCCTTCAGATGATCCCATCCTCCAACCATCAGAATTCTCAATAGGAAGTTCTGAATTAGAACCGTCCTCTAAACCCTGTGGTAGTGCATACCTCGTATCCATAGTAGGATCATATATAGGTTCAGGCCTTGGTGAATAAGCATATGGTGTAAAATATTTAGGATCTATAGGTATATCCTTAAAGATAGGTTTTGCACTACTACTTGCTTCCTTCTCCAACTGGAATGCTAACTGCTTCCTCCTTTCCGGATCAGTTAGATCCTCTAACATGTCATTTTTATCTTTGACAATCACTTGATGTGTCTTATAAAAAGACACAACGAGTCTTCGGTATCTATCCATAAACTTGGAAGATAACTTAGGATGCTTCTTAACTAAAGTAAGATGATCCGGTACAGGATATGAGTCTTTGGAATCATGAGGAATTACAGATAATGTGCTACCTTCTAACTCCTTGGCTTTATGCTCCCGGATATTACATATCGCCTCAACAACAACAACAACATGATATACTGCTAATAAATGACTCCTACCTTCACCTATAGGTAGATCGTGATATAATCCAAGCTCCTTCAGGAGTTGGATACTCACACGATACTTGGATCACATTCGACCATCATAATAGGTTATGGTGTTCACTGGAATTCTAGTTGGACAACTAAAAATCTTTAAGAGCTGATGAAGTTGGTCTGTGAATGATCCTTGATAATCATCAAGAGTCTCCTCTTTCCTTACCAAAGTCTGTTTTGGAAACTTTGGTGCCATAGCTCTGTATATAAGAAACATATTTTTATTAGTAACCAATAATATATTTCATCATAACAAATAATTATCATACTAAAACATATAACAGAATATTCTCATTTGAATACCCATTATATTTCTTTTAGAGAATTCTTTATCGTTGCTACACACTCCTACATGTAATACCCTTTACTAGGTTTCCAACCTAAGGTCAAAGCAATTTGCTCTGATACCAAATGCGGTGACCCAGCATACCACTACATGTGTAGTACACTATAGTCGTTGACATGACATCCATAGAACACCGTCCCGTAAATATCATATCCCTCAGAGTGGTACAACAGAAACATTGCGGGTCCATATTACAAACATACACACATTATTATTATTACAATACCGGAAGTTCAAGACTTCAAAAGATTCAACTTACAAACCAAAATATAACTGTATCAGCGGAAGTTTCAAATTTAAAACTTAAACTCCAGATTGAGCTCAACAACTTATTGCTATATATTGTTCATGTTGCTTGGCTCAAGTGGTTCCTAGAACTATAGTAATTATTTAGACTCTTGGTACTCTCCTCCGTAGACGATATCGTAGTCCTCCCCTTCTACGGCTCCATACAAGTTGGGCTCTTCATAGAAGATCTCCTCTTGGCTCTTAGTTGCATACATTGGAGTCTCTTCGGGATCCTCAGAGTCTAAGAAAGGATTCAAAGGAAAGGATGAGTAACATCATTACCCAGCAAGTTCATTATATGCAAGGTGGGAAGTTTGATGCCTTGTCTACCACCTCATACTATGAGTCCTTGGTACTATGCAGTTTTGTAATTCTTTCCTCAAAGATTGATTTTATTATGAAAATCTATGACCATCAGCCTTCATAGGTTAACTAGAACTTTCATGGAGTTCCTTTCCTGCTGCATTCTTAGCTCCTTTCCGAAACAGGGAGTAACAACTTACAGTTCTTACACTCTGTAGAGGTGCGTTACTGTACCCATGAGAGATCAACTTCCTTGTACTTTCCCGTCCACAATTCCATGATGTGGGGCCCAGTAGTTGGTCCAAGACAATCACTGCCCTCTCTGTGACCTCATATGTCTGCACGATCCTTCGGGTCCAGCTCACCTCCATTAAGCCCCCTTTCGGGCAGGCTAAAACCATGATGAGTACCCGAAGACTCTATGACCTGGTGATGCCCGGAATAGTACCATTAAATGGACTATATCCCTAAACACCATTCATAGATAATCTAGACACCAAAAGTGAGGGGCGTAATGGTGCCCACCCATATGTTGGATCTGCACAAGGAATTACAACGTCATGTTAAGGTCGTCTTGCCTCCATACGAGAGGAAAAGGATATAGCTAACTTCTCCGTCCCATTCCAAATATCATGGCTAACGGGTAATATACGACGCTAGAAACCTAAGTTCTATTTCTCCATGGGTTATTAATCCCCAATTGTTCATCATTATTGCAAATAGAAACCTAAGTTCTATTTCTCCATCATATCATCACTTAGGATGATACCTAAGATTTATTTATTTTGAGAAAATAATATTTTCTTTCACTAGAATATAGATGATAACACACAATTTGCGAATACATTGATAAAGACTCTTAAAAGGACATGAGCAAGTGATGAACTTGTCTTGTGATTGCAAGGTAGTGAAGTCTGATGCTTGCACTGTACCTTGAACTTCTGTGTCTACAAAAACATCATTATTGCCCGGTAAGGACAATATTTAAGGAAACAAGATGATTATGCAAAGTAATGTAATGCATCATTTAGTTATGTGTGTATTCTCCAGAATTATTTAAATTATAAAAATTCTTTTCATAAGCAAATAATTTATAAATATTAATTATTAATATTTATTGGATATTGTATTACTTATTTTCTTTTATTTTATTTAAATTTTAATCATTTAATAATTCCTTTAAGAATTATCATTTTCTTTTATATAAATTATTTGTTTAGTATTTTTATAAAAACTACAATATTGGTATATAATAAAAGTGATTTTTATTTATTTTTATCATATTTTTTTCATTTTATAAAATTCCATAAGGAATATATATATTATAAAATTCTTGAAAAAAATTATATGCCTAAAATTTTATTTCTTATTTAATTTAGATAGATTGGATTATTGTGAATCCAAAAATATATTATTTATAATTTTTGTGTTTTTATTTTATTTTCTAGAATTTATTTAAATTCAGGGGCATTTTGGTCTTTTCATAATTATTTAAATTTGCTTTAGGTGATTGGGCTGGCTGTGTTGGGCTTATTGGGCCGTTTTGGACCAGTTCAGAAGAATCAACTTGGCTCCCTGAAGGGTCCTGGCCCTCCTAGCCCATTCTCTCTGTCTCTCCTTCGTTCTCATCTCCCCTCTCCCTCGACCCCGTGGGGTTCTGGCGCCGCCGTGGCCCTCCCTGGCCACTGCCGTGGTGAAGGGCGAGGTTGCCGACTACGCTCGTCCATTTGGTCCAATTCGATTTGATTTCGGAGCTCCCCTGTGGCCAGGTTCACCCTGTTCCCGAACCCTAGGGTTTGGGTTGGGTGCTACCACCGTCGCTACGGACCCTCTTGTGATGGTGTGCGGTGTTCGTGTGCTGATGTGGCCGCCGCTATGGCTGGTGTGGGTTGGAGCATCCTCTGGGTTCTCCCCGTGCCGCCGCGAGCACGTCGGCCCTTCTGCTTCCTCTTCAATTCGTCAGCGAGGACCCCGGTTAAGTTGCGCCTCTGTGGATCTTAGTTCATCCTATCACCATGAATCTGTCTGTGTGTATCTAGTGGCTACACTCACCTAGTTCCTGCGTTCTGATTATGGTTCATATCCTAATTAGGGTTCTTGTTCTGATTAGGGTTCATATCCCTCTGTTGATCATATCTATGATGATTTTGATCTAGTGGTGATAATCCTTGAGCATGATGAATGGCTGTTTGTTGTGGATTATTATTTTTAGTTGGCTTTGGTGATGATAGTGGCTTGCCAGACTTATTCCAGCGGTAATTTACTATGATCCAATGTTACTGTTTCTATGAAATCCCTACTTGGAAATGTTGTTGAACTGAGAACTTTCTACTCTCAAGAGGTTTATACTAACAGTAGTTCTGTCAGTAATTGCTTACTGCATTTATAATGGTTGGCTTGTATGAGAATATACAGACTAAATATAATCATTACATGTTAATGATTTTCTGTAGATGTATAGATGAGTTTGATTATGATTCCTGGGATTTGGTTTCAGGAAGATGATGTTTAGTGTCTTGCCCCTTTCTATTTGTGAAATCTAAGTAAAGATTGGGATTAGCTTATTAGAACCTGTCCTTGTGATATCATTATAAAATGGCACACAAGTGATTAGGTCCTATTCCTAAGCTTAGTTCTGACAGTGCTTGTGATTAATACTAGCAAAGATAAAATGAAAGCTTCTTTTAATTCTCCTGTCTATGATGTTGGTATGAGGCATAGGGACTAGTTTCCTAATGGCTGTCCCTGATAGAAATATAGGATTTGGCTTTTGTAACCAGGATGAATGATGTTGGTCTGAGATCCTGGTTATACTGGTATGTTGATCTTGTGATTATGACTTTAATTTTTTAAAAACCTTCTAGGATGGATTCATCCTACTTGGAAGAATACTGAGAGGTTGGATATAAAACAACACATGATTCATTGATATGATAAACAGATCATGTGATGGTTTTATATACTCACCACAACTGTGGTTTCTGTTGTGGTTGTAACTTGTTATCTGGTGGCCTGATCTTGTTGCTGTCCCTACTGCTTACAGCTCCTGGAACTTGTCCTTGATCTTGCTATCCACCTTCTGGTTCATGGTAGCTTGGTCTTGACCTTGCTGTCCACCTGATCCACCCCCTCCTTATGTCAGCATCTTGGTGAGTTCTGAGAGGATCTGGTTTGTGGTTTAGTTTGGCTGGTTTGGCTGTGGCTAGGTTATTGATGTTTGATGTGTATGAACAAGAAAATGAGGTTGTGGTGCTTGCCCACAGCTGTGCTGAGCAGTTTTACTTGTGTGGGCAGTTGTGGATGTGTTGACAGCACACACCATGCATTTAGGTGTGTGTGCTTCTTATGTGCCTGCTGCACCCTTGTGGATATGCTCAGGGAATGAACGTTATCTTTTTATCTGTTTACCACTTTACTACTTGGTGAAAGTTGCCCCTCTCTCTGATTGAAATTATTTGACTTGTGGCTTATGGATGATGAAAGATTAAATTCTTTCATATTGGTGAAACTTGCCCCTTAGATTTACTCAGTGATGTAAAGTTGAACAGTGCATCCCACTGTCACTACTAAGAGTAAAAGAATTATCTTAACCCTAATTTTCTTTCTTTTTGTTTGTTCTTTATTTTGCAGGTACAAGACTTGAAGATTCAAGATTTAGATTAGGTTTTCCTTTTTCTTTATAGAATAATTCCCTTGTAATATTTATTTTATACTTTGTAAATAAAATGTACTTAGATGAGTATGGATGTAATTCTACTCTATAAAGATTCTTTATTAGTTTTGTAATTTTCATTTTGAAACTATTGATGAGTTGGTTAAATGAAATGTATATTCATTATTTAATTGTCAATATTATCTAAATCTTTTGGTTCTTATGTATTGTTTCTTTATAAGTTACATTTTGTAACTTATCCATTGATTAAATATATGAAATAAATATTCATTTACTCTATTATGTTATATTATTTAAAGTTTGAATTACTAATTGTTAACTCTTGATTAAATCAAATTACTCAAACATAGTTCTAATTTCTTATAAATTGTAAAATCCAACACTCAAGTTCAAATTCAAATTTCATTTCCCAAAACTCACTAATCCACAAAGATCATATCAAAGTTTATAACGATCATTCTCCAAGGCTATTCCTAATCTTAAAGAGTGAAAGAAACTTTGATCACTTTAGGTTTTTATTTGGAGAAAAATTTACCCACATTTTTAACAGATGAATGCATGCAATTGCACAGATTCCTAAATCTACTATTCGTTGGTTCCTAAATGCTGGGATGTTACAGGTCGGAACTACTATGCTTTCTCGACGCATATTCCGGATATCACCAAATACCGATGAAAGAGTCGGATCAAATTAAGACGCCTTACGTCACTCCTTTCGGAACTACTATGTTTCATCGTCTCCGAGCGAGGCATAGAGGTGAACCGGGACAAAATCAAGGCTATACTCAACATTACCATGCAGACTCGCCTAAAGGACATGCAACGTCTCACTGTTGCATTGCAGCAGTGGGTCGGTTCGTCTGCCGGCATGGCGAAAGAGCTGCACCTTTATACAAACTCTTGAAGAAAACCGACAAGTTTGTCTGGACCCAGGAAGCCGAAACTGCACTGCAAAGTTTGAAAGAACTACTTTCAAACCCACCAGTTCTCGTTGCGCCAGAACCTCAGGAGCCTATGTTACTCTACATTGCAGCAACCAATAAGGTCATAAGTGTGGTAACAATATTGGAGTGCGAGGAAGAAGGCCACAAGCATAAAGTGCAGCATCCAACTTATTACCTAAGTGAGGTCCTGACAGAATCGAAACAATGGTATCCACATCACCAAAAGCTAGCCTATGGAGTGTTCTTTGCATCCAGAAAGCTACGCCACTATTTTCAAGAGCACAAGATCACAGTGGTGAGCACCGCTCCCCTGCGATATATATCAATAACCGCGATGCCACTGGACGTGTTGCAAAGTGGGGAATAGGGCTTGCAGCTTTCGACATTGAGTACAAGCTGCGTACAGCAATCAAGTCCCAAATACTTGCCGACTTTGTTGTTGATTGGACAGAGACGGCAGAAAACACAAGTCCTCCATACTCGGAATTTTGGACCCTTCACTTTGACGGATCAAAGGCACGAGGAGGCTCGGGGGCTGGCGTGGTGCTCAAATCACCCCAAGGAGATAAGTTGTTCTATGTGTTGCAAATACACTTTATGGCAACAAACAATATTGCCGAGTGTGAAGCATTGCTGCATGGAATACGCATGGCCAAAAACATTGGCATAACAAGACTCATATTTTATGGAGACTCGGATTTAGTTGCTCAACAAGTATCCGATATCTGCAATGCAAACAAGCACATGGCAACATACAAAGCTGTTGTGGATGAACTATCTATAGTCGGAGTTGATGAGGACTATCCAACAAAATCCGACTCACCTTTAATAGCAGTTATTGTTGTAATTCCCAGATGGACAAAACCCTATCTAGATTTCCTGATAGACGGAAAATTACCTGAAGACGAAGTCCTGAGCCGGCAGATCGTCCGATGAGCAAAATCCTATACTATAATAAATGGTTAGCTCTATAAGCGGAGTGCTTCTAGCGTTTTCCAGCGATGTATTTCTTCGGAAGAAGGAGTGGAAATCTTGGGTGACATCCATGAAGGCGAGTGTGGTCACCATGTTGTGGCCATATCCTTAGTGGAAAAAGCTTTTCGACATGGATTCCTTTGACTTACAGCTAAGGCGGATGCCGAGAAACTGGTCAAAACATGCAGTGGCTGCCAAAGTATGCCCATCAGGCACACGTTCCGGTTGAACAGCTGGGAACAATCCCTATTGCATGGCCATTTGTGGTCTGGGGGCTTGATATGGTAGAGCCGTTTCGTACGGCAAAATGTGGATTTACTAACCTACTAGTGATGGTGGATAAATTTACAAAGTGGATTGAGGCTAAACCCGTAACAAGTTGCGATGGAGCCACAACCAGAAAGTTCGTTGAGGACGTGATCATCCGATTCGGATATCCGCACAATATAATTACTGACAACGGGAGAAATTTTCCATGGAAGAACTCGCCGAATTCTGTGAAGAACAAGGTATCCGACTCGATAATGTATCAGTCACACATCCACAAGCTAATGGAAAAGTCGAAACAACTAACGGTCTTATTTTAAAAGGACTCTGACCTCGTCTCGAGGCACCGCTTCGTCGGGCTTTGGGGGCTTGGGCGGAAGAATTACCGTATGTCATATGGAGCATACGTACAACTCCTAACAGATCAACTGGATATACCCCTTTCTTCTTGGTCTACGGTGCAGAAGCAGTTCTTCCAAGCGATCTAATTCATCAATCTCCACGAGTCAAAGTGTATATCGAAGAATATGAAGAAGTTTCCCGACAAGATGATCTCGATATAATTGAAGAAGTACACGTCGTTGCTGAGTAAAGATCTACAGCCTAGCAGCAGAAGTTATACAAGTATCATAGTCAGAGAGTTCAAAACCGTTCTTTCAGAAAAGGCGATTTGGTTCTCCGACTTGTGCAAAAAAGAAAGCATAAACTTTCCCCGATTTGGGAAGGACCATTTATGATCAGTAGAGTTCTGCATAATGGGTCGTATTATTTAACTGATATGACACCAGTCAAGGAAAGACCAGATACTCGGAAGAGAAAGAGAGCTAGCGGAAGCACAGACCTGGATGAAATAGACCATCCATGGAATATTGCACAACTACGTCCCTTCTATTCTTAGTTATATTTCCTTGTAATCATATATGTACATGTTCAAAGTGAAATAAAGTATTGGTTTCTTCATGTGTTATCTTTGAGAAGTTTTTTTCCATCTTATTTCCAAAAGAGCATGTTGTTTTCAAAAATCCTAGAATGCTTGAAAGTACTTTATGATCATGTTCGTTCTGGTTATGATTTTTAAATATCTAAAAAATATTACCTTATGGTAAAAAATTCAATTTATTGTCTATACTTTGGTTTTTTATCCGATTGCTTACACGTGGGAATTTTCTGAGTAATGAATTGTTGGTACTGAAAGCCGGCTTTGTTTCCGAGTTTAAACGGGTTTAGCAATTGAGCTCCGTTGCTCGGCAAAGTTACCGTGCTAAAGGTTGGCCAACTCATGAAAGGGATGAGGCAGAGAGCTAGATAAAATGACAAGTACAGACAAAAAACAAAAAGTGCTTCAGATATTTTCAAGCACACACATAAAATATAAACAAGCAAGAGTGCTATGATAGTAAAAGCATCATTTTTTTACAGACCAACACAAATAAAAATATTGTTTCCATGATTACATTGCTGAAAAGTTCAGAATAATGCATAAAAAGTGTTTATGCTGTAGATCCAAGGGGTGGTGATGAAGAAGGTGGAGTGCTGGAGTCAACAATGTTTTCACCCTGAATCTCCGACTCGAAAGCAGCAAGGCTGTCTTTTGGCTCTTGAGGCGAGGGAGGCATGGCGATAGATTCAAAAAATGGTGTCGTATAGTTGGTCATCTCCGCCACATGGCAAGCATAACCTGCACAGGAATCGTGGATTGCCTTGATGTCCTGTGGGTTGCCCTCATCATCATCCTCGGCGATACCCTTGGTGACATGCCAGATTTCCATCTTGCTGTGGTGGCTCATCACCATGGTAAGAGTACTCTGGGCAGCATTCCGAGCGTAGGAGATCTTCCAGTCCTCGATAAGCTTCGAAATCTCCTTGGCCTTGTCCCTCACCTCTTGCACTGACATCGTGTGCAAGTCAGAAAGCTTGACCGACTCACCAGCCTCTTCAAGAGTCTAGCGGAAGTCGAACAACATATCTCCGACGAGCTTGACGCGCTCAAGGCGAGGTTTAGAGGTAGGAGATTCATAAAGATTCAGGGGGCTGGGAAAGAACCAAAGGTCAAAATTCGACTGAAAAGAAAGTCGAAAAATCAAACTAAAATGTAAGTCGGTAATCTTACCTAGCACATAATAATTCCACTGAGCATGCTCCTCGCGGAGGTTGTTCAGCTCGCTTTTTGTGGCCTGGGCCAGATCCCTCTGACTATCAAGGTCCTTCCAAAGATCATCCACTTGTTTGTCTCGGAGGGCTAGGAGCTTCTCGAGCCTCAAAGACTCATGGTTTCTTGACTCCAAGACAGTGGCTACGGATTTCTCTGATTCAATGGTTAGCTTCTCAAGCTTGTCCCGGAGCTCAGCATTTTCCAGTTCCAAGACCTTGAAGTTCTCAAATTGCTCCACCATCTTGCTGGACTTGCACAATAGTTCTTCAAAGATAAAATATCAGTCGGACAAAACAAGTTTGACTATAACAATAGCTAATTGACAAAAAGGAGGCTGGAAAAAAATACCTTCTGCTTCATTTTTCTCAACGTGCAACTTTGAATTCTCAAGGCGCAAGGCTTTGATCTCCTTGCGTTTATTACAAATGTTCTTGAGAAATTTCTGGTTGGAAGATGCAATTTTCTGTAAGTTTAGAAGAAGGAAATACCGTCAAACGGCTACTAAGACTCGGGCTGCAAATTTAGCTAAGTAAAAATACAGCACGAGCCTTAGGGGCTACAATACATCGTTATTTTTTGACTTGATGTGCTAATGGAGTACTGGATGGAGTCGGTGGCGGCATGGCAGGGGAAATGACAAGTTTCTGCTAACACAGTTGTTTGCCCGGCTTGCTGTCCGGCTTGGTCTTACTCTTCAAAACTGATTTAGATGTAGAACATGAAATCCAAATATCAGGTGTGTTCTGGAGAGAAAGAAAGGTACAAGGTACTGAAAACAAAAGGCATGGTGCTTACTTTTTAACTACTGGCAGCACTTGGCTACCAGCAGTAACAACAACTTCGTTTGCCTTGCGCTTCTTGGAGGCGGAGGCGGGAACTTCTTGCACCTCATCATCCTCCATCGCTTCCGTGTCATCTAAGAGATAGCCCTCTGGTGGAGCTAGCTCAGACTCGGAGAGTTTATCGAGCTAACAAAGTCATCGATGAAAATAGAGTCGAAGAAAGATAGAACAGAAAAACTGACAAAACACGAAAGCAGAGTCGAAATATTTACCGGAGTTAGAGGACAGTTGGACGTAAACATCTTCATGGAGACATCCGGAACTTTAGGTTCCACTCTTTCCTTGATTAAATATTGCATAAGGGTTTTGTAGTCCTTCATCGGAATCCACCTCGAACTGACCCACATCTTGTCCTTCTTGTCGCTAGAGATCTGGTACATCAGGCGGTCTCCATGGTGCTGCAGAGGCTGAATCCGGCGCTCTAGCCAGCAGTGGATTAAATCAGATCCACGGAGCCCCATGTGCTTCATCAGAAACTCAATCCGCCTTTTGGCGAGGATCAAGATATCCTTCATCCCCGGCGCCTCCGCGTCCCATGACCTTTGGTGGGGAGCGGCACCGTCAACGAACGCCGGAAGACCTTCCGCCTTTCCAGGAGCCGGAATATCCTTATGATAAAAGAAGGTTCCGACCCAGCGTTTGGCAGATTCACTAGCGTTAATACTAGGATAAACACGGTTTATCCTAAGTACTAATCTAAGGGTATCGGTGGTGTAAGGCACATCGTCGCTAATAGAGTTCTTCCGGGTACCATAGTAGTACCGGAAAAGGGTGAGACTTGGCCTAATGCAAAGAAACCCCTCGCACAGAGCTGCATGATTGCTAAGCTCGAGCAGGGAGTTGGGAGGGAGGTTATGGAGCTGCACACCATAATGATTGAGGACCTTGACGAAGATTTCCGACTGTGGCAGGCTGAGGCCGCGGTCGACGTGCATGCCGAACAGCACCCACTCTCCGTTGCGCGGGGCGGGCACGACGTGACCAGAAGCGCTCCGCCACGCCGGCGACAATGAAGCCTTCGTCCTCCATGACCTGGAGTTCGGCGTCGTCCATGACGTTGGGGACCCATAGGCCCCGCATCTTCTTCTCCTCCGCCGCCGAGGAACCCGCCGTCGTTCTTGAACCAGATGCATATGCCATTACTTTGGAAAGATTTGGGATTGGTGGGGAAAGATATTTTCTTGTGGCGTGTAGATGGGAATGGCTGCGGAGTGCTCGAGTAGTACGAGGACACAATGAATGAAGCGGTGGAGAGATAAATCTAAGAGAAGGGTTTTCTTCTCTCTTTTATTTACCTCTGCGCCAAGATTCATGCGTTGATTCGCACGATTAGCGCCACGCTTATAGGAGATAGGGAGGTAGCTTCCTCACGACTCTTTCGCCTCCTCGATTTTCGCATAAGCATTGAAACGGCGTTCTATTACGTAAGGAATGGACCCACCAACGGTCGTGTCAATGGGACTCTTGTTAGTGACAAGACCTGGTATAAAAAGTTGTCAGCCCGCACGCTGTTGTAAAATCCGGCTCATGTTTCAAACTGAGCAAGGAAAAGATTAAATTTAGAACAAAACATATCCGACTCAACTGACTCGGAATCATACACTACTAAATGAAGTTTTCGGGAACCCTTCCAGATTCAGAAGACAAAGAAACCATCAAGCTAGACGATTTATCCGACTTTGGATCTTGGAGACTTTCGGGGGCTACTGTTGGGGATATACTTTCCGGGTATACCCATAAGACTTGCTGACCAGGGTGGCTCACCAATGGGTTAAAGCTTTGCTTCACGGGCGGCCCAGTCAGAGAAAGAGGAGGAGCCAGTTCTGGCTATGACAAGGCTTAAAAGAGTTACCGATTTAGGCCTATAGTATTACTTATAGTCCAAGCTGTATCTAGTTACCGACTTTGTACGTAGCTGGATAGGTCTCTCCTGTAACCCTAGGCATGGTATCTGTATAAACAAGCCCTATGGAAGCCTTTAGGGTACAACCAATCTTACTACCTCTCTTGTAATCCGTTGTAACATCCGGCTTACGCCAATATATTACTGGGTTGCTAGCAGGAGTAGGATCCGATCACCACAATCGGATATGAACCTAGGTAAACTTGTGCTCACCGCTCCTGAAACATCCGACGTCTCACACCCCATCTTTTCAACGCCACTAGGACACCCTATGGCGTACTTGTCGACAATCCGACAACATAAATCACATTCAGTTTGACAATGGCAACCAAGATTAGAACATCCCTTACAATCAGGACATAGTTCACAACACGCAGTAATATAAAGAGCTACAAAAGTATAGCCCTACAATATTAAAAAATGTAAGCCTAGAGCTCCTGGCATTCAAAAGTCCTGAAAATGTGATCCTTGAGCTACCGGCTGGCTCGCTGAATTTACAGCCATCCCGCACCTCGGCCAGCCAGCTCTCCGGCCTTCTTACTGGCTCCACGCTTCCTACCAGTCGGCCGGCTCGGTAAATTGTCGCCTGACATTGATTGATGCATCATCAGTGCCACGATATCTTTTTCCTCCACCACCTTTAGATATTTTTTCTCCTAGAGATCAATACTAGGTACTCCAAACAACATACATGAGCAGTAGGTGCATTCAGAACAGATGAATGATAAGCACATAATTTTCTGTTCGTTTGGTCAGTTTCACAATATTATTTTCAAATAGTCATTCACTCTTCTAGAGGTCGCTTCTTGTTTTCATTTTTAACAAATGTGAAAGTTGGAAAGATTTGTAGAACAAGTATTTTAAACTTGAAAGCATAACCATATGAGTATACTGTTGACTTCAGGATACATTTTTGTGGAGAAGAATGCATGGTGTCAAATAAAAAGTAGAAGAAAAATGATATCTACGTATGAACTAGTATTTATCGCTATTTAGTGGACAAACCTGCGCTTGCTTGACTCCTATGTCTCAAGAATCATAGCCATTTTCATGCCAATAGATTGTTGGATATTGTTGGCCTTGTTGTACGTTGCTATAGGAACTACAAATGGTGATAAGCTCGTCCTGAAGAGATTTTAAAAACGAGTATGTGTTAAATATGCCAACAAGAGATTTTAAGAACGAGTATGTGTTAAATATGCCAACAGGAAACCATATGATCTGTCATGAGAAAATGGCAGAGAAAGTTCTAAACCTAGGATTGTATTAGATAGTAAATGAGCCACCGCTTGATGCTGCATGAGCTGCAGTAGCAAGAACACCTATGTGCGTACTATCAGTGGACAGAACTGAAGATGACAATGCCGTTTGCTGACGAGTCGCCGCCTAACACCCACAATGCACGCCCAACTCCTCTACAATCTCAGCAGTGAGGCACATGAATGCATACAAGAGCTGGTTTACCAATTCAGTCAGAGGAGGAGAAACATGTACAGAGTTGCTTGCAAGGCAAGAGTGACGCAGAGTAGCTACACCTAGATATGATACTGCACAAATGATATCACAAAATTCAAAGTATGTTTTCCACACCTAGAGATGATACTACAAGGGAAAATAGCATGGTGTATTCAGTTATGCAAATAGCATTAAGTTACGTAGTTAGTAGTTACAGATTCCAACCCCTTCAGACTTAAACTAATGCAAATAGCATCAAGTCATGAAGAAGTTAGCTAGCATATAGTCACATAGTTGAATCAAAACGATTAATGCACAAGAACATGGCTGTGTAGAGTTCAATGTTAGGACATGTGCAGAACATGCTGTGTGTGTGTGGGAAAGTTGTGTGATGTGCATCATCACCCAAAGAAGCAGCCGCAACAACCACATGAGCTACAGCTCGTTGCCGAGCCAACCACGGCGACACGCGCCGGTGGGACAACGCCTGCTATGAAGTAATGACAAAGGAGAAAATTTAGAGGCGGAGACGCATCATTCCAGTTAAATACCTGCTACTTGATCTTGTAAATGATAGGATCTAGTTTATTTTGATAACATAAACAAAGTTGTTCAGGTAGACATGTTGTTGAAAGAATCAATCAATCCTATGCTTGCCAAACTAGCTAGCGATGAGGCACGTGAATCAAAATAGCTGCCTAGCTTGGTTCATATGCAAACATGTATGCGGCTGTTGTCTGTCGTGCGAGTGTTCTAGCATAAGGATCAACGCGTGCAATACAAGGGCACCCACTGTAAAAAAAATTGAACTCAAGCACCCATGACGAGAGGACCGGAACCTACATAGCAGGGGAAAATCAAGGAGAAAAAGGAGGCAGAGGCGGCGCTCACCAAGGGGTCGACGATGCTGCCATGGATGAGGAATACTATGGCGAGGTACTGACGCCAGCGAGCATGGACGGACACCGAGAATGTCTTGAGGACGTCGTCCATCCAGGCGACGGTGGACGCGGATCTAGTGAACTCTAGCGTGGCCTTGGTTTCCGCGAACTCCAGAGAGGACGGATCTGACCAGGCTACTGGTATGGATGGCGAGCTTCGGAGAGGGCCAGCCGGATCATGTGTGCGCTCTAGTCGCCTGCCGATGAAATTCCTTGATTTGGAAGGGGGAGGTAGAAATGAATGGTTAAAAGCAAATTTTCACAGGAATCGAATCAGTGAGGGGACGACAAAGAGGAGAGGATCTTCCCTTGATGTGGAGGCTGTGCTGCCCCTCATGCAGTTGCTATGGTGGTGTTAGCTTCGGCTTCTCCAGCTCCTCTCGGATCGATGCGGAGAGAGGTGGGACGAGGATCTGGCGTCGAGAGAGGAGCCAAAGATGAGGAGATGGAGCAGGAAAATGAGGGCGGCGGTTTGGTGTGGGAGAGGGTGGCGGCGGGGGATAGGTAAGTTTGCGATTAGGGTTGGAGAAGAGAAGGGTTCATTCGCAACTTTCGTTTCGCCACGGCGCGGATATTGGGGCGGTGCGCGCTTGCAAAGTTAGATCCCGCGTGGTTGCGTTTTAGCCTAGGACTGCATTTTCGGGCTCCTGCCGTTCGAGCGCCTCTCTAAATTTTTGGTGGATAAGCGCTGAATTGCGGAGCGTTGGATCGAGCAGTTGTGGAAGGCTGAATTGACGGTTCTGGCCCCACATGTAAGGTTGACAGTTCTATGTGGTGCTGCTTCTAGGACATGTAGACCTTAAAATAAGAAAAAATGTCATGTAGGTGAAGCCGCTGAGTTGTCTGCCCTGTCATTTTTATCAGAATTTAACTACAACGACCATTTTAATTGGTCGTAATTTGCTAAATTTAAGGCTTTAATCGAGTGCTACGCATCTATGACCATTTTATATTTGTAAAATATGACCTTCTTGACAAAATTGGTCGTAATATTCCAAGTTTTGGATGGTCCCAAATGCATTATGACCAATTGGTTTAGAATAGTCACAGATCTATGACCAAAAACCCATGGTCGTTAAGAAAAGGTCACTAGTGAGCATATTTCTTGTAGTGTAATTAGTTTAACACAACATAAATAGAAGAGAGAATATAGTTTTGGTTTTAATATAAGAGGGGATTATTTAGTAAATGAAAATGGGGTTTAATAAAATACTCTTAGGGACAAAACCATGCATGACTAATGATGCGAAAAACTAAAACAACATGTAATATTCTAGTAGGGGAATTCCCGGGTTGCTACTGTACCATTTTGAAATTTTTATTTGGTGGTTGCTTCATAAAACGCCCTGTTTTTGGCACTAAATAAATGGAAAATAACTTTTCCGTGCGACAAAAATGAAACTTACTCGTGCAATATTGTTTGTCATCCCAAGATGCACATTCGTGCACAATATGGGAAAATTATCACAAACTATTCGGCGATTCATTGGTCGTTTAACCTAAAAGCCATGAAACCTCAAACATGATAGATCATTTCTGAGAAAGGTTTTTGAGATATTTACAATATACAAAGTTTGGTATTTTCCCTTGCAAATATGTCACATAATATAACATCATGCGAAGGTTTTACATTGTTTGGACCGTTTTTGAATTTCTTATGCCCATTTTAAAGTATGGTTAAAATGGCGGCCATGAAGGTTGTTAGCTAGGGGATGAGCCTCGCTAAACTTGCATTAGATCTCTGATTAAAAATTATATTGTGAACCTAATTTTTTTTTTGTAAAAAATCATGAGCATTATATCATGTACATGTAGTTCAAATCGGATCAAGTTCCTACCGATTCGGCAGAAATTTGCCTTTTTCATGAGGGGTGGACAAAAATGTTTGAGATATCTCAGTTGGGACATTGTCCTTATAATGTGGTCTAATATTTTTGAAAACAGGGTTGTACCATTTTGTGTTATGTCTTTGGTGGTTGTTTCATAAAACACCCCATTTTTTGGTACTCGGAAAATGGAAAATGGATTTCCTGTGTGACGAAAAGGAAAAAACTTACTCATGCAACATTGTTGCCATCCCATGATGCACATTCATGCAAAATATGGACCTATTATCATAAATTATGCCACGATTCTAGCCATAACATTGGTCATTTGACGTAAAATCCATGAAACCTTGAACATGATAGGTCATTTTTAAGAATTTTTTTGATATATTAACAATATACAAAGTTTGGTATTTTTTCTTGCAAATATGTCACATAATATAACACCACACAAAAGGTATTACATTTTTTGGACCGTTTTTTGAATTTCTTATGCCCATTTCAAACTATGGTCAAAACGGCGACCATGAAGTTTCTTAGCTAAAACATGAGCCTCACTAAAATTACGTTAGATCTCCAATAAAACAATATATTGTGAAGATAAAAATATTTTTTGCAAAAAATCATAAGCATTATATCATGTACGTGTGGTTCAAATTGGACCCACTTCCTACCGATTTGGCAAGAATTTGTCTTTTTCACTAGTGGTGGACGGAAAGATTTGAGATACCTCGGTTGGGACATTTTCCATGTAATATGGTCTAGTATTTTTGAAAAATAGGGATGTACCATTTTGTATTATTCCTTTGGTGGTTGCTTCACAAAACACCTCGTTTTTGGTACTCGAAAAATGGAAAATGATTTTTTTCTGTGCAACAAAAAGTAAAACTTACTCCTACAACATTATTCGTCATTCCAAGATGCACATGCATGCACATTATGGGCATATTATCACAAACTATGTCGCGATTATGGCCATAACATTGGTCGTTTGACCTAAAAGCCATGAAACGTCGAACATGAGAGGTCATTTCTAAGAAGTTTTTAAGGATATTTACAATATATCAAGTTTGATATTTTTCCTTGCAAATATGTCACATAATATGACACCACACAAAGATTTTACATTCTTTGGACCGTTTTTGAATTTCTTATGCCCATTTCAAACTATAGTCAAAACGGCGAGATGAGGGTTCTTAGCTAGGGGATGAGCCTTTCTAAACTTCCATTGGATTTATGATAAAACAATATAAAATGATTTTTGCAAAAAATCATAAGCATTAGATCATGTACATGTAGTTTAAATTGGACCAACATCATGTCAATTCATCAGGAATTTGTATTTTTCACCAGGGGTAAACGTAAAGATTTGAGATATCTCGGTTGGGACATTGGCCATGTAATGTGGTATAGTTTTTTTAATAGTGATGTACCATTTTGTATAATGCCTTTGGTGGCTGTTTCATAAAATGCCCTATTTTTGGTACTTGGAAAATGGAAAATGCCTTTTCTGTGTGACGAAAAGGAAAACTTACTCCTGCAACATTGTTTGCCATCCCAAGATGCACATGCTTGCATAATATGGACATATAATCACAAACTATGTCATGATTATAGCCATAACATTGGTCGTTTGATCTAAAAAGCCATGAAACATCGAACATGTCATTTCTAAGAAGGCATTTTTTGAGATATTCACAATATACCAAGTTTGGTATTTTTCCTTGCAACTATGTCACATAATATGACCCCACTCAAAGGTTTTACATTGTTTGGATTGTTTTTAATTTCTTATGCCCATTTTAAACTATGGTCCAAACAGCGGGCATGAAGGTTCTTAGCTAGGGGATGAACCTCGCTAAAATTGCATTGGATCTATGATAAAACAATTTATTTTGAAACTAAAAATGTTTTTTTTCAAAAAATATGAGCACTAGATCATGTACATGTATTTCAAACTGAACCCACTTCCTACCAAATCGGCAGACATTTGTCTTTTTCACAAGGGGTGTACAGAAAGGTTTGAGATAACCTAGTTTGTATATTATCAATTAAAGGTGGTCTAGTATTTTTTGTAAAATAGGGTTGTACTATTTTAAATTATTCTTTTGGTGGTTGCTCCACAAAACACCCCATTTTTGGTACTCATAAAATGAAAAATGTGTTTTCTGTGCGACAAAAAGGAAATTTTCATATGGCAACATTGTTCGCCATCCTAAGATGCACATGTCTGCAATAAGGTGGTACTATTTTGAAACATATTTTTGGTAGATCATTTAAGAAAAGCCCGCTTTTGCAAAAAACAAACTAGAACCATTGGATCATAGCAGAATGGACGTACAAGATTTAGATCTAGCCCAGATCAATGACATGGCGTGCTAGCTGGTCACAAGCCCACACCCATCCAATCTACGCGGCAGACCCACTTGCTCGTCTCACACGGTCACACCACATGTGCGGTGACCCAGCATACCACTGCATGTATAGTACACTATAGTCGTTGACATGACATTCACACAACACCGTCCCGTAAATATCATATCCCTCAGAGTGGTATAACATAAACATTGTGGGTCCATATTACAAACATACACACATTATTATTATTACAATACCGGAAGTTCAAGACTTCAAAATATTCAACTTACAAACCAAAATATAAGTGTTTCAGCGGAAGTTTCAAATTTAAAACTTAAACTCTAGATTGAGCTCAACAACTTATTGCTATATATTGTTCATGTTGCTCGGCTCAAGTGGCTCCTAGAACTATAGTAATTATTCGGACTCTTGGTACTCTCCTCAGACTATATCGTAGTCCTCCCCTTCTACGGCTCCATACAAGTTGGGCTCTTCACAGAAGACATCCTCTTGGCTCTCAGTTGCATATATTGGAGTCTCTTCGGGATCCTCAGAGTCTAAGCAAGGATTCACAGGAAATGATGAGTAACAGCGTTACCAAGAAAGTTCATTATATGCAAGGTGGGAAGTTTGATGGCTTATCTACCACCTCGGACTATCAGTCATTGGTACTATGCAGTTTTGTAAATCTTTCTTCAAAGATTGATTGTATTATGAAAATCTATGACCATCAGCCTTCACAGGTTGACCAGAACTTTCATGGAGTTCCTTTCCTGTCGCGTTCGTAGCTCCTTCCCGGAACAGGGAGTAACAAGTTATAGTTCTTACACTCTGCAGAGGTGCGTTACTTTACCCATGAGAGATCAACTTCCTTGTTGCACAATCGGGCGTACTTTCCCATCCACAATTCCATGATGTGGGGCCCAGTAGTTGGTCCAATCCAATCACTTCCCTCTCCACAATCTCATATGTCTGCACGATCCTTCGGGGCCGGCTAACCTCCGTTAAGCCCCCTTTTGGGCAGGCTAAAACCCTGATGAGTTCCCGAAGACTCTATGACCTGGTGATGCCCGAAATAGTACCATTAAATGGACTATATCCCTAAACACCATTCATAGATAATCTAGACACCAAAAGTGTGGGGCGTAAGGGTGCCCACCCATATGTTGGATCCGCACAAGGAATCACAGCGTCACGTTAAGGTCGTCTTGCCTCCATACGAGAGGAAAATGAGACAACTGACTTCTCCGTCCCATTACAAATCTCATGGCTAACGCGTAATATACGGCGCTAGAATCACTGATGTCATGGGTTATTAATCCCTAATTGTTCATCATTATTGCAAATAGAAACCTAAGTTCTATTTCTCCATCATATCATCACTTAGGATGATACCTAAGATTTATTTATTTGAGAAAATAATATTTTCTTTCACTGGAATATAGATGATAACACACAATTTACGAATATATTGATAAAGTCTCTTCAAAGGACATGAGCAAGTGATGAACTTGCCTTGTGATTTCAAGGTAGTGAAGTCTGATGCTTGCACTGGACCTTGAACTTCTATGTCTACAAAAACACCATTATTGCCCGGTAAGGACAATATTTAAAGAAACAAGATGATTATGCAAAGTATTGTAATGCATCATTTAGTTTTGTGTGTATTCTCCCCCATTATTTACATTATAAAAATTCTTTTCATAAGCAAAGAATTTATAAATATTAATTATTAATATTTATTGGATATTGTATTACTTATTTTCTTTTATTTTATTTGAATTTTAATCATTTAATAATTCCTTTAAGAATTATCATTTTTCTTTTATATAAATTGTTTGCTTAGTATTTTTATAAAATACTACAATATTGGTATATAATAAAAGTGATTTTTATTTATTTTTATCATATTTTTTAATTTTATAAAATTCCATAAGGAATATATATGTTATAAAATTCTTGATAAAAATTATATGCCTAAATTTTTATTTCTTATTTTATTTAGATAGATTGGATTATTGTGAATCCAAAAATATTTTATTTATAATTTTTGGATTTTTATTTTATTTTCTAGAATTTATTTAAATTCAGGGGCATTTTGGGTCTTTTCATAATTATTTAAATTTGCTTTAGGTGATTGGGCTGGCTGTGTTGGGCTTATTGGGCCATTTTGGCTCAATTGGGCAGAATCAACTTGGCTCCCCGAAGAGTCCTGGCCCTCCTAGCCCATTCTCTCTGTCTCTCCTTCGTTCTCATCTCCCCTCTCCCTCGACCCCGTGGGGTTCTGGCACCATCGTGGCCCTCCCTGGCCACTGCCGTGGTGAAGGGCGAGGTTGGCGAATACGCTCGTCCATCTGGTCCAATTCGATTTGATTCCGGAGCTCCCCTGTGGCCAGGTTCACCCTGTTCCTGAACCCTAGGGTTTAGGTTGGGTGCTACCACCGTCGCTACGGACCCTCCTGTGATGGTGTGCGGTGTTCATGTGCTGCTGTGGCCGCCGCTATGGCTGGTGTGGGTTGGAGCATCCTCTGGGTGCTCCCCGTGCCGCCGCGAGCACGTCGGCCCTTCTGCTTCCTCTTCAATTCATCAGCGAGGACCCCGGTTAAGTTGCGCCTCTGTCGATCTTAGTTCATCCTATCACCATGAATCTATATGTGTGTATCTAGTGGCTACCCTCACCTAGTGCCTGCGTTCTGATTAGGGTTCATATCCTAATTAGGGTTCTTGTTCTGATTAGGGTTCATATCCCTCTGTTGATCATACCTATGATGATTTTGATCTAGTGGTGATAATCCTTGAGCATGATGAATGGCTGTTTGTTGTGGATTATTATTTGTAGTTGGCTTTGGTGATGATAGTGGCTTGTCAGACTTATTCTAGGGGTAATTTACTATGATCCAATGTTAGTGTTTCTATGAAATCCCTACTTGGAAATGTTGTTGAACTGAGAACTTTCTACTGTCAAGAGGTTTATACCGACAGTAGTTCTGTCAGTAATTGCTTACTGCATTTATAATGGTTGGCTTGTATGAGAATATACAGACTAAATATAATCACTACATGTTAATGATTTTTTTAGATGTATAGATGAGTTTAATTATGATTCCTTGCATTTGGTTTCAGGAAGATGATGTTTAGTGGCATGCCCCTTTTTATTTGTGAAATCTAAGTAAATATTGGGATTAGATTATTAGAACATGTCCTTGTGATATCATTATAAAATGGCACACAAGTGATTGGGTACTATTCCTAAGCTTAGTTCTGACAATGCTTGTGATTAATACTAGCAAAGATAAAATGAAAGCTTCTTTTAATTCTCCTGTCTATGATGTTGGTCTGAGGCATAGGAACTAGTTTCCTAATGGTTGTCCCTGATAGAAATATTCTGGTAGAATTACCAGCTGCTCATTCTTGAAGCATAGTTGGAAAACAATGGGCGTGCTAAGGTTTTTGCATGAATCCATAGGATTTATGGATACTGAGGTGCTACTCTTTTAAGAGATGTGCCCAGATTTCATAATCTTGCCTTTGGCTATATTGAAATATAGGATTTGGCTTTTGTAACCAGGATCAATGATGTTGTATGAGATCCTGGTTATACTGGTATGTTGATCTTGTGATTATGACTTTAGTTTTTTTAAAACCTTCTAGGATGGATTCATCCCACTTGGAAGAATACTGAGAGGTTGGATATAAAACAACACATGATTCATTGATATGATAAACAGATCATGTGATGGTTTTATATGCTCACCACAACTGTGGTTGTTGTTGTGGTTGTAACTTGTTATCTGGTGGCCTGATCTTGTTGCTGTCCCTACTGCTTACAGCTCCTGGAACTTGTCCTTGATCTTGCTATCCACCTTCTAGTTCATGGTAGCTTGGTCTTGACCTTGCTGTCCACCTGATCCACCCCCTCCTTATGTCACCATCTTGGTGAGTTCTGAGAGGATCTGGTTTGTGGTTTAGTTTGGCTGGTTTGGCTATGGCTAGGTTGTTGATGTTTGATGTGTATGAACAAGAAGATGAGGTTGTGGTGCTTGCCCACGGCTGTGCTGAGCAATTTTACTTGTGTGGGCAGTTGTTGATGTGTTGACAGCACACACCATGCATTTAGGTGTGTGTGCCTGCTACACCCTTGTGGATGTGCTCAGGGAATGAAAGTTATCTTTTTATCTGTTTACCACTTTACTGCTTGGTGAAAGTTACCCCTCTCTCTGATTGAAACTATTTGACTTGTGGCTTATGGATGATGAAAGATTAAATTCTTTCATATTGGTGAAACGTGCCCCTCAGATTTACTCAGTGATGTAAAGTTGAACAGTGCATCCCACTGTCACTACTGAGAGTAAAAGAATTATCTTAACCCTCATTTTCTTTCTTTTTGTTTGTTCTTTATTTTGCAGGTACAAGACTTGAAGATTCAAGATTTAGATTAGGTTTTCCTTTTTCTTTATAGAATAATTCCCTTGTAATATTTATTTTATTCTTTGTAAATAAAATGTACTTAGATGAGTATGGATGTAATTCTACTCTATAAAGATTCTTTATTACTTTTGTAATTTTCATTTTGTAACTATTGATGAGTTGGTTAAATGAAATGTATATTCATTATTTAATTGTCAATATTATCTAAATCTTTTGGTTCTTATGTATTGTTTCTTTATAAGTTATTATTTTGTAACTTATCCATTGATTTACTTAAAGAACGCGGGAGCAACATATCAACGTACCATGCAACATTGTCTCAACGACCAAATCGGATGCAACGTCCATGTATACGTAGACGACGTAGCAGTTATGTCCAAAAAGAAGGGAACTTTAATTTCTGACTTGGAGGAAACATTTGCTAGTTTACGAAAATTCAATATGATGCTAAATCCGAAGAAGTCTTTCTTTGGAATACAGCCGAAAAATTGCTAGGTTTCATCGTCTCCGAGCGAGGCATAGAGGTGAACCGGGACAAAATCAAGGCTATACTCAACATTACCAGGCCGACTCGCCTAAAGGACATGCAACGTATCACTGGTTGCATTGCAGCAGTGGGTCGATTCGTCAGCCGGCATGGCGAAAGAGCCGCACCTTTATACAAACTCTTGAAGAAAACCGACAAGTTTGTCTAGACCCAGGAAGCCGAAACTGCACTGCAAAGTTTGAAAGACCTACATTCAAACCCACCAGTTCTCGCAGCGCCAGAACCTCAGGAGCCTATGTTACTCTACATTGCAGCAACCAATAAGGTCATAACTGTGGTAAGAATATTGGAGCACGAGGGAGAAGGCCACAAGCATAAAGTGCAGCATCCAACTTATTACCTAAGTGAGGTCCTGAAAAAATCGAAACAATGGTATCCACATCACCAAAAGCTAGCCTATGGAGTGTTCTTTGCATCTAGAAAGCTACGCCACTATTTTCAAGAGCACAAGATCACAGTGGTGAGCACCGCTCCCCTGCGATATATATCAATAACCGCGACGCCACAGGCCGTGTCGCAAAGTGGGGAATAATCATAATAATATGATTATAGGTTATTTACCATGAGGTAATAATCTACTATGAAAGTTCCGGTGGTAAAGGAATATATTATCTAGGACTTAACAACCAATGTCGCCAGTGATTCTTGCGCCGTATATTACGCGTTAACCATGAGATTTGGAATGGGATGGAGAAGTCAGCTGGATCGGCTCCCTTTCGCATGCATTGGACACTATTCTGGGCATTTGTAAGTTGCAGATCGTGGGTATAGCCGTTTTATACGGGGGAAGTCTACCGTGGATCTGGGCTTACAAAAGACAGATATCTAGTGTTAATGTTTGTTGTGTGTATCCAACTAAGGTATAGCCGTTTTATAGGGGGAAAAGTCTACCTTGAGTTTGGACATCCAATAGTTGTGGTGTATGTGGGGTCGCGGAGAAGGACAGTGATTGGCTTGGATCTTAGTCTGGGCCTCATACCAAGGAAGTGTGAACGAGCTTATAACTCGGATGTGCAACAAAGCTAAGATCTCTCATGGGTAAAGCCTAAACCTCTGTAGAGTGTAAGAACTGTAACTTGTTACTCCCTGTTCCGGGAAGGACCTGCGAATGCTGCGGGAAAGGAACTCCATGAAGGTTCTGGTAAACCCGTGAAGGCTGATGGTCATAGCTTTTCAGAATAAAATCAACCTTTGAAGAAATGTTTACGAAAACTTGCATTGCCTATGACCTATGGTATGTGGCTGTAGCTAGTACATCAAACACTCCTATTTAGTAAATTTGCTGAGTATGCTCATACTCAACATATCTTCTTAACCCTTGCTAGATCTTGGAGAAACCAATGACGTTTCCAGGAAATAAGTCACTTGAAGAGTTGAAGATATCTAAGGGAGACCAACGGAGTCGAAGACCTTACCAGAATCTATCAAAGACAAGATGAAGCGTAGAATAGAAATAAAACTCCTAGAATCTAGAACCTACTTCTGTAGAAAAATACTATAGTAGTACTTTCAAGCCTTATACATATATTAATAGTAGTACTTCTAAAGTAACTCCGAGTGGATCTTTCTGGTTCTTTCTGTATAATATTCCTCACTGTCCGAGGAAGCTCTCTGGATCTTTTGTAATATGCTATATGTAATATAAAGTGTTGTCTTGGATCCGCGATGTTTCTGTTGTACCACTCTGAGGGATATAATGCGGATGGAACGGTGTTCCATTGGTGTTATATCAACGACTATAGTGTACTACACCATGCAGTGGTATGCTGGGTCACCGCAGTTGGTATCAGAGCATATGCTTTGACCTTTGGTTGGAAACCTAGTAAATGGGTAGAACCTGTAGGTTGGATAGTGACTTTAGGAATCCATCTTATCTACACTATATTTCCTTATACATGTGATGGATATTCACTTGACAATAACCTTGTCACACCTTATTAAAGTTCTTAGATTACTTATTTTCTTATTAATGATACTTATCTACTATTTATTTTAGGAAGTACCTATCAAGTATTTCGTAAGAAGGCAATATATCTTCTATTAGACTATTCTATACTATAACTAAACTAGAGTAGTGCATCACCAAGTCATAGTACCTCATAAGGGAGTAGTTAATCATGGTGTTATCTTAATAAGAGAAGCCATGAAATGAAGTAAAACTTGTTTATTATCTTTATACTAGTGGTAAATACCAGGGGAGTATGCCTCAAAACCTTAAAAACATGTTATGATAGGGGAAGTAACTAACGTTTTGTTTAGCTCAAAGTTATTCCATGAAGAATAGAATCTTATAGACAGTAACAAATAGGGTTATGCTTATCTAACCCCATGTAATATGCCAAATCCATAGTGGCATGAATGACAAGACAATATTCTTGTAGTACAAGTAGATCCATATAGGTTATGAAACTAGTTAAAACTTAAGAATTATTCGTTTTTATAATAAATATGCTTAGAAAAGTTAATATTAGAAACAAAGGGTAGAAATGTGAGCATGATGTTTAGGATGTAACTCCAAGTATAATTAATTTATAACCAATTATAGAGTGATTTAACCAACTATCTCTAGAGTCGGATCAGATTTTACCAAAAGTTATCCCTTTGCAAATGGGCAAATGGTGTAATTTCAGAGGCAAAGAACATTATGAGCCATACAAATAGGTATATAACGGTAGAATTCCATAGACTATAGGTATAAAAAATTGTAGTGTATAACATCAAAGCCTTAGCACAAGAGATGTTTTACTCGAAGTATTGTTTCTACAGGCTGTTGATGTATGTTTGCTAGAGGTAACATTTGGATTTGTTGGATTTTATTGGATTTTATTGTGTGACTAGAACTATGCATGAAGTTTGAACTTTATGGGCATATGCATGATGTTTCATGGAGTCCTTACTTGATGTACATGTCTAGAAGGGAAAATCGGTTCGCGTGAGGGAGATGCGACTTATCACTTTAATGTTGGAAAGATGAAGGCTCGTGAGATGTTGGTGATACAACAAAAGGAGGCTAACCAGGCAATTCGGAAGGAAGGATTAAATCAAAAGCCGTATTTAACCACCAAAGAGGAGGTTCTTCAGTATATGAGGAGTATAGAAGAAGGAAGAAAGGTTGAAACAGAGAGGCAGAACCAGTCTTATCAGGAGACATTAAAGGTTAGGAAAGAGAAGCAATTCAAGGAATTATATCCAAGGGTTAAACTGGTGGAATTCTTAGAAACCAAACCCTGGAGTTTTTCCATGATTGAAGAACCTATGGAGGCGGAGAATTGGTTAATGGATACATCCCGTAAGCTTAAAAGCGTGGGATGCAAAGATGAAGAAAAGATGCGCTATGCAACTTATCTATTGACCGGAACCGCAGCCACGTATTGGGAGAAATCCAAGTTTGTGATCCCGGAAGGAAGTGTAAGTACCTGGGATGAGTTCAAAAATAAATTCCGGGAAGAATTTGTTCATCAAAACAATGTGAAAAGGAAGGATAATGAAGCCTTAGAGAACAAGAATCTCCCACTTCTGAAACATGTACGAGAGTTTAACCGTTTATCCAAGTACATTAGTGAGAAAGTAAACAAGGAGGCAAAACAACAAAAGAAGTTCATGAAAGAACTACAAGCAATTATGAAGATGCAACTCAGGATTGTGCGCGCAAAGGAGTTCCATGAATTAGTGGATAGTGCACATATATCAGTAGATGATGAGATTGATGCACCTGAAGGAAAGAAAAAGAGAATTTAAGAACAGAACACAATAGGTCAGGTCCGAGGACATATGATGAAGAATTATCCGGATCCACATATGACATACAAAACAGAGAAGATATGTCACAACTGTGAAATTCAGGGCCACGTGTTGAAGGAGTGTCCAAAACCTAAGATAGTATGTTACCAATGTGGAGAATCAGGACACATGAAGAACTGCTTAAAACCATAATTAACTCGTGGATCGACATCAGGAGTAATAGAACCAATAATGGGGTTACCATCTACTCAAAATATTCAGCCTAAACCAAATGGAGAAAGTAATGTAGGAGCATTTCAGGGGAAATGTAGCAAGTGTGGAATCCTAGGACACAAGAAATCATGTTGTCCGGATCATCAGGAGGTTTATGGAACATCAAGTGGGAGGAGACACAACATCCACCAAATTACCATCAAAGGAGGGTGTAGGTGAAGGAGGTACATCTTCAGGAAAACGTAAGTATGAAACCATAAATGAAGTCAATAACAACAACAACCACAACAAAGCAAGTGGTAAGTCAAGACATTATTAATGATATATGTTACCTTATACATGCAATTAAGGAGTTAGAGATTTTGCACCACTATTTCCCAAGTATATGGGTGTACCATCTGTTCCTCAAAAGATCATTAGAAAATCTCAAGGGGGAGAGTGAATAATGAAGCATCAAGAGTTGAGATCTGGAGTAAGGTTTAGGGAAAGCCAAAACATTGTTAAAAAGTAAGCCATAACTACTAAGTATACCATAAATAAATGAATAATAGAATCAATCTATATTTAGCCAAAGTATAAACCAAGGAGAGTTTCTAAAAACTTAGACACTTCTTGAATAGATGTCCTAATCTGAAAACACTCAAGAGGATCTGATCAGGGCTGAAGTGCTAGATTCCAAAGAAGTTTATACATCAAATGGAATTGGAAGTTGTCTCATTTCAAATCAGAATAGGATCCACGGAAAAGCTTAAATGATTATATAACAATTATCTTCCTCCCGGATTTAAAAGAGTCACCAGGATCTGAAGAAGTCAATCTTATCTTCCGAAACGTAAGAGGGTGCAAACTTCGAGAACGAAGTTTATTTTAAGGGGGGGAGTCTGTAACATCCCAGGATTAACACCTAGAAATAGAAAGGACACAGGTTTGTGCATTGTATTCATGCATAAGAAAATCCGGGGAATTTTCACGCAAAACTAAAAGAGCTATAGAGGGATCGGGATCTCTCTTGTACTGAAGGAAACTTCGGAGCAAGTGCGATAGATTTCGGCATGACCTTTGTAGAATTCCTTGTTTAGGGGAAAAGTTTTTTAAACATGTATTTGAATTTAAAATATGAAATTCAAATGAATTTATAAAATTCACTAATGGAAATCAGAAACATTGAATAACTTGAATTGAAATGATTACAAAAGTGTTATAAAAATATTTCCTTATTAATATATATATACATATACATATAGTATTACATTGATCTTTTTACAAAAATTGAGTAAAAGAAAAGTATCAGGAATCAAATAAGCAGAAAAAAAGGAATTACATTACTGAAATAAATAAAAGAATTCTTTATTACAACAATATATATATGACATTGTATTTACAAAAGAACGAGTAAAAGAAAAGTATCAAGAATCAAATAAGCAGAAAAAAAGGAATTACATTACTGAAATAAATAAAAGAATTCTTTATTACAACAATATATATATATGACATTGTATTTACAAAAGAATTGTAAAAGAAAAATGAAATAAGTAAACTTTATTGAATAAATTACAACAGTACAATGTTTTTTACAATATCCAAATAGAATATAAATCACAATATTTGATACTAATAAATTCCTAAGCTACTGTTCCTTTATCCCTTCATCATCTAGCATTTTCTTTCTTCTTTTCATTTCCTGCAAACACAACAAAAAAGAAAACAAAACAAAAGTAGAATAAAAGAATGATTAGTGGGTTAGAGTTTTGCTCTCAGATTTGACATAGAAATTCTATGTCTAATTCATCATTGAGCTAGATTTTAGAAAGGGGAAAGTTTCACCAGATTGTAATATCTGTTCATATAAGTATTTTTGCCTCAGGACACCATCATTGGCTATCTAAGAATCCACTTGGAAACATCCAAAAATATAGCTCAACTTCTGATAATACCAATTCAACTGAGCTAATCCACAACAAAATATCTTCCTAGTGAGACAATGAACCTGGGCCGGCAGCACATCAGCTAGCAGCTTACTCACTGCATGCAGTAGCTGTCCCGTCAAGCAACAAGGGCATCACAAAAGGTTCAAAGGGTAGAACACAGCCATAGCAGATAAACTAGGTTGATTAGAATATCTCCACACATTTTACCTAGTCCAGAACTACCATCAGATCAATAGTTCATCACCAGGAACAACATCAATTCTCGCTCATCACCACAAGATCACCAATCTAGACCAAATCATCACACCATAGCTCTGGCTGCTCCCAGGAGCCATCTTAGAGCTAGGACAAGGAGAAATCAAGGCCAGATGTACCAAAGCAAGAATAATATCCAGCAGAATGGACATGAAACCATCAAGATCCATCACAAGGGCAAGACAACAACAACAGTAGATCAAGAGCAGCTGTAGATTATCCACAATCTCACCAAGTCAAGCTGATCTACTCGGCATATCAGGTTACCAACTTATAATAGTAATAGCACATGCTCATTTCATCTTTTAGAGCATAAGTTTTAGTGGGGAAAATCTGAGGCTCTCAGAATGGTGTAGAAATGATACACCAGTATCATCATTGAGCTAGGAAAAACCATTCAAGCATCTATTTGTATATACAAACATAATCAGCCTCAGACCATGCATCATTGGCAGCCACACATGAGTCTCTTTTTAGCTAGTCAAGCAGTCAAAGCCAACAAATAGATCATGTCCAAAAATCAGGCAACTAGCAACCACATCCTTCACAACCATGGGTTGTGAGGAGAGATTTCTCTCAGATCCACATAGTAATGTTATGTTGAGTCATCATAGAGAGTTGGTAGTCAAACTTTAGTATCTGTTTCAATCATCATTAGGGCCTCAGCCTTTGCATCATTGGCAGGGGCAAGGGCATTAGGTCATATACACTATGATCATACCACTGTGCACACTCCCAGGTGAGGCACCACAGTAGTAGTAGGATCACAACCAACGAAAATATCATTAATCCTTAATCATACCAAGCCTAGGTCTCAGTCTTTGCATCATAGGCAGTGGCTATAGCACAATTATACTAATCATACCAAAGACATAAAAGCATACAAATCATCTTTGCACAAACCAGCAAGCATGAAGGATTGCTGGACACAAATCCAAAAGAATTGGAATTGCACCTCAGGCACAATCCCAAACTCACTTCCACCAAACTCTCAATCTAGTCTTTAAACTAGAACATCAGCCCTTTATCAAGTTTGATAATAAATCATTTTCTTAGAGATTCAAAAATATCTAAGAATCATTTTATATTTTAAAACAAATGTAACTGAATCAAAGATTCAGTTACACACTGATCATCATCATATTTTGATTCAAGGCAGCTCATACTACAACAAATCTCACAGCTCAAGGCAAATTATCGCAATCTGCTTATACATAGCACCCAACTAGGAGCATGAATAACTCAAGTTCAATATCAAATCCCAAAAGGTTTGTTCCATAACAGCAGTAGCTCAAACAACACTACAAGCCACCAATATTCAAGTAGATATGCCATCACTGATTTCTCTTGCAATAGCCACATATGTGTTATTTATAACTAGAAGGGAAGCACATCAAGCTTCAGTTCTCTGAATCTTAATCAAATACCACTAGGTGCTATCATCAGCCCATCATCAGCATGAAAGCTGGTCACAAAAAGAATATAACTCACTGAGGGTGCCGAGCACCTGGAGCGTAGGGTTGATGAAGCCATAGAATCGCTCCTGTCCAACACCATCCACGAATCAGCGGAAGCACCTACTGCCAGGGTTGTGCCATCCGCGCCGTCCCGCGGGTTTCATGAACAATGGACACCGGGGTTGCGCCGACGCACCTTCCCACCGGCGTCGAGTTAAGGAAGGTGAAACCCAGGTCAACAGAGAGCATCAGGAGACCATAGCCAACGTTGGCCTTAGGCAGTAGTAGTAGCACCACATCACCATGGGAAGGCCGAGTCCAGGTGGTTGACACAGGGCTCAATTCAGAACACATGGGTGTCGAGGCCGTGTGACAAAAACTCAGCGGGGACGACGAGAAGGCTCGCTCGATTGGGGGGGGGGGCGGCTAGAACTCCGGTACAGGGTGATGCGCTCCGGCGGACCAAGCCCTAGGCGAGGATTAGGGTTTCGATCGGGCGGGGGAAGCATAGAGAGAGCAGCGACATATCACAGGGAGTCGGTGGAGGAGGCGACGATCTGGTCGTATTAGCTGATGCGGCCGGTGGTGGCCGGAGGAGCAACAGAAGGCGGCGTTGGCGGCGGTGGCAGTACCTAGGAACACGAGAGAGAGATCGAGTGGAGGAGAGAGGCTTCGGGGGATGAGGCGAGTGCGGGCTGGGTCGGTTTGACCGATCCAGTACCCCCTCTGCTGGGGTAATTTAGCCCAATGTTGGGTACTAGGCCCATTTCAAAATAAAATAAGAAATAAAATAAAAGAAAAAGAAATAAATTACCAAAATAACCTTTAAACATTTTCAGCTATAGAAAATTATAGAAAAATCATAAAAATATATTTAATATATTAAAATTATCACAAAAATAAATTCCACCTAAGAAAAATATAACTTCACTTATTTAAGTTAATAAAATGCAAATAAAGATTAAACACTATTAAATCTTATGTGAAATTTCATTAAATAAGGAAAAATCCTAAAAATAAATAAAAATCAATTTTTGTGTATAAAAATAACTTTACTATTTTATAAAAATACTAACTCAGAGTTTTTACAAATAAAATATAAATCCAATATTTAAAGACACTTAATTATTTAAAGAAATTTTATAAAAATAAAGGTAATACTTAAAAATAAATAAAATTCGTTTTTAAGATATTTAATAAGTATATTCGTTTTTTAAAATACTATGTATATTATTCAAAAACATTTTAAGATAAATTAAATTCATTACTTATTTTACTCAAATAAAATAACCACTTTGTTAATTCTTAAAATTATTTCTTAAGGAAGAAATAATCACATTTTCTTATTAAACACTAAAACCTTTAAAGTTTAATTATTAAATCTAAATCCATAATCAAAATAAAACTTAAATATAACTATTAGCCTTTAAATGTTTTAAAATCTTGAATTCAAATTAAACTCCTTTTAAATAAATATTACATATCACTCATGTATAAGATGGTGAATAATCCCCAGCTTTTAACCACTCGTAAAAATAACTCTAAACTCTAATAAGTTTATAAGATCATCTAATTATGCTTCCATTAATAAATTGCATATTATTAAACCATCTTTCACATACATTAAAAAGGATCATTCATAATCATATTTGTCAAAATCCTAAAACTAGATGATATTCTAAAACTCATTATATCTTAAAATTCACTTCTATTTTTATAGTTAACTTTGGTCTAAACAATTATAAACATCTCATTTGAAGTTTATTCATGTTTGAAAGTTAACTTTAGTCACCTGTATCATTAATTGAAATATGATAACTCAACATCATGTGTAACCCTCACAAACCCTAAAGTAAAACCTAATAAACCTCAAGACTAATTAACTTTAACTAAATACTAGTTTCTTCAAATGTTATTCTTTTTGCCACTTCACACAAACAAGTCTATATTAGTTCCTTCAGCTCTTAACAACTCAACTCAAGGACTTTTCATCCCAATCACCAGATAACAATTAATCATAATCAGATTATTCTATCAGTAATTGTATATTTTGGATTGTTAACACTTAAGTTCCTTATCAATGTCATTGCTTATGAAATAAACTTAAAGATAAACCCAATCTTAAAGAAGATACCTAAGATCAACTTATTCAAAATACTAAGGGTTTCACTTTGGGAATTATAAAATTGCATAGCATTACTTATGCATAATGGCATCCCGCTTCTTTAAACACTAGTCCTTACCGGACCAATGATGCTGATTTCAGATATTGATCTTCTATTATCTCGAAGACCGTGAGTGCATAATCTTGCAATCACACAAGGCAAGTTCACACTTGCTCATGTCCTTTGATTATTTTCTGTAAAGTATTTTGCAAATCCAGTGTTGTCATCACCTGCATTTGAAAAAGATCAGAAAACACTATTTTCATAATAATATGATTATAGGTTATTTACCATGAGGTAATAATCTACTATGAAAGTTCCGGTGGTAAAGGAACATATTATCTAGGACTTAACAACCAATGTCGCCAGTGATTCTTGCGCCGTATATTACGCGTTAACCATGAGATTTGGAATGGGACAGAGAAGTCAGCTGGATCGGCTCCCTTTCGCATGCATTGGACACTATTCTAGGCATTTGTAAGTTGCAGATCGTGGGTATAGCCGTTTTATACGGGGGAAGTCTACCGTGGATCTGGGCTTACAAAAGACAGATATCGAGTGTTAAGGGTTGTTGTGTGTATCCAACTAAGGTATAGTCGTTTTATACGGGGAAAAGTCTACCTTGAGCTTGGACATCCAACAGTTGTGGTGTATGCGGGGTCGCGGAGAAGGACAGTGATTGGCTTGGATCTTAGTCTGGGCCTCATACCAAGGAAGTGTGATCGAGCTTATAACTCGGATGTGCAACAAAGCTAAGATCTCTCATGGGTAAAGCAACACTCCTCTGCAGAGTGTAAGAACTGTAACTTGTTACTCCCTGTTTCGGGAAGGAGCCACGAACGCTGCGGGAAAGGAACTCCTTGAAAGTTCTGGTAAACCCGTGAAGGCTGATGGTCATAGCTTTTCAGAATAAAATCAACCTTTGAAGAAATGTTTACAAAAACTTGCATTGCCTACGACCTATGTACTGTGGCTGTAGCTAGTACATCAAACACTCCTCTTTAGTGAATTTGCTGAGTACGCTCGTACTCAACGTATCTTCTTAACCCTTGCTAGATCTCGGAGAAACCAATGACGTTTCCAGGAAATAAGTCACTTGAAGAGTTGAAGATATCTAAGGGAGACCAACGGAGTCGAAGACCTTACCGGAATATATCAAAGACAAGATGAAGCGTAGAATAGAAATAAAACTCCTAGAATCTAGAATCTACTTCTGTAGAACAATACTATAGTTGTACTTTCAAGACTTATACATATATTAATAGTAGTACTTCTAAAGTAACTCCGAGTGGATCTTTTTGGTTCTTTCTGTATAATATTCCTCACTGTCCGAGGAAGCTCTCTGGATCTTTTGTAATATGGTATATGTAATATAAAGTGTTGTCTTGTCCCCGCGATGTTTCTGTTGTACCACTCTGAGGGATATAATGCGGATGGAACGGTGTTCCATTGGTGTTATATCAACGACTATAGTGTACTACACCATGCAGTGGTATGCTGGGTCACCGCAATAGGCACGGTCCCACTAGGTGGGTGGAGCTCCGGTGGTCCGTGATGCCAAAAGTGACCTGCAGCTGCAACCAATTGAGAGGGGCAGCGGTAGAGCTAGGCCTTGCTGCCGCCAACCCGTGGGAGAACTACTTGAAGTGCCTCCAGAAGCGGAGGCCTGAGAGCCGCCCAATATGCAGGAAACCCTCCTGGGCTTGCCCTGGTGCGGGGTGATTCCCGGGCCAGCCTTTGTGCTTGGGATCGTCACCACGGCTCTGGCCGTGGGGAGAATCACGAAAGCGCGCCTCAGCCCCCTACCTCGTGCGCCAAATGCCGAAGGTTTGTCCCGCGAAGGAAACTAGGGTCCATCAATCCTTGCTTCGAGAGGGGGCTAAACACACAGTTCCAAGCAGCCTTAGTGACGGTGGCGATGACAGAGCAAAACACACGACAGAGAGGTGACGTGGTTTTTTTTACCGAGGTTCGGGACCCTCGTGAGGAGGTAAATCCCATATTCCTGCTTTGTTGTATTGCTCGCTTGCTTCGTGAGGGTACAATGGTGGATGCAAGTCTATGGTTTTTAGATCTCAGGGATTGACCCATTCTAAGGTAGGAGAAGGACTCCTTATATAGGGCGGTGTCAGGCCTCTTCCCCCAAACATTAGGCAGGAAGGGTTACCACACTCCTGCCTCAGAGGCTCTGGCTCGCCTTGTCCTCTTGTGACCGCCAACCAGCTATGGCGCAGATATAGTGGACGGTCGGCCTACTGTCCCGCTACTCCGTCCTGCCTTCTTTGCACCAAAGAAGCATGTCAGGCACTGCCATCCCCTTGCATCAACCCTCCCTCCTTTGCACAAAAGGGAGCAGGCAGCATCTTGCTTTCCCGAGGCGGACCAGTCTTTGAGTAGACTTCCCGTTGGTGCGTTGCCTAGCGTGATGTCCTCCAAGTCGCGAGTGTACCCACTTGCGAGGCCTTGCCGAGGTCCACATTGGTGCCTGCTAAAGCTTCGCACACGCCTACTGCCCTTGTGAGGGTTGCGCTCCTCGCGAGCCCTGCATAAGGCGCGTCTGGTGGGCCCGACGCCTCGGCGGGATAAGGCACCCCTAGTGCTAATAGTCCGACACAAGGATCAGAGGACTTATTCAATTTTAGAGCATAAATCAGGAAGCATTTTATTAGCTTCCTTTTCTACTGATGGTATATTGAGAACTTGGCTACTTGACTACAACAATGCTCAAAATAAGTGGATCATCCAGACTATGTTAGATCTGCCTGATGCATTCAGAACTACTTTTGACTTGGATATTTCTTACTGGAAGGAAAGACTTGGTATGATATGTGTGTAATGAAATCTTCTAGTGTGTGGCCTATTGCGCGTGATAACAATGTCCATGGATAGTCTCTATGTTCTGATCTCAGTTGATTTTGATCAAGGCTTGTTATGTGCAGACATGTTGAAGAAGACTGATACAATAATATTTAAGTAATCTAGTCCAAGAGTAGTCGGTGGTGCTTTTGCATTGTCTAAACCTTGGGCACCTTCTCTATAGGTAATAAGCGAAATGCAATCAGAATTCAATATCTTTTGTAATATGAAGATACTAATCATTGTGTTGCTTTTTGTAATCTTGTGGCACTATATGATGGGTCCAATTTTGTACTATGATATTTGGAATTATTATCACTTATGATAACTGTGTTGTTCGTTCACAATGTTGTTCATAAATTATGTCAACCATTTAATTTAATGGTCCTTTCACTAGTTCCATAATTTACATTCTATGTTTCATTGGTCATGTTTGTCTTATACGTTGTAACTACCTCGGTGAATTACGCTCTTAGTAACAAGCCTGGATGAGCGGAAATGGTTAAAATAGTACGGTGGGGCCAAATGCCACTCACAGGTAGACCTTTCGGCCGTCCTAACCATTTCCAAAACATCGGGACAAGAACGAGCGGCGTAATCGGCAGGCGAAGGGATCAACTACATACACAAATGAGTATGTATGCAAGCCACCATACAACAGTCCTCAGAGCCATTCCATCTAAAAGAAATAGAAATATTGCAACGCCATACGACAAGATCCAAATATCCTAGATAGATATAATAGTTTAGGATATCTCCTCATACATCAAACATCAGAGTATCAGGCGGAAGCGGAAAACAAGATCCGAGTACGGATAAGAAGCAAATCGGCATAAGATGCCCCATAAATAAACACATCCCGCCCACAGATCTCACGGATCCCCGTTCCCGGAATCTCTACACCGAGTGATCGTTGCCCACATCGTTCGTCTCCTCCACCACTCCATCTTGTGAGTGTACCTGTTCATCTGAATCAAACAATTTATCGTGTGAGACCCTAGGGGTACTCAGCAAGTCTTTATGCCTCTAAAGGGGACACAACTTGGGGTGACGCAATTGCAGCAAAAGATAATACCTAACAATTCTAGGGACACTCGCTAACCATCCGCCTAACCAAAGATAGACGGATGTCCGTGAATTAATAACAACAGTTATAACAGTAATATTAACAGATCCATCCTCCTCCTCGCTTACCAACGAGGAAGCGGACGAACGGCCCCCCATCCGTTGGCAGTTTTATTATCCATTCCATGAGTGTTGCACTATTTACTAGTCAGGTACTTAGTCAAATTAAAAGCGGTACTTTAGTTATACTTGTCTATGATCGAGAAACTGTGCTCCAAGTCGTCCATAACCGTGGACACGGCTTTCAGAAAGATTTACCCTGCAGGGGTGCACAAATAGCAACACACACTTGGTCAACCTCGGAAAAACCAAATCAAAACCCAACGAGGCATTCACGACAAAGAGATCACAGGATTCAGAAATATTTCAGGGGGCCACCCCATTAAGCTACCCGCAACGAAGTTGGCCGGCTCCGAGACGGACTCAAGGTTTGTGTGGACGGCTGTAAACGACTGGGAACCCGAAAGTGTGACTGGGCTTGTCGATACAGCGAAAACGTGTCACGATCCTAAACAGTACAGGTGCTCCTCGCACAATCGTAAATAAAGCAGTAAAGCATGGCATATGTACAGGATAGTAATAAAGCCCCAAACTACTTTGTGGTCCCAAGAAATAAGAATGAATCAAGCTCTGGCTCAGGGGGGTTCATAAGCCTCCCGGATGTGGATAGCGCGAATATTCAAGGAACAGGAATCAAGTACTCGGGGTCCTGCGGGACACAAGTGAGCATGAAAAACCAAATAGCAGATATTGCTCACCGGTGCCACTTTCATTAGTTATCCCATTACTACTCAGGTTAAGTTGTTTAGGCACCTCGTTATCCATCAGACACTCACATACCCTACACATGCTGTTCTACGACCCGCATGGCTCAAACAACTCCTGTAGTAATGGCTCATGGGATGGAGGGACAAGCTTCGGTGGGGTTTAAAAGTAAAGGCTATGCAGTACTTGGGATTCAGTTTAATGCAATCGCGACTCAATGATGCACGAATAAGATAGAGGCAATAGGTACTATATGTATGCAAGCATGTGGTAGTGCTTGCCTGGCAGCTCAGTTGAAGCGAGAGAAGGATCTGGGTAGTGCTCCTTTTCTTGATATCTCCCCTGCTCAGCGTCTATTCGAAGAAGAACCAAACAAACAAGGGCCAACATAAATAGAGTGCACAAGCATATGAATTAAAATGCGACAAGCAAACAATAATGCTATGATGAATGATGCACAATTTGCATGGCAATAATGTAGCATGGCATGGTTGAGGTGTGGAATACAAGAATAAAGCATTTAATGGAGTTTTAGTCACCTTTTATCCTCAATTAAGTTGCTGTACACTTTATATTCATATGATGCATGCTGCAATTTAGAACATGGAATGCATAAACAGAAAGGTCTCGTCGAGCTGATCATTTTAGACATATCATTTGTCAAATTCGGAGTTATAAAACAAAAGTTATTAATTAATTAAGGCAAAGGGCATTTTATTATAATTTTGATCAACTCGAAATTTAAAGTGTTCAAAATATATTTTGAAGGGCATATTTGAAATCCTCACATTTTTCTGATTTCAAAACATATATTACATGTTTAATTTGGAATTATATTTTAAAAGATATTTGAAAACAGATTTGAATTTGAATTTAAAACAAATTTGAAAAGTTTGAATTAAAACAGAAAACAGAAAACCTTTTTGTCACTTAGGCAAACCTAGCCACAGACAGTGACAAGTGGGCCAACTGCTGACTGGGCGACACAGTGTGCCGAACAGGTTTTTCTCACCGCGGCTGTCCTAGACCAAGAGGCTGACAGGTGGGGCCGGCAGCCTCGCGGGTCCACGGCGCGCGCAGCCAGCCGGTAGGCGACACGTGGTGGATCCGGGGGAGTGCGGGTTGAGGTTCTGGACTCTGGGGTACCTTTTTGCAAAAAGGCTGGGAGGCTGACAGGTGGGACTGGCTGGACCGTGGGTTTAGCCGAAATAAAACGAGGGGGTTAAGCGCAAAAAGGGGCCACGCCACTGTGGATCTTCTCTGCGATCTGACGACCGATCGGTGTCCGCACGCGCAGAGCGCGTCGCGCGGGGTATCGAACCCAGGTCGCGGGCGTGCGCGCTGAGGGGGCTGACCAGCGCGGCTGGTTATGGGAAGGTGACAGAGGAGCGACGGCCGGCTAGATAAGGTGCTACGCGACGCGGGAGCAAGCCAACGCAGTGGCCGACGGCGCGCGCAAAGCGTTCGACGAAACAAACGGCGGAGCTAGAGCGGTACGGTGAGGCGGATCATGTCAGGGAGAAAGAGGTGCTCACCGCGGGCTCGGCGGTGGTGTTGGATCGGGCGGGGGCGTGGTGGATCGTCGACGACGCAGACGCTCCGGCGGGCTAGGGATTGGCGTCGGTGGCGGCGGTACGGGTGAACCTGGTGCTTCTCCTCCTCGCTGGCGGGTACAGGGCGAAGCAGAGGGACGTCCTCGATCCCCTCAGCCTCTTCCACGACGAGCTTGACGGCCGGAACGACGAGGCGATGATGTGCTGGCGGCGGGCGACGTCGGCTGCTGGTGGCGTCGGTGCAGAAGAAGGGGAGGAGGGCAGGGCGCTGGGCGGATCTGGGAGCGGCAGAGGAGCCGTGTGGATGAGGGCAAGCGAGAGAGAGGGAGGAGATGGCGTGTGGGACTCGGGGTATAAAAAGGTGGCTTCGGCCACCTTTTCCATCTCCTTCCTCACGTGCTCGGGCTGGATGGCAGGTGCAGGGGTAGGTGATGGAGGCTGCCAGGTAGGCCAGGGCAGGAGGAGAGGAAGGTGGGGCTGGCACGACAGTTAGAGAAGAGAGAGAGGGAAGGTAGGCTCGGGTGTAGCTAGGTTAGCTAGGGGAGAGGCTCGGGTTAGGGTTTGTTAGGGTTGGGGTAGGGTAGCTGGGGTGTGGGCCAGGGAGGAAGGGTGTCCAGTTGGGCCAACATGGTAGGGAGAGGGGACACCTCGGCATGGTGAGAGGAGAGGGTGAGAGAGAGAGGGAGATGGGTGGCTTAGGGTTTTGATGAGGAAAGAGGAAAAAGAGAGAGTGAAGTGGTGGTGGCTTTTTAGCAAGATCAAACAAGGTCAAGCAAAGATCAAACAAGATCTAGCAAAGGAGTAGAAGAGATAAAAAGGTGGTGAGGGGTGTTGGTATGCATGATCAAGTGAGAGACAAGGATGGACAAGGTGATGATCTTACAAGCTCATGCATGGCACTACTCAAGTGAGGTTGATGAGGTTTGATGGCACAAGGCAAGAAACAAAACAAGGTAGAAAGGATTGAGAGAAAGAGAGAGATGAGAAGATGATCCACTCAAAAATCAAATAAACCAAAGGAGAACACATGGTGGTGAGGTTGCATGGCCCATGCAAGTATTTAATGCCATGTGTTAATCTTGTGAAAACAAAAATAAAATCTCATGGCATTTATTTATGTGCATCCTCAAAATATGGAGTAAGGGCCAAGCTAAGGATTTATAGAATTAGATCCACCCAACCCACATGAGCTAGAATAAAAATCAAAAGAAAAAGAATTACAAGCTCATGGGTTATTGGAATGGTGGAAGTATAAGGTGGTGACAAAGAAAGGTGGTGGAGTGGAATAAAAGATATGCCCCCAACTCAACTTGGGCATTAAACAATATATCAATAACCAAATACAATATCAAGAGGCAAATACAATTTACAATGCATATGAGAGAAGAACCAAACAAAAAGGGTTTTATATGATGCTCAAATGCAAGGTGGCATGATGACATGAGCATGATATAATTATGATGCAACAATTATATATAGGAAGTAGCATTTATATAGACTAGGCTAGTAGCATTGCAATTGTTAGACAATTGGTATGCTACAACTCTCCCCCACTAAACAAGAATCTCGCCCCGAGATTCCTAGGAAAAAGAAAACAACACAAGGAGAGGCGGTGTTCGAACGAAGTTGACCCTCACGTTCCCAAGTTGATGAACAACGGAATGGTGCGACCACTACACCTTGAAAAACTTGCTAGACTTGTTGCGAGTCTTGCGTTTTGCTTGAGAAACAACGGTTAGAAGAGTTGAAGGATTGTCGTGAGACAAGAAGGATAGGATGGACATAGCTCCGGTTTTCTCAAGAAACATGATAAAAGAATATAACCACTTGTGAAAGAAAAAGACAAGATGATGTATCATGGATAAAGAAAGACACACCGTTAAGATTAAAGATTTACTGATACGAGAGAGGATGAATCTTTGTCTCGCCGGAAGAAAAGAGCTAGGTTGGAGAGGTTTGAACCACTATGCCAATAGCATCGTATCTTCTCTCGGATTTGAGAAATGAAGTACGGAAACAATATTGCCTTCAAACAATAGAGTCCCTTGATATCAACAGAAAGATTTAGTTAGACATTGTCGGATTAGATTCTTGTTGCGCCGATAAGACCCCAAAGGATCACGCAATTGAGGTGCGCGGATATACTTCTAGAGACGAATGTGAAGCCAGATCATGGTGGAATCCCGAGAAGCAAAGAATATGGAGGATCTGGAGTTTATTGTAGATATACTTATTGCTTTCTTTAGCCTTGAGGCTAACGCAATAGATTTGCGGCTGATGGCATCAACCATAATTGGCTTTACCACAGAAAAAGAATTGATGAAACAAAGGGAGAGATAGTTTCCTTTCATCTTGTTTGGGGATGTCGAGCATCGGTAGAAAGACGAGGACAGAAAAGAGTTTGCGTTTGTTTCCACCAGATAATTGAAGATTTTGCTCCATCTAGAATAGACAGATCACCAACAAGAGATTATTGATTACTTTCTTCGAGAGAGCACTCCGGAAAAAACAAAGACGGAAGTAAAAGTATCGAGGGATAAAGGCCACTTCTAACTTCCGTGGAATGAGTGAAATCACATTAATTCACCAATTCATTGTACAAGAGAGAATGATAAGAGTAGTGGTATGGTAGCTACTCCATCCCGCACTCAAAGCATTACTCCGCACATGAATAAGAAAACCATGCAACCCAACTACCGAAACAGACTGAAGGTATTGACAATAACTCGTGGAACTTCGTTAGAAAACAAGGATAGATGCAAACGATTCGCCGGATTCATAGATAGATAAAGATGATGATGTTGTCATCATGTCTGAAGTACCAAGCCACCAGAAAGATATGAAGGAAGATTACGGAGAAGAACTCAAGATTCAACAGCTACAGAAAAGATAGCACCAACTTGAACAGAAGGAATACAAGATCTAGAAGGTCTCCATGGCCTCCGATGGATTGAGCATAGACGATAGAGCGAGAGGGTTTCAAGAGATTACTTAACGAGATAGAGGTGAAAAGAACTCCATGTTGTTCTTGAAAAGATTGAGAGAGGTTTAGCTGTCTTGAGGAAAATCTTTAGCGGAACGACGATGATAACTTGCCAACAAGGAAAGACTCCGGTTTTGATTGAAGATGGAGATGGAATTAAAAATGCGCTTGCTGATTCCAGAATTGAAGTGATGTATTTAGCAGAAGGGTGTGGCCGAGATAGGTGACTTCAAAAAGTCAGAATTCTCACTTTGAGACTTTGCACACAGGCAGTGCTCACGAAGCTTGAGAGAAAGAGACACAGATGATCTTCCATGTCCTTCCATTGATATGGAATATGCAAGCATATTATCAACATATACCACCAAGGATTAACAAGATATTCCCAGAATACCAAGTTCAAAAGGCAAGAGAAACGAACAAATGCTCGAACACTTCCTGAGCTCAACGCTGTTAGAAAGATCAATATTAAGAGCACGGGTTCGTGTAGAAGAAGATGCACTGGAAGAATAGATTATCTGGTCCTTCGGAAGAAAAAAAGATGTCACCTGGTTCACATTGTCGATTGGATCACCGGTTACAAAGACAAAGAGATCTTGGATAAGAACCGATGATAGCTCATACCTTAAGCAAAGCTATTAGAGACAAAAAGATGCAATTCCCTCGTCTCAAAGAGAATTTTGCAGATATAGAGTTCAAAAAGATGTGCAGCATGATGGACAGATGATAGACCGCTGTAGTGCTTTGGGAAACTCCGGATTGCCAAAGATGCTTGAATATGCATAGATATGATCGCGGTGTACTCAAAATCACAGGAGATAACCGTCACCATTTGGAGGATAGTGGTGATTGCATTTTCCATATTCCACTCATGATAAGTGTCCTATAGCTATGCTGAGAACCAAATTACAATCACCAACATCGGATCGACACATGTTATGTAATTAGCCCAAGAGAACTGGAGATGAAATAAAACTCCAGGATTAAGCGCCGGTGACAAAAGAATGAGTTAGCATGGACATGCTGATAAAAGGGAGATAGATAATGTTTCACACACGACTGGAAAGGAGTGTGGAAACACAGATGTATCAAAGAAAATTTTTCCGCATTTTCGGCATTAAAATACCAATAGATGCGCAAAATCACTTATCAAGTAGAGATTAGCAACTCCACATTCTGTGAAAGCATGCTGGAAGGAAGAACACCCTTAAGAAGATGGCACCGGTTAACAAGGAGTCAGATAGATCGCGCCGGTTTTCAAAAGCCTGTCAGTATGGAATGTACCAACAGTTGATAACCAAAGGCAGATTGTGATAACAAATTGGATGCAACAGATAGACAAGGAATTACACACACACACACTTTCTATGGTACTACGGAAACCCAGAACACGTGAATCCTAGTTTGAATTTTAAGAAGAGGATTGAAAACGTTACACTTCCTTACCAGAAAAGGTTGGGTGGGTGGGTAAGAAGAAAAGTGGAAGCAGTCCAACTCTCACGTTTTGTTTTGTTTTTCCCTAGTATACATAGCTACCAAAAATATTTGCTAGACTGACAACGACCATTTGGCTGAGACCCTAAAGGGCGGGATGGCTCTGATACCAATTGTAACTACCTCGGTGAATTACGCTCTTAGTTACAAGCCTGGATGAGCGGAAATGGTTAAAATAGTACGGTGGGGCCAAATGCCACTCACAGGTAGACCTTTCGGCCGTCCTAACCATTTCCAAAACATCGGGACAAGAACGAGCGGCGTAATCGGCAGGCGAAGGGATCAACTACATACACAAATGAGTATGTATGCAAGCCACCATACAACAGTCCTCAGAGCCATTCCATCTAAAAGAAATAGAAATATTGCAACGCCATACGACAAGATCCAAATATCCTAGATAGATATAATAGTTTAGGATATCTCCTCATACATCAAACATCAGAGTATCAGGCGGAAGCGGAAAACAAGATCCGAGTACGGATAAGAAGCAAATCGGCATAAGATGCCCCATAAATAAACACATCCCGCCCACAGATCTCACGGATCCCCGTTCCCGGAATCTCTACACCGAGTGATCGTTGCCCACATCGTTCGTCTCCTCCACCACTCCATCTTGTGAGTGTACCTGTTCATCTGAATCAAACAATTTATCGTGTGAGACCCTAGGGGTACTCAGCAAGTCTTTATGCCTCTAAAGGGGACACAACTTGGGGTGACGCAATTGCAGCAAAAGATAATACCTAACAATTCTAGGGACACTCGCTAACCATCCGCCTAACCAAAGATAGACGGATGTCCGTGAATTAATAACAACAGTTATAACAGTAATATTAACAGATCCATCCTCCTCCTCGCTTACCAACGAGGAAGCGGACGAACGGCCCCCCATCCGTTGGCAGTTTTATTATCCATTCCATGAGTGTTGCACTATTTACTAGTCAGGTACTTAGTCAAATTAAAAGCAGTACTTTAGTTATACTTGTCTATGATCGAGAAACTGTGCTCCAAGTCGTCCATAACCGCGGACACGGCTTTCAGAAAGATTTACCCTGCAGGGGTGCACAAATAGCAACACACACTCGATCAACCTCGGAAAAACCAAATCAAAACCCAACGAGGCATTCACGACAAAGCGATCACAGGATTCAGAAATATTTCAGGGGGCCACCCCATTAAGCTACCCGCAACGAAGTTGGCCGGCTCCGAGACGGACTCAAGGTTTGTGTGGACGGCTGTAAACGACTGGGAACCCGAAAGTGTGACTGGGCTTGTCGATACAGCGAAAACGTGTCACGATCCTAAACAGTACATGTGCTCCTCGCACAATCGTAAATAAAGCAGTAAAGCATGGCATAAGTACAGGATAGTAATAAAGCCCCAAACTACTTTGTGGTCCCAAGAAATAAGAATGAATCAAGCTCTGGCTTAGGGGGGTTCATAAGCCTCCCGGATGTGGATAGCGCGAATATTCAAGGAACAGGAATCAAGTACTCGGGGTCCTACGGGACACAAGTGAGCATGAAAAACCAAATAGCAGATATTGCTCACCGGTGCCACTTTCATTAGTTATCCCATTACTACTCATGTTAAGTTGTTTAGGCACCTCGTTATCCATCAGACACTCACATACCCTACACATGCTGTTCTACGACCCGCATGGCTCAAACAACTCCTGTAGTAATGGCTCATGGGATGGAGGGACAAGCTTCGGTGGGGTTTAAAAGTAAAGGCTATGCAGTACTTGGGATTCAATTTAATGCAATCGCGACTCAATGATGCACGAATAAGATAGAGGCAATAGGTACTATATGTATGCAAGCATGTGGTAGTGCTTGCCTGGCAGCTCAGTTGAAGCGAGAGAAGGATCTAGGTAGTGCTCCTGGGTTTCTTGATATCTCCCCTGCTCAGCGTCTATTCGAAGAAGAACCAAACAAACAAGGGCCAACATAAATAGAGTGCACAAGCATATGAATTAAAATGCGACAAGCAAACAATCATGCTATGATGAATGATGCACAATTTGCATGGCAATAATGTAGCATGGCATGGTTGAGGTGTGGAATACAAGAATAAAGCATTTAATGGAGTTTTAGTCACCTTTTATCCTCAATTAAGTTGCTGTACACTTTATATTCATATGATGCATGCTGCAATTCAGAACATGGAATGCATAAACAGAAAGGTCTCGTCGAGCTGATCATTTTAGACATATCATTTGTCAAATTCGGAGTTATAAAACAAAAGTTATTAATTAATTAAGGCAAAGGGCATTTTATTGTAATTTTGATCAACTCGAAATTTAAAGTGTTCAAAATATATTTTGAAGGGCATATTTGAAATCCTCACATTTTTCTGATTTCAAAACATATATTACATGTTTAATTTGGAATTATATTTTAAAAGATATTTGAAAACAGATTTGAATTTGAATTTAAAACAAATTTGAAAAGTTTGAATTAAAACAGAAAACAGAAAACCTTTTTGTCACTCAGGCAAACCTAGCCACAGACAGTGACAAGTGGGCCAACTGCTGACTGGGCGACACAGTGTGCCGAACAGGTTTTTCTCACCGCGGCTGTCCTAGACCAAGAGGCTGACAGGTGGGGCCGGCAGCCTCGCGGGTCCACGGCGCGCGCAGCCAGCCGGTAGGCGACACGTGGTGGATCCGAGGGAGTGCGGGTTGAGGTTCTGGACTCTGGGGGTACCTTTTTGCAAAAAGGCTGGGAGGCTGACAGGTGGGACTGGCTGGACCGCGGGTTTAGCCGAAATAAAACGAGGGGGTTAAGCGCAAAAAGGGGCCACGCCACTGTGGATCTTCTCTGCGATCTGACGACCGATCGGTGTCCGCACGCGCAGAGCGCGGCGCACGGGGTATCGAACCCAGGTCGCGGGCGTGCGCGCTGAGGGGGCTGACCAGCGCGGCTGGTTACGGGAAGGTGACAGAGGAGCGACGGCCGGCTAGATAAGGTGCTACGCGACGCGGGAGCGAGCCAACGCAGTGGCCGACGGCGCGCGCAGAGCGTTCGACGAAACAAACGGCGGAGCTAGAGCGGTACGGTGAGGCGGATCATGTCAGGGAGAAAGAGGTGCTCACCGCGGGCTCGGCGGTGGTGTTGGATCGGGCGGGGGCGTGGCGGATCGTCGACGACGCAGACGCTCCGGCGGGCTAGGGTTTGGCGTCGGTGGCGGCGGTACGGGCGAACCTGGTGCTTCTCCTCCTCGCTGGAGGGTACAGGGCGAAGCAGAGGGACGTCCTCGATCCCCTCGGCCTCTTCCACGACGAGCTTGACGGCCGGAACGACGAGGCGACGATGTGCTGGCGGCGGGCGACGTCGGCTGCTGGTGGTGTCGATGCAGAAGAAGGGGAGGAGGGCAGGGCGCTGGGTAGATCTGGAAGCGGCAGAGGAGCCGTGTGCATGAGGGCAAGCGAGAGAGAGGGAGGAGATGGCGTGTGGGACTCAGGGTAGAAAAAGGTGGCTTCGGCCACCTTTTCCATCTCCTTCCTCACGTGCTCGGGCTGGACGGCAGGGGCAGGGGTAGGTGATGGAGGCTGCCAGGTAGGCCAGGGCGGGAGGAGAGGAAGGTGGGGCTGGCACGGCAGTTAGAGAAGAGAGAGAGGGAAGGTAGGCTCGGGTGTAGCTAGGTTAGCTAGGGGAGAGGCTCGGGTTAGGGTTTGTTAGGGTTGGGGTAGGGTAGCTGGGGTGTGGGCCAGGGAGGAAGGGTGGCCAGGTGGGCCAGCATGGTAGGGAGAGGGGACACCTCGGCATGGTGAGAGGAGAGGGTGAGAGAGAGAGGGAGATGGGTGGCTTAGGGTTTTGATGAGGAAAGAGGAAAAAGAGAGAGTGAAGTGGTGGTGGCTTTTTAGCAAGATCAAACAAGGTCAAGCAAAGATCAAACAAGATCTAGCAAAGGAGTAGAAGAGATAAAAAGGTGGTGAGGGGTGTTGGTATGCATGATCAAGTGAGAGACAAGGATGGACAAGGTGATGATCTTACAAGCTCATGCATGGCACTACTCAAGTGAGGTTGATGAGGTTTGATGGCACAAGGCAAGAAACAAAACAAGGTAGAAAGGATTGAGAGAAAGAGAGAGATGAGAAGATGATCCACTCAAAAATCAAATAAACCAAAGGAGAACACATGGTGGTGAGGTTGCATGGCCCATGCAAGTATTTAATGCCATGTGTTAATCTTGTGAAAACAAAAATAAAATCTCATGGCATTTATTTATGTGCATCCTCAAAAGATGGAGTAAGGGCCAAGCTAAGGATTTATAGAATTAGATCCACCCAACCCACATGAGCTAGAATAAAAATCAAAAGAAAAAGAATTACAAGCTCATGGGTTATTGGAATGGTGGAAGTATAAGGTGGTGACAAAGAAAGGTGGTGGAGTGGAATAAAAGATATGCCCCCAACTCAACTTGGGCATTAAACAATATATCAATAACCAAATACAATATCAAGAGGCAAATACAATTTACAATGCATATGAGAGAAGAACCAAAACAAAAAGGGTTTTATATGATGCTCAAATGCAAGGTGGCATGATGACATGAGCATGATATAATTATGATGCAACAATTATATATAGGAAGTAGCATTTATATAGACTAGGCTAGTAGCATTGCAATTTTAGACAATTGGGATGCTACATACGTAACCATCAAGAGAGATATATGCATTTTAACAGAATGTAGTGCCTGAGTACTGCCATGGTAATTGCTAGATAATGCAGTGCACGCATCACCCAAAGAAGTGCATATATGCATATATGAGCAGTGCACATAGAGTGCACAGTCGTCGCACATTCATTAGGGCTAGAAGACTACCACGCTAAATGCCTGCTAAGCCAATACATGTAGGCTGAATAGGACAGTGCTTCGTGTCAACACCCGGATTTTTAATCCCAGATGCCTGTTATGCCATACATCGCTATCCCAGGATTACCATTTTTGCGAGACCTAACAGATTGGTACCATGGTTCATCATCCATTACAAACCATAATAAAGGGCTTACAAATAAAGGATCTCATGATCCAGTCTTAATAGAATCAACATAGCGGAATAATAATAGTAGTGTGGTCGAGGCTCCATCTCCAGGGTCACACGCAATGCTGACGATGGGAGATGATCCTACTTGTCATAGACTTCCTACTTTCCATCATCCTGGTAGTCCTCCTCATATTCTGGCCATAGGAATAGCCATAAGTACTCTTTAAGTACTAGCAAACTATAGCTAACAAGTAAAGTAGTTCAAGTAGGAATCCTAAGCTCTAGGTTTATTTGAAAAAATCCAGGTTTATCTCAGACTGAGTTTAGAAGTAAATAAAACTAGTTTAATATTCTACAACACCTAAGTGGGAACTTAGTTTTCATGTTCACAATCTTGTACAAGTCATTTTGAAAACATCTGACGACGGAATAGTATGGCCACTCCAACTGTCCATGACCGCGGACATGGCTATTCGAATAGTTTGATACTCTACAGAGATTGTACACTTTCACCACAACATTCTATACATTCGTCAGGGATAACCCTGAATCATCATACTTAGTATGCGGATAATCAATCCTAACCTTTCAATTACACACCCTAGTATAGGCACCTCCCCTATGAGTTTGGTCTCCCAACCATGACCATCTGTCATCTTGGGAACTGCATAGGTGGACATTCACATTCACGAGGTAGCCTCAGCTCAACCTCTTCCGCAAGGGAACCCATACTAAGACATATAAACTTCTAGTTAAGCCTTATCCAATTAAGGTATTATGGTTGTACGGAAAAATTGGAATGGTATCGCATTCGAACCCAACCATCAGTTTTGAATAAGGGCTAAGGCTCATGCCTCAACATTTTCATCATCAAATCATCTTGTGTTCATAAGACATGTCAAAACATTTCAATAGAATGAATCTTCATTGCAATGTTTTCATAATCATTTTCACCAAGTATTCCCATCTAAAGTGATCAACGTTTATGCTTAGCACTCGCCACTAAAATTGAGGGTATTCACTAATGAGGGGTGCTAATCAAGTGTGATTATCCAAATCTAGTCTCATGCCTTAGTATGACATCTAGTTCTAATTACTTAGGCCAAGTTTTATGCTCTTTATGCCATCTATACTATTTTTCCAAAACTCACAAAGCACTAACTAAAAGTAATAAAGAACTTTGGTAAAGATAAAATAATAAAGCTTGCAAGTAAAACTGGGATTTGGTATAATCAAGGTTGCATAACCAAAGCATGCCTAATGCATCTTGAATAGGTTAACTTGCATAAGTAGCATGCAAAGCTCTAGCTTGCAAGTGTTAGCTTGATAGGATGGCTTGCCTTGATTGGTGAAGTGGTTGATGTTTTGTACTTCTTCTTCTTCTTCATAGTACTCCTCCTCCTCGTAGCCTTGGTCGGTACTAGCGTCTATAAATGAATACGAGGTACACAATCACCAAACAATACTTAACTACCTCTATTTAGCACACAAAGGTTCACACTAGATGATCTAGCATCATCACAATCATCACATGAAATAAAGACCTAGTCTTATTTATTTTAATTTAGAAAAGTAATTTCTACTCATTGAATCCTACTTAAGATCTAATATTAGCATTCTTTTAGTACTAGTCCATGATCACTGCATGTAAACCTAAATATTTTTACATATTCAGATAGACCTGGTCAAATGTGATTTTTGAGAGTTGGAATCAACTCAAAAGCATTTATGGTTGATTTTTGAAAAATGTTTGAATGTGGAAAGTCTTTGTCTTGGTATTTTTACTATAGGTGATCTATAATTTCAAATGGTTTGAATTCAACGGGCTTGGATTGATAATTTCAGTACCTTTCTAGCAAAATTGGAATCATGCAATTTGGTTTAGTACATATTCTTGAATTGAATTTCAAAGTCACCGACTGAACTAGGGTTTGAATAAAATGGAAAAAGATTGTTTGAATCTCTGGGCTATGTGCGGGAAAGAAAATGGGTCGGCCCAGCTGCACAGCACGCACAGCGGGCTGCTGACAGGGGGTCCCATGTGTCTGCGGCTCAGTTAACCCAAAGCGGTATGTTTCAATCTAGGCCATGTGATTAGACTACGATCTACGGTTGTGGTTTGTCATCTCCGTCGGATGGCTCCGACGAGACTGAACCCTAACGGCGACGGTGGAGGTACGCGGTGGCTTACCAGGGCTCCAGCTAGGGTCGGCGATGGGGGTGAACGACGTTGTCAACAACGGCAGTTCAAATGGTGGACGCGGCGGCTCCTGGGGCGGCTCCAATCGACGGCTCCTCTCCTCCTCTGCAGCGGTAGACTCCGGTGAAATTCCGGCGGGCTGGTGCTTTCCTTGCTCCGGGGAAGGGTCAGGGGTGGTTCTGAGAGAGAGGGGAGTGAGATGGTGTGAAAAATTGAGGCGGGGGTGGCCTCTATTTATACACCAGCGATGGGGACCGAGCGGGATGATCTGGGCTCATCAGTGACGATGATATAGAGGGCTAATGGCATGGCCGAGGGCATAGGATAGTACGGTGTCTCCTGGCAGTCATCGTAGGCTTAATGGAACGACAAGGGGCAGTTGAGAACGGTCTAGAGCGGTCCGTGCTCTGCGAGGGAACGACAGTGTTCGAGATGACATATAGGGGTTTTGTGTCACGCGGCGGCAAACGGTCGTGTCTAGGAGGTAGCTAGGGACATGGGGAGTGCAGTTACGCGCGATGAGGGCAAGGAACATAATCACTTCGGCTGCGGCGCTCTGGAGATACAACCATCTAGCTACTACATGGACCCATAGTCCAAGGTGGAACTACTCACGCAACATACCAGAGGTAAGGCATCAATCAATAAGCAAACGAAAACTAAATGCTCCAAGAACAACAAAATTGTGCATGAAATAATAAAAACAAAGTGTCTAGACAGACCTGAGCTTTTTATTGATGAAGAAGGGGATGCCTTGGGCATCCCCAAGCTTTGAAGCTTGTACCTCTTGGATATTTATTGGGGTGACACCATGGTGGCATCTTCAAGCTTGAGATTTTGTCCATTCTTCATCTCATTGCATCATTCTCTTTGTACACCTGAATTTTTTCCTTCATACAAAACTTCACACAATCTTCATTAGCAACATTAGTGTATTCAAAAGATATTAGATGTGAGACCCTGGCACATGGCTCAATAGGATTGATAGGAAACCCATACCAACAAGTTGCAACTTCTTTTCCGGAAGCTCATTCGAAAAGAACTCTAAGGTTAAGCGTGCTTGGCCTAGAGCAATTCTAGGATGTGTGACCGACCGGGAAGTGGGTACCGGGTGCGCATGAGTGAGGACAAAGTGCGCAAAGAAGACTAGTGTTGGTCTGTGGGGTTAGTCTAGAGATCCTATTGAGCTGCCAGAAGTGACAGTCATCGGTTCGGAGTGACCAGGGGTGTTAAAAGTGGTATCATAGCCGATCCTCGCGGTTACATGGGCGTGTGCGGGTCAGTGGCAAACATGTGGCGCATGGCGTGTGTGGCCCGGAGTGGACACGACATGGCATATGTGCCGGCACTGGACGCATAGACGTGTGCTAAGAGGGGACGTTCCTGGCTTGTGGTTGATCGACGAGGACGTCGATCTTCTAAGGGTGGGTGTATGTGAGACCCTAGCGCATGGCTCAATAGGATTGATAGGAAACCCATACCAACAAGTTGTAACTTCTTTTCCGGAAGCTCATTCGAAAAGAACTCTACGGTTAAGCGTGCTTGGCCTATAGCAATTCTAGGATGGGTGACCGACCGGGAAGTGGGTACCGGGTGCGCATGAGTGAGGACAAAGTGCGCAGAAAAGACTAGTGTTGGTCTATGGGGTTAGTCTACAGATCCTATTGAGGTGCCAGAAGTGACAGCCGTCGGTTCGGAGTGACTGGGGGTGTTCCATTAGACCTCTGGGAAAGCTTTGGAACAGCAAGGATTTTCACTAAAAACACAAGCTACTGTAGCAACTCCTTCAAAAAGCTCAATTCCCCAAAAGAGAACTCAAAAAGGAATCAATAAAAAGCAAATGCAAATAATGGCAGAAATCTGTCAAAACAGACCAGCATGTAGAAACCGCTTTTTCCGAACATCTTCTGTTTCTCAAATAAAAATGTGTTGAACTAACTAAAGTTAGCAAACATACTAGGGGATTTATTCATAAATTGTGAGCTCAATCCGAGTTATAGAGACTCCTCACGAATTTTTATGGTGGAGGACAGAAATCTGTTTTGGGACAACAACTCCCCAAATCTTCCTTCCCTATTATTAGAGGTCATTCTTGGCACAAAAAGCAAACAAAAAGGATTAGGAGAGGTCATTACTGAAGTAATAACTTCCAAGACTCAAGGAAACTCTTGGGTTATCTCCCAACAAGTACATTTCTTTAACGCCTTTAAGTTAGGCACAAGAAGCAAGAAGAATCAAGTATTTTCAAATGAAGAAGCATTCACATCAAAAATTGCTTTCAAAGGAGGAGCAAAAAACAACTTCTCTCTCCTCATAGGTAAGTGTTCAATACCTTTCTTGAATGGAAAAGATATTTAATGGTGCCTTTTTTCATATCAATGATGGCACCAACAGTTCTAAGAAAAGGTCTTTCCAAAGTAATTTGACAAGAAGCATTGTATTCAACATCCAAAACATAGAAATCCACAGGGACATAATCATTGTTAACCATAATGAGAACATCATTAACACTCCCCATTAGTTTCTTCTTAGCATTATCATTAAGTGGGACATCCAAATAACAATCTTCCAAAGGTGGCAGATCAAGCATTTCATAAATCTTCCTAGGCATAATAGAGACACTAGAACCAAGATCACATGAAGCTTTGAGATCAAAGTCATTAACTTATATATTAATAATGGGTTCTCAACTATCTTCTACTTTCCTAGAAATAGAAGCTTTGTGTTTTAACTTCTCTTCCTTAATCTTAACAAGAGCATTTGTAATGTGTTTGGTGAAAGCAACATGCATATCACTAGCATCAAGGCTGCTAGCAAGCTTTTGTAGGAACATAATCACTTCAGAAATGTTGCAACCATCAATATCAAAATCAAACTTACCATCACTAGTACGTGTGTAATTGATGCATATTGATGAGCATCTTAGTTTTTGTTTGCTTATTGTTTGCTCTTGAAAGTTGCTTCACATTTGTACGTCCATTCAAACTTATTATCTTTCTTCAACAACTGGGTCATGGGTCTTGCGATGCTCAAGAATCCTTCTACGAACTTGCGGTAATATCCCGCTAATACGAGAAATGCGTGAACTTGGGTTGAGTGGTTAGGGCTTGCCATTCTTCAACATCTTTAATCTTGGCGGGATCGACAACAATTACTCCTGCCGACACGATATGTCCTAGGAATCCTACTTCCTTTAACCAAAACTCACATTTGCTAAACTTGGCATACAGCTGATGCTCTCTAAGGGTTTCAAGGATGGTCCTCAGGTGTTGCTCATGTTCTTCTTCTGATTTGGAATAGATCAGAATATCATCGATAGAAACAACGACAAACTTATCCAGGAAGTTCATAAAAATCTTATTCATGAGATTCATGAAATAAGAGGGGCATTGGTTAATCCAAAAGACATGATAGTGTACTCATACAATCCATATCGGGTGGTGAGGGCAGTCTTTGGAATATCCGTTGCGCGAATCTTGAGTTGATGATAACCAGTTCTAAGATCAATCTTAGAAAATACTTTGGCACCGGTCAACTGGTCAAATATGTCTTCTATCTTTGGAAGTGGGTACTTGTTCTTAATGGTGACATCATTCAGGTTCCGATAATTCGTGCACAAACGGTTACCTCCATCTTTCTTATCCACAAACAAAACAGGTGATCTCCATGGTGACGCACTTGGTTGAATCAGACCTATCTCTAGCATAGCATCAAGTTGCTTCTTTAGCTCCACTAATTCAGATGGGTTCATACTATAAGGTCTCTGAGCTATGGGTCCAATTCCAGGATTTAGTTCAATGATAAACTCGATATCCCGATCTGGGGGCATACTAGGCAATTCATTTGGGAATACGTCGGGGTATTCACAGACTACTCTGACTTGCTCAATGGTTGGTTGGGCTAGACTCTTGTTGCACTTGAATTGATGGTGCAAAGTCTCAGATACATGCTCTACTGATACTCCAGTGGTACTAGTCTTGGTTATGGCTTTCTTGGCATAGTCGATTAATCCTTTATGTTTTGACATCCAATCCATTCCTAGCACTACTTCCAAACCTTTGGTTCCAAGTAGTATTAGATTAGCATAAAAATCTATTCCATGGATTCTGATAGGTATAGCCTTGCAAATTTATCTAGCTTTGGTGGTTGAACCAGGTATTGAACTATCATAACATGCTTCAGTTTTGTTGGTTGAATCTTACTAGTGCATGCAAAATCTTCTGTAACAAACGAGTGTGATGCTCCAGAAGCAAACAACACTCTTGCAAGTACTGAGTTAACAAAAAACATACCCAGCACGACATCTGGCACTTCCTGAGCTTCCTCAACATTCATGTGAAACAGACGACCATTGCGTTTGAGTGAGTTCCCTGATGCAAATCTCCTTCCAGGATGAACACGGCGCTGTTGCTAAGCTGGTGCATTCACATTGGTTGCTGCAAGCTTCTTGGGGCACTCGTTGGAGTAGTGACACTTGACTCCACATTCAAAACAAGTAATCAGAGACTTGTCTTTTCCTGCAACAGGCACGACATTGCTTCCAGTCCTTGGGGAAGTATTGGTGTTGTTGGGGTTGTTGTTGTTGGACTTGGGTGGTGCACGGTTGGAATTGTTGGAGTTGTCGGGGTTGTTGTTGTGGTTTCCTTCGGGCCTTGGGTTTCCTCCTCCACGGTTGGGATAGCTCGGACGAGACATAGGGGGTCTATTGTTTCTCGGGGCATATCCTGCAGACGGGTTGGGGCGATACTTCGGGGTATGGTGGGATCCTGGTTGATGCATCATTCGACGCTTGTGATTCTCATTGGCTTGGTTGATCCTGCCTTTCATCTGGATTGCAGAATCCACTAAGGCTTCAAGGTCAGCGAAGGGAATGTTGACCAGCACTGTTTGCATCTCATCATGCAGACCATTCAGGAATCTCTCCTTCTTATTGGCTTTAGTACCAATCTCATTAGGGGCATACCTAGACAGAGACAGAAATCTGTCATGGTACTCTACCACAGTCATCCTTCCCTGCTTCAGCTCCTTGAATTCATCACTCATCCGCAGAATCAAACCCGGTGGCACATGGGTTCGGCTGAACTTGAGTTTGAATTCATCCTAAGTCATCATCTATCCTCCATTCATGGTGCGAATGCTATTCCACCAAGCTCTTGCATCACCTGCCCTATAATGGGTGGAAAACAGTACTTTATCATTGGCCTCCACTCCTGCAACTTCTAAGTTGTTCTCCATGGTCTGTAGCCAGTCACCAGCATCCAATGGCTCTTCAGAATTACTAAATATGGGAGGGTTGGTGTTTTGAAAGTTCTTGAGCTTGGATCCATGGTTGTCCTGGTTTCCATTTATGGGCCATCTGAGCTATCTGTTGAAGGGTGGCCAAATTAGCTTGACGTTCACCTCTTCCAGCTTCACGGTCAGCAACCAACATTTTCAAGATTTGCAGCATTGCGTCTTGAGATGAGCTGCTCCCTCCGCGAGGCATCTGAAGATTGAGATATATCATGAGACAAGAGGGAAATTTCTAAGGTTCATGGATTTTTTTAAAAGCTTTTAAACTTTGAGTTTGACTCTTGTTTTTCCAACTAGCAACTTTCTTTTTATTCATTCATTCATAGCACCCAATACAAACATACACCACACTAGGGTAACATATGGTTTTAAGAACCATTATGTGAAGCTACAATATAGTGGGACCGGATACAACTCACACCTATGATAGTGCTCAAGTGCTACTACTCATCAGAACCGGTGGCTTCTTCATCATCAATGAAGGAGGAATCATCATCATCATCAGTATGGAAATCCATGTCGAGGTTCTCCAGGTAGTCATCATCATCACTGAGGTAGGAGTAGGGATCTCCATGGATATCTTCCCCTTTGTTCTCCCTTTCCTTAAGCTGCATGTCCCTCTCATGGATGGTCTCCTCCAAAGACGACACCTTGTGACGAAGGAGGACAATGATGCGATCCTTCTTGTCACGCAGACGGCAAAGTGACATGTGCTCCTTCACAAGGATGGCGAGGGTCTGGTCCTTCTTGACTGCAATGGCATGGTTGTGGTTGCCATAGACTTGGGCGTTGTCCAACTCCTTCTACCTATCATACAACATGAAGTCAAGATGATCCACCTGATGCTTCAGCTCCAGATGGCCTGGTACCTCCAATGGATGTCCCATAACATCACTCCTTGAGTAGTAAGAAAAGAGAGTGCCTTTGATCTGGTTGATGCTTTACCCACACATACGGGCATGAGCTTCCTGCATAGCCCTGGCGAGTCCATCTAGCCAGCTGTTCTCCCTCAAGATAAATTGGATCCCCTCTAATAAGGTGGGTGCCTCCATCTTGCCTCTGAGATTTGCAACTATCAGCCATTGTAATTCTCCTCCTTGCTGATCATTGAGATGTGCCCCGAAGAACTCGGGGTGCAGGTGCTCAAGAAGTTCTGAGAGTTGGCTTAAGTCGCGCTCGAAGATGAGCTCTCCTCAGTTGCCCAACTGGTAGAACTTGCTACACTTGACTTCCATCTATAAGAATGTAAGATGAGTAAGTTAGTGAGGTGATCAAGTGTGTCAAATTTTATGTAAAATTGCAAGAATTTTTGAGGAACATGAATTTTCTTGAAAGAATCTCAGTGATAAGAATGAGAATAGGTTTTCATAAATACTCACATCTTTTGTTTTGAAACTAAGTTTTTGAGTCAAGCGTCCATTCTAACCAGGGTCTCCTATGGTCAGGATGGCTCTGATACCAACTTGTCAACACCCAGATTTTTAATCCCAGATGCTTGTTATGCCACACATCGCAATCCTAGGATTACCATTTTTGCGAGACATAACAGATTGGTACCATAGTTCATCATCCATTACAAACCATAATAAAGGTCTTACAAATAAAGGATATCATGATCCAGTCTTAATACAATCAACGAAGTGAAATAATAATAATAGCGTGGTCGGGGCTCCATCTTCAGGGTCACAGGCAATGCTGACGATGGGAGATGATCCTAGTTGTCATAGACTTCCTTCTGTCCATCATCATGGTAGTCCTCCTCATAGTATGGCAATAGGAATAGCTAGGGACAAAGCCATGAGTACTCTTTAAGTACTCGCAAACTATCGCTAACAAGTAAAGTAGTTCGAGTAGGAATCCTAAGCTCTAGGTTTATTTGCAAAAATCCAGGTTTATCTCAAACTGAGTTTAGAACTAAAAAAACTAGTTTAATGTTCTACAACATCTAAGTGGGAACTTAGTTTTCATGTTCACAACCCTGTGGTGGTCAAGTCAAAGTCAGAGTTAATTTCACAAGTCATTTGGCAAACATCTGACGACGGAACAGTATGACCACTCCAACTGTCCATGACCGCGGACCCGGCTATTTGAATAGTTTAACACTTTGCAGAGATTGTACACTTTCACCACAATATTCGATACATCCTTTAGGGATAACACTAAATCATCATACTTAGTATGCGGATAATCAATCCTAACCTTTCAATTACACTCCCTAGTATATGCACCTCCCCTATGAGTTTGGCCTCCCAACCATGACCATATGTCATCTTGGGAAGTGCATAGGTGGACATTCACATTCACAAGGCAGCCTCAGCTCAACCTCTTCCGCAAGGTAACCCATACTAAGACATATAAACTTCCAGTTAAGCCTTACACAATTCAGGTATTGTGGTTGTACGGAAAAATTGGAATGGTATCGCATCCGAACCCAACCATCAGTTTTGAAAAATGGCTAAGGCTCATGCCTCAACATTTTCATCATCAAATCATCTTGTGTTCATAACACATGTCAAAACATTTCAATAGAATGAATCTTCATTCCAAGGTTTTCATAATCATTTTCACCAAGTATTCCCATCTAAAGTGATCAACTTTTATGCTTAGCACTAGCCACTAAAATTGAGGGTATTCACTAATGAAGAGTGCTAATCAAGTGTGACTATCCAAATCTAGTCTCATGCCTTAGTATGACATCTAGTTCTAATTACTTATGCCTAGTTTTATGCTCTTTATGCCATCTATACTAATTTTCCAAAACTCACAAAGCACTAACTAAAAGTAATAAAGAACTTTGGTAAAGATAAAATAATAAAGCTTGCAAGTAAAATTGGGATTTGGTATAATCAAGGTTGCATAACCAAAGCATGCCTAATGCATCTTGCATAGGTTAACTTGCATAAGTAGCATGCAAAGTTCTAGCTTGCAAGTGTTAGCTTGCATAGGATGGCTTGCCTTGATTGGTCAGTGGTTGAACTTTTCTTCTTCTTCGTAGTACTCCTCCTCCTCGTAGCCTTGATCGTTACTGGCGTCTATAAATGAATACGAGGTACACAATCACCAAACAATACTTAACTACCTCTATTTAGCACACAAAGGTTCACACTAGATGATCTAGCATCATCACAATCATCACATGAAATAAATACCTAGTCTTATTTATTTTATTTAGAAAAGTAATTTCTACTCATTGAAAACTACTTAAGATTTAATATTCTCCAATTAAAATATGGGATCATGTTGACACATGTCATCACCACATATTTGAATACTTGGGAATGTGATTTAAAGTGGTGGTCATATTTTATAAAGTTTAAAATTACTATTTTATATAATTAAAGTGACTAGAAATGCCTATATAGAATTCTTTTAGTACTAGTCCAAGATCACTGCATGTAAACCTAAATATTTTTACATATTCAGATAGATCTGGTCAAATGTGATTTTTGAGAGTTGGAATCAACTCAAAAGCATTTACGGTTGATTTTTGAAAAATGTTTGAATGTGGAAAAGTCTCTGTCTTGTTATTTTTACTCTAGGTGATCTATAATATCAAATGGTTTGAATTCAACGGGCTTGGATTGATAATTTCAGTACCTTTCTAGAAAAATAAGAATCATGCAATTTGTTTCAGTACATCTATTTGAATTGAATTTCAAAGTCACTGACTGAACTAGGGTTTGAATAAAATGGAAAAAGATTGTTGAATCTCTGGGCTACGCGCGGGAAAGAAAATGGGCCGGCCCAGCTACAAAATGCGTGCGAAGCGGGCTGCTGACAGGGGGTCCCATGTGTTAGCGGCTCAGTTAACCCGAAGCGGTATGTTTTAATCTAGGCCGTGCGATGAGACTACGATCTACGACTATGGTTCGTCATCTCCGTCGAATGGCGCGGCAAGGGGTGGTCGAGAACGGTCGGGCGCGGTCCGTGCTCTGCGAGGGAACGGCTGTGTTCGAGACGGCATACAGGGGTTTCGTGTCGCGCGGCGTGATGGTGCTAGTTAGCACTTCGTTGGGAACCCCAAGAGGAAGGTGTGAAGCAGCACAATAGCAGTTTTCCCTCAGTAAGAAACCAAGGTTACAAACCAGTAGGAGGAAGGAAACGTCACACAGGTGTTGCAAGCAACGCGGAGATCTGCACTAAAGAAACTCAAGACTTTGCCCCAACTAGACAGTGAGGTTGTCAAGCTTACCGGTTTGCTGTAACAAAGGATAAAACGTACGGTGTGGAAGGTAATGGTGGTTTGTAGCAAGTAAACAAGTAACAGTGGAAGATGTATCAATGGTAAAGATTGGACCGGGGTCCATAGTTCACTAGAGGTTCTCTCCTTAGATAAACAACATGGCATGAAGGGTAAACAAATTACAGCAGGGCAATTGACATGAACTGAGCAAGGCATAACAATGCAATACTAGTCAGAAAGATCCTATGATATTTGATTGGGCCATACAACAAGATATAGAGACCGCCATCCAACTGCATCTATGACTAGAAGTCCACCTTCAAGTTATCGTCTGAATCCCCTCCAGTATTAACTTGCAAGCAACAGAATTCTGCTTTAAGCAAAGTGTGTAAGGTAAACAGTCCACGTGTTCCATGAACAAGAGACCGGTGTTTTCTCCCTAGTGTATATATCACATCTACAACCTAAGAGATTTCGGTCACTTCCCTTGGAAACTAGAGGCATGAACCCACTATCGAGCATAAAAAACCCCTCTTGGAGTCACTAGCAACTACTTGGCCAAGATGGTTACTAACTTACCCTCAAAAAAAGATGGCTACTAACATCGGAGAGCATGCAAGCTCACAAACAACACAGACATGATAGAATCATAAAGACAAAACCATTAATCAAACCAACATAATAATCTCAACATCCATCGGATCCCCGCAAACACAACATGCATCATTACAAATAGATTAGATCTTGATCATGAACGGAGCTCACAAGATCTATAGATGAAAGCACAAAGGAGGAGATACAACCATCTAGATACTACATGGACCCATAGTCCAAGGTGGAACTACTCACGCATCATAACACAACTGTGCATGAAATAATAAAAACGAAGTGTCTAGACAGACCTGAGCTTTTTATTGATGAAGAAGGGGATGCCTTGGGCATCCCCAAGCTTTGAAGCTTGTACCTCTTGGATATTTCTTGGGGTGACACCATGCTGGCATCTTCAAGCTTGAGATTTTGTCCATTCTTCATCTCATTGCATCATTCTCTTTCTACAACTCAAATTTTTCCTTCATACAAAACTTCACACAATCTTCATTAGCAACATTAGTGTATTCAAAAGATATGAGATGTGAGACCCTGGCGCATGGCTCAATATGATTGATAGAAAACCCATACCAACAAGCTGCAACTTCTTTTCCGGAAGCTTATTCGAAAAGAACTCTAAGGTTAAGCGTGTTTGGCCTAGAGCAATTTTAGGATGGGTGACCGACCGGGAAGTGGGTACCGGGTGCGCATGAGTGAGGACAAAGTGCGCAGAAAAGACTAGTGTTGGTCTGTGGTGCTAGTCTAGAGATCCTATTGAGCAGCCAGAAGTGACAGCCGTCGGTTCGGAGTGACCGGGGGTGTTAAAAGTGGTATCAGAGCCGATCCTCGCGGTTACATGGGCGTGTGCGGGTTAGTGGCAGACATGTGGCGCATGGCGCGTGTGGCCTGGAGTTGACACGACATGGCATATGTGTCGGCACTGGACGCACAGACGTGTGCTAAGAGGGGACGTTCCTGGCTTGTGGTTGATCGACAAGGACGTCGATCTTCTAAGGGTGGGTGTATATGAAACCCTGGCGCATGGCTCAATAGGATTGATAGGAAACCCATACCAACAAGTTGCAACTTCTTTTCTGGAAGCTCATTCGAAAAGAACTCTAAGGTTAAGCGTGCTTGGCCTAGAGAAATTCTAGGATGGGTGATCGACCGGGAAGTGGGTACCGGGTGCATATGAGTGAGGACAAAGTACGCAGAAAAGACTAGTGTTGGTCTGTGGGGTTAGTCTAGAGATCCTATTGAGCTGTCAGAAGTGACAACCGTCGGTTTAGAGTGACCGGGGGTGTTACATTAGACCTCTAGCAAAGCTTTGGAACATCAAGGCTTTTCACTAAAAACACAAGCTACTGTAGCAACTCCTTCAAAAAGCTCAATTCCCCAAAAGATAAGTCAAAAAGGAATCAATAAGAAGCAAATGCAAATAATGGCAGAAATCTGTCAAAAAAGACCAGCAGGTAGAAACCGATTTTTTTGAACATCTTCTGTTGCTCAAATAAAAAAGTGTTGAACTAACTAAAGTTATCAAACATACTAGGGGATTTATTCATAAATTCTGAACTCAATCCAAGTTACAAAGACTCCTCACGAATTTTTATGGTGGAAGACAGAAATCTGTTTTGGGACAGCAACTCCCCAAATCTTACTTCCCTATTATTAGAGGTCATTCTTGGCACAAAAAGCAAACAAAAAGGATTAGGAGTGGTCATTACTGAAGTAATAACTTCCAAGACTCAAGGAAACTCTTGGGTTATCTCCCAACAAGTATGTTGCTTTAACGCCTTTAAGTTAGGCACAAGAAGCAAGAAGAATCAAGTATTTTCAAATGAAGAAGCATTCACATCAAACCTTGCTTTCAAAGGAGGAGCAAAAACAACTTATCTCTCCTCATAGGGAAGTGTTCAATACCTTTCTTGAATGGAAAATTATATTTAATGGTTCCTTCTTTCATATCAATGATGGCACCAACAGTTCTAAGAAAAGGTCTTCCCAAAGTAATAGGACAAGAAGCATTGTATTTAATATCCAAAACATAGAAATCCATAGGGACATAATCATTGTTAACCATAATGAGAACATCATTAACACTCCCCAATAGTTTCATCTCAGCATTATCATTATGTGGGACATCCAAATAACAATCTTCCAAAGGTGGCAGATCAAGCATTTCATAAATCTTCCTAGGCATAATAGAGACACTAGAACCAAGATCACATGTATCTTTGAGATAAAAGTCATTCACTTGTATATTAATAATGGGTTCTCAACTATCTTCTACTTTCATAGGAATAGAATCTTTGTGTTTTAACTTCTCTTCCTTAATCTTAACAAGAGCATCTGTAATGTGTTTGGTGAAAGAAACATGCATATCACTAGCATTAGGGCTTATAGCAAGCTTTTGTAGGAACATAATCACTTCAGAAATGTTGCAACCATCAATATCGAAATCAAACTTAGCATCACTAGCAGTAGGCTCTATAGGCATAGGCATAGTAGGAGGAGGAACAGGGACTACTTGTGGTTTAGTGGTGATAGTGCACACACTATTGTTTCTATCAATTTCAGCTTCTCTTTCCCACCTAGCATGAAATTGAGCTAACAGCCTAACATTTTTCTCAATAGTAACTTGTATGGCATGAGTGGAAGCAAAGGTACTTTCCACGGTTTCAGGTTTAGCAGCCATTTTATTAGTCGAGGAAGACTGAGCTTCAGACAAAGAGGATATATTTTTCTCAACATTTAGAAGCTTTTCCTCTATATCCTTATTGAAAATGGTTTGTTTACTAATAAAGTCTTTGAGCATGGTTTCAAGTTCATAGGGGGCACTTCTAGCACTGTTGTAAGAGCTTCCATAGGAATTGCCATTATTAGGAGGATAAGGCCTATAATTATTGTTACCACCAAAATTATTCCTATAGGCATTATTGTTGAAATTGTTGTTTCTAATGAAGTTCACATCCACTTTCTCTTCTTGAGCAACCAAGGAGGCTAAGGGAACACTATTAGGATCTAGAGGATCTTTCCCATTAACAAGCATATCCATAATAACATCAATCTTATCACTCAAAGAGGAAGTTTCCTCAACAAAATTTACCTTCTTACCATGTGGAGCTCTCTCAACGTGACATTCAGAGTAGTTAATCATCATATTATCAAGGAGTCTAGTTGCAGCACCCAAAGTGATGCTCATAAAGGTACCTCTAGCAGCTGAATCCAATAGGTTTCTTGAGGAGAAGTTCAAACCTGCATAAAAAGTCTGGATAATCGTCCAAGCAGTGAGTCCATGAGTGGGACAATTCTTAACCAAAGATTTCATTCTTTCCCAAGCTTGAGCAACATTTTCATTATCAAGTTGTTTAAATTTCATAAATGTCACTTCTCATAGATATAATCTTAGCAGGAGGATAGTATTTTCCCATAAAAGCATCTTTGCACTTAGTCCAAGAATCAATACTATTTTTAGGCAAAGATAGCAACCATTCTTTAGCTTTTCCTCTCAAGGAAAAAGGGAAAAGCATGAGCTTAATAATATCTCCATCTACATCCTTATACTTTTGCATCTCACAAAGTTCAACAAAGCTATTGAGATGGGCAGCAGGATCATCAGAACTAGCACCAGAAAATTACTCTCTCATTACAAGATTCAATAAAGCATGCTTGATTTCATAAAAGGTAGCATCGGGAGCAGGTGGAGCAATAGGTGTGCTAAGGAAATCATTGTTTTTGGTGCTAGTGAAGTCACACAACTTGGTGTTCTCAGCAGAGTTCATTTTTGCAAAGGTGGCCAAGCCAAAAACAACAACAGCTAGAGCAGGAACTAATTTTTTTGTGTTTTTTGAAAAGAGGCAAACAAAACCAAGCAAAATAAACAAAGCAAACTAAAAACAAAGTAAATAGAAAGGAATTGAAGGACTCCCCTAGTGAAGACTTCCTTAGCCTCCCCAGCAACAGCGCCAGAAAACAGCTTGATGGTGCTGGTTAGCATTTCGTTGGGAACCCCAAGAGGAAGGTGTGAAGAAGCGTAGCAGCAGTTTTCCCTCAGTAAGAAACTAAGGTTATCGAACCAGTAGGAGGAAGGAAACGCCACATAGGTGTTGCATGCAACGCGGAGACCTGCACAACACAAACTCAAGACTTTGACCCAAATAGAAAGTGAGGTTGTCAAGCTCACCGGTTTGCTGTAACAAAGGATTAAATGTACGGTGTGGAAGGTAATTCTGGTTTGCAGCAAGTAAACAAGTAACAGTGGAAGATATATCAATGGTAAATATTGGACCGGGGTCCATAGTTCACTAGAAGTGCTCTCCTTAGATAAACAACATGGCATGAAGGGTAAACAAATTACAGCAGGGCAATTGACATGAACTGAGCAAGGCATAACAATGCAATACTAGTAAAAAAGATCCTATGAGATTCGATTGGGCCATACAACAATATACATAGACCGCCATCCAACTGCATCTATGACTAGAAGTCCACCTTCAGGTTATCATCCGAACACCCTCCAGTATTAAGTTGCAAGCAACAGACAACTGCTTTAAGCAAAGTGTGTAAGGTAAACAGTCCACATGTTCCATGAACAAGAGACCGTTGTTTTCTCCCTAGTGGCAACAACACATCTACGACCGAAGATATTTCTGTCACTTCCATTGGAAACTAGAGGCATGAACCCACTATCGAGCATAAATACCCCCTCTTGGAGTCACTAGCAACTACTTGGCCAAGATGGCTACTAACAACAGAGAGCATGCAAGATCACAAACAACACAGACATGATAGAATCATAAAGACAAAACTATTAATCAAACCAACATAATAATCTCAATATCCATCGGATCCCTGCAAACACAACATGCATGATTACAAATAGATTAGATCTTGATCATGAACGGAGCTCACAAGATTTATACATGAAAGCACAAATGAGGATTTACAACCATATAGCTACTACATGGACCCATAGTCCAAGGTGGAACTACTCATGCATCATACCGGAGGGAAGGCCTCCGGGATGATCTCCCCTTCGGCAGGGTGCCGGGAAGAACTTCAGATCCCCCCCGATCTAGGGATGACGGTGGCGGCGGCTACAGAAGGTTTTGTGGAATATTGATCGGGTACTTAGGGTTTAGGCATCAGGGGCTTCTTATAGGCGAAGGGGGAGGCCGGGGAGGCGACCAGGGGGCCCACATCCTGCCTAGGCACGGGCCCACCCCTGGCCGCGCCTAGGGGGGTGTGGCCGCCCTGGCCCGCTTCTCCGTCTCCCCTATGGACTTCTTGTTCCCCATGGAAAGTTATTGACTTTGGCTTTTGTCCCGTCCAATTCCGAGAATATTGCCTTTCTAGAACCAAAAACTGAAGAAAACAGGCAACTGGCACTGTGCCAACTTGTTAATAGGTTAATTCCAGAAAAGATATAAAACACCTCAAAGTAAGACAAAGCAAAGCAAATTAGATACTAAACAAGCATGGAACATCAAAAAATATAGATATGTTTTCGACGTATCATGGCGGCAAACGGTCATGTCTGGGAGGTACCTAGGGTCATGGCGAGTGCAGTTACACGTGGTGAGGGTGAGGCACGGCGTGTGTGCGCATGTCGGCTGCGGCGCTCTGGCGTTCTCTCAGCATGGCGCGGATAAAATGGGCGTGGTGTTTCTCGGTGGTCCATGGCTTGGCTGCACTCGAGGGGTGGATAGGGAGTGGCAGTGAATGGTGGTCTCTCTCCTAGACATCGTGGACGCGCGCGGCGCTTTCTCCTGCGAGTTTCCATGGTCGACCGTCAATGGTGACTCGGGTGGCATAGCACTGGTTCAAATGGTAGAGGGGTAGCTTCTTCAATGCATTGCTGGGCACCGGGGGAGACAAGGGCTAGTAGTTGCGACAGGTAGTGGACAAGGCATTGATTAAGAACAGTAGAAGTTAGGCAAGTTTGATCTGTGTTCACCAGGTGTTTGATGAAATGGCCGCATGAATTCAAAGTGTGAATTTTTGGATGAATTTTGGTGAGTGCTCTGGTCATAATCTTGGTAGTCTGAGGTTGCTTGGGTTTGCCAAGGTGAATTGATTTGTTTTTTTTTGAGAAATGGCCATCTTAGTACCTACACTTGATTCAATTTTGAATTGTCCTTTAAACAGATTTGGAATTTGTTTATGTTGGTTTGTAAGGTGGGCTTGGGTTCATTGTTAGTTGGTCTAGCAAGGGGTGAAAAGAATTGGATTGGTTTCTGTTAGAAATCTTTGACTAGGAACACCCAAAGTAGTCTAGTGAACAAGTTTGGCCAAAATGACTATTTGCTCATATTTCTTATTTTTGATTTTCTCTTCATTTGTTTCTGCTTGGAAAATATCTAGATGATATTGTTTTCATCTTTAAACCAATCCTTAACATTCATAGTAATTAAACATGGCAATTGCAATCATTCATGCATTAATCACACATACACATGCATTCATATCAGTTTTAATAATAATTTTTTTTGTTAATCCTAAACTTGGGTGATTAGAAATTGATAATCTTGTTTAATATTTTTGGGGTGTTACACTTCGAAACTAAACTAGTGTACCTGCAGCGTTATCCATAGCAGTGCATATATAAATATAAAGGCAGTGCACCTAATTGCTTTCTAAGCCAGTACACGCAGGCTAAATAGCGTAACTCTTCAAAAATAAACTAGTGTATCTGCAAAATCACCCAGAGTAGTGCATATATGTATATAAAGGCAGTCCGCTTAGAGTGCACGGTCATTGCACATTCGTTAGTTCTAGTAGACTACCATGCTAAATTGCTAGCTAAGGTAGTATATATAAAAATATAAAGGCAGTGTACATAATTGCTTTCTAAGCCAGTGCACGTAGGCTAAATAGTGTAATGATTCGAAACTAAACCAATGTATCTACAACATCGCCCAGAGAAGTGCATATACAGTGCACTTAGAGTGCACGGTCATCGTACATTCGTTTGTTCTAGTAGGCTACCACGCTAAATTTCTAGCTAAGGCAATACACGCCGGCTATACTAGGTAGTGCTTCGAAAGTAAACCAGTGTACCTGAAGCATTACCCAGAGCAGTGCATATGTGTACATAAAGGCAGTGCACTTAGAGTGCATGGTCGTCGCACATTCGTTTGTTCTAGTAGACTTCCATGTTAAATTGCTCGCTAAGGCAATGCATGCTGGCTAAACTGAGCAGTGCTTTGAAACTAAACCAGTGTCCTTGCAATATCAACTAGATATGTGCATATGCATATATAAAGGTAGTGCACTTAGAGTGCACGGTCGTTGATACGTCGTAAACGTATTTATAATTTTTGATGTTTCATGTTTGTTTTGTATCAACTTTCTTATGTTTTTCTACACTTTGAGGTATTTTTATACATTTTCTGGAACTAACCTATTGACAAGATGCCGCAGTGCCAGTTGCCTATTTTCTGTTGTTTTTGGTTTTAGAAAAGCTAGTAAGGACATATTCTCGGAATTGGACTGTACAAAACCCAAGGTTAATATTTTACCAGAAGGAACAAGGAGTGGGGCCAAGAGGTGGCCACACCTGGTGGCGGTGCAGCCAGGGGGTGCCAGCCCTACGTGTGGGCCCCTCGGGCGCCCACCGACCTTGCCCCTTTGCCTATAAAAGCATCACGATACAGAAACCCTAAGCACCCGATCAAATCTCCACGAAACAGTCTGTAGCCGCCGCCATCATCGTCCCTAGATCAGGGGGATCTGAAGCTCTTCCCGATAACCTTCCGGAGGGGAGAGATCATCCCGAAGGCCTTCTTCATCACCATGCCAGCCTCCGGATTCATGCGTGAGTAGTTCACCCTTGGACTATGGGTCCATACAGTAGCTAGATGGTTGTTTCTCCTTCTTTGTGCTATCATGTTTAGATCTTGTGAGCTCCGTTCATGATCAAGATCATCTATTTATAATCATACATGTTGTTTTTGCGAGAATCCGGTGGATATTGAGATACTATGCTAGATTGATTATTGATTCTATCATGTCTATGTTATTTGTGATCTTGCATGCTCTCTATTGTTAGTAGCTATCTTGGCCAAGTAGATACTTGCAACTCCAAGAGGGAGTATTTATGCTCAATAGTAGGTTCATGCCTCTAGTAATCTGGGGAAGTGATAGAAATCTCTAAGATTGTAGATGTTATGTTGCTACTAGGGAGAAAACAACAATCCTTTGTCAATGGTGCAATTGTATTGTTTACTTTACACACATTGCTTAATGCAATTATCTCTTGCTTGCAACTTAATACTGGAAGAGATTCAGATGATAACCTGAAGGTGGATTATTAGTCATAGATGCAGTTGGATTATGGTCTATGTATTATGTTGTAATGCCCAATCAAATCTCGTAGGAGTCAAGATGTCTAGTATATGCATTGTTATGCTTTCTCAATCTGTCAATTGCCCCGTTGTAATTTGTTCACCCAACATGCTATCTACCTTAAGGAGAAGATCTCTAGTGAATTGTGGACCCCGGTCCATTCCTTTATCATTGATACATTATCTACTGTTACTGTTTACTTTCTACAAGAAAATCACTATCTTCCACACTATATGTTTAATCCTTTGTTTTCAGCAAACCGATGAGATTGACAACCTCACTGGAAGTTGGGGTAAAGTACTGAGTTTGTGTTGTGCAGGTTCCAAGTTGTTAGCAACACTTAGGAGTTGTTTCCTTACTCCTACTGGTTCGATAACCTTGGTTTTATAATTGAGGGAAAACTTGTTGTTGTGCTCATCATACCTTGCTCTTGGGGTCTCCTAATAGGCACTACCATCACCGAGCCACATCAAGATTTTCTGGCGCCGTTACCGGGGAGATAAGGACAGCTTCAATCTCTTCCTCCTCGTCAGTCACTTTTCTGGGAGAAAGAAGATTCTCGCAAGGGGAGTCTCTCACAACCAATCTCTTTACTTTGTTTTTGTTTTGCTTAGTTTCTTTTTCTTTGTTTTTATTGTTTCTTTTTATCATAAATACAAAAAAATAAATTTTTTTGGTTGTCCTTTTCTTATCAAAAACACAAAAAATTAGTTCCTACCTTAGTTACTATTGGCTTGCTTCACTCTAGAAAAAATGAATACTCCTGAAAACACCAAGTTGTGTGACTTCACTAGCACCAACAACAATGATTTCCTTTGCATACCTATTGCTCCACCTTCTCCTGATGCTACTTTTTATGAAATTAAACCTGCTTTGTTGAATCTTGTTATGAAAGAGCAATTTTCTGGTGCTAGTTCTGATGATGCTGCTGCTCACCTTAATAATTTTGTTGAACTTTGTGAGATGCAAAAATATAAGGATGTAGATGGATATATTATTAAGCTTAAATTGTTTCCTTTCTCTTTGAGAGGAAAATCTAAAGAATGGTTGCTATCTTTGCCTAGAAATAGTATTGATTCTTGGATTAAATGAAAAGATTCTTTTATTGGAAAATATTACCCTCCTGCTAAGATTATATCTATGAGAAGTCAAATAATTAAATTTAAACAAATTGATAATGAACATGTTGCTCAAGCTTGGGAAAGAATGAAATATTTGGTAAAGAATTGTCCCACTCATGGACTGTCTGCTTGGATGAGTATCCAAACCTTTTACTCAGGACTAAATTTCTCTTCGTGAAATCTGTTGGATTCTGCTGCAGGAGGTACCTTTATGACCATTACTTTGGGTGCTGCAAAAAATCTCCTTGATAATATGATGGTTTACTATTCTGAAATGGAACACTGAGAGAGATCCACAAGGTAAGAAGGTAAATTTTGTTGAAGAAACCTCCTCCTTGAGTGATAAAATCGATGTTATTATGTCCATGCTTATTAGTGGAAAAGCTCATATTGATCCAAATAATGTTCCTTTAGCCTCTTTGCTTGCTCAAGAAGAGCAAGTTGATGTGAACTTCATTATAAATAACAATTTTAAAAACAATGCCTATAGGAATAATTTTGGTAATAATAATTATAGGCCATATCCTCCCAATAATCGTAATGCTTATGGAAATTCCTACAACAACAATAGAAGTGTCCGCTCTGAACCTGAAGTCATGCTTAAATATTTTATTAGCAAACAAACTACTTTCAACAAAATTGTGGAGGAAAAGCTTTTGAATGTCGAAAAAAATATTTCATCTTTGTGTGAAGCACCATCCTCTTTGATTAAGAAAATGGCTGCTAAACCTGAAACCATGGAAAATCCCTTTGTTGCTGCTAATGCCATACAAGTTAGAACTGATGAAAATATTAGACTATTAGCTAAATTGCATGCTAAGTGGGAAAGAGAAGATGACATTGCTAGAAATAATAATATTTGTACCATTACCACCACCAATATTGATGCTAGCAAACCACAAGAAGTCCCCATTCCTTTTGCAACAATGCCTAAACCCAATAAGAATGTTGAAATTTTTAGAAATATGGGAAACAATAGTTCTACTACCTTGGATGCTAAGTTTGATTTTGATCTTGATGGTTGCAATATTTCTAAAGTATGTTCCTACAAAAGCTTGCTGGAAGTCCTAATGCTAGTGCTATGAATATGGCTTTTACAAAACACATTACATATGCTCTCATTAAAATTATAGAAGAAAAATTGAAACATAAAGTTTCTATTCCTAGGGAATTAGAAGATGGTTGGGAACCCATCATTAATATGAAAGTGAATGATTTTGATCTCAAATATTTATGTGACCTTGGTTCTAGTGTCTCTATTAGGCCTAGAAAGATTTATGAAATGCTTGATTTGCCACCTTTGGAAGATTGCTATTTAGATGTCCAACTTGATAATAATGCTAAAAACAAACTTATGGGAAGTATTAATGATGTTCTTATTATGGTTAACAATGCTTTTGTCTCCGTTGATTTCTATGTTTTAGATGTTGAATGCAATGCTTGTCCTATTATTTTGCGAATACCTTTTCTTAGAATTGTTGGTGCCATTATTGATATGAAGGAAGGCACCATTATATATAAATTCCCACTCAAGAAAGGTATAGAACACTTACCTAAAAGGAGAGAAGATACCTTTTGCTCCTCCTATTAAAGAAAAATTTGATGTTAATGCGTCTTCATTCGAAAATACTTGATTCTTGCTTCATATGGCTAACTTAAAGGCGTTAAAGAAAAGTACTAATTGGTAGATAACCCAAATTTCAACAGGTTTTTCTTTTGTTGAGTCTTGGAAGTTATTACTTCTGTAATAACCTCTCCTTACCCCTTTTGTGTGGTTTTTGTGCCAAGAATAACCTCTAATAAGAGAGAAGTAAGATTTAGGGAAGTTGCTGTCCCGAAACAGATTTTTGTGCTTCACTGTAAAAATTCGTGAAATATCCCAGTACGTCGAATTGAGCTGAAATTTTTTGAGCCTATGCCCCAGGTTATTATATAACTTTCGTTAGTTCAACACTATTCGATTTAAGAAATAGAATGTCTTCTAAAAAATCGGTTTTTACCTGCTGTTCTGTTTTAATAGATTTTTGCCATTATTTGCATTTGCTTCTTATCGGTTTCTTTTTGAGTGTTTTGATCATTGAGCTTTTAAAAGGAATTGCTACAGTATCTTGTGTTCTAATGAAATTTTACTTGTGTTGACACTAAACCTAAAGGCTTATTATCTTAAATACACTAATGTTGCTAATGAAGAATTGTGTGAATTTTGTATGAAGGAAATTTTCAAGTGTAGGGGAAGAATGATGTGATGAGATGGAGAATGGACAAAAGCTCAAGCTTGGGATGCCACCCGTGTCACCCCAAGAAATATTCAAGAGGTACAAGCGTTAAAGCTTGGAGATGCCTAAGGCATCCCCTTCTTGATCAATACAAATCTCAGGCTCTTTCTAGACACTTCATTTTTATTGCTTCATGAACTTTTTGTTGTTCTTGGAGCGTCTTTGTTCTTATTTTTAGTTTTATTTTGTTTGGTTTTATGGAATAAATAAGTTGGACCCCCGCATTCATATTTTGTTTCAAATAAGTTGATTGGTGTTGGAAAGGAGTAGAATGTTTCATCCTTATAGTGGTACAAAAGGATCATTGTTTTGACTGTCGCTTAGAATTTATCATGTCATGCTAGATGTTGCTTTGACCTTATGCTTAGTGATTATTGCTGTAGCAGGACTTGTTCCAAACAATTGAGATTTCTTAATGTGTCTTGAAAGAATCATGCATTGTTTTAGCATACAAAAGCATAATATTGTGGTATTCTCATTTGATGCTTTGTTTGGGTTGACTTGGCACATGCTTACACCATGTCAAGACTATGAACCAGTCACCTTAGCCTCTATGATCATTTAGTTTTTAATGTGTGATATCACTTTATGCTTTAGTTAATAATTTTTTGTCGCTTTGCATGATTATGTCCATTATTGCTCTCTTAGTTGGTCGCTCCCAGTCTTTTGCTACCTCCACTTGTACTGAGTAAGCTCTAGTCGTGCATCCAACTCCCAAGAAACCATGTTATTCCAAAGAGTCCACTATAAATTCCTATGCATGGTGTGTTAGACCATTCCAAGTATATTCATATTTTTATCTATCTTCCAAATTAAACTTGTTATGTGAAAATTAGTGATTAAATCTCTCACAAACTTGATGGAACACTTTACTTTCTTGCACGTAATAAACTTGAACCATTGTGTCATCTATGTTGGTATATGCTTGCACTAATAAGTTGGGAATTAGCAGAACCATGCTATCATGGGGAACGCTTTCAACACTTGTAAATATGATCCAGTTGATATCATGATCTTTTCTTTATGGATGTCGGCGGTGTGAAATAAAAGGGGAGATTTTAGGTTCATGGAGTATTATATATGTGTTAGAGAAACGCTTGGGAGGCTAGCCTAAGCCATGCCTAATCATGGTGGAAATTTGTAGCATAACCATAATGAGAAATCTATGAAGAATCTTTAGAAAAAAAATATATATAAAGAGAGAAAAAGAGAAAAGAAAGAGGTACCATGCTCACGGTAAATAAAGGATCGCTGGTATGCTCACTATATGTTGCCTTGTAATTTTGATATGGGATAGCTCCTGTGTCATGGGGCAAGGGGTACCCCATTGGCGGTTCTCTATGATACACATTTACTTACAATGACAAGAACTTTCTTGTGACTAAAGTTGAATAGCATGAGGAACTTCCCTTGTACTCAAGGGACATGAGATTGCTAACTTACGATTTTTCAAGCATATACTTCATATTTGTTTCACTTTAACCTTAATCACTTCAATATGCTTATGATAGGGGCAATGAGAGCTGAAAGCTAATAAGTACCATAATTTTTGGAAGATCTTTATGAAACTTGAAATCCCTTCTTCCCTCTGTGAAGGGCCTTTCTTTTTACTTTTATGTTGAGTCTTGACATTGTCGTGGTGGTGGCACGACAGATGCCATGGGTAGGCTTAAGTTGGGGGCCGAATGGGTTCTTGTGGTCACCGGGGAGGGAGTGCACGGTCGAGCCATGCATGAAGAACAAGAAGAACTCTCCAGACTTAGCAATTCGATTGATACCCCAAAGATTACAAGTGCTCCTTGAGCTATATAAGCTAGAGTTCTCAGCACTCATTCACTACTTGGTCCAACCTTTCTCTACTACTACTATGCCCTCCCTTATATAGGCAGTGCTAGCTAGCTAATACCCCTTTGGGTTCTAGGGTTTACTGTTTGGATCTTGGTCCCTACTATGTGGACCGGGTCATGGGCTTGCCCTAAGCCTAGATGCCCGGTCCATAAAGCTTGACAGCTAACGGTCTTCTGGTACACCACTTCTTGTTCCTTTTGGCGTCATGCTGTTACTTTGTACGTCAGCGTATGCTTTGGACGTCACCCGGCTCCTTTTGTGTCAATCGGCGTCGCCCTTCTCTTTTGACCATGCTTTACCATGGTCCCTCCTGAACCTTACTCGGAAAGGTTCCACGCGTCCTTCTTGACTCGACCCTTCCTAGGTCGACTCGGCTCGTCGGTTCCTGCAAGGGTTACAACTTTGTCCTATGCGGGCCGACATAGTTTGCATGTCGGCTTTCATGCTTATCTTACCCGGTCGTTCTTACCCGGCCTGGTTCTTTCTTTACTCAGAGCCAACCCAGTTGCGCTACGTTTCCCCTCTCGTGACCCTACCGGGGGTTATCCCCCCGACATTAGTCCCTGAAGCTGGTGACGTCTAGGAGTTCAAGCTGTTAGGCGTCTCCAGGTTTCTTTTGTGTGAGTGGAACTTAGTTTTTGTCTTTATCTGTCGCAATTTCGCACCTTGCCGGGTCAGTCTGACAATTTTTGGGTCGACTCTTTTGATTTCTTGGCTCATTCTTGCCTCTAGCCGAGTTATTTTGGCCAATTCCGAGTCATTTTCGGCGCGCTTCAGTCACTGACAGCTGGTAATCATGATTACTTGCCTCAATTTTTGTTCCAAGCTCTGGCGGCACAGTGTCGGCTGTGCAGTTATTCCCCGTCACTGTGGCAGTCCCATCGACCTACGCCTCTTGTCCTTCTAGTCATGACGTGGCACGGGATTTTTCGTGTATTGTGCTCTTGAGTTTCAGGAAAAACACTGTTGATGTTTCGTTAAAACTGGTTGGATGCTCTCTTGGGATCTCATGAAGACGGTGGCCTTTAGTTTTCTCCTAGTTTCTCTCTGTTTGTTGTTTTAGGTCACCGTACTATTAAGAGGGGGTCCATCTCGGAAGGATGTGGGAAATCACTTGTTCTTGCACAAACCTATATGCACCTCCACAGCCATCCTACTATTCCGTGAGAGAGTGTGTTTTAGATCTGTTGAAGCCTTCTTTGTCTCACCAGAACTTCCGGCCTGGCGCCGGAACTTCTGCTCAGGCTTTTTCTGCGGGATGAACTGAGCTTTGTTCCGATCCTAGTTCCGCTCCAAGTTCCGCTGAAGGATCAGTAACCTTCTGTTTGAAGTGTTCTATTTGCCGGAACTTGGGCCGGAACTTGCATCGGAACTTATCCTGCCAGAAAGTTCCTGAGCGGAACTTCCGCCCAGCCACCGGAACTTTCGGTCAGACTTGGTCTGCGACCCAGAAATTCTGCCCCTAGTTCTGCTCCAAGTTCCGATGAAGGGTCATTAACCTTCTGTTTGAAGTGTTCTATTTGGCGGAACTTGGGCCAGAACTTGCATCGGAAGTTCGCTGGAACTTCCGATATGTTATGACCGGAACTTCCGGTCGAGATTTTGGAGCGGGCATCAATGGTTTGATGATCGTTGGAGCCGTGCTGGGCGGAACTTCCAGCCTCTCACCGGAAGTTCCGGTGAGGTCACGGGGGCTGTAACGGTTCAGTGCGGAGGGGGCCTGTTTAAGGCGCCCCTCTTCTTCCTCCCACCCACTTCAAAATTTTTCTCTCTCCTCCATTAATGCTTGAGCTTCACCTTACTAGATCTCTCTCTCTAGACACTCAAATGACTTGATTTTTTAGAGGTGAGGGAGGTGACCTAGATCTACACTTCCACCAAAGAATATTTGATTTCCCCCACCCATCCTTTGTGGATCTTTTTGCTGTTGGGTTTCTTGAAACCCTAGACGGTGTAGGGCATCCTCGGAGCTAAGGCTTGTGTTGTGAAGCTTAGAGGTATCGTTGAGGGCCTCCAATTGAGTTGTGGAGCTTCCCCCTCAACCTTGGTGTAAAGGTTTCGGTTGGCGCCTTCAAGGTCACCGGTTAGTGGATTGTGAGGCCTCCTTTGTGGGGGATCTCACCAGAGAAGAAGGTGAGGCCTTTGTGGTGCTCGGGTGACCTTGTGTGGCCCCGACACCTCTCCAACATAGACGTAGCTCCTTGGGAGTGAACTACAGGAATTTTATCTCTGTGTCCCCGCTCCGGTTACTTCTTTACCTTCCTTTACTTCTTGCTATTTACTGTTCTTGTGGTTGTTGTAAGTTATCTTGCATTTAGGTTGTTCACTTAGTTGCACATCTAGATAACTTTCCTTCTTGTTGAGCCTAAAAATGAGAAACAAATTAAAATTGGGTAGACGCCTATTCACCCCCCTCTAGTCGTATCAAGTCGGTACTTTCAATTGGTATCAGAGCCAAGGCTCTTATTTCAGGCTTTACCGCCTAAGAGACTATGGCCGACGATGGGGGTAGTGAAACCGAAAACCCCAAGAACTTGGCCACTATGGATGACCTCAAGCAATTGGAGTCATCCATGATGTCCAAGTTCGAGGAAATGATGACTATCTTACAGTCCCTCAAGACAAACCCCATGGTTGCTCTTGACACACCCCAAACCACCGAGCTTCCTCCCACCATTATGGTGACCGCCCCCGGGGTGACTCCCGCGGCCGTCGCCACTCGCTTGGGACTTGGTTTTGTTGCTCAAACCTTCACCAAGGTTCCAAGTGAGAACACCGAGGAGCCCGAGAACCCAACTTCCAAAGAGGAAAAAGGAGGAAAGGACTACTCGGTGGTGCCCCCACCGCCTAAGTACACTCCGGATCCACCCATGCTAGATACTTCAAATTTCGCCAATTGGCAATATCTAATGCGCTCACATATTTCCAGCTCTTCTATTGAGTTAATGAGGATTGTGGAGGATGGATTCTCTCCATATGACCCAAAGAAGTTGACCCGAGGTGAAGTGGTGGACAAGCAACTCAATGCCACAGCTTTGGGGATGATTCAAAAGGCTTTGACTCCAAAGGACTTTGCTCACATTCGCCAATTAGACACCGCCAAGGGAGCTTGGGATCAACTCACCAAGCTCTTTGTTGGGAATGCAAGCATCCAAAACTCCAAGTTTGATGAAATCAACAACGAGTGCGATGGTTTAGAAATGCAAGATGATGAGACCCCCGAAGACATGTATAGGCGCCTCAAAGTCCTTTGTTCCACTATGAGGGACCTTGGGGCCACCTATGTTTACGACAAGTTTATGAAGAGAAAGTTCATTCAAGCTCTCCTTCCGTTTGAAGAACAAAAGCTCAACTCTATCAAGGGAAGAACCAACTTTCACCTAATGACCTCCTAAGAAGTCTTGAGCGAAGTAATTGTCAGGACTATTGCCAAGAAGAATGCGGAGTCCGCTCGTGCTAGGGCCATTGGGTTAACCAAAGTGAATCTTGCTTTGAAGGCCAAGGCTATTGAAGTTGATGATGATGATACATCAAGTGAGTGGTCTCAAGAGGATCTCAAGTGTGCCTTCAACGAACATATTGCTCTCGCTTCAAGGGCCTTTTGGAACAAGTCTGGGTTCAAGTCAAGATCAAGTGACAACTCAAGATTCAACTCACCCAACAAGTCTCCCAAGGAAAGGTCATGCTACAATTGCAACGACAAGAGTCACTTCGTGGCCAAGTGTCTCTTTGAGAACCGTGAAGACAATGGTGGTCGTCTCATTCGCAAGATCAAGTCAAGACCTCCTCATCCCTTGAACAAGAACTACGCCGTCAAGAACGTCGCCAACAAGGAACGAGCAATAGTGGTCCATGAAGAATACCTTTCCGGCACGGATGAAGATGATGATGATGAAGTTCATGGTGGAGAGATTGTGGGAGTTGCTTCTATTGCCACTACCTCAACTCCACGTCTATCCCTCTTCGAATCGCCAAATGAAAATGTCATCTCCTCCAACCAAAAGTGCTTCATGGCCAAGGCCACCGAGGTAACATCGAAACCCACTCCTCAACCTATATCTAGTGAGCCTTCCTCTCTTGATCTTGTTGGTCTAGAGGTGAAGAAAGAGATGATTGACATGCGTGAATTTGTTGCTACCTTGGATGAAGAAACTAAAACTTGCTTTGAATCCTTGCTTGCACAACTTGACAATGTTAGGGATGCTTTAGATGAAAAGGAAGAACTTCTTGACTTGCTAAGTAAAAATGAAAGAGATGCCGCTGATGAAATTGCTTCTCTCACTCAAAGTCTTGAGGATGAACAAAATATGAGAATTAATCTTGAAGAAAGTGTGTATAAGCTTGTAGATGATAATGACAACACCATGTGCTCTATAATTAAAGAACGTGATCATGCTCCTGCATTGGTTAAGGTGCTTAAGAAAGAAAAAGTTGAGTTTGTGGGTGGCCATGATAGGACTCAAAAGAATCTTGAGAAACTCAAAGAGGAACACAAAGCCTTGGAGAGCAAATTCTCAAATCTTTTTGAAGCCCATGAGCAGCTTCAAACTCAATTAACTTGCGAACATGCTAAGTCTTCCGCTGTGCGAATTATAGACTTGTCTAGCACTCCTAACCCTTGTTGCAAGCATGAGCATCTCATTGAGGAAGTCAAGGTGTTGAAGGATCAACTTGCCTAGATTAAGAAGAAGAAGAGGAAGAACAAGAAGAAGAAAAAGAACAAGGGCATGGCTCAAGGGGCTCCTAATGGCCTAACCATCTTGCAAAGTGACAACTTTGCCGGGAAGAACAATCCCTCTTATATTCTTTCCAAATCATATGATGGTCATGTATATCCTAGATATGTGGGAACTTCTTACACGCGTGATTATCATTGGGCCATTTGGGTGCCAAAGGCTCTTGTTACTAACAAAAGGGGACCCATTGCAAAATGGGTACCTAAAACCAAAGATTCATTTTCTTGTAGGACTATGCTTCTGGTGGATCGAAATGGGTGCTTGATAGTGGTGCCACGAGTCATATGACCGGAAGCAAGTCTATCATGACGGAGATGAGGCCAAATATTGCCAACACCATGGTCTCCTACGGTGATAAAACAAGCTCTCAGCTTTTGGGTTTTGGCAAAGTGGTGGTAACCCCGGATGTATCTTTGGTTGACGTCATGCTTGTCAAAACTCTTGGTTACAATTTACTCTCAGTTCGTGCTCTTGCTCTTATGGGTCTTTCTTCGTTCTTTAATGCTCATTCCGTGGTCCTCATGTGGAGCAAGTCTCTCAAGGTGGATTTTGCAGGGTATGTAGAGCATGACTTGTATGTGGTGGACTTTTCAGGGACCACTACTCCTCATGCTCTATGTCTCTATGCTAAAGCCGATAAGGGCTAGTTGTGGCATCGCCACCTAGCCCATGTTAACATGAGAAATTTGCAAAGACTTCACTCCGAGGGCCACATCCTTGGATTGACGATGTTTCTTTTGCCAAAGATCGTGTTTGCACGGCTTGTATTGAAGGGAAGATGCATGAAACTGCTCACAAAGCACTCAATCAAATCACCACCGAGAGGTGTTTGGAGCTCTTGCATATGGACCTTTTTGGTCCACCCTCTCATGATAGCCTTGGAGGCAAGAAGTATTGCTTGGTTATTGTGGATGATTTCTCAAGATACACTTGGGTGTTCTTTTTCAAGTACAAGAGTGAGACTCAACAAACCGTCATCGATTTTGCTAATGAGGTTCAACAGAAGCACAATGCAACTATTCTCTCAATTCGTAGTGTCAATGGCATCGAGTTCAAAAACTATACCTTGGATGAGTTTCTTAGTGATGAAGGAATCAAGCATCAATACTCCACTCCCTATACCCCTCAACAAAATGGAGTTGCTGAAAGGAAGAATCACACTTTGATGGATGCGGCTATCTATGCTAGCTCAAGTCTCCATACAACTTTTGGGCCAAGGCCATCTCCACCGCTTGCCATGCATCCAACTGGCTTTATCTCCGCAAGAAAAATAACAAGACCCCCTATGAACTCCTCACTGGGAAAAAGCCAAATGTTAGCTACTTTCGGGTGTTTGGTTGCAAGTGCTACATTCTCAAGAAAGGAGTTCGTTTGTCCAAGTTTTAATCCAAGGCACAAGAAGGAATTTTTGTTGGTTACTCAAATCAGTCCCATGCTTATAGAGTCTACAACAAAGCCAATTGAAGAGTTGAAGAGACGAGCAATGTGAAGTTTGATGAAAACCATGAGTCTCTTGTTAGGCAAGATGGTTTTTGTGATCCAAGTGATGAAATTCCTCCTAAGGCCATAAGAAGAATGGGTGTGGGTTTCCACATCCCCATTGAGGATCCCCTTGTGGACGAAGGAGAAGGACCAAGCTCTACTCAAGTGGAGCCCTCACTTTCACAAGATCATCTTGCCCCTCAAGGACCTACTATTTGTAGGGGTTCCTAGCATTGAAAACAATTCTACCGCATGCACACAAACAAGCCAAGATCTATCTACTAGATTGCAGCAGCGAGTCGATAGAGGAACTCACCCTCGAAGATTCCAAAGCGGTTAACGAGAGCAGATTCTGGTGGGTGATGTAGTCGTACACTTGCCAATCTCAAGATCGCGTAGACGATCCTTCCGGCGCTGCGTTCCGGCAGCGCTTCCGCCGTCGGTCACACGTTCGGTACTTGATGAAGACCTTCCTCTCCCTTGTTCCAGCAGGCAGCGGAGGTTGTAGCACTCTCCTCGTGATTCTGGCAGCACGACGGCGTGGTGTCGGAAGTAGAGGGGAGATCTTGCAGGGCTTCGCCTTAAGCCGGAGCGAGTATGGTGGAGTATGAGAGAGGCCTTGGCGATCTATGGTTTAGAGGGCACCAAGGGGAGGGTGTGGCCGGCGGCTAGGGTTTGGGGAAACCCTAACTCGACGACTTAGAGGAGGCCCTAGGCGGCGGCAGCACTTGGAGGTGGTGGCGCTTTGGAGCTAGGGTTTTTAGGTGTGAGGGGTAGGGGTGCCCTACCCCTCCTTATATAGGTGGGAGGGGGCCGGTTGGGAGGAGGGAGTCCTCCTCCAACTCCTCCTCCTTGGCCGGCGGGTGGAGGGAGTGGGACTCCTACCATAGGTAGGTTTCCCTCCACCAAGCAAACTTCGGATTTGACTTTTCAAATTGGCGTTTGACTTTCAAACTTGGATTTGAGTTCTCTCTTCATATTGCCCAGCCAAGTGACCTAGTACATGATGCAACCATTCCACATTGTCATGACACATCCATGTACCCTTCCCCTCCAGAGTGCCGGACCTTCCAGACCCTTCTAGAACATTCCTGGTGAAAACACCAGAATCATTTCCGAACTCTGAAACAGGACTTTCCTTATATGAATCTTATTCTCCGGACCATTCCAGATCTCCTCGTGATATCCCGGATCCCATCCGAGACTCCGAACAACATTCGGTCTCTTACTCATCATTCCATAAGTACACAACAACATTGAATCCTTAAGTGTGTCTCCCTACGGTTCGTGAATTATGTAGACATGATCGAGACACTTCTCCGATCAATAACCAATAGAGGAATCTGGAAATTCATATGGCTCCCACATATTTCTACGATTACTTTGCGATCGAATGAACCACTTACATACGATACCAATTTCCCTTTGTCTCACGATAGTTTACTCATCCGAGGTTTTAATCATCGGTATCTCAGCATACCTAGTTCAACCTCGTTACTGAGAAGTACTCTTTTCTCGTTCCCGTGATATGTGATCCCTTGTGAGATGTAACTACCTCGGTGAATTACGCTCCTAGTTACAAGCCTGGATGAGTAGAAATGGTTGAAATAGTACGGTGGGGCCCAAATGCCACTCACAGGTAGACCTTTCGGCCGTCCCAACCATTTCCACACATCGGGACAAGAACGGGCGGCGTAATCGGCAGGCGAAGGGATCAACTACATACACAAATGAGTATGTATGCAAGCCACCATACAACAGTACATCAGAGCCATTCCATCTAAAAAGAAAGGAAATATAGCAACGCCATACGGCAAGATCCAAATATCCTAGATAGATATAATAGTTTAGGATATCTCCTCATACATCAAACATCAGAGTATCAAGCGGAAGCGGAAGACAAAATCCGAGTACGGATAAGAAGCAAATCGGCATAAGATGCCCCATAAATAAGCAGATCCCGCCCACAGATCTCACGGATCCCCGTTCCCGGAATCTCTACACCGAATGATCGTTGCCCACATCGTCCGTCTCTTCCACCCAGTATCCATCTTGCAAGTGTACCTGTTCATCTGAACCAATAATTTATCGTGTGAGACCCTAGGGGTACTCAGCAAGTCTTTATGCCTCTAAAGGGGACACAACCTGGGGTAACGCAATTGCAGCGAAAGATAAACCCTAACAATTCTATAGATACTCGCTAACCATCCGCCTAACCAGAGATAGACGGATGTCCGTGAATTAATAACAACAGTTATAACGATTATAAAGGTAATCTTAACAGATCCATCCTCCTCCTCGCTTACCGACGAGGAAGCGGACGAACAACCCCCCCATCCGTTGGCAGTTTTATTATCCATTCCATGAGTGTTGCACTATTTACTAGTCAGGTACCTAGTCTAGTCAAATTAGAAGCGGTACTTTAGTTATGCTTGTGTATGATCAAGAAACTGTGCTCCAAGTCGTCCATAACCGCGGACACGGCTTTCAGAAAGTTTTACCCTGCAGGGGTGCACAAATAGCAACACACACTCGATATGCCTCGGAAAAACCAAATCAAAACCCAAGGAGGCAGTCACGACAAAGCGATCACAGGATTCAGAAATATTTCAGGGGGCCACCCCATTGAGCTACCCGCAACGAAGTTAGCTAACTCCGAGACGGCCTCAAGGTTTGCGCCAATGGCTGTGAACGACTGGGAACCCGAAAATGTGACTGGGCTTGTCGACACCGCGAAAACACTCCGCTTTCCTAAACAGTACAGTGTGCTCCTCGCACAATTTTAAATAAAGCGGTAAAGCATGGCATAAGTACGGATAGTAAATAAAACCTCAAACTAGTTTGTGGCCCTCAATAAATAAGAATGAATCAAGCTCTGGCTCAGGGGGGTTCATAAGCCTCCCGGATGTGGATAGCGCGAATATTCAAGGAACAGGAATCAAGTACTCGGGGTCCTACGGGACACAAGTGAGCCTGAAAAACCAAATAGCGAATATGGATCACCGATGCCACTTTCATTAGTTATCCCATTACTACTCAGGTTAAGTTGTTTAGGTACCCCGTTTTCCATCGGACACTCACATACCCTACACATGCTGTTCTACGACTCGCATGGCTCAAACAACTCCTGTAGTAATGGCTCATGGGGTGGAGGAACAAGCTTCGGTGGGGTTTAAAAGTAAAGGCTACGCAATACTTGGGATTCAATTTAATGCAATCGCGACTCAATGATGCAATAATAAGATATAGGCAATAGGTACTATATGTATGCAAGCATGTGGTAGTGCTTGCCTGGCAGCTCAGTTGAAGCAAGGGATGGATCTGGGTAGTGCTCCTGGTTCTCTTGATATATCCCCTGCTCAGCGTCTATTCGAAGAAGAACCAAACAAACAAGGACCAACATAAATAAAGTGCACAAGCATATGAATAAAATGCATCAAGCAAACAATCATGCCATGATGAATGATGCACAATTTGCATGGCAATCAAGTAGCATGGCATGGGTGAGGTGTGGGATACAAGAATAAATCAATTTATTGAGTTTTGGCTCCATTTTATCCTCATTTTAGTTGCTGTATACTTTATATTTATATGATGCATGCTTCAAAACAAAACATGGAATGCATAAACAGAAAGGTCTCGTCGAGCTAATCATTTTAGATATATCATTTGTTAAATTTGGAGTTGTAAAACAAAAGTTATTAATTAATTAAGGAAAAAGGGCATTTATTGTAATTTTAATCAACTTGGAATTTTAAATGTTCAAAATATATTTTGAATGGCGTATTTGAATTCCTCATATTTTTCTGATTTCAAAACATATATTATTTGTATTATTTGGATTTATATTTCAAAAGTTATTTTAAAACAGAAATTAAATTTGAATTTGAAATAGATTTTAAAAGATTTGAATTAAACCAGAAACAAACAGAAACTTTTTCTACTCGGGTGAAGCTAGCCACAGACACAGACATGTGGGGCCACGGGCTGACTCAGCAGCACGGCGCGCGGAGAGGCTTTTCTCACCGCAGCTGGATCTAGCCTAGCGGATGACAGGTGGGGCTAACTGGCTCGGGCCCAGGCGTCAGCGATCGAACGCGCGGGGACTGCGGGTTGACGGAAACTAAGCGCAGGGTGGGTTTTGTAAAACGGCAACTGACGCTGGTTGGTGGGTCCTGCGTACCGCGGGTTGATGCAGAAAAGAACGGAGGGGTTATACGCAAAAAGGACGACTCGGACCCACTGTTCCTCTTCTCTGCCGCGATCGACAGATCGGTGCGCGGCACGGGCGAAGCGGGGCTCGATCCTGGGACGCGGGGGTGCGCGCTGTGGGGTGCAACCAGTGCGGTAGGGCTAGGGGAGTTGCTAGGAGGGGGATGGCCGGCTAGATAGAGCTTACGCGACACCGAGAGCGTGCAGGCGCGCGCGCTCGTCGGTGCACCGAGGGTGCTCGACGATTGGTCCGGCAAATCTAGGGCGGCACGACGAAGGGGACCATGTCAGGGAGGTCAGGTAGCTCACTGTGGGCTTGCTAGTGGGCTCGGACCGGGCAGGCGAGCAGTCGATCGGCAACGAGGAAGACGCCGGGCGGATTAGGTTTTCGCTTCGGCCGGCGCTGGTACTGGCGGTTCTGGGGCGCTTCCTTCTCGGCTCCGGGTACAGGGGCGTCGCTGGTGATCGTCGTGGTCTTCCCCAACGTCCAGTCACCGCGCCCTCCTTCTGCTACGGTGGTGGCAGGATGATGCCGACGGTGGCCGGCTAGGGGGGGTAGCTGGTGGCGGTGGAGAGGAAGAGAGGATGGCCAGGCGCCTCAGCCAGATCTGGAGAGGCAGAGGGGTGCCGTGGAGTGGTGGTAAAGCAGAGAGGGGGAGGGAGATGCCGTGGGGAGGTGGGTGGATGAAAAGGTGGCTCGGGTGCCACCTTTCTCTCCTTCCTCCTCACGTGCTCGGGTCGGCAGGGGCAGGGCAGGTAGAGGAGGGGGCTTCCAGGTGGGGCATGGTGGTCTGGGAGGGTAGGCTCGGGCTGGGGTCCTCTTGGCAGAGAGGGGGAGCTAGAGAAAGGAGAGGGGGTAGGCTCGGGCTAGGTTAGGGTTTGGAGCTAGGCTCGGGTTAGGGTTTGGGGGTTGGTAGCTAGGGCAGGGAGGGGGTAGCTCGACCAGGGGGAGGGTGGCTAGGTGGGGCCAGCTAGGTGAGAGAGAAGAGAGAGGCCGAGAGGGAGGGGTGAGGTAGAGTAGCTAGGATAGGTCATGGTTTAGGGTTTTTGGAGAGAGGGGTATGGTGATTAGGTAGAGAGGGACTAGGGTTTGGTTTTAGATTAGGTGGGGTGTCCTCTTATGACAAAGCCAAGCAAGCACATGCCAAGCTCCATCTAGATCTAGACAAGGTAAGGAGGGGTGAGATGGTTTAAGCATGATCAAATAAGATCAAGCTAAAAGGAGGAAGAGAGAGAGAGATGATCCACTCCAAATGCAAATAAAAACCAAAGCTAGTAAAAGATGGTTCTTGCATGGCCCATGCAAAACAATTAATGCCTTGCTTATTTTGTGCAAAACAAGATTATCACATGGCATTAAACTTAGGCATTCCCACAAGTGGAATAAAGCCAAGCCAAGAATTTAAAAGAAAGTCCCAAGTGGATTAAATGGAGATGATCATATTTGAAATAAAATGGGACATGCTAGTGTGTAGGTTCCACTAGATGATTAATAGTCCCAAAAATATTCCCACATGAGCATAATTCCATGATAATCCATATGGAAGCTAGGAAAAGGGTTCCACTCACAAGGCATGCAAAGATGGCCATGTGGCTCTCATATATCAATAATGTGAAAACAACATGATGCCAAGATGAGAGCATGTGGAAAAGAATTGGATCCATCCCAACCCACATGAGCTGGAGGTAAAACCAATAAGTGCCAAGCTCATATTTAGTTGGATGGTGGAATTATAAGGTGGTGAAAGAAAGGTGGTGGAGTTGATAAAAGATATGCCCCCAACTCAACTTGGGCATGTAAACAATATATCAAGAACCAAATACAATATCAAGAGGCAAATACAATTAATAATGCATATGAGAGAAGAACCAAAACATAAAGGGTTTTATATGATGCTCAAATGCAAGGAGGCATGATGACATGAGCATGATATAATGATGATGCAACAATTATATATTTGAAGTAGCCATTATATTACTAGACCAAGTAGCATTACAATTGTTAGACAATTGGGATGCTACATGAGACAGTCACATGCTTGCAAGCCAATTGGATGACATTCCACCGAGAGGGCCCAGAGTATATCTATCCGTCATATGGATGGACAAATCCCACTCTTGATCCATGTGCCTCAACCCATACTTTCCGAACACTCAATGCCACCTTCATAGCCACCCAGTTATGGTGTGGTGTTTGATGTCATCAAAGCATCCTTCCGGTGATGGTGATTAACATGATATCATGGTCGAAGGAATTAGGTTACTATGTATCAGAAAGCATATAGCAAACGAACTATTAAAATGACTTGATCTTTATGCTACACTTATCTATAGGAGTATATCAATCACACCATTCTCCTAATGATATGATCTTGTTGTTAACAACATCTCAATGTTCATGATCGGGAAACCACAATCATCTATTAACCAATAAGCTAGTATTATAAAGAGGCTTTACTAGGGACTCTAATTTAGTTTACAAATCACACAAGTATTAATGTTTCCGGTTAATACTATTATAGCATGAATGTAAACATTTATCATAAACACAAAGATATAATAATAACCACTTTTATTATTGCCTCTAGGGCATATCTCCAACAGTCTCCCACTTGCACTAGAGTCAACTAATCTAGATTACATGGTAATATACCAAACACCCATGGAGGTTTGGTGCTGGTCATGTTTTGCCCTCGGGAGAGGTTTAGTCAACGGATCTGCCATATTCAGATCTTTGTGTACTTTGCAAATCTTTATGTCACCATCTTGGACATGTTCTCGAATAGCATGAAAACGTAGCTTGATGTGCTTCAGCTTCTTGTGTGACCTTGGTTCTTGCGCATTGGGTATGGCGTCCATGTTATCATAGTAGATAGACATTGGGTCCAGCGCACTTGGAACCACAACGAGCTCTGTAATGAACTCCTTCATCCATATCGCCTCTTGTGAAGCCTCTGAAGCAGCTATGTATTCCGATTCAGTTGAAGATCTCGCCACAACGCTTTGCTTTGCACTCCTCCAGCTAACTGTTGCACCATTCAAAGTAAATACGTATCCAGATTGAGATTTAGAATCATCCAGATCGGTGTTCCAACTAGCATCGGTGTAACCATTAACAACGAGTTGTTCATTACCTCCATAGGAAAGAACCATATCCTTAGTTCTTCTCAAGTACTTAAGGATGTTTTTGACCGTTGTCCAATGATCCACTCCTGGATCACTTTGATATCTGCTAGTAAAACTAACAACATATGCAATGTCGGGTCTAGTACATATCATGGCATACATTAGAGATCCTATGGATGAGGCATAGGGAGTCTTACTCATCCTTTCTCTATCTTCTGCCGTTGCTGGACTTTGAGTTTTACTCAAGGTCGTATTGTGCAACATGGGCAAGAACCCAATCACTTTCTTGTAAATACAAGCTTCTCCATAATTTTGTATCAATCCAAAGCTTTTGATTACCTTATCAAAACGTTGATTCCAACTTGGGGATGCTTGCTTCAATCCATATATGGATCGTTGAAGTTTGCATACCTTGTTAGCATCTTTAGGATCAACAAAACCTTTGGGTTGCATCATATACAACTCTTCATCAATGTCTCCATTGAGGAACGCCGTTTTGACATCCATCTGCCATATCTCATAATCATACTATGCAGCGATTGCTAACATAATCCTTACAGACTTTAGATTCGCTACTGGTCAGGAAGTCTCATCGTAGTCAACTCCTTGAATTTGTCGAAACCCTTTTGCGACAAGTCGAGCTTTATAGACAGTAACATTACCATCAGCATTTGTTTTCTTCTTGAAGATCCATTTGTTCTCGACAGCCTTCCGGCCATCCATTAAGTCCACCAAAGTCCATACTTGGTTTTTGTACATGGATCTAATCTCGGTTTCATGGCTTATTGCCATTTATTGGAATCTGGGCTCATCATCGATTCCTCATATGTCGCAGGGTCATCGATGTTATCTACCAACATGATACTCATAACAGGATCATACCAATCAGGAGTGGTACGAGTTCTCGTTGACCTGCGAGGTTCCGTAGTAACTTCAATCGAAGTTTCATGATCAACATCATTATCTTCCTCTCTTATTGGTGTAGGCGCCACAGGAACTACTTCCCGTGCTGCGCTACTCGCAAGTTCGAGAGAAGGTTCAACAACCTCGTCGAGTTCTACTTTCCTTCCAGTCACTTCTTTCGAGAGAAACTCCTTCTCTAGAAAGGATCCATTATTGGCAACGAAGATTTTGCCCTCGGATCTATGATAGAAGTTATACCCAATAGTTTCCTTCGGGTATCCTATGAAGACACATTTTTCCGCTTTGGGTTCAAGCTTGTCTGACTGTAACTTCTGTACATAGGCTTCGCAACCCCAAACTTTAAGGAACAACAATTTAGGTTTCTTTACAAACCATAATTCATACGGTGTCGTTTCAACGGATTTACATGGTGCCCTATTTAAAGTGAATGCGGCTGTTTTTAATGCATAACCCCAAAACGATAGCGGTAAATCTATAAGTGACATCATAGAACGAACCATAACTAAGAGAGTTGGATTACGACGTTCGGACACACCATTACACTATGGTGTTCCCGGCGGTGTCAATTGTGAAAGTATTCCGCATTTATTTAAATGCTCGCCAAACTTATAACTTAGATATTCACCTCCACGATCAGATCACAGAAATTTAATGTTCTTGTTACGTTGATTCTCTACCTCACTTTGAAATTCCTTAAACTTCTCGAAAGTTTTGGACTTATGTTTCATGAAATAGATATACCCATATCTACTCAAGTCATCCATGAAGGTAAGAACATAACGATAACCACCGCGCGATGCCACACTGATTGGACCACACACATCAGTATGTATGATTTCCAATAAGTCCGTAGCTCGCTCCATCATCCCAGAAAATGGAGTCTTAGTCATTTTATCCATCAGACATGCTTCGCATCTTTCAAGTGATTCAAGAAGTCCATCGCAATGGAGTTTCTTCATACGCTTCACTCCAATGTGACCAAGACGACAGTGCCACATATAGGTTGAGTTGTTGCTCAATTTCAAACGTTTAGCTTCAATGTTAATAATGTGTGTATTACCACAATGGAGATTCAATAAGAATAGACCATCTATCAAAGGTGCATGTGCATAAAACATATTACTCATATAAATCAAACAACCATTATTCTCGGACTTAAACAAGTAACCGTCTCGCAATAAACATGATCCAGATATAATGTTCATGCTCAACGCAGGCACCAAATAACAATTATTTAAGTATAAAACTAATCCCGATGATAGATGAAGAGGTAGCGTGCCGACCGCGATCACATCAACCTTTGATCCATTTCCAACGCGCATCGTCACCTCGTTCTTCCCTAGCTTCCGTTTATTCCGCAGCACCTGTTTCGAGTTACAAATATGAGCAACCGAACCAGTATCAAATACCAAGGCACTACTACGAGTACTAGTGAGATACACATCAATAACATGTATATCGGATATACCTTTATCTTGATGTTGCCGTTCTTCGAATCCGCCAAGTATTTTGGGCAATTCCGCTTGTGACCTTCTCCCTTGCGGTAAAAGCACTCAGTATCAGGCTTAGCCCCAGCCTTGGTCTTCTTCGCCGGCGCGGCAACTTTCTTACCGCCCTTCTTGAAGTTTCCCTTTTTCTTAGACTTGCCTTGCTTCTTGAATTTGGTGGTCTTATTGACCAACAACACTTGGTGCTCTTTCTTGATCTCCACTTCTGCAGATTTCAACATGGAGAAGAGTTCTGGCAACGTCTTGTCCATGTTTTGCATATTGTAGTTCATCACAAAGTTCTTGTAACTTGGTGGTAGTGATTGGAGGACACGATGAATCCCCAAAGAATTAGGAATCACTATACCCAAGATTTGGAGTTTGTTTGCGTGCCCAGACATCTTAAGCACGTGCTCACTGACGGAGCTGCCCTCTTCCATCATGCAGTTAAAGAACTTTTCAGAAGCCTCATAACTCTCAACTTCCGCGTGAGCCTCAAATATCATTTTGAGTTCACGGACAATATCATGTGGGTCATGGTTCTCAAACCTTTTCTGAAGCTTTGATTCCAAACCATACAAGATAGCACACTGAACTGTGGAGTACTGATTCTTTCGAGTGAGGTAAACATTCTTTACTTCATCGGTAGCAGTAGCTGCATGCGGGTCACCCAGCGGTGCATCCAGCAGATAGGTTAAATTACCAGCATTGAGGACAATCCTCAAATTGCGGAACCAATCCGCGAAGTTGCTTCCATTGTTTTTCAACTTTTCTTTCTCTAGGAACGCATTAAAATTGATGGTAGGGGCCGCCATTGATCTATAACATATTTGCAATAGTTTAGACTAAGTTTATGACAGATTGAGTTCTAATTAATAGTTAAATTAATCAAGGTGAACTCCCACTCAAAACAATATCCCTCACATTGTTTTAGTGATCACACGAACCAAATACACCACATCAAAACCGATCATCACAAGAGTTGATGTAGCTTCAATGGCAAACAATCAACATGTTCATCATATCTACTATATGACTCATGCTTTACCTTTCGGTGATCCGTGTTCCGAGACCATGTCTGTACATGTTAGGCTCGTCAAGATCAAACCTTATCTTCCGCATGAGAAAATCCGGCTTGCTCACGCTATATACACTCGCAGAATCTAACACACCCGATCATCATGTGGTGCTTCGAAACAATGAGCTTTAGCAACGGTTCTTACTAAGGATGAACACTTTAAAATTTGAAATTGTGTGCTTTAGGGATCATCTTATAATGCTACCGTTGCAAACTAAGCAATACAAGATGCATAAAGGATTAACATCACATGCAATTCATAATATGTGATATGATATGGCCTTTCTTCTTGTGCTTCCGATCTCCATCTTCAAGCACGAACATGATCTCCATCATCACCGGTATGGCGTCAAGGTCAATGGCGTCGTTTCATGGTTGTCGTCCACCAGCTTCAACTATTACAACTACTTTGAATAGACACACATGCCTTAACAGAATTAAAAGACAACCATATGGCTCCTGCCGGTTGACAACTTGCAATAAGGAACATTGCATACATCATATATAATCACAATCATGGCCATATCACATCACAGCACACCCCTGCAAAACAAAGTTAGACGCCTCTAATTTTCTTTGCATATTTTACGTGGTTTGGGGCTTTCAATAAGTGTCATTCTAACTTACGAACAAGAACCACAACGTTGATGCTTGAACTATCAAGTGCTCGGTGTAAATTGAATCTATACTATAATGGGAGAGACAGACACCCGCAAAGCCACTTATGCAATACAAGTTGCATGTTGAGCATGGAGCAAGTCTCATGAACGATGTCATGTAAGGTTAGCCCGGGCCGCTTCATCCCATCATACCGTAAGATGCAAAGTACACAAAAAGCAATTGCTAATAAAAGCACCACCGCCCACAATGACCATTGTGTTCTACTCGTGCAACATATCTACATATATGCACGGTTCTGATACCACTATAGGGGTTCGTAGCATGGAAAACAAAATTTTTATACCGCATGCACACAAACAAGCCAAGATCTATCTACTAGATTTTAGCAACGAGTCGATAGAGGAACTCACCCTCGAAGATTCCAAAGCGGTTAGCGAGAGCAGATTCTGGTGGGTGATGTAGTCGTACACTTGCCGATCTCAAGATCGCGTAGACGATCCTTCCGGCCCTGCGTTCCAGCAGCGCTTCCGCAGTCGGTCACACGTTCGGTACTCGATGAAGACCTTCCTCTCCCTTGTTCCAGCAGGCAGCAGAGGTTGTAGCACTCTCCTCGTGATTCCAGCAGCACGACGGCGTGGTGTCGGAAGTAGAGGGGGATCTCGCAGGGCTTCGCCTTAAGCCGGAGCGAGTATGGTGGACTACGAGAGAGGCCTTGGCGATCTACGGTTTAGAGGGCACCAAGGGGAGGGTGTGGCCGGTGGCTAGGGTTTGGGGAAACCCTAACTCGGCGACTTGGAGGAGGCCCTAGGCGGCGACAACACATGGAGGTGGTAGCGCTTTGGAGCTAGGGTTTTTAGGTGTGAGGGGTAGGGGGCGCCCTACCCCTCCTTGTATAGGTGGGAGGGGGCCGGTTGGGAGGAGGGAGTCCTCCTCCAACTCCTCCTCCTTGGACGGCGGTTGGAGGGAGTGGGACTCCTACCCTAGGTAGGTTTCCTACTCTCCCTCCACCAAGCAAACTTCGGATTTGACTTTTCAAATTGGTGTTTGACTTTCAAACTTGGATTTGATTTCTCTCTTCATATTTCCCAGCCAAGTCACCTAGTACATGATGCAACCATTCAACATTGTCATGACACATCCATGTACCCTTCCCCTCCGGAGTGCCGGACCTTCCAGACCCTTCTAGAACATTCCTGGTGAAAACACCGGAATCATTTCCGAACTCTGAAACAGGACTTTCCTTATATGAATCTTATTCTCCGGACCATTCCAGATCTCCTCGTGATATCCCGGATCCCATCCGAGACTCCGAACAACATTCGGTCTCTTACTCATCATTCCATAAGTACACAACAACATCGAATCCTTAAGTGTGTCTCCCTACGGTTCGTGAATTATGCAGACATGATCGAGACACTTCTCCGACCAATAACCAATAGAGGAATCTGGAAATTCATATGGCTCCGACATATTTCTACGATTAATTTGCGATCGAATGAACCACTTACATACGATACCAATTTCCCTTTGTCTCACGATAGTTTACTCATCCGAGGTTTTGATTGTCGGTATGTCTACATACCTAGTTCAACCTCGTTACTGATAAGTACTCTTTTCTCGTTCCCGTGATATGTGATCCCTTGTGAGCCAGTCACATGCTTGCAAGCCAATTGGATGGCATTCCACCGAGAGGGCCCATAGTATATCTAGCCGTCATATGGATGGACAAATCCCACTCTTGATCCATGTGCCTCAACCCATACTTTCCGAACACTCAATGCCACCTTTATAGCCACCCAGTTACGGTATGGTGTTTGATGTCATCAAAGCATCCTTCCGGTGATGGTGATTAACATGATCTCATGGTCAAAGGAATTAGGTTACTATGTATCAGAAATCTTATAGCAAACGAACTATTAAAATGACTTGATCTTTATGATACGCTTATCTATAGGAGTATATCCATCACACCATTGTCCTAATGATATGATTTTGTTGTTAACAACATCTCAATGTTCATGATTGGGAAACCACAATCATCTATTAAACAACAAGCTAGTATTATAAAGAGGCTTTACTAGGGACTCTAGTTTAGTTTACAAATCACACAAGTATTAATGTTTCCAGTTAATACTATTATAGCATGAATGTAAACATTTATCATAAACATAAATATATAATAATAACCACTTTTATTATTGCCTCTAGGGCATACGTCCAACACTATTTTGTCACAATCTCCCTCAAGCTCTTCCGAAGCTTCCCATGCTCATGACTCTCCAAGCTCCAAAGATCAAGCTATTCATCAACAACATCAACCTCCCCACGATGGTGATCCTTCACAAGGCACCTCCCACGGTCAAGCTCTTCATCAACTTCATCAACCTCCCCAATATGGGGCTCCTCCTCAAGGTCACGGCTCTCCTCAAGGTCAAGCTCGTCAAGATCAAGAGTAAGTCAATGATTCTCAAGGCTCCACTCCAAATGATGACTCCCCTGAAGTGGAAATTGATGAAGATGATCCTCGTGTTCGTGCTTATAGTCAAGGCGACGACTCAATTGGTGGAAATTACCAAGTGGTAGCTCAAGAATCTCGTGTTGAAGCACAAGCCTACCGTCAAGCCTATCGTCTCACCAAGCATGTTCGAGATGGCCATATCCTTGATAATGTTTATGGAGATTTCAATAAAGGTTCCAATACTAGGAGGCAACTATCTTCCTTTAGCTCTCACCATGCTTTTATCTCTCTTGTGGAACCACAGAAAGTCTTCGAAGCTCTTGAAGATGATGATTGGCTTGATGCTATGAACGAAGAGCTTCACAACTTCAAGAGGAACAATGTTTGGACATTGGTTGAGCGGCCCAAAGATTGTCAAAACGTCATTGGAACCAAGTGGGTTTTCAAGAACAAGTGTGAAGCGAATGGAATTGTCGTGCGCAACAAGGCAAGGTTAGTTGCCCAAGGATACTCACAAGTTGAGGGCATCGACTATGGTGAGACTTATGCCCCCGTTGCTCGCCTTGAATCCATTCATATGCTTCTTGCTTTTGCTACTCATAATAACTTTAAGTTGCATCAAATGGATGTTAAGAGTACTTTTCTTAATGGTCCTTTGAAAGAGTTGGTATACGTCAAGCAACCTCTGGGCTTTGAGGATCCACTTTTTCCAAACCATGTCTACAAGCTCAATAAGGCACTCTATGGTCTCAAGCAAGCCCCACGTGCGTGGTATGATTGCCTTAGGGAGATCTTGTTAGACCGTGGCTTTAAAGTGGGCCTCATTGATCCCACTCTTTTTACTAAGAAAGTTGGAGGCCACTTGTTCGTATGCCAAATCTATGTTTATGACATTATCTTTGGGTCTATTAACAAAACTTTTAATGAGTATTTTGCCAAGCTCATGATCGATCGCTTCGAGATGTCCATGATGGGGGAGTTGAAGTTTTTCCTTGGGTTTGAAGTCAAGCAATTGAGGAAAGGGACTTTCATCAACCAAGCCAAATAAATCCAAGACATGCTTAAGAAGTTCAAGTTTAATCAAGTCAAAGGTGCCAAGACTCCCATGCCAACTAAGGTTAATCTTGATCTCGATCCCAAGGGTAAGGAGGTGGATCAAAAACTCTATCGTTCTATGATTGGTTCTTTGCTCTATCTTTGTGCATCCCGACCGGATATTATGTTGAGTGTGGGTATGTGTGCAAGATTTCAAGACGCACCAAAGGAAAGCCACATGGTGGCGATCAAGAGAATCTTTCAATATTTAGTTCATACCCCAAACTTTGGGTTGTGGTACCCCAAGGGAGCCATCTTTGATCTTATTGGTTACACGGACTTGGCTTGGACTGGTGATAAAGTGGGAAGAAAGTTACCCTCTGGATCTTGTCAGTTTCTCGGAAGATCATTGGTTTGTTGGTCCTCGAAGAAGCAAAACTGTGTGTCTATGTCCACTGCCGAAGCTGAGTACATCTCCGCCGCAAGCTGTTGTGCTCAATTGCTATGGATGAAGCAAACTTTGAAGGATCTTGGACTATCTTTTGACAAGGTGCCTCTTCTTTGTGACAATGAGAGTGCCATTGCCATTGCTCACAATCCCGTGCAACACAACCGGACCAAGCACATTGAGATTCGTCATCATTTCATTCGGGACCATGTTGCTAGAGGAGACATTTCTTTGGAGTATGTTTCCACCAAGGCAAATCTTGCGGATCTTTTCATGAAGCCTCTTGATGAAGCAAGGTTCCAGGAGTTAAGGCATGAGCTAAATATCATTGATTCGAGCAATGTTGCTTGAGTACCTTGCACACCTACCCGCGTCTCAATGTGTATATTGTTTGGATGTAGGCATGGATTTAGGGGGAGTGTAGTTCCTCTTATGAACAATCGCTATCCCTATTATGCGCACATTAAAGTTTTCATACTCTATAGTCCCTAAAGGAGACCATTTGAGCTTCATGATGAGTGTTGGTGATGAACCCAAGATATATCTTCGCGGTGTCAAGCCATTTACTCTTATATAAGGTGGCCTCGGCCACCGACCCGTTTTTATTTGTGTCTTTGACCTTTTTGTGTTTTGTTGGCTTTGGTTCTTCACAGTTTGAGCTCTCTATCCTAAGCCTTTCCTTTCCTCAAGCCCTCTCTATTCCCTACACAAGTTCTTCCTTGTTCTCTTCCAAACCTGAGAAGGTCTTTCTGGCGTCACCGGAACTTTCGGTCAGCTGCCGGAACTTCCGGTCAGCTGGTTGTTCGTCTGAACCACCTGCTGAGCTAGAACTTTTTCAGCCTGACCCGGAACTTCCGGTCCCTGACCGGAACTTCCGGTGGTGTTCTCTATCCTATATAAGGCGGGCCCTGGGGGAAAACGGGATCTTCCTCCTTTTTCCCCCGAGACCCATCTTCTATTTGGAGCAGCCGCCGACCATGTCTCCTCCGCGAAGGTGCTCTGGCCCCTTCGCCTCCGGCCACCCCTCCACAGATCTGCTCCGTGGGAACCATCCCAACCTTGATCTCCCACCATGGACTCTGGTATTTTCCCTCAACTCCCTCCATTCATGGAGATCTAGCTCTCTCACCATTGCTTGAGTTAGGGCTCACCATGTCTAGGATAGTTCTTTGGCTAGAACTTGTTGGGAGATCTTGGTAGGACTAGGGAATCATGCTAGAGTAGATTTTTCCAATACATCCTTGGAAATTTTTGCACTTGTGGCTTGTAGATCTAGATCTATTGAACTGCTGTTTTGAACCGCCAGTTCGTGGTCTCACCGGAACTTCCGGTGAGCCACGACCGAAACTTCTGGTGGACCATTTCCACCGAAAGTTCCGGCAGCAGTGAAATTTTCCCTGATTGTATTTTTCCAATCTATTTCTTTGTTTCTGATTCCGAACTTGTGCACTTACCCTACCTTCCCTCCCTATTCTTGTTCTTTCTTCTCAGGGCAAGGTGGTTCTTGCAAAGGCAAGCGTGTCCGTAAACCATCCTCTGATATTCCTCCTGAGATCGATGAAGAAGATGTTGAGGTAGTGCATCCAACCGCTCAGACTACCATCAGAAGGATGCTGCTGCTCGTCGTGCTGCTGCTGCTGTAGGAAAGAGGCCTGTTCTTGCCTCTCAAAAGGCAACTGCTGCTGGGCCTGAAAAATCCAAGGCCAAAATCTCCAAATGGACTCAGAATGCCTACTCTGAATTCAGGCGTACGGATCCCTACCTCATTCCTCGTGACTGTCTTTGCTTGGATCCTCTCTTCCACAACTGCCATCAGGAACAAATATTTGCTGAGATCTATGTAACGAAGACTAAGTTTGTGGTTGCTCCTCAAAAGTACATCAATGTGATTCACATGGGAGAGAAACATGCATATTTTGGCGAGGCTCTTGATATTTGCCAGAGGTTTGGGCTGATTCCCCTCATGGAGCACCGTCAGAACTTTGATGAGGCTGCTATTGCTCAGTTTTACACTAACTTGTTTATTCACATGAGCTCCTCTACTGAAGGTGTGTTGAAGTGGATGACTAGGGGAGTGTTTCTTACCGCCACTTGGTCTGAGTTTACTGAGCTCCTTGGCTATCCCCTTCAGCCTGGCAAAGGGGCAAATGGTTGGCGTGTTCATACCTCCCAAGCTGCTGATCCTGAGGTCCTGGAGCCTCTCTACATTGAAGGGTGGGGCACTGTTGGGTATGTGAATCATCTGCTGCCAGTTTATGACATCATGCACAGGGTGTACTTGAACACCATCTCTCCCAAGGCTGGCAACTTTGATCAGTTTCATGCCTATCAGGTTGACCTCATGCATCAGACTTATCTCCGCCATGACACTGACAGGACAATGGATGTTATGCACTTTATCTACACAGAGATGTGGCAGGCTATTATTGACAAGCTCTCCTGCATCTATGCTCCCTATATTCAGACTCTCATCAATCACAAGTGGCTTGAGACGACTGGCACTCGCTATCCTGAAGACAACATCACCATTCATGAGGAGAAGAAGCTGCGTGTGAGTAAACACCAAAAGCCTCGTTCTCAAGAAGAAAGGGAAGCTAAACTACAAAAGGCTCGAGATGAAGCTGGTGGTCCCTCCTCTGCTTCTGGTGGCTCTAGTGCTGGTGGTCCTTCTCTCTAGAGGCAGCCGTCTTGGGCAAAGAAGCTGCTTGGGAAGGTGAAGAAGACTTTATGCTTTCTCCAGGACCGCGAGTATCAGGCAGATGTTGATCAGCGTCACAGTGTTCAGCGCCAGAAGGCCATCATGACCGCTCTCAACATTCCTAGCTCCCCAGTCACTAGCTCTGTTACTGCTCCGAAGGATGATTGGATTCGCGACAACTGCCGTTGGTCTGAGGATGAGTCTGAGGAGGAGGTCACTGGTCCGCCGCCTGAGTGGGGTTCTTGGGTCCCTGAGTCTGCTCCTCCTTCCTTTCATGGCTGAGGCGATTAGATCGATCTTCTCTTCCTTTTTGGTGTCTCGATGCCAAAGGGGGAGAAAGATGTCTATTAGGTTGTCTACGGGATTTGCATGGGTTGAGTCGCGAGCCTGTTCTTGCCTTTGATCTTTTCTAGCTCGCGAACTCTCTAGTTTATTTGTGTGCTTGTGGACCTTATATGTCTGTGAACTTATGTGTGCTTGTGGACCATATTATGTTTGAGACTATGTGGTATCTATGTGGTATCTTATGAAATGTCGTGTATGTGGTATTCTTGTTGTCATCTTATGGGCATATGCATATGGTGGTGGAGCCTCGTAGCTCTTGATTGTTATTATTACTCTTTTGTCTCCACCACAGTTGGTTGGTGCCTGGTATGATTTCTATCCTTTCTTGTACCTTGCCTTGTGCTATCTTTGCATTGGAAGGGGGAGCCTCCTTGTATGTGTGTCAGTCTCTTGAGCTTGCACACATATAGGGGCAGTTTGTCCCATCCATTGCAAATATTGCTTCTATATCATGCAAATCTTTGGGATTATCATCTAACACCAAAAAGGGGGAGATTGAAAGGACTATATTTTCCCATGCTGTTTTTGGTGTTAATGACAATCCCATTTGTGATTTAATTGTGCTCTTGAGTTTCAGGAAAAACACTGTTGATGTTTCCTTAAAACTGGTTGGATGCTCTCTTGGGATCTCATGAAGACGGTGGCCTTTAGTTTTATCCTAGTTTCTCTCCGTTTGTTGTTTTAGGTCGCCATACTATTAAGAGGGGGTCCATCTCGGAAGGCTGTGGGAAATCACTTGTTCTTGCACAAACCTATATGCACCGCCACAATCATCCTACTATTCTGTGAGAGAGTGTGTTTCTGATCTGTTGAAGCCTTCTTTGTCTCACCGGAACTTCTGGCCTGGCACCGGAAGTTCCGCTCGGGCTTTTTTTGCGGGATGAACTAAGCTTAGTTCCGATCCTAGTTCCGCTCCAAGTTCCGCTGAAGGATCAGTAACCTTCTGTTTGAAGTTTTCTATTTGCCGGAACTTGGGCCGGAACTTGCATCGGAACTTATCCTGCCAGAAAGTTCCTGAGTGGAACTTCCGCCCAGCCACCGGAACTTCCGGTCAGACTTGGTCCGTGACCTAGAAATTCCGCCCCTAGTTCTGCTCCAAGTTCCGCCGAAGGGTCAGTAACCTTCTGTTTGAAGTGTTCTATTTGCCGGAACTTGGGCCGGAACTTGCATCGGAAGTTCGCTGGAACTTCCGATATGTTATGATCGGAACTTCTGGTCGAGATTTTGGAGCGGGCGTCAACAGTCTGATGACCGTTGGAGCCGTGCTGGGCGGAACTTCCGGCCTCTCACCAGAAGTTCTGGTGAGGTCGCGGGGGCTGTAACGGTTCAATGCGGAGGGGGCCTATTTAAGGCGCCCCTCTTCTTCCTCCCACCCACTTTGAAATTTTTCTCTCTCCTCCATTAATGCTTGAGCTTCACCTTACTAGATCTCTCTCTCTAGCCACTCAAATGACTTGATATTTTGAGAGGTGAGGGAGGTGACCTAGATCTACACTTCCACCAAAGAAGATTTGATTTCCCCCACCCATCCTTTGTGGATCTTGTTGTTGTTAGGTTTCTTGAAACCCTAGACGGTGTAGGGCATCCTCGGAGCTAAGGCTTGTGTTGTGAAGCTTCGAGGTGTCGTTGAGGGACTCCAATTGAGTTGTGGAGCTTCCCCCTCAACCTTGGTGTAAAGGTTTCGGTTGGCGCCTTCAAGGTCACCGGTTAGTGGATTGAGGCCTCCTTTGTGGGGGAGCTCACCAGAGAAGAAGGTGAGGCCTTTGTGGCGCTCGGGTGACCTTGTGTGGGCCCGACACCTCTCCAACGTAGACGTAGATCCTTGGGAGTGAACTACGGGAATTATATCTCCATGTCCCTGCTCCGGTTACTTTGTTCCCTTCCTTTACTTCTTGCTATTTACTGTTCTTGTGGTTGTTGTAAGTTATCTTGCAGTTAGGTTGTTCACTTAGTTGCACATCTAGATAACTTTCCTTCTTGTTGAGCCTCAAAGTGAGAATCAAATTAAAATTGGGTAGACGCCTATTCACCCCCTCTAGTCGTATCAAGTCGGTACTTTCACTTGGCTACGTGGCGCTTGCTGATTGGCTTTCCCGGCCTGGTACACAGCCACACGCTGGCCGCACGACACAGATAGATCCCACGACCGGGGTTTTTACTATCCTTAAGTAGGGGTTGGGGTTTTCCACTTCCCCCATGCCCGTTCAGTTTTCCGTTGCCCTTTCTTCTTCCTTGCACCCGCAAAATCAAACTGCCCCCTTTGCGGTTTCCTCTTCCTCCTGTCCTTGTGTTGCAATCGCCCCTTTCTTCTTTCCATTCCAGTATGGGCCTACGCTGTTCCAAGCCTCTTCCAACCGCGGAGGAGACTGAATTTTCTGATCTCATGGATGCTCGCGATGACGCCGATGGTGCTGAGGAGCAGGAGATTCCCACCGGCGAGCGCGGCGGCTGGGAAGGCTCGAAGGTCTCCACCGAAGAAGTGGAGTGGCTCCGCTCCACCAGACGCATTCCACTGCAAGTGAATTGCCGTCTCCCCACCGGTGAGATTTCTCCCAAACCCCAAGCTAACGAGCGGGTGGTTTTCCTTTCTCGTTTTGAACGCGGTTTCGCTCTTCCTGTGAGCACCTTCTTCTCCTTGTTCCTTTCCACCTTCCATCTACAGACCCACCATCTTCCTGCCAATGCGATTGGCTCTCTTTCTTGCTTCATCTCTGCTTGCGAGGCCTACCTTGGAATTTGGCCCACAGTTCCTTTGTGGGCCAAATATTTTGGCTTTAAGGTTCAGGTTGTTCCCCAGCCTGGTGCTCCTCGATCCGAGAAGAGGCTGACTCGGTGTGGTGCTGCTAGTATCACGCCCAGGAGAGATTCCATCTTTCCTCAGGTTACTGGTATTGACTCCTGCAAGAAATGGCATAGGACTTTATTCTATGTCAGAAACAACGGGTCTACCGATAACATCCAGCTTCCCCTTTCTCGGATGAGGTTCCCAACAAGAAGAACTGGCAGCTTGACCCGCGTGACCAAGACACTGCGGTAAATGAGGCTAATGCGATCTTGGAAAGGTTGCTGTTGCCGGATGAAAACTTTCATCTTGCCGACTCTGACCTCATGTGCACCTTCGTCTCACTCCGGGTAAGCCCCATCCAAGCGAGGAGCCACAAGATGTGCTTCATGAGTGGCTCTCATGATCCCACTCGACACTCCACTAAGGAGCTCACCCATGACTCCATCGCCCGCCGAGTAAGCTCAATCTTCAAACTGAACTCGGCGGATGACTGGGCTTGGAGTTGCCCACCGTTTAGCCCGGTCAGGCCTGTCCCCTGGGTAATTTTTCCGAATCACTTTCTCGCCGAGTAGGCTTTAGATCTTTTGCCACTCTTAGTTTAGTTTTTTAGTTTCTCATTCTGTTTGTCCTCCGCAGAATCTCCTTCACCAGGTTGATGACAGTACTGTCCATCCTGCTAGTTATAACGGGGATCGTTCTGACTCGGATGAGGTCGAGTATGACCTGGAATGCTTCATGCCTATCCCGCACGCTGCGGCTGCTTCAGCTTCGGGTAAGAGTCAATCTCGCAATCCCTTACAAGATTTGTCTGACGATGATGAGGATGATGATTGTACGCTTTTGGAGGTATATGCCTTGTGACCTTAATATCCCATCTTATCCGAGTAAGCCCGTTATTTACTTGTGCAACTGTCCAGGTACATGACACTCCTCCTCTCGCCGTGGGTGGAGTCAGCAAGGTCCCCGTCGCTAAGCCGAAGCGACGCGGAGCTTCCTCCAGCACCCAACCGGCCAAGAAGAGCAAGCTCACTCCGGCAGCTCCTGCTGCCACTGCTGCTGCTAGCCTGGCTGAGACTCGTCAAGCTGCCGGGCGCCGAGTCACACGCCGAGTCGTCCGTGACCCAGTTGTCACCGGGTAAGTTTTTGTACTCTGCCTTATCTGTTCTTTTATTTTTCATCACTGATGTTTTCTTATATATGTCTCATTGTTTTCAGCGCCGCACCTTTGTTGGAAAGCCAGGCTACGTATAGCATTGCCTCGCCGCTAAGGCTCGCGCCTCCTACTACTGACTCGGTGGTGCGGAGTCCCGTCTGGGTCAAATCTCCCACTGTTGAGGCTCACGCCTCTCAGTGTCAGTCAGACCTGGTGGGTCATACGGCTGACGCCTCTGGCGCTGGCCAGGAGAAACGCCCTGATCTTGGTGTCCATTACTCTGGAGCCGAAAAACCTTCCGCCACCAGTTCCTCTGGCATCGGCCCTCAGTCTGGTGTAAATGAACAACTTCCTAATCTTGGAGCCAGCAAAACCGCTGAGCCCAGTCAGCCGGCTCCACGATCTTCTCCAAATCCCCCTGCTCGCTCTCCAATTCTATCAAAGGGCCAGACCCAGCCCAAGGCTTTTGGCTCTGCTCGCCCTACATCCGGAAAGTCCACCTCCTCTAAGCAGACAACGTTGGTCTGCGCTCCGGGTTCTGCTCCCCAGATCCGGCCTCCGACGTCGGCGACCATGATCGCTTCAACGGGTAAGGGGGCGAATCCGTGGCTGCTGGGTTAGGTGATGGCTCTAAGGCTGTTACCCTCCATGCTAGTGTCACAGTAACTCGTGCCAATGTGGGAACCACCCTAAAAACGGGTCAGGTCCTCACTCGGACGCTTAGTGGCAAGAGCCTAGGTTCGGCTGAGCCTTACGCCATGGCATGGAATGCAGCTGGCGAGCAGGAGGTAAGCACCCGTGCTGGCAAGAAACTGAAGCTGGGCCCCAAGGCCGTCTCTGACATGACCCAGCAGGCCATTTCTTTGATGGCCCGTGCCGACGAAGTGAACAAGGTAAAATAACTTCTTCTCTTTTGTACTGTTGAGTATTTCCTTTATCGGCCGTGCCGATTGAGCAAGGCACTTACTCGGCCGTAAGCTCTCACTAATCACTTTAATCTTTGAATCCCAAGCTTGCATATTAGAGCTTCGATCCCTAGCCCTCGAGGTTACTATCGAGTAAGGAACTTACTCGGTTGTAAGCTCTTAAGATCTTTTAATTTCTTTATGCCAAACTCATGTTAGAACTTCAATCCCTAGCCCTCGAGGTTACTGTTGAGTAAGGAACTTACTCGGCTGTAAGCTCTTAAGCTCTTAAGCTCTTTGATTTCTTTATGCCAAACTCATGTTAGAGCTTCAATCCCTAGCCCTCGAGGTTACTATCGAGTGAGGAACTTACTCGGCTGTAAGCTCTTAAGCTCTTTGATTCAGCCGACTGCTTGACTTGACCTTTCTTTATTGTATATCCTCTTTGTTCAGCTCACGCATAACGAGCGCACCAAGCTCTCGTCCTGGCGCATCGCAAGCTCGAACTTGCGTATGAGAAGCTGCAGACTGACACCCATGGCCAAGGTAATATCCTTACCCATCCTTTTTCTTTTCGGCGTTCTTTTCTTTGGTTCATTATCTCAATCCTTTCTAGTTCTTTTTTCGCAGCCTCCACTCAGTCCATAATAAATGCTCTCCACTCGCAGATCAGTGAGGCCGAGAGTAAGTTTCTTGCTTCATTGATGTGATAGCTGAAATTTTCTGCAGGTGGTGACAAGTAATCTTTTCGAATAAGCAGAGAAGCACCAAACCGAGCTCCAGAAGGAGCGAGACGAGGTGACTCGGCTGAAGAAGCTGATTACCGAGTTGGAGCAGAAGCACTTGGCTGAGGTGAAAGGGTTGAGGGAGGAACTTGCGGAGAAGAATGAGCAGCAGGCCGCCAGTGCTGAGAAGACCAAGAGGCTGCTCGACGAGGCCGAATCATCGGTCGAGTCAGCAAATCTGAACTTTGACGCCCTTCAAGCCAAGGCCAAGACTTGGCATAGCAAACTCGCCGCCATCAACTTCTTTCTCGGTAGTGAGTTCTTACTCTTTGCGCACTGTATGAGTCCTTCTGGACTTCTTCCATCTGCCATTGTTATTTTCTAACTTTCTCTTTTTTGCTTGCAAATAATTTTCCTAAGGCCGATATGTTTGCCATCCGAGCCATGAAGAAAGTGAGAGCCAAAGCTGGTGCTCCTGCTGACAGCGAGGTGTCTATGGAGGAGCTTCTCGAAGCACTGTCTGAACAGGTTAAGACCCTCAGGTCTTGCGGTGTGGATCTTCTCAAGTTGGCTATCCATGCCTTTCGCATGCTCTGGCCGGATGAAGATGCACCCAATCTCATTGAGCCCCTTACCGATAGATTGCTCCTTACTGAAGACCGGCTGGATCAATAGCGCGAGTCGGCCGGCTGAGCTACAGCGGACAAGGCTCTCTCCTTCGTGCTTTCATGGTACGAGGACATCAACCTTGATGTTCTCTCTCGCATAAGGGGGGATGGCAAATGGCTGAATGATCTGGAGCTAATCAAGAAGCGCCAGGAGCGAGCTTATGTCATGATCGAGTACACCATGGTGCACGCTTGGTGCGACGGGCCCAACTTCCTTGATCTTGGCGACCCGTTTGTCAAAGTTGCTGATGAAGAGGGTGGCGATAGCGAGGCAACTAAGTCAGATGATCAGGATGACCCGGCCACAGATGCCCCTCACCCGGCCGATGCTCCAGGCACTACCCCTGGCTCCGAGAGTGCTCCTCCGAGTTATTCTGCTCCTTAGGCTAACAAACACTCGAACTTTGATCAGATCCCCGGTATGCCGGGTACATATGTAACATTCATTGCACTTTTAAGTTTGATTTTGCGCCTGTTAATGGGCTTTATATATATTTGCGTTATGTTCTAAGTGTGAATTATTCAAGGGCAAGTCCCCAAGTTTCATTTTGCCATGTCACCTTTCCTTGACTTTGGCCCCGTCTACCTTTTTCGGTGTTCGACATTAGAGTCTCAAAGTACTAAGGATATAGTTAACGGGTATGAAACGTGGATCACTTGGCCGAGATTACTTGACATGTAGTATAACGCGACCTGCAGAGAGTTAGGCAAAGAACGAAAGCCGACTCGCGTTTCTCCTTTGTACTTATCCGGCGTTCGTGTTTACCCGTCTTACATCTTTTTCTCTTGCTTGCCATGAAGCCATGTTTTTGGCCAACAACATAGTCGAAGAGTTGATTTTTATTCCGAGTAAACAATACTTGTTCCCAGATAAATTTCGGGTATCATGCCAGCCGACATAAAATAATTGAGATGGAAAATTTAAGGGGTAGTCCTCGAGTCAGTTTTTTGAACCATACCATTTTATTATCAGCACATAGCCGGCACACACGTCCGACATATGAGAGTTCGAGTGATACATGCATTGCTTCTCCTAAGTATAGAAGGGACGAAGTAGTGCCACATTCCATGGCCTTTTGGTCTCATCTCCTGACCTGTTCGCCTTGTTCTTTTGCGCTTCACGAGCATCTATGAGATAATAAGAATTATTGTGCAATGCTTTGCTTACAATGAACGGACCTTCCCATGGGGGTGTACCTTATGCATTCCTGCTGTGCGCTGCACCAGCCTGAGCACCAAATCCCCTTCTCGAAAAACACGAGGTTGCACTTTTCGGCTATGGTAGCGTCGGAGATTTTGTTGATATATAGTAGATCTGGATAATGCCAGTTCCCTTGCTTCTTCGAGTAAGTCTACTCCATCTTCTCGAGCCTCTTTTACCTCAGCTTCCGAGTATTGCCTTATCCTTAGCGAGTCATATTCTATGTCGGCAGGCAAAACTGCTTTAGCCCCATATACGAGGAAAAATGGCGTATAACCAGTTGACCGATTCGGAGTTGTTCTTAGGCTCCACAGTACTGAGGGTAGTTCCTCTATCCAACAACCAGGTGATCTCTGGAGTGGTTCCATTAAGCAGGGTTTTATCCCTGACAGAACTAAGCCATTAGCCCGTTCAACTTGTCCATTTGATTCTGGATGGGCGAATGATGCTACATTGAGTCTTATTCGGTGTTTCCCACAAAAGCGATCAAAATCTCCTTCGGCAAAGTTCGTGCCATTGTCAGTGATCACACTGTGTGGGTAACCGTATCTGAGGATTATATCCCTTAAGAATGTGACAGCTGTTTTACCGTCCAATTTCTTGATTGGTTTCACTTCTATCCACTTGGTGAACTTATCAATCATGACCAAGATATGAGTCATGCCTCCCCTTGCTGGTTTGAATGGTCCTACCATATCTAGGCACCATACTACAAAAGGCCAAGTGATTGGTATAGTCTTCAATTCAGACGCTGGTAAATGCTACTTGGATGCATAGTGTTGACAACCACTGCCTCTTCCGACTAACTCTTGCGCTTGTGCCTATGCGCTTGGCCAATAGAATCCATGTCGAAATGCCTTGGCTACCAATTCTCTTGATGATGCATGGTGCCCGCACTCTCCTTGATGGATATCCAATAAGATCTCCTGGCCTTTCTCTAGGCTGATACAACGCTGCAGTGCACTTTTCACACTTCACTTGTATAGTTCCTTGTTGATTATGGTGTACGCTTTTGCTCTTCGTGCTGTTTGACTTGCCAATGTTTCATCACTTGTCAAGGTCCCATATTTCAAATAGCTGAATATTGGTTGGTATTAGTGGTTCCGGGTCTGCTTCAACATCAATATCCATTGGTTCCGCCGACATATTCTTTGCCGACATGACCTGAGGAGTCCCCAAGTGTGATTCGGCGATCCATGAATTAAACGGATCAGTCCCCGAGTGACTCGAACCTACCCCTGAGTCGATGTCCATTGGCACTGCATCTGATTCCTGACTCGCCGGGATGACCCTGATTGAGTCGGACTCTGGTGACGGGTTGATTGATGGCTTCCTGAGATGCTCCAGCGCTACCCCTGGTGGTATTGCTTGCCTAGATGATCCTAGTTTGGATAGTACATCTGCTGCCTCATTTTCTGCTCTAGGAATGTGATGAAATTCACAACCGTCAGAATATCCCGAAATTTGTTGCACGTGGAAACGATATAATGCCATGTTTGCGTCCAGCGCATCCCAATGTCTAGACACTTGCTGAATCCAAATCCAAATCGCCAAAACACATGATCCTTTTGATACCAATTTCCTTGGATACTTTAATGCCATGGACAAGTGCTTCATACTCAGCAACGTTGTTAGAAGCATCAAAATGAATCTGCAACACGTAGCTCAGTTGATCCCTCTCTGGAGATGTGAGCACTATCCCGGCGCCTAGACCCATTTTTGTCTTAGACCCGTCAAAATGCATTTTCTAGTAATTTGGAACTGGCAGTGGTGGTTCGTACCGCATTTCCATCCATTCTACAAAGAAATCTGCAATAGCTTGAGATGTTATTGCATCTCGCCTATCATATTGTAGAGTGTATGGTGCCAGTTCGATGGCCCATTTGGCGACTCGACCGCTGGCATCTTTGCTGCCCAATATATCCGAGATAGGTGCCTCGCATATTACCCGGATTGGGTGTTCTTGAAAATAATGTTTCAGCTTCTTTGCTGCCATATATACCCCATATGTCATCTTCTGATAATGCGGGTAATTCTGTTTCGAGACAGAGAGCACTTCGCTCAAGTAATACACTAGTCTTTGGACTGATTTGCCCCTTCTTCACGTTCAACCACTATTATTGCACTTACAACTCTATTGGTTGCGGCGACATAGAGCAACATTGGCTCCTTGGATAATGGTGATGCTAATATTGGTGATGTTGCCAACATTTTCTTTAATTCATGGAAAGCGCTATCAGCTTGCTGTGTCCATGTGAATTTGTCTGATTTCTTCATCAGCTGATATAGTGGTAGGGATTTTTCACCTAGCCGACTAACAAACCTGCTCAACGAAGCCAGGCATCCAGTAAACTTCTGGACTTCATTGAGGGTTTTTGGCAATTCCATTCTTTCGATGGCCCTGATCTTTGTCAGGTTGGCTTCGATTCCTCAGCTGGATACAAGGAATCCGTGTAACTTTCCAGCCGGGACACCAAATGTACATTTTTTCGGGTTAAGCTTCATCCCTAATCTTCTCAAGTTTGCGAATGTTTGATGCAAGTCTTCAATTAGATTATGACTTTGTTTGGTTTTTATTACCACGTCATCGACATATACTTGAACATTTTTGTCCAATTGATCTTGCAAGCATTTTTGCATGCATATTTGATATGTTGCGCCTGCATTTCTCAATCCGAATGGCATGGTGCGATAGCAATAAGCCCCGTACAGGGTGATATAAGCTGTCTTTATTTGATCATTTGGATTCAGTGGTATCTGATGGAATCCTGAATATGCATCCACAAACGACAAAAACTCACACCAGCAGTAGAATCTATGAGTTGATCGATCTGAGGCAGGGGAAATGGATCGTTTGGACACGCCTTATTGAGGTTCGTGTAATCAATACACATGCGCCATACCACTTCTATGTTCGGGTCATATTTTTTATTCTCGACCAAGACTTCATTTGACAACCAGTCCGGGTGTAGTACTTCCATGATGAATCCAGCAGCTAAAAATCTTGCAATCTTGGCAGCTATTACTTTCCTCCTATCTTCGGCGAAGCAGCGGAGGGGTTGCCTCACCGGCTTGGCATCTGGTCTTACATGAAGAGAGTGCTCAGCCAGCTCCCTCGGAACTCCTTGCAGATCTTGAGTGGACCATGCAAAGATATCCCGATTCTCACGGAGGAAGCTAGTGAGCTCGCTTTCCTATTTGTCTATAAGGCCAGCCCCAATGGTGACTGTGCGCTCTGGGAAAGTTTCATCCACTTGCACCTTCTTGGTTTCCTTGGTAGCTTGAAATGACACACTGCCATGCGGGTTGGTGAGTGCCGGCATGGACATTTGTGCTGCTTTGGCCAATGTTGCCACTTCCAACATCTGACTTTTCTCTTGTGCTATGATGAGTGACTCGACAAGTGAAGATCCGACTGAGGCACAAGAAATAGATCTTTTGTAGTCCCCTTCAACTGTGATCACCCCACATGGGCCTGGAAGCTTCATCTTTAAGTAAGCCATATGGGTAGTAGCCATAAATCTTGCCATAGCCGGCCTGCCGAGTAAGGCATGATATGAGCTGACCAAATCCACTACCTCAAACTCTATGGCCTCAGTTCGACAGTTCTCTCTGTTGCCGAATAAGACGTCGACCCAGATCTTGCCAATTGGCTCACAGGACAATCCCAGCACAATACCGTGGAAAATGATCTTAGTCGGCTCCAGCATGTTCATGGTAATGCCTAACTTGAGCATTGTATCCTTATACATGATGTTGATGCTACTGCCACCGTCAATTAGCACTTTTGAAAACTTGACATTGACATCCGGGCCCATGAATGTTGGATCCAAAACCAGAGCATATCCTCCTAGGGTTGGCATGATCTTGGGGTCATCTTTTATACTCCAAGTTTTCTCTTGCTCAGACCAGTGCATGTACTTGGGGATTGCAGGCATCGTGGCATTCACCTCCATCATTCGTAGTTGCTGGCTCTTTTTGTCATTTGGCTCTGTGACAAAGACAACATAACTCTGGTGATGTTCTCTGTACTCATTTCTAGTTCCATAACCGACATGAGCATCGTCACCTCTTGGATTGTGCACTTGGTGCACAACTTCTCTTCTTTCTTGATTCTGATACCTCGGCTGCCTGTTTTCATATCTGTTGTCTGCTCCCACTATCTGAGCATTTCCTCCTGTAAGTGGTGGAGGGGGAGGTGGTGGAAGCTAATTATTCGGCGAGTCCACTCTATCTCCTTTCTGAAACCAAGTACATTGCCTCGTCGTGTGATTGGCTGGTTTACTCGGACTAGGCATGTGAAACTTACACGGCTGATCCAGCATCATCTCATAGGTGTATTTTTGTCGGTCCTGACACTGCTTCCTCTGATCGTATGGCCTTTTCCCGTCATTATTTGGCACCCATTGTTGTTGTCCATTTGTCCTTTGACGCTGACTGCTTCTAGCATCTGGATGATCCTGACTCACAGCCGCAACCTGAGTCGAACCATACCTGTAATCTGGTCTTTCGTCTCTTCTCTTGCTTCTGTATTCGGATCTTTCCTGGCGCCTTTGCGACCTGGCAACGTCATAGATCTAAGTCTCAGTCATCCCGTCTGCCGACATGAGCAGCGGCTGAGTCGGATCTCCTAACACATACGAGTCAGCGATTCTTATCGTCTCTGCCAGGCTTGCCGACATATCTCTTTGTAACCCTTGCCACATCACACTTCCATGTCTACATCCTTGTGCAAACCATGCGATTGCTTGTGACTCGATTACCCCTTCACAAGAGTTACGCATCGTACACCACCTTGTGAGGAATTCCCTATCTGATTCATTCGGTCTTTGCTTGCACATTGGCAGTTGTTGTGGGCGATTCGGCCTCTTGTAAGTGCTCGTGAAATTGCTCATGAAAGCGTCGTGAAAATCGATCCAACTGTTGATGCTTCCGGGTAGCAAATTTTTCAACCATACCCAAGCTGGTCCTTCCAGCATCTGCGATACATAACGTACTGCCCATCTCAAGTTTCCCTGCGCGATCTTCACAGCGGTTCCATAATCTATGAGCCAGTCCTCTGGCTTTGTGCTTCCATCATACGTTTTTGTCCCCTCTGGCCAGCTGGAAATTTGGCACCGGTGGCTCCTTCATGATCCTTGGGCCGAAGCACGGTGGACCCTGCGGACCTTGCGATTCAATTATCTCTGCCATTTTTATTCGGTCAAACTTCAGCCTTGCATCATCCGGCTAAAGGTTCCTGCCTCTGAATCTTGCTCCCATTGCTTGATATGCATGATCTGGCAGTTCATACCCGTCATTTAACATAGCCGAGTAACCATCATTATAATTATTTGCATTCGGGTCAGAAGGCTGTTGAACTGCTTTTCCCGCGCTTTGCTGTCTTCTTTCTGGCTGAGCTGGTGCGTTATTCAGAGCTGGATTTCCTCCTCCTGCCGAGTGAGTTCCGCGCCTAGCATGAGGCGCAAAATTTTGCCCTCCGTTGTCATTTCTTTGCCATGCTTTTTCCTGGTTTTCATTTCCTTGGGGATTATTTATCTTTGCCCCTTGCGCATGCGCCGGGTTTCCTTGAACCACTGCCGGATCATAGGCGACCATCTGCTTGTTTCTTCTAGAATCCACACTTTTCTTTTCTCGGCCTAGGCGCCGCTCCGGGTGAGGATGCTGTGTGCCCAACCGATCTCGCTAGGACAGGAGTCGCCGAGTGAACCAGCTATGACCTCCCTGCTATACCCGGATTTGCTCTGTAATACGCCTCATTCAGCATGCTGGCTGCTTTTACTAGTTCATTGACTCGTTCTTGTTGCCTTTTCTTTGCTTCCCCCTCCAAGTGGGGTAATTCTGCCATTGCTGCTTCTGGTGCTCGTAGATTAGTTGCTACTGTGTTATATGTTGGACGCATGGCTGTCTCGTTGCTGTTCTCCGGTGTTATCTTCGATGTCGCATCTGCCAGCTCTTCGTTGAGGTTCCTTCCTCTCAATATCGTTGCATCAAGCCGGGTCTTTGCGCCCTTGACTCGATTTTCCGAGTTAAGCTCTCGGATGGTGATATCCACGTCCTGTTGTAACTGTGCTAGCTCCTTGGCTTTCTCCAGGACTTTTATCCTGGCTTCCTTCAACTCGGCTTGCACACGTGCCAGGTCAATTGCATGTGCCACTGGCTCTGCCAACTTGTCTATCGCTTCCTACAGCTCCTTAGCCCTCTTGCTCCTAGCTATGTTCTCTGGTTTTTCCAGCGGCGCCTTTGTTGTTCTTGCATCCCTTGGTGTTTCCTCATGATTTCCTCCCTATGTGTTCTCATTCACTACTGGAACTACTGCGGGAGCTACGGGGTTTGGGGTTGTCATCATTACCTCCATGGAGACGAGTTGGTGTGGTTTCCCAGCGACAGGAGCCGTTGGAGTATCCGGCACCAGGACGACGCGCTCAGGATATGCGTGCTCCACGCGCACCGCGACGTAGACCTGGTGCTCGCCGAACTTGATGAAGCGACCACCTCTAGGGAACGGCTTGGTCCCGAAGCAGCCCGCATTGTCGCTGACGAAGTTAAGCGCTCCAAACCTCTGGATGAGGCCGGAGTAGACGCGCTCTCCGGTCTTGGCGATGATGTTGCCCGTCCGGATGAAGACTCCATCAAGCACCTTCTTCTTCCCCACGGTGGGCGCCAACTGTCGTGGTGGTGGCACGAGCCATGCCCGAAGAACAAGAAGAACTCTCCAGACTTAGCAATTCAATTGATATCCCAAAGATTACAAGTTCTCCTTGAGCTGTATAAGCTAGAGTTCTCAGCGCTCGTTCACTACTTGGTCCAACCTTTCTCTACTACTGCTATGCCCTCCCTTATATAGGCAGTGCTAGCTAGCTAATACCCCTTTGGGTTCTAGGGTTTACTGTTTGGATCTTGGTCCCTACAATGTGGGCCGGGTCATGGGCTTGCCCTAAGCCCAGAGGCCCAGTCCATAAAGCTTGATAGCTAACGGTCTTCTGGTACGCTGCTTCTTGTTCCTTTTGGCGTCATGCTGTTACTTTGTACGTTAGCGTATGATTTGGGCGTCACCCGGCTCCATTTGTGTCACCCGGCGTCGCCCTTCTCTTTTGACCATGCTTTACCATGGTCCCTCCTGAACCTTACTTGGAAAGGTGCCACGCGTCCTTCTTAACTCGGCCCTTCCTTGGCCGACTCGGCTCGTCGGTTCCTGCAAGGGTTACAACTTTGTCCTATGCGGGCCGACATAGTTTGTATGTCGGCTTTCATACTTATCTTACCCGGCCGTTCTTCCCCGACCTAGTTCTTTCTTTACTCGGAGCCAACCCAGCTGCGCTATGTTTCCCCTCTCGTGACCCTACCGGGGGTTATCCCCCTGACAGACATGGCTCAGTCAACTCCAGAGCTTCGTTGGGAAACCCCAAGAGGAAGGTATGATGAGCACAGCAGCAAGTTTTCCCTCAATTATGAAACCAAGGTTATCAAACCAGTAGGATCAAGGAAACAACTCCAAGGTGTTGCTAGCAACTTGGAATCCTGCACAACACAAACTCAAGACTTTGCCCCAACTTACAGTCAGGTTGTCAATCTCACTGGTTTGCTGAAAACAAAGGATTAAATGTATAGTGTGGAAGGTAAAGGTTGCTTGTATAAAGTAAATGGTAAAAGTAGATGATGTAACAATGGTAAAGATTGGACCGGGATCCACAGTTCACTAGAGGTGTTCTCCTTAAGACAAATAACAAAACATGCTGGGTGAACAAATTACAGCGGGGCAATTGATAGGACTGAGCAAGGCATAACAATGCAAATACTAGACTTCATGATTCCTATGAGATTTGATTGGGAATTACAACAATATACATAGACCGCCATCCAACTACATCTATGACTAATAATCCACCTGCAGGTTATCATCTGAACCCCTTCCAATATTAAGTTGCAAGAAACAGATAATTGCATTAAGAAATGTGTGTAAATTAAACAATACAATTGTTCCATAAACAAAAGATTGTTGTTTTCTCCCTAGTGGAAACATCACATCTACAACCTTAGAGATTCCTGTCACTTCCCCAGATTACTAGAGGCATGAACCCACAATCGAGCATAAATACTCCCTTTTGGAGTTGCAAGCATCTACTAGGCAAAGATAGGTACTAGCAATGGAGAGAATGCAAGATCACAAACAACACAGACATGATAGAATCAATAATCAATAAGACATGATAGAATCAATAATCAATCTGACATAGTATCTTAATATCCATCGGATCCCCACAAACACAACATGCATGATTACAAATAGATGATCTTGATCATGAACGGAGCTCACAAGATCTAAACATTATAGCACAAAGGAGGAGAAACAACCATCTAGCTACTGTATGGACCCATAGTCCAAGGGTGAACTACTCACGCATCATACCAGAGGCTAGCATGGTGATGAATAAGGCCCCCGGGATGATCTCTTCCCTCCGGCAGGGTGCCAGGAAGAGCTGTAGATCGCCATCTAGGGACGATGGTGGCAGCGGCTACGGACTGTTTCATGGAGATCTGATCGGATGTTTAGGGTTTCTGCATCGGGGGGTTTTATATGCGAAGAGGCAAGGCAGGAGGGTACCCGAGACGCCCACACCATGTGGCGGCATGCCCTAGGGGGGGCGCCACCCTAGGGTGTTGCGGCCTCGTGGCCCTCCTCTGATTGACCTTCGGTCTCTATGTTCTCTTTGGTGTAATATTGACTTTGGATTTTGTCCCGTCCAATTCCGAGAATATTTCCTTACTAGCTTTTTTGAAACCAAAAACAGCAGAAAACAGGAAACTGGCAGTGCGACATCTTGTTAATAGCTTTTTCCCAGAAAATGTATAAAAATACCTCAAAGTGTAGGCAAAGCAAAGCAAAGTTGATACTAAACAAGAATGGAACATCAAAAAATTATAGATACGTTTACGACATATCAAGTCTCCACCTTCTATCCTTAGGCACCAATTAAGAGAGCATAATTGTCATTCTTAGTTTAGTGTGCACTGTCCCAAAACTTATTGATTGATTCATAATGTTGATATTTCTTGTTCTTAAACTATTTGTATCTAGTCACCCTTATGAACTTTGAAGGCGTCCTATGCATTTATGTTGTGCTATACCATGAAGGACAAGATGAATACCACTCTTGCTATGTTTTCTATATGTGAAACAAACAAACGTCTTTCAATGCATTGTTATTCATGATCTTTGTTTGTACCTTTTCATGTTACAACGTAGTTGCTATGTATTATTGTTAGAACTACATCTTTCATGCTCATGTTTAGAGTATTTTGATCCCAGCTATCAATGCTTTACACTATTTTGATCAAGATTGTGATGGTGCATGTCACCTAAAAAATTATTCTTTTTATCACTTACCTACTCGAGGATGAGCATGAGTTAAGCTTGGGGATGCTTGATACGTCGTAAATGTATCTATAATTTTTGATGCTCCATGCTTGTTTTGTATCAACTTTCTTATGTTTTGTATACACTTTGAGGTATTTTTATACATTTTCTGGAACTAACCTATTGACAAGATGCCGCAATGTCAGTTGCCTGTTTTCTACTGTTTTTGGTTTCAAAAAAGATAGTAAGGAAATATTTTCGGAATTGTACGAGACAAGAGGCAAAGTTAATATTTTACCAGAAGGATCACGGAGTCCAAAGGGCAGCCGAAGTGGGGCCACAAGGTGGCCACACCTGGTGGCGGCACAGGCAGGAGGGTAGCCTTATGTGTGGGCCCCTCGGGCGCCCACCGACCTTTCCCCTTCGCCTATAAAAGAACCACGATGCAGAAACCCTAAGCACCCGATAAAATCTCCATGAAACAATCCGTAGCCGGCGCCACCATCGTCCCTAGATCGGGGGAATCTGAAGTTCTTCCCGGTACCCCGTCGGAGGGGAGTGATCATCCCGGAGGCCTTCTTCATCACCATGCAAGCCTCCGGAGTGATGCGTGAGTTGTTCACCCTTGGACTATGGGTCCATACAGTAGCTAGATGGTTGTTTCTCCTCCTTTGTGCTATCATGTTTAGATCTTGTGAGCTCTGTTCATGATCAAGATCATCTATTTGTAATGATACAAGTTGTGTTTGCGGGGATCCGATGGATATTGAGATACTATGTCAGATTGAATATTGATTCTATCATGTCTATGTTATTTGTGATCTTGCATGCTCTCTGTTGTTAGTAGCTATCTTGGCCAAGTAGATGCTTGCAACTCCAAAAGGGAGTATTTATGCTCGATAGTAGGTTCATTCCTCTAATAATCTGGAGAAGTGACAGAAATATCTAAGGTTGTAGATGTGCTATTGCTACTAGGGAGAAAACAACAATCCTTTGTCCATGGGTAAATTGTAAATGTTTACTTCACACACATTACTTAATGCAATTATCTGTTGCTTGCAACTTAATACTGGAAGGGGTTCAGATGATAATCTGAAGTTGGATTATTAGTCATAGATGCAATTGGATTATGGTCTATGTATTATGTTGTAGTTCCCAATCAAATCTCGTAGGAGTCAAGATGTCTAGTATATGCATTGTTATGCTTTCTCAATCTGTCAATTGCCCCGTTGTAATTTGTTCACCCAACATGCTATATTAAGGATAACACCTTGTAACATCCCAAAAATACTAAACTTAAATCATCAAACTCTAATCATCAAAATTAGGGTTAACAAAAACTTTTCTAATTAAAATTATGAAAGCATGCATATGTGTATGCATTTAAATTGCAATTCTTTTGAACCAACTTGTTTGTGTGTTTCCTTGCTTGTAAAATGTTTCTTAGGTGAAATAAACATCATCTAAACATTTCCCAAACTTTTCCTAAGGACAAATAAATCAAAACCAATAAAATAAAGGAATGGTCATTTTGACCAATTTAACTCCCATGCCTACTTTGGCTGTCTCAAACTTTCAGAACCTAATGGAAACTTTTCTGGATCTTTGCACCCCTTGAATGTATTCATAACAAGGTATCAAGGCCCACTTTGTGATCATCCAGAAACTTTCAAATTCATAGTTTAAATGACAATTCAAAATTGAATCTTTATCATATGGGAAGATCCCACTTTTTTCAAAAACCACTCAAACAAGCTCAACTTTCAAAACCCAAGCATCTGCAGACTCACCAGCACCAATCTAGCAAACCCACCAAAAATCTTTTCAAAATTCAAAACTTTATTTCATGCGGCCATTTCATCAAACATGTTGCAGACACAAATCATCAAAATCCTAAACACTATAGTGAGCAGTGATTGAAGCCTAACTTGTTCCCTCTCTAGCTCACAACCAGCTCAGTAGATCATCTAGCAAGATTAACTAAACACTAGCACCACTGTGAGCTTGCCATTGTCATCAATGGTGAATAGCCGAGCACACCCTTGTCACCCCCATGTCGACAGCAAGCTAGGAAGAGAAGCAAGTCTAGCCAACATGTCTGGGAGGCAGCCCACCGTCCACCGCCACCCCCTGTCCCAGCCGCGAGCGTTGCCAAGCCCTGGACCACACGAACGAACCATGCCAACCTCGCCAGCGACCATGCCGAGCGTGTGCCAGAGCGCCACCCTCGACCAGCGCCACAGACCGCGCGCCGCCCTCGCCGCATTCATACACAATCCCCACCGACCCAGGAGACCGCCAGACATCCTTGTTCGCCGCCCCATGCCGCACAACCACCGCTCGCCGTCGAAGACGCTGCCTCTGCTGTGCAGAGCACTGTCGCGTTCCGACCAAGCCGCACCGCCCCACGCCTAAAAACCATGTCGTTGAGCATCGCCAGGGAACACCACACCGTCCCCTACCTTCGCCCATGCCAATAGCCGCCTGTAAGATCGCCCCCGACGAGCTCACCTTGCGCCCCGTCGGTCCCCTCGCTCGACTATAAATAGAGGCCACCCCCAGTCGATTTCTTCACACCACCTCACTCCCCTCTTCTCACTGATCGTGCCACACCGTTCCTGGAGCAAGACGAGCACCACCTCGCCGGAATTTCACCAAAGCCCGCCGCCTCTGGAGAAGAAGGGCGCCATCGATTTCGTCCACCCCAGGAGCTGCCGCGACCACCCCTGAGTTCGCCGTCGTCGACTTCGTCGTTCGCCCGCCTCGTCGACCCTCGCCTGCACCCCGGTGAGCCCCCAGCACCCCTCACTGGCCGCGCTAGGTTTCTTTCTCGCCGGCGTTGCCTCGCGTCGACGATGACTCCCAGCCGTTGGATTAGAATCAGATCAAACGACCCACATTGCCCCATACCGCTTCGCCCCTCCCTGTCTCACTGACGAGTGGGGACAACCACTTAAGCAGCCCGCGGGAGCACTGCGCTTAGCAGGCCGGCCCGTTAACTTTTCCCGCGCAGCCCAGTTATTCAAATTAAACCTTTTCTATTTTATTTCAAACTCACTTCTGTACCCAACTTCAAAATTCAACCCAGATCGATTCAGTGCACCAAATTGAATGAAACCAATTTTGTTAGAAAGGTCTGGGAATGCTGAATCCAAGCCCATTGGATTCAAGTCATTTGGATCTATAGATCACCCATGGTAAAAATAACAAGGCAGGAGCTTTTCTGCATTCAAACATTTTTAAAATTTAAACCATAATAGCTTTTGAGTTGATTCCAACTCTCAAAAATCACATTTAACCATACCTTTCAGAATATATAAAAATATATAGGTTTAGTTGTAGAAATAAGGGTCAAGTAATAACAGAATGCTACATAAGCATTTCTAGACACATTAATTAATTAAAATAAAAGGGTAAAACCTTATTAAATTGTGACACCACTTTAAATCATATTCCCTTGGACTACAATATGTGGTGATGACATGTGTCAACATGATCCCATGTTTGGTTTGGAGAATATTAAATCTTAAGTAGTTTTTCAATGAGTAGAAATTACTTTTCTAAAAATAAAAGAAATTAAACCAAGCTTTAATCTTGTAATGTTAGTGATGATGTTTGATCATCTATAGGACCCTTGTGTGTGATGATTGCAAGTAGTTAAGTATTGTTTGGTGATTGTGTACCTCGTATTTATTCATAGACGATAGTACCGACCAAGGATACGAGGAGGAAGGAGGATTCTACGAAAAAGAAGCCGAGGAGAACTTCAACCACTGCTCTGCACAAGGCAAGCCTAATACTACTAGTGAATGTGCAAGCTAACCATTGCAAGATACCCTACTGATGTCACAAACCACTACTTGTTACCATGACTACTATATGCCTTAGGCATATGTGATTATATCTACTTGATAAACCAATCCTAGTTTTTACTTACAAGCTTTATACTTTATTTCTTTATCAAAGCTATTACTTAGAGTTTACTTAAGTGAATTATAGATACTAGAAAGATATTTGAAGGTTGCATAAAGAGCATAAAATTTGGCCTAAGCTAGATAATCTTGATGTCATCTTAAGGCATGAGATTGAACTTAGTTAGAACTCCACTAGTTTACCACCCCTCATTATTGCTTACCCCCACCTGTAGATGCTAGTGCTAAGCATAAAACTTGATCAACTTTAGATGGGAATACTTGGTGCAAAAATGGTTATGAAAACCTTGGAATGATGGATCATTCTATTGAAATGTTTTGGACATGTGTTTCCAAACACCTGATGATTTTGGTGATGAAAATGTTGAGGCATGAGCCTTAGCCCTTTATAAAAATGATGGTTGTCTGGATGCGATACCATTTCAATTTTATCGTACAACCACAATACCCGAATATTGGGTAGGGCTTGACTGGAAACTTATATACCTTAGTATTAGTTCCGTCACGGCCAAGGTCTGAGCTGAGGCTACCTTGTGAAGATTGTCCACCTGTGCAGTACCCAAGATGATAGATGGTCATGGTTGGGAGGCCAAACTCACAGGAGAGGTGCTTATACTAGGGCGTGTAATCGAAAAGTTAGGATTGATTATCCACATACTGAGTATGGTGAATTCAGGATTTGTTCCTGACGGATGTATCGAATGTTGTGGTGAAAGTGTATAATCTCTGCAGAGTGTCAAACTATTCGAATAGCCGTGTCCGCGGTTATGGACAGTTGGAGTGGCCATACTGTTCCCCCGTCAGACTTTTCAAAATGACTTGTGAAATGAATTGAGACTTTGATTTGACCACAACAGGGTTGTGATATGAAATACAAATTCCCACTTAGGAGTTATAAAATTTTGACGAGCATTCATTGCTTCTAAACTTAGTAGAGGTAAATCTGGCTTTTGCAAAACAACCCTAGAGCCTAGTGTCCTATTATCCAAAAACCCCTGTTACCTGTTAGTATTAGTTTGCGAGTAGTTAAAGATTACTCATGGCTTTGTCCCTGGCTATTCCCATGGCCAGACTATGAAGAGGAGTACCTTGAGGATGGACCCAGGAAGGTTACGACAACTAGGATCATCTCCCATCGTCAGCATTGCCTGTGACCCCGAAGATGGAGCTTCGCCTACGCTACCGTTATTATTACGTATTCCGCTGCTTGATGTTGTATTAAGAACTGGATCATGAGATCCCTATTTGTGTAAGAACTTATGTATCGTTTGTAATGGATGATGTACTATGGTATCCAATTCTGTTATGTCTCGCAAAAATGGTAATCTTGGGATTGCGATGTATGGCATAACAGGCATCTAGGATTGAAAAATACGGGTGTTGACACACCTCCATTCCTTTAACATTGATACATCATCTACTATTACTGGTTACTTTCTACAAGCAAATCACTATTTTTCCACACTATACGTTTACTCCTTTATTTTCAGCAAACCGGTGAGATTGACAACCTCACTGTAAGTTGGGACAAAGTGTCGAGTTTGTGTTGTGCAGGTTCCAAGTTTTTAGCAACACCTTGGTGTTGTTTCCTTACTCCTACTGGTTTGATAACCTTGGTTTCATAACTGAGGGAAAACTTGTTGCTGTGCTCATCACACCTTGCTCTTGGGGTCTCCCAATAGGATCTACCATCACTGAGCCACATCAGTCGTTGCACATTCGTTTATTCTTGTCGAATACCACACTAAATTGCTAGCTAAGGCAGTGCACGCAGCCCAAATAGAGAGTTCTTCTAAACAAGACTAGTGTACATGTAGCATCAGCTAGGGCAGTGCATATATATGAATATAAAGATAGTGCACCTAATTTCTTGCTAAGCCAGTGCATGCAGGCTAAATAGCGCAGTGCTTCGAACCCGGAGCAGTGCATATATGTATATAAAAGTAGTGCACTTAGAGTGCACGGTCGTAGCACATTCGTTTGTGCTAGTAGACTACCATGCTAATTGCTTGCTAAGCTAGTACACGCAGGATAATTATGGCAGTGCTTCGAAACTAATCTAATGTACCTACAGCATCACACAGAGCAGTATATATATATATGAATATAAATGTAGTGCACTTAGACTGCATGCTAATTGGTGTCTAAGCCAGTGCATGCTGGCTAAATAGGGCAGTGCTTCGAAAGTACATCGGTGTACATGCAGCTTCACCCAAAGCAGTGCATATATGAATACACGAGGAGTGCACATAGAGTGTCGGGCCGTCGCGGGGCTAGTAGACTACCATGCTAATTGCTTGATAAGGCAGTGCACACAAAATAATTAGGGCAATGCTTCGGAACTAAACTAGTGTACCTGCAACATCACACAGAGCAGTGCATATATATGAATATAATTGCAGTGCACTTAGAGAGAACGTTAATTGGTTGCTAAGCCAGTGCATTAGGGCTAAATAGGGTAGTGCTTCGAAAGTACAACGGTGTACAGGCAGCTTCACCCAAAGCAGTGCATATGTTAATACACGAGTAGTGCACTTAGAGTGCAGGGTCGTCGCGCATTCGTTTGCGCTAGTAGACTACCACGCTCATTGTTTGATAATGCAGTGCACGCAGGCTAGAATGGGCAGTGCTTCGAAACTACATTAGTGTATCTGCAATATCACCCAAAGGACAAAGGGAGTGCATATAGAAATGTAAAGGGCAGTGCACTTAGAGTGCTCGGTTGTCAGAGTTTCATTTCCGATAGTAATCTACCATGTTAATTGTTTGATAAGGAAGTGCATGTGTTTAAATAGGGAAGTGTTGTCGAACTACATTGGTGTTCTTGCAATATCACACTTGGAAGTGTTTATGTGAACAGACATGCAACGCAACTAGAGTGCACTATCGTTGCAGATTCCTTTTCGATCCTTTTGCAGACAATACACTCTAGAAAGAACAAAACACCTGATATATCACGGAGCATTGCAATTCTATAGAAGTACAATAAACTTTCAAAGTCAGTGCATTTCATAGCAATTGATCTGCGTTCCTTATTTGTATTGAAGTAGATGCATTACATATGAACATTCTTGATTTCTTTTTTAATGTAAAAAATTACACATATCTATATTTATTTTTTCTATATAACATCGTCCAATCTTCGTCACCTTCATGTGATATTTCGGTTACACTGTATACGACACTCCTAACTAAAAAATTATCTCATGCAGTGCACCAAAATATCACAGCATCAACAGACTGCAGAACAAATTGTGATACGTTGATAAGATACTGCACCCTATAGACATAGAGAATAGAAAACAAATGTATTAGTTTAAACATTTGAGTTATATTTTTTAATTGTTGAGTCATTTATTCTTACCAGAAAATTATGCTGAAGTGTTTGTTCTTTTCTTGCTCGGTGTCCAATGAAGAACCATTTTGCAGCACACCTTTCAAACTTGGAACCTATGGTTTCTCCTACAACTTTCTTCTCTGTATTCAAGGTCTAGGTTTGCAAGCATGATGATTTACCTCTCATGTACAGGAGTTCTTATATAGTGTGACCGAAATAATATACCTATTTTGAGATTTTGTAGAAGTTATAAGTGTTTGAATCATACAAAAAGTATAGTAGAGATGTCTACATCTAGAACATATGACCTGCTGTATTGATTATATCACCACTATGAAGTAAAATTATATATGAAAGAGTACCGTGTGTGTGGCAAACGACTTGGGCATGGCAGATGCCATTGATGATCTTGATTTGCTATTGGATTTGTAGTACCCTTTATATATGCAATTCTCTGGTTGGCATCACTTCTAAGTGAACAGTTGATGTGTATCTAATATTTCTTGCACCTATGTGTATCCGCCTCCAAATTTCCCGCCGCCCCATTTACGTCCCCATCGTCTTCGTTATCGCTTATCCACCGAGTGTATCCATCCATGAAACCATGGCGGAGCAGGTTGTAACACCCCAAAAATATTAATGAGGATCATTCCCTAATTAATCAAGTTTAGGGTTAACAAAATCTTTTATTAATTAAATTCAAATCTTTATGCTTGTGTGTATGAATGATTGGAATGCCATGTTTGATTGTTGTAAATGATGAGAAATGGTTTATAGATCAAAACCATATCATCTAGGTCACTACCAAATCAAATCAAAACAAAAGAAAATGAAAATATGAAGCATAAGACCTAATGGTCATTTCTGCCAAAGTTAACCACTAGCTCACTTTGAGCATCTCTAGCAACTAATCTCAAACAGAAAATTTCCCATTTCTTTTCTCCCCTTGATAGACCTAGTGAAACTGAACCCAATGGAACTTACCAACCTTGCAGAAACTTTTTCAAATCTATTTGAGAGGCAATTCAAATTTGAATCTATCTCATATGTCAAGATAGTCAATTTTGGAAAACCACTCAAACCAAAACCCCTTGGCAAACCATTGCACCCAGAGACTATCAAGATTAGTATCAGATCACTCACCAAAAATCATTGAATTTGGAGATGATTTAGTTCATGCGGCCATTTGATCGAACACTTGCTGATCACTGTACAACTACCAACTATCTACTGCTTGTGATCAATCAATTGCTCATCCATTGTACCCATAATCTTTGCCCTAGCTCACCCACGCTCACCCCTAGTACCCAGCCGTGCAATTGAGCCACTCTTCTTCACTGCGTTGATGAATGCCAGTCGTACCCGAGCTCACAATGTCACTCGGACATGGGCAGCACGCCATAGGCCACGCCTCCCTCGCTCGCGATGTCTAGCTAGTATCCATGACCTCACCGCTCCTCTCTGACCACCCCTCAACCAACGGCAAGACGTGGAGACCCCAGAACAGCCACTCCAATTTAAGGCATGGACATGCCGAGAGCACGACGGAGTGTCGCAGTCGCCTCGCGCACACACGCCATGACTCGACCTGTCCGCCCGTACTCGCGACCGTGACATCACCAGCCACCGCCTAGACATGCCCATTGGCTTCCGTGCACCCCCTTGACCACCGTACTCGCTGACGAACACCGCCGCACCCGCACAGGACACCGACGTTGCCCGACCAACTCAGACCGCCCGTTGTCGAGCCAGCACTCGCATGACGATCGCCGCACCCAACAGCGTCGACCCATGCCCTTCTCCATGCCTAGATCGATCTGTAGCAACGTCGCCGACGAGCCCTCACCATGCCGCACTGCCTCTCCCTCGAGGGTATAAATAGAGACCACCCCCAGCCTCAATCTTCACACCATTCTACTCCTCTCTCACTTAGAAACACCCCTGACCTATTCACGGAGCAAGGCGAGCATCCTGTCGACGGAATTTGATCGGAGTCTGCTGCCACCGTGAGGGAATGGAGCCGTCGATTAGAGCCACCCCAGGAGCTGCCGTGACCGTGATTCGACTCGTCGTCGTCGACAAGCTCGTTCGCCCGCACCGCCGACCGTAGCGGGAGCCCTAGTAGGCCCACAACCACCCTCGCCGTGCCGCTAGGTCAGAATCTCACCGGAGCACCATGACGTAGACGATGAACCTAGACCGTAGATCGTGTTGTAATCATAGGGCTAATATTGATCGATACCGCTTCGCGTTAGATGACTCGCGGACGCGTGGGACCAGCCTGAGTGAGCCCGCTGCGCACGCGCTGTGCAGTTGGGCCATCCTAGTAACGTTTCCCGCGTGAGCCCAATAATTCAAATCTAATATTTTTCTTTTTATTCAAAAAACTTCTCAATAGTGAACTTTAAAAATCTATTTAGAGATTCACTACACCAAATTGAATGAATCCAATTTTGTTTGAAAGTAGAGAGATTCACTCCCGTTGGATTCAAACAGTTTGAAAATATGGATCACCCTCAGTAAAAATAACCAGCCAGTAGCTTTTGCAACTTCAATTTTTTTCTAAATTCAACCATAACCGATTTTTAGTAGATTCCAATGCTCAAAAATCACATTTGACAAGACCTTTCTGAGTATGTAAAAATCTAAATACTTACATACAGTAGTCAAGGACCAAATCTAAAATAATGACTTTCTAGTCATTTTTAGCCACTTAAATATTATTAATAATAGAGTTGAACTTTATAAATAAGACCAATCAATTTAAATCACATTCCCAAGTATTAGAGTATGTGGTGATGACATGTGTCAACATGATCCCATATTTTTAATTTGAAGAATATTAAACCCTAAGCAAATTTTCAATGAGTAGAAATTACTTTCCTAAAAATAAGATAAATGAAATCTTGTCACCCTTTCTTGTAATGAGAGAGATGATGCTAGATCATCTAGTGTGACCCTTGTGTGATAAATAGAAGTAGTTAAGTATTGTTTGGTGGTTGTGTACCTCGTATTTATTTATAGACGCTAGTATCAATCTGGGAGACGACGACGACGAATTCTATGAAAATGAGGAAGAGAACTTCGACCACCTTACCAACCAAGGCAAGCTAAGATAAACCATGCAAGTCCCACTTTACAGCCTTTGTGATAACCTTTTTACTATACCAACTCCCAGTTTTACTTGCAAGCTTTACCTTTCGCAAAGTTGTTCCGTAGTTAATTAATTGGATGATTAGCGGATTATGAGAAAAGTGTCATCAAGCGCTTGGAGCTTGATTAAGATAGATACACCAGCTTAGTATCCTACAACTAGTGACACATACCCACCATTGATAAATGCTAGTGCTAAACTAAACTTGATCACTAGATGGGAACAAATGATTATGAAAACCTTGGAATGATGAGTCATTCTATTGAAATGCTTTGACATGTGTTATGGACACAATGACTTGAACATGATGGTGAATGAAGGTTGTGACTTGACTTTGATAAAAACTGATAGTTTGGTTCGGATGCGATGCCATTCCAACGTTTATCGTATAACCACGATACCCGAATTTGGGTAGGGCTTGACTGGAATTTTATATGTCTTAGTATGGGTTCCCTCGCGGAACGTAGTGAGCTGAGGCTATCTTGTGAATGTGACTGTCCACCTATGCAGTGCCCAAGATGACAGATGGTCATGGTTGGGAGGCCAAACTCATAGGGGAGGTGCCTATACTAGGTTGTGTAATTGAAAGGTTAGGATTGATTATCCGCAAACTAAGTATGATGATTCAGGATTGTTCCTGATGGATGTATCAAATGTCGTGGTGAAAGTGTACCACCTCTACAGAGTGTCAAACTATTCGAATAGCCGTGTCCGCGATTATGGACAGTTGGATGGCCATACTTTTCCGTTGTCAGATGTTTTCCAAAATGACCCGTGACTTGAAAGATGACTTTTGACTTGACCCCACAAGTTGTGGAGATGAAGTGAGGTTCCCACCTAAGTAACCTGTACAAGTAAAGTTAGACTTTTATTACTAGACACTAGTTGAAATAAAATTGGCTTGTGGCAAACAAACCTAGTGCCAAAGATTCCTATTAGATGGCCTTTTGCTTTAGTGAAAGTTTGCGATTAGTTCAAAGTACTCATGGCTTTGTCCTTGGCTATTCCCATGGCCAGACTATGAAGGAGACTACGAGGAAGAAGCAGAGCAGGACGCTTACGATAACTAGGATCATCTCCCATCGTCAGCATTGCCTGTGACCCTGAAGATGGAGACCCGACCACGCTACCTTTATTACATTCCGCTGCTTTGATTGTAATCACACTTGATCATGATATCAACTATTTGTAAGACTATTATGGTTTGTAATGAATGATTAACTATACCAATCTGTTATGTCTCACAAAAATGGTAATCTTGGGATTGCGATGTACGACATAACATGCATCTATGATTCAAACTCCGGGTGTTGACAAGTTGGTATTGGAGCCATCCTGACCATATGTGACCCTGGTTAGCATGGACTTCAGAAAACTTAATTTCCAAAACAAAGAAAGTGAGTATCTTTGAAAACCTATTCTCACTCTTACCCTTGAAATTCTTTCCAAAAGAGAGTCATAAGTTCCTTAAAATATTTGCAGCCTTACCTAAAAATTGGCACACTTGATCACTTCTCTAACTTACTCCTCTCTATTTGCTATTAGATGGACTACACCTACATCAAGTTCTATCAGCTGGGAAGTGGAGGGAATCTCATCTTTGAGAACGACCTAAGCAAGCTGACGGAATTTCTGGATCGCCCGCATCCGGTGTTATATGGAGCTCAACTCCATGATCACCCCGGAGGGGAGCTTCAGTGGCTAATAGTGGCCGATCTTCGCGGAAAAATGGAGCCACCTACCTCGGAGAAGATCCATTTCACCATCAGAGAGAACAACTGGATCGATGGACTGTCCAGATCTATGCAGGAAGCACTTGCCCGACTATGTGGACAACATATCAACAAGATCATCGGTACCCGCTTTGCTCACTATGCCAGAAGTGACTCCAATGGACAACCCCTGGATCTGCCATCCCACACTGACTTGAGGCATCATGTGGACCATCTTGCCTTCTGATTAGTGAGAGTCAGAAGGAATTGGACAACGCTCGTGCTGACGCCAATGTGAAGCAACTTGCTGCCGCCAAGAAGGACCAGACCTTCGCCATCCTCGTGAGGGAGCGCAAGTCACTTCGCAAACTGCGTGATAAGAAGGATCGCATCATTGCTCGCCTTCGTCACAAAGTGTCATACTTGGATGAGACCATCCATGATCGGGACATGCAACTTGAGGAGAGGGAGAACAAAGGGGAAGATATTCGTGGAGATCACTACTCGTATCTCAGTGAGGATGATGACTACTTGGAGGACATGGACTAGGAGTACCACACTGATGCTGAGGACCGCGCCTTCATTCATGATGAAGAAGCCACCGGTTCTGATGAGTAGTAGCACTTGAGTAGTATCGTAGGTGTGAGTTGTATCCGGTCCCACTGTATCGTAGCTTGCCGAAATGGTTCTTAAAACCATCTATTTGTGGTGATGTGTTGTTTGGAATGTGTTGCTTGTATGGTGTGACTCTGTAATGAATGAGAATGAGTTGTTGGCTTTCAAACCTTAGCCTTACTAAAAAATTTAAAAGCTGTAAAAACCAAACCCATAAACCTTAGAAAAGTTTCCCTCTTGTCTCATGATCTATCTCAATCTTCAGATGCCTCGTGAAGGGAGCAGCTCATCTTAAGACCCGATGGTACAAATCTTGAAAATGTTAGTAGTCGACCGAGAAGCCGGTAGGACCAAGCGTCAAGCCAATCTGGCCACTCTTCAACAAATTTCTCAACTAGCTCATGACAACCAAGGCCCTGGAAATCAGGATCATCATGTATCCAAACTTAAGAACTTTCAGAATACCAATGCCCCTATCTTTAGTAAGTCAGAAGAACCCTTAGACGCTGATGACTGGCTGCAGACTATGGGAAAAAATTGGAAGTAGCCAGAGTAGAGGAGGCTGAGAAAGTACTGTTTTCCACCCACTATATGGATGGATTTGCAAGAGCATGGTGGCATAGCACCCGTACTATGAATGGATGAGAGATGATAATTTGATGAATTCTAACTCAAGTTCAGCCGAACCCATGTGCCACCGGGTTTGATTCTATGGATGAGGGATGAATTCAAGGAGCTGAAGCAGGGAAGGATGACTGTGGTAGAGTACCACGACAGATTTCTGTCTCTGTCTAGGTATGCCCCTAATGAGATTGGAACCAAAGCTAAGAAAAATGAGAGATTTCTGAATGGTGTGCATGATGAGATGTAGACGGTGTTAGTCAATATCGCTGATCTGGTAGCTTTAGTGGATTCAGCAATCGAGATGGAAGGAAAGATCAACCAAGCTACTGAAAACCGTAAGCATCGTATGGTGAATCAACTAGGACCCCACCATACCCCAAAGTATTGCCCCAATTCTTCTGCTGGATTTACACCAAGGAACCCTAGGACACCTATGTCTCGCACGAACTTTCCCAATCGTAGTGGAGGAAACCCAAGACCTGGAGGCAACAACCACTACAACCATGGTAACCCTAATAACTTCAATTGTGCACCGTCAAGGCCCACCAATCCTAAGAACAATACTGCCCCAAGGACTGGAATTAATGCCGTACCTATTGCCGGAAAGGAAAGTCAACAATCACCTGTTTTGAGTGTGGAGTGACAGGTCACTATTCCAATGAGTGCCCCAAGAAGACTGCTGCAGCACCCAATGTTACTGCACCTGCCCAGCAACAACATCGTGTCCAACCTGGAAAGAGATTCACCCCAAGAAACCCGAACAACCATGTTGGCCGTCTGTTTCACATGAATACTGAAGAAGCCTAGGAAGCTCCAGATGTCGTTCTAGGTATGTTTTCTGTTAATTCAGTACTTGCAAGAGTGTTGTTTGATTCTGGAGCATCGCACTCATTTGTTATGGAAGAATTTGCATGCACTAGTAAGAATCAACCAACAAATTTGAAGCATGTTATGATAGTTCAAATACCTGGTTCAACTACCAAAGCTAGGAAACTTGGCAATGCCATACCGATCAGAATTCAAGGAATAGATTTCTATGCCAATCTAATAGTACTCAGAACAAAAGGTTTGGAAGTAGTACTAGGAATAGATTGGATGTCGAAACATCAAGGACTCATAAATTGTGCCAAGAAAGCCATAACCATGACCAGTAGCACCGGAGTATCAGTTGAGCATGTGTCAGATACCTTGCCCCGTCAATTCAATTGCAACAATAGTTTAGCCCAACCAACCCTTGACCAAGTCAGAGTAGTCTGTGAATACCCCGACGTGTTCACAGATGAATTACCCGGTATGCTCCCAGATCATGATATCGAGTTTATCATGGAACTAATCCATGGAACTGGACCCATAGCTCAGTGAACCTATAGTATGAACCCATATGAGTTAGTAGAGCTCAAGAAGAAACTATATGACATGATTAAAAATATCTAATTCAACCTAGTGCATTGCCCTGGAGATCACCTGTTCTGTTTGTGGATAAGAAAGATGGTGCCACCAGTTTACGTACGGATTATCAGAAGTTGAATGACATCACCATCAAGAACAAGTAACCTTTGCCAAAGATATAAGATTTGTTTAACCAGTTGACCATGCTATAGTATTCTCTAAGATTGATCTTAGAACTGGTTATCATCAACTAAAGATTCGTGCAACCGATATTCCAAAGACTGCTTTCACAACCCGATATGGATTATATGAGTACAAGGTCATGTATTTTGGATTAACCAATGCCCTAGCTTATTACATGAATCTCATGAATAAATTTTTCATGAACTTCTTAGATAAGTTTGTCATTGTTTTCATCGATGACATTCTAATCTACTCCAAATCGGAGGAAGAACATGAGCATCACCTAAGAACCATCCTTGGAACCTTGAGAGAGCATCAGTTGTATGCCAAGTTCAGAAAGTGTGAATTTTGGTTGAAGGAAGTAGGATTCCTAGGACATATCTTGTCAGCCGGAGGAGTTACCGTTGACCCTGCCAAGATTAAGGATGTTGAGGAATGGAGAGCACCAACCACTCAGACTGAAGCACGTGCATTTCTTGGATTAGCGAGATATTACCGCAAGTTTGTTGCAGGATTTTCAAGCATCGCTAGGCCGCAAGAAATACCAGAATTTTGAATGGACTGACAAATGTGAAGCAAGTTTTCAAGAACTCAAGAAGAGATTGATTTCAGCCCCAATTTTGATCATGCCGAATATCACCAAACCCTTTGATGTGTATTGTGATGCATCCAAGATTGGTCTCAGATGTGTGTTGATGCAAGAAGGCAAAGTGATATCCTATCTGTCCCAACAACTGAAGCAACATGAGCAGAATTACCCCACCCATGACCAAGAGTTAGCCGCCGTTGTTTTAGCCTTGAAGACATGGCGTCATTATCTTATGGGTAATTGCTATGAGATTTACTCAGACCACAAGAGCCTGAAGTATATTTTTACTCAGAAGGAGTTGAATACGAAGCAAAGGAGATGGATAGAGTTAATAAAGGATTATGACCTTGACATTCACTATCACCCCGGCACGGCCAATGTGTTAGTGGATGCTCTTAGTAGACTGCCGTGTAGATTAAACACCATGGTTTTGAAAGAGCAACCAAGTTTGTATAAGGAGTTGGAAGATTTCAGAATGGAGCTAGTTAGCGAAGGATTCCTAGATAGTATCGAACTTCAACCCACCTTGATAGATCAGATCAAGGAAGCTCAGAAAGGAAATGCTAGTATTGACAGAATTAAACATCGTATCGCTATAGGGAAGGTACCCGGATTTACGGAAGATGAAGAATGTGTTTTGTGGTATAAAGGACGAATCTGTGTGCCCGCAGATTCAGAGTTGAAACAAGCTATTTTGCAAGAATCCCATGATACTCTTTACTCCATCCACCCTGGAGGAACCAAGATGTATCAGGATTTGAAGGAGAAATTTTGGTGGCATAAGATGAAGCGAGAAATTGGAAGCTACATAGCCAAATGTGATATCTGTCAGAGAGTCAAAGCGAAACATCAGAGACCCGTAGGAATTTTGCAACCTTTGTAGATCCCAGAATGGAAATGGGATTTAGTTGGAATGGATTTCATCACCGGTTTGCCTATATCTAATAGAGGAAATGATTCTATCTGGGTCATAGTGGATAGACTTTCCAAAGTAGCTCATTTATTACCGGTCAAGACCACTTATCAAAGCTTGAAGTTAGCAGAGTTATACATTGCTAGGATAGTCCGTTTGCATGGAATCCCCAAGAACAATGTGTCGGATCGAGGAACCCAATTTACCTCAAGATTTTGGAAGAAAGTCCAAGAAGGATTAGGAACCAAGCTGAATTTCAACACAGCTTATCACCCTCAAACTGATGGAAAAATGGAGCGAGTAAACCAGATACTCGAAGATATGTTCAGAGCTTATGTGTTGGAATATGGTTCTAAATGGGAGGACTGTCTGCCTTTCGCAAAATTCTCATACAACAACAGTTACCAAGCAAGTTTGCAAATGGCCCCATTTGAGTTTATGTATAGAAGGAAGTGTCATACCCCACTGAATTGGTCGGAAGTAGGAGAGAGTCAGATTTTCGGACCCTATATCCTATGGGAAGCCGAAGATAAAGTTCATGTAACATCCCAAAAATATTAAACAATGATCATCAAACTCTAATCACTAAAATTAGGGTTAACAAAAACTTTGATTAAATAAAAACCAAATGAATTCATATGTGTGTGTGATGATTTGATAAATGTATGAATGGAATTGTGTGATTAACCTAAATATCAAGGAATTGTTTAAGGATGAAAATAACATCATATAAAACATTTCCAATCATAAACAAATCAAGAGAAAATAAAAAACAAAACAAGTAAGGCAAATGTTACTCCAAAATTCCAAACAGAAACTTTTCCAATTCTTTTCACCCCTTGCTAGACCAAGTAAAAGTGAATCAAAGCCCACCATTCAAACTTGCAGAAACATTTAGAAACCCCATTCAAATGAAAATTCAAAATTGAATCTTTAACATATGTGAAGATCACACATTTTCAAAACCCAACCAAACAGGTGCCCCTTGACCAATCCAAATAACCAGATACTCCCTAGTATGTGCCTAGCAAACCCACCAAGTTTGAATCCAAAATTCAAATTTGAAATTCTTTCGGCCATTTCATCAAACACCTTGTCAGCAACAAACAAACAAACACAAAACACTATTAGGAGCAGTGATTTTGGCCAACCTTATTCCCTCCCTAGCTCACTCTATACTATCAGTAGATGATCTAGCCCAATTAACAAGCCTTAGCACCACTGTGAGCTTGGCATAGCCATCAATGGTGACCATGCCGAGCCTAACTTGCCACCCACATGTCGACAACAAGCTAGGAGAAGCACCAAGCCTAGCAAGCATGTCTAGAGCACTGACCGCCGTCCATCACCACCCCCTGTCCAAGCCTCGAGCACTGCCAGCCCCTGGACCACGTGGCAAGCTCATGCCAAGCCTCTCTGCGAGCTAGCCGAGAGCGCGCCAGTGCGCCAACTACGACACACATCCACAGACCGCGCGTCGCCCTTGCCGCTTGCGTGCGTAATCGCCAGCACTCGAGTAACCCCACGGACATGCCCGTTCACCGCCGCGCGGACCGTAGACGCTGTGTGCCATTAAAATCACCGTCGGACCCGCCCAGAATGCCGCGACGTTCTGACCATCTCGCACCGCCCCACGCCTCGCCACCACGCCGTTGAGCTTCGCCAGGGAGCACATCACCACCCCTATCGTCGCCCATGCCAGTGGCACTCTATGCCATTGACACCGACGAGCTCCATCCGCGCCATTCGGTCCCCTTGAGCCACTATAAAAGGAGGCCTCCCCCGCTCGTTTTCTTCACACCAATTCATTCCCCACTTCTCACCGATCACACCCACTCACTCCCGGAGCAAGGCCAGCACCAGGTGGCCAGAATTTCACCGGAGTTCGCCGCTGCAGAGGAGGAGAGGCGCCGTCGATTGGAGCCGCCCAGGAGAAGCTGCCGGTACCAGGAGAATCGCCGTCGTCGACTTCGTAGTTCGCCCCCATCGCCGACCATCGCCTGAGCCCTGGTGAGCCTCCCATGACCCCCACCGGCCGTGCTAGGGTTCTGTCTTGCCGGCGCTTCCCGACGTGGACGATGAACCAGAGCCGTTCGATTAGAGTTAGATCGTGCGGCCTAGATCACCCCGTACTGCTTCGCCACTCGTTGTCTCACTGACGAGTGGGGTCGCTCACTTAACCAGCCCGTGCGTGCGCTGTGCATAGTGGGCCAGCCCAGTTAAACATCCCGCGCGACCCAACAATTCAAATTTAGATTTATTCATTTAATTTCAAACCCAGTTCTGTACCTAGATTCAAAAATCAACCAAGCTCGATTCACTAAACCAAAATGCATGAAACAAATTTTGTTAGAAAGGATCTGGAATGCTTAATCCAAGCCCGTTGGATTCAAACCATTTAGATTTGTAGATCACCCATGGTAAAAATAACAAGGTAGAAGCTTTTCTGCATTCAAATATTTTTCAAAATTCAACCATAAAGAGACCAACTCTCAAAAATCACATTTCACCATACCTTTTAGAATATATAAAAATATATAGGTTTACTTACAGAAATAATGATCAAGTAATAAAAGAATGCCACATAGGCATTTCTAGTCACTTTAATTAAATAAATAAAAAGGTTAAACCTTATTAAATTGTGACACCACTTTAAATCACATTCCCAGGTACTGAAATGTGTGGTGATGACATGTGTCAACATGATCCCATGTTTTAGTTGGAGAATATTAAATCTTAAGTAGTTTTTCAATGAGTAGAAATTACTTTTCTAAAATAAAATAAATGGGACAAGTGTTTTAATCCTTGTAATGTTAGTGATGATGATAGATTATCTAGTGCGAACCTTTGTGTGATGTTTAGAAATAGTTAAGTGTTGTTTGGTGATTGTGTACCTCATATTTATTTATAGACGCTAGTACCGACCAAGGATACGAGGAGGAAGGAGGATACTACGAGGAAGAAGCTGAGGAGAACTTCAACCATTGCTCTGCACAAGGCAATCTTATACTGATATCTTAGCAAGCCAATACTTGCAAGATCCCCTACTTATGCAAGCTACTACTTGCTTGTTACTATGCCAACCATATGCCTTAAGCATATGTGATTATACCCACTTGACACACCATCCTAGTTTTACTTGCAAGCTTAGTATTTTATTTCCTTTATCAAAGCTTCTATCAGTGCTTACTTAGTGAATTGTAAATTTTAGAAAGATTATTAAAGGTAGCATAAATAGCATAAAATTTGGCCTAAGTTAGATAATCTTGATGTCATCCTAAGGCATGAGATTGAATTTAGCTAATCCCACCTGTTTACCACCCCTCATTAGTATTTACCCCCACTTATAGATGCTAGTGCTAAGCATAAAACTTGATCAACTTTAGATGGGAATACTTGGTGAAAATGGTTATGAAAACCTTAGAATGATGAGTCATTCTACTGAAATGTTTTGATATGTGTTTCCGAACACCAAATGATTTATGATGATGAAAATGTTAAGGCATGAGCCTTAGCCCTTTACAAAACTAATGGTTGTCTGTATGCGATACCATTCCAATTTTACCGTACAACCACAATACCCGAAAATTGGGTAGGGCTTGACTGGAAATTTATATACCTTAGTATGGGTTCCCTTGCGACCAAGGTCTGAGCTGAGGCTACCTTGTGAAGATTGTCCACCTGTGTAGTACCCAAGATGACAGTTGGTCATGGTTAGGAGGCCAAACTCACAGGAGAGGTGCCTATACTAGGGCGTGTAATTGAAAGGTTAAGAATGATTATCCGCATACTGAATATGGTGAATTCAGGATTGTTCCTGATGGATGTATCGAATGTTGTGGTGAAAGTGTACAATCTCTGCAGAGTGTCAAACTATTTGAATAGCCGCGTCCGCGGTTATGGACAGTTGGAGTGGCCATACTGTTCCCCCGTCAGATGTTTTCAAATGACTTATGAAATGATTTATGACTTTGACTTAACCACAACAGAGTTGTGATTTGAAATTCAAGTTCCCACTTAGGTCTTATAAAACTTTCAACTAGCTTTCTTTGCTTCTGAACTTAGTAGAGGTAAATCTGGCTTTTTGCAAAATAACCCTAGAGCTTAGCATATCCTATTCAAAACCACTTCACTTGTTAGTATTAGTTTGCGAGTACTTAAAAAGTACTCATGGCTTTGTCCTTGGCTATTCCCGTGGCCAGACTATGAAGAGGAGTATCAGGAAGATGGACAGTAGGAAGGTTACGACAACTAGGATCATCTCCCATCGTCAGCATTGCCTGTGACCCTGAAGATGGAGCTTCACCTACGCTATCGTTACTATTACGTTATTCCGCTGCTTGAATTGTATTAAGAACTAAATCGTGAGATCCTTATTTGTGTAAGAACTTATGTATGGTTTGTAATGGATGATGTACTGTGATATCCAATCTGTTATGTCTCGCAAAAATGGTAATCCTGGGATTGCGATGTATGGCATAACAGGCATCTGTGATTAAAAATCCGGGTGTTGATAGTTCACAAGATCCGTGAGCACCTTAAGACCGCCCAATCTAGACAAAAGAGTTATGCCGACAAGAGACGTTGAGATCTATCCTTTAATATCGGAGATTTTGTGTATCTGAAAGTATCACCCTTGAAAGGAATGCAACGTTTCCAACTCAAAGGAAAGCTTGCCCCCAGATACATTGGACCCTTCAAGATTTTAAGTCGCGAAGGAGACGTATCTTATCAGATAGAACTACCAAAAGAGATGTTAGCTGTGCATGGTGTGTTTCATGTCTCGTTATTTCAGAAGTGCTTATAAGTTCCAGATAAAACAGAAGTTTTCAAGAACATCGATCACAGAGATGTGGAGATCAACCCAGACCTGACCTATCGTGAAGAACCTATCCGTATTTTGGAAGAAGCTTTCTGGACCACCCGAACCAGGAGTATCAAGTTTCTCAAAATCCAATGGAGCAATCATACTGAAGAAGAAGCCACTTGGGAGTGCGAGGATTACATGAGGAAGGAGTTTCCCAATCTCTTTAGTACCTAGTTTTTCCTGAATCCTAGGACGAGATTCTGTTTAAGGGCGGAAGGTTTGTAATACCCCAACAATATTAATGAGGATCATTCCCTAATTAATCAAGTTTAGGGTTAACAAAATATTTTATTAACTAAATTCAAATCTTTATGCTTGTGTGTATGAATGATTACAATGTCATGTTTGATTGTTGTAAATGATGAGAAATGGTTTATAGATCAAAACCATATCATCTAGGTCACTACCAAATCAAATCAAAACAAAATAAAATGAAAATATGAAGCATAAGACCTAATAGTCATTTCTGCCAAAGTTAACCACTAGCTCACTTTGAGCATCTCTAGCAACTAATCTCAAACAGAAACTTTTCCATTTATTTTCTCCCCTTCCTAGACCTAGTGACACTGAACCCAATGGAACCTACCAACCTTGCAGAAACTTTTTCAAATCTATTTGAGAGGAAATTTAAATTTGAATCTATCCCATATGTCAAGATAGCCAAGTTTGGAAAACCACTCAAACCAACACCCCTTGGAAAACCATTACACCCAGACTACCAAGATTACTAGCAGATCACTAAACAAAAATCATTGAATTTGGAGATGATTTAGTTTATGCGGCCATTTGATTGAACACTTGGTGATCACAGTACAACTACCAACTATCTATTGTTTGTGATCAATCAATTGCTCATCCATTATTCCCCAAATCTTTGCCCTAGCTCAACCACGATCACCCCCAGTACCTAGCCATGCAATTGAGACACTCTTCTTCACTGCCTTGATCAATGCCAGTGGTACCCGAGCTCACCATGTCACTCGGACATGGGCAGCATGCCACAGGCAGCGCCTCACTCTCTCGCGATGTCTAGCTAGTAGCCGTGACCTCACCGCCCCTATCTGACCATCCCTCGACCAACGGTGAGACGCGGAGACCCCATAACAGCCCTCCCATTGAAGGCACGGACATGCCGAGAGCACAACGGAGTGCCGCAGTCGCCTCGTGCACACATGCCGCGACTCAACCTCTCCACCGTACTCGCGACCGCGACGTCACCAGCCACCACCCAGACTTTCCCATTGGCTGTCGTGCGCCCCCTTGACCACCGTACTCGCTGACGAACACCGCCGTACCCGCATAGAACGCCGACATCACCCGACCAACTGAGACCGCCCCTTGTCGAGCCACCACTCTCATGACGATCACCACACCTAACAGCGTCGACCCATGCCCTTCTCCATTCCTAGCTCGACCTGTAGCAACGTCGCCGACGAGCCCTGATTATGCCGCCCTGCCTCACCCTTGAGGGTATAAATAGAGACCACCCCCAGCCTCAATCTTCACAGCATTCTACTCCTCTCTCACTTAGAAACACCCTTGACCTATTCCCGGAGCAAGGCGAGCACCCTGTCGCCGTAATTTGATCAGTCTGCCGCCACCATGAGGGAAAGGCGCCGTCGATTGGAGCCACCCCAGGAGCTACCGTGACCTCCATTCGACTCGCCGTTGGTGACAAGATCATTCGCCCGCACCACCGACCCTACTTGGAGCTCTGGTAAGCCCACATCCACCCTTGCCGTGTCGCTAGGTCAGAATCTTGCCGGAGCACCACGACGTAGATGATGAACCTTGACCATAGATCATGTTGTAATCGTAGGGCTAATATTGATCAGTACCGCTTCATGTTAGATGACTCGCTGACGTGTGGGACCAGCCTGAGTGAGCCCGCTGCGCGAGCGCTGTGCAGTTGGGCCAGCCCAGTAATGTTTCTCGTGCTAGCCCAGTAATTCAAATCTAATCTTTTTATTTTTATTCAAAAACCTTCTCAGTAGTGAACTTTAAAAATCAATTCAGAGAGATTCACTACACCAAATTGAATGAATCCAATTTTATTTGAAATTAGATGAAAATCTCTAATCACGCCCGTTGGATTCAAAGAGTTTGAAACTATGGATCACCCTCAGTAAAAATAACAAGCCAGTAGCTTTTGCAAATTCAATTTTTTTTCTAAAATCAACCATGACCAATTTTGAGTTGTTCCAACTCTCAAAAATCACATTTGACAAAACCTTTCTGAATTTGTAAAAATCTACATACTTACATACAGTAGTCCTAGACCAAAACTAAAAGAATGAATTTGTAGCCATTTTTAGCCACTTAAATATTATTAATAATAGAGTTAAACTTTATAAATAAGGCCAATCAATTTAAATCATATTCCCAAGTATTAGAGTATGTGGTGATGACATGTGTCAACATGATCCCATATTTTTAATATGGAGAATATTAAATCCTAAGCAACTTTTCAATGAGTAGAAGTACTTTCCAAAAATAGGATAAATGAAATCTTATCACCATTTCTTGTGATGATAAAGATGATGCAAGATCATCTAGTGTGACCCTTGTGTGATAAATAGAAGTAGTTAAGTATTGTTTGGTGATTGCTTACCTCGTATTTATTTATAGATGCTAGTATCAATCCGGGCTATGACGAGGAGGAATTCTATGAAGACCAGGAAGAGAACTTCGACCACCTTACCAACCAATAAAATCTAAGCTAAACCATGCAAGTCACACTTGCCAGCCTTTGTGATACCCTTTTTACTATACCAAATCCCAGTTTTACTTGCAAGCTTTACCTTTCGCAAAGTTGTTCCATAGTTAATTAACTGGATGATGAGAAAAGTGTCATCAAGAGCTTGGAGCTTGACGAAGATAGATAAACCAGCTTAGTACCCTACAACTAGTGACACATAACCACCATTGATAGATGCTAGTCCTAAACTAAACTTGATCACTAGATGGGAACAAATGATTATGAAAACCTTGGAATGATGAGTCAATCTATTGAAATGCTTGGACATGTGTTATGGACATAATGAATTGAAGATTATGGTGAATGAAGGTTGTCACTTGACTTTGATAAAAACTGATAGTTGGGTTCGGATGTGATACCATTACAACGTTTACCGTACAACCACAATACACGAATTTGGGTAGCGCTTGACTGGAATTTTATATGTCTTAGTATGGGTTCCCTCGCGGAACGAGGTGAGATAAGGCTAGCTTGTGAATGTGACTTTCCACTTATGTAGTGCCCAAGATGACAGATGGTCATGGTTAGGAGGCCAAACTCATAGGAGAGGTGCCTATAGTAGGCTGTGTAGTTGAAAGGTTAGGATTGATTATCCACATACTAAGTATGATGATTTAGGATTGTTCCTGATGGATGTATAGAATGTCTTGGTGAAAGTGTACCACCTCTATAGAGTGTCAAACTATTCGAATAGCCATGTCCGCGGTTATGGACAGTTGGATGGCTATACTATTCCGTTGTTAGATGTTTTCCAAAATGACCCATGACTTGAAATATGACTTTAGACTTCACCCCACAAGTTGTGGAAATGAAGTTAGGTTCCCACCTAAGTAACCTAGACAACTAAAGTTAGACTTTTATTACTAGACATTGGTTGAAATAAAATTGGCTTGTGGCAAACAAACCTAGAGTCTAAGATTCCTATTAGATGGCCTTTTGCTTTAGTGAAAGTTCGAGAGTACTTCAAAGTACTCATGGCTTTGTCCCTGGCTATTCCCATCGCCAGACTATGAAGGAGACTACGAGGAAGAAGGACAGCAGGACGCTTATGATAACTAGGATCATCTCCCATCGTCAGCATTGCCTGTGACCCTGAAGATGGAGCCCCGACCATGGTACCTTAATTATATTCCGCTGCTTTGATTGTAATCAGACTTGATCCTGAGATCAACTATTTGTAAGACTATTATGGTTTGTAATGGATGATGAACTATGGTACCAATCTGTTATGTCTCGCAAAAACGGTAATCATGGGATTGCGATGTATGTCATAACAGGCATCTAGGATTAAAAATCCGGGTGTTGACACAGGTACGCCTGCAGATGCCCAAAATCTGGGTCGATCAACCAGTTGAGTTTGCATCTTCTACACGGACATCTTATCTCCGTCATGTTATTTCGTATCATGTCGGCCGTCGTGCATTTCGAAAATCTAGCCACAATGCCTTCTCTCATTATGTGGACCATGGTTGCCTGCGTGGTGTACACGGTAGAATTAGAAGTTTATTAGAACCACATAATCAATTCATGCATGCAATGGTCGATAGAAAATTATGGCATGACCTATCCTAAAATTAGGACCTTTGCAAAATGCCAAAGTCTTACCAAAATGGAAATGAATCAACATTTTGGCAAAAAAATGACAACTCATTCACACACAAACACAAGAGAGAGAGAACGATCCATCATACACATGAACACATCATCCTCTCCATACACACACGAGCATCGATCATCTCCATACATATGATCATATCATCCATACACAAGAACACATCCTTACATGGACAACTTACCGAGATGAGAGATTGATCGAGAAGTTGGAAGGAGAGGTGCGAGACTAAGAGAATGGCGTGCCCGGAAGGAGAGCTTCCTCTATTATGTATGTAGCATCCAAGGTAATTTCTATATGCTAAAAATGGTGAAAGAGTAGAGAAATTGAGGTGGGAAGGAGGAGGATCACAACTAGATCCAAGGAGGAATAAGGAGGGGAAAGTGAAGTGGGGCTGTGGTAGTGGATAGTCACATGTGCAAAAAGGGAGCTGCCAAAAAGTGAAGAGAACATCCGTGGTGCACATGGACCTAGTGCGCCACAGGAGTTAATCATAGCCGTGGCGCACATGCAGGTGGTGCGCCATGGGTGTGTTTGCCCATTTAGAGAGCAGAGGGGCCCGAGGTTAGGCATAGCGCACGGGCCACATGTGCGCCACGGCTACCCCTTACAACCATAGCGCACTGCACCGAGGTGCATTACGGGTATGTGGCCTGTGGCCGGCAGGGCCCTGGCCCACACATAGCCGTGGCGCACCACCCCCATATGCGCCACAATTGCTATAGTTAGCAGTAGGGAACGTCATGGGAGTGCGCCATGCCTGTTTTACCGTGGGACACTCTGACGACGTGAACCATGGATGTGCATATTTACCTATAGCCATTTTCCTAGTAGTGTAAGTAATTCTCCTTAGAATTTGTAAAGTTGCATGTCTTGAAGAAAATTTTAGAATTCAATAGTTGGTTATTGTCATTTCCAGCATCACTGTTGCTGTCATCATCGTTAGAAACAATATCATCGCTGAAATAAATGACAGTGATCGTTGGCCCTGGATCTCCCATTGAAAATAATAGGTTTGCAACTGCGCTGATCCTGTTCTCAGAAACAAACATTGTCCATCCTGGACGTGTAATGCGAGTAATTGTACGCTCTTTGTGGACTTCACCATAACATATTTTTCCAAGAGATTGGAATTCCACTCCAAATCTACTTATGTCATTGAATCCAACCTTAGATTGCATGGTATAGTCTGTGCAATGATATAAAAAATTAATAAACTATTATGGAAACAAAGAATAAGAAATGGATTCATATATATTAAAACATAGTACATATGTACCATTGAATGCTCGAACCGGCCTTATATGAGACGTACATTGAATTTTCAGCCAGAATGGCCTCATGTATGAACACAGAGACTGAAACAAACTTCACATGGTGCCATATCTTCTAGAGTAAAAATAGTTGTATGTTATAATTATTTTGGGGATATGCTAAATGGATACCACCATTGCATGTCTCTAATCGGGATAACCCGGGTGGTCAATAGTTGGTAGCAAGGCTCATGGCCTGCTGGACGGCCCAGTTAGATGGATCCAGAAGGGAGGCCCATGACGAATAAACGAAGGCTACGATAGGAGTCACCAACATACTCAGAGCCTTGGAGTGCAAGACACGTAGACTAGTTGTATCTCTAGTGTAGAACTCTGTAACCTGTTCAGTTAGGACTCTTCCCTATAACCCTAGGACCTGGCGTCTTTATAATACGGACCTTTGGAGCCTTTAGGGCATCGACTCTCATATCGCGCACAATGAACCAATCCCTATAACTCGATGTATTGCTCTTACAGTGATTTATAGCAGGATTAGGGTTCCGCCACCATTGTGGAACCTGAACCTGGGTAAGCTGTGTTACCTCATAACCGCTAACCTGTTGCCTTACCCCACATCTCTAAACACGCACTATGAGGACCCTTCCATGGCATACTCGTTGGCAATACCACGACAGTTGGCGCTCATCGTGGGGCAAGAGGCGCTTTAGGATCTACAATGGGCAAGGTCTAAGCTCTTTGGAGGAATCAGCGAAACCGTAGACATAGGCCATGTTCTCTTCTCCGGAAATGTTTCGATCATCCCTCCCAACGAATGATGGATCCCGGTGAAGACGAACCACACCCATTGCTCGATCGTCCCAATCGGGGACATCCACCTCTTCATCGGTGAAACCGACTCGGGCACTAGTTCCCGAGAAGTCGGAGGATCGTCAAGGCCCGCACGGACCGCCTATGGGCATGACATGTTCGCATAAGGATTGAAGTCGGATCTCTCTTTGGATTTTGCCAGCTTAGATCGAAAAAATTCAAGGCCCACCCAAATCGCCCCTATGCGGGAGATAATGGTGGAAGATCACTACAAATCCACCGTGTTAGCCCGTGCATCTGGAAGGCAATGATCGCACTTCATTGGCGTGGTAACCATATTCGATCTGGCGCGTTGCATTCAGAGAGAGGGTGAAATCCACCGAGATTTCCTCGTCAGATGGATCTAGATACGAGCCGATATGGAGAACTACCCAGACAATGAAACTGTTTACCACTTTGTCGAAGGGCTGGATCGCGGCACACTTCTCTGGCATACGCTCATGCGGCAACAAGCCATGGTTAATATCACATTCGAATATATGATCGGCACTGTCAACAGTTATGCCACTGCTGATGAGGTTGCTCAGGCAGAGCTTCATCGTTTCCCAGCGTGGATTTGAAGTCAACCTGGAGAAGATCAAGGCCATCCTCAACATCAATTGTCCGACATGCCTAAAGGACATTCAACGACTCATAGGCTGCGTTGCAGCAGTAAGCCGGTTCGTTAGCCGACTTGGAGAGAAGGCTCTACTGCTATACAAGTTGCTGAAGAAGGCGGAAAAATTTGTATGGATAGGCGAGGCAGAGGCTGCACTTAAGGAGCTAAAAAGGATACTTGCTTCTGTGCCTATACGTACATCACCTGAGCCAATGGAGCCTATGTTGATCTACATGGCAGCCACCAACCGGGTTATCAGCATCGTCCTGGTGGTGGAGCGGAAGGAACCAACGCATGAGTATGGAGTTCAACGACCATTTTACCAGGTAAGCGAGGTCTTGATCGAGTCCGAGAAGCGTTACCCGCACTACCAGAAGCTAGCTTATGGAGTATTTCTTCCTTCTCGGAAGCTAAGGCACTACTTCCAGGAGCATCCTATCACAGTAGTGAGCAAACCTCCACTGTCTGACATCATCAACAACAACGATGCTACGGGAAGGGCCACGAAGTGGGGCATTGAGCTTGCCGCCTTCGAGATCACCTACAAGAGAGACGACACTATCAAATCTCAAGCCTTGGCGGATTTTATTGTAAATTGGATGGAGATGTCGGATGACACTCCCATACCAGAACCAGATGATTGGGTGATGCAATTTGTCGCGTCAAAGGTTCTCAATGTCTCGGGGGCTGGTGTACTACTACATTCACCAACAGGAGAAAAACTTCACTATGTCCTGCAAATTCACTTTGAGGCTACAAACAACATGGTGGAATATGAGGCACTCATTCACGGAGTTCACGTAGCCAAGGATATTGGCATCAAGTGTATAATTTGTTGTAGAGATTCCGACTTGGTTTCCTAGAAGGTGGATGACACCTGGAACATGCAGAACCCTATGATGGCGGCATATCGAAATGAAGTAGACGAGATAGCCAAGTGCTTTGAAGGCTATGAAGTCAAGTATGTCAAGAGGGAGGAAAATGAGGCGGCTAATCTGCTGTCAAAGCTTGGATCAGGGCGCAAACCAATTCCACCAGGCGTTTTTCTGGAGCATCTACGGACCCCATCCATGAAGGGAGCGGACTTCGAGAACCCGGACAGAGTTGAATCATTTGTTAATGCAGTAACAATAGACCCTCCGGCTTGGACAAAACTGTTCATGGAATATCTCGTACACGGAACTTTGCCCATCGACAAGGTCGAAAGTCAACAAATAGTACGTCGAGCAAATGGCTATACCATAATTAATGGGTAGCTCTACAAAAGAAGCACCATAGGTGTATACCTAAAATGTGTTTCCCAGCAGGAAGGTATTGATATCCTTCATGAGATTCATCTTGGAGATTGCGGGCATCACGTCGCTCCTCGATCGTTGGTCTACAAAGCCTTCTAGTAAGGATTCTACTGGCTGATCGCGAAGGCGGACGCTGACAAGCTGGTTGAGACATGAGTTGGGTGTCAGTATTATGCTCGGCAACCACATGTGCCAACCTAATAATTGCGAACCATACCAATAACTTGGCCATTTGCAGTCTGGGGGCTTGATATGGTTTGACCTTTGCAGACGTCACCTTGTGGGTTTATGCATCTGCTATTAGTAGTTGATAAATTCATAAAATGGATAGAAGCTTAACCCATTAGAAAGCTCGATGGGGCAACTGCCCTTAGATTCATCTAGGATTTGGTGCTGAGATTTGGTCTCCCACATAGCATCATCAACGACAATGGCAGCAACTTATCACTCGGAGAAGTAGAGGCTTATTGTTCGGAGAAAGGCATCTGCCTTGATCTAGCATCTGTGGATCATCCATGGTCTTATGGTCAAGTAGAACAGGCCAATGGACTAATTCTGCAGGAAATAAAGCCACGTTTAGAAGAACCACTGCATAGAGCAACTAGAGCCTAGATAGAGGAATATCCATATGTTTTGTGGAGTTTACAAACAACTCCCAACAGATCCACAGGCTACACCCCTTTCTCCATGGTATATGGAGCAGAAGCAGTCCTACCTTTCGAAATTCTCCACGATTTACCAAGAGTTGCCGCCTACGATGAGGATGACGCTGAAGAATCCAGACGCTTAGATGTGGACCTGCTCGAGGAGGAGCGCGTGCTGGCATGCCAGAGATCCACCATCTACCAGCAGAAGCTACGCAGCTACCATAGTCACCGCATTCAGCACCGCTTGTTTAAAGAGGGGGATCTGGTGCTCCGACTTAAGAAGAAAAAGTCACAGAAATTATCCCCACCATGGGAAGGACCATTCATCATAAGCAAGACGCTACTCCATGCATCCTATTTCCTCATTGATAATCATGAGTTGGAAGATAGGCCAAACGAGGATCATAAGCGTAAGCGACGTGACCCGGATGATGACTACTTGGAGCTTGATCAACCATGGAACATAGCATAACTACGTCCTTTTTACACTAAGCATATTTTATTATCTACTATGTACCTCTTATATGATCAATGAAATAAAGCTTTTTGGTTCACTCATATGCCTAAGTCTTATACCTCCTTTAATGTTAATTTTCGGAACATATAAAACCTTTATGCATAAGCTTTGCATTTGCACTTGTGAAAATACTTCCTACGAGCATTAGCTTAAGTTTTTTGGTCTACACGTTCTTCGTTGTTTTTATGTGGATTCTGGAGTAGTGACTTTTGGCACTTGAAGTTGGAGATTTTGTGCTTAGGTTTTTGACGATGCCATTGGGCATCATCACCTAAGCGCATGGTTCCGACTAAGGGTCTTCCGACTCATGAAAGGTCAAGCATAAAAAATGAAGTAATGGATAAGCCAGCACTTGATTAAAAATATATACAAATATACATGCTGGAAATAGTTCCTAAGTAGCTAGAAGCTCATAGCCAAGTTTTCGCCTTAAATGAACCACATTGTTTTTCTACATAAATAAATTGCCAGAAGAAACATGTATTACAGAATGTTTTCATTCTTCTAGAGTAGGGGACTTCGTATCTGCGTCGTCAGCGACATGAGAGCCATCTTGGTCTTCAACAAATCGGTGGTCTTCAAGGACTCGGAGCTAGCCTGGTCAGCATCGATAACCTCGAGGGGCACGAAGATGTTCGCCTTGACCAATTGAGCGACCCTGGTGTCAGAGCCGGCAAGAGAAGACCAGATTTCATCGTTGTTGATCTTTTCTCCGTCTTCTTTCACGTCGGGGAGACCAGAGGTCATCATATCAATGTCAGCATCTTCATAGTGGGCCTTGACAATGGCTAGGGTCATCCTAGCGCCATCCTTGGTACATGAAGTTTTCCAGCTTACGATATGCTCAGGGGCTCGGCGAAGGATCTCCAAAAACATCATGACGGAATCCACTGCCTTGATGTTGATGTCCAAGGGTTTGGCGATCTCCTTAGCCTAGGTGATTGCAGTGTCGATGAAGTTGCCAGAAGGAACCATGCATTGTTTTGGCGGAGGAGTGTTATTGGCTAGGCCAATGGGCGCTGCATTTCTGACAAGGACATTTGAAGTCATGAGTTCACCATTTAAGATCAAAGTACCTGGATTACAGAAGTACAAGACGAAGAAGGCTTACCAAAGACGCTGCTCTTAGCCTGCTAGAGAACCTCTGCCATGGAGTCCCGTTCCTTTCGGAGAGTATTGTACACCTCAAGGTTCCGAGCATTCTGCTCATCGGTAGCTTTCTTATGCTCCTCGAGGATCGCAATCTCCTCCTTAAGGCGGTTGATCTCCGTGTTTGCAGATTCTTGCACGGTAGCTAGCGCTTCTTCATGCATCTTCAAAGAATCATCCCTCTCTTGCTTCAAGATTTTGTTTTTGCTGTCCAGCTCTTGGATGTGCTTGGACTGCTCGACAATCTCTTTGGCCTTGGCGATAGCTTCTGCAAGTCGAAGAAATGATGGAGCGTAATGAGTAGTCGAAGATAAAAGACACAGGACAAGTTGAGAATGAAACTAAAAAAATAACAGACTCTTGCGCTTGGCGATCTGTTCCTTCAAGAAGGTGGTTTTACCCTTTTCAGCTTCAAGATCCTTGTGCATCTTGTGGAACCTATCATTGGCAATCACCCTTCGAGCATTCTCATTCTGCACATACAAAAAGGTTTCTTAGTCTACTTAGAGCATCTAGCCGGAATTGTTGGATTCCAACTAGAGGCTCGGGGCTACAGTACGAGTTTTTTAGCTCAAAGATATGCTTAGTATTTCTTTAAGCATCTAGACAGAACAATTTATGTTTCAACTAGAGGCTTGGGAGCTATAGTATTGAAAATTACAAACACCGCGTATGCTACTCTGAAAGTATCTAGTCGGAATAATTCATTCAGATTACATACTTGGGGGCTATAACACAAAGTTTCTTACTTAGTTACTCTTAGAGCATTCAAACTGAATGACATATGGTTTTCCGTCTAAATCCTCGGGGGATACAGTGGGATATTATATATGAAATGAAAAGGCATAGAAAACATACATATGCAATGATCTTGATGTAGCTGGCACTCCCAGCAAACATTTTGCCAAAGGCAACTATGTTAACTCGGAGGATTTTCTCCTGTTTGAGCAGCTCCTCAAGGACGCATGTAGGAGAAGTCAGCGCAGTGCAAGGAGCCATGGAAGAGGTGCCAAGAGTAAGCACCAGAAAGATAATATTAGGGGCCTTTGTCTGGCTTGTGGTCGCCGCAGGTCTGCCTCCCACCGTCAAATCCTTACCGCTTTTGATGGCATCCATAGTCGGAGCTTCATCCACTTTGGAGGAGTTGCTTTCCTGCGTCTCTTGCTCGGCGGCAATAGGGATGACTGTGGCAGTATCTGGGATATACTATAAAGGAGTATTGTCCACTTCCATGACAGAAGGATCAGATGCTACCGTAGTCGGAGATCTGACAGGCGTGGCTTACATATCTCTAATGTTTTAGAAGCCCCTGATGAATTGGAGGTCTTCTTCAAAGTCAAGCTAGACTTTTTCCTGAGACATACAGTGTATAACTACAGGTATAGGAGGAGTACGACGACAATGTCAGAGGAAGAGAGGCTTAAACAACACTTTGCTCTTTGGTCTAGGGGATAGCTGGTTAATCTTCTTTTCCCCGCCTCCAGGGAGGAGGTGGACTTCTTGGATGCTCCACCCTCCGTCTTCTTATTCTTATTGCCTCCGCCGGCAGCATCAGAGGTGGAGCTCTTCCGCTTTCGTGCCAGAGGGACTTCATCATCGGACACGATGGTGACTTCCTTCATCTTGGGGTCATAGACTTGGGGAGCTATGTAGGTCTCCTCCAAGTTCCCCATCTGTTAAGAAAAATCAGTGTGTTAGACGGAAGTACATATTCAAGTCGGAAGAACTGGAGCATATGTCAAGACAATAAATAGAAGTTACCTTTGGGAACTTGATGTCCTCAAACATGTCATAGGTGATGGCGAAGCCACACTTGTGATCTTTCACCTTGACGATGTCCTTGAGGCTGAGCTTGATGGAGTCACTAGAAAAGTTATCCTCGGAAATCCAGAGGCTATCTTTTCTTTCCTTCGTGTATTGACACATCAGCTTCTCGCGGTGCTGCAGAGGATGGATCCGCCTGACGAACCAACACGTGGCTAGGTCCAAGCCGGCCAGACCCGACTCTATGAACTAGTCGATCCACCTTACGGCGCGGGAGGCAGAGGCTTGTGATCTCCATGTCAGGGCTTTGGCAGAGGCTCCGTCAATGAAGTATGGATACGATGCTTCTTGGCCGGCCCGGCGAATTTCGGGGCCATAGAAGTATGTACGTTGCCAGTTCTTGCAGGACTCATGTCCTACAATGTCGGGGAACAGCTGGCCAGGCTGGATCTTGAAGCTAATGGTTCCACAATTTCTAAGCTCCTCTCTGCTCTCTCCGGCTTCCCTATTCACGGTGAAGAAGTATATGAACAGATGTAACCTAGGCCTAATCCCTAGATATCCCTCGCAAAGATCCGCATAATTGCTAAGTGCAAGAATACTATTGGGGGACAGGTTCTGAGGTTGAAGCCGAAAGTGCTCGAGGACTTGGATAAAGAAGTTAGACAATAGCAGGGAGACACCACGTACGAACTGAGCTTTGAGGTATACCTTTCCTTCGGGTTGGGCAGAAGGGACGACCTTGCCGGCAAGCACCGCCCACCAGACCAGACCCTCCGTCGCAGGGAGGTACCCCTCGGCTATCATCTCCTTGATGTCGTTATCGGAGATGTCCGATCCTCATCATTCTCCCTCGTGGGAGTCATCTTCCTCCTCCAATGGCTCCAAAACCGCTGGAATATGGTCATCATCGGTGGATTCAACCACCACGGAGCATGGCACCACCACGCCCTCCGGCAGGACATGGACGGAGCTGGACGGCTTGGTGGAAGACTTGCTGGACGCCACCATGGCTGGAGTGATGCTACTACTTGCCATTGCAGTAGATGGGATGGGTTGAGAGATGGGGAAACGTTAGGGTTTTCTCTGCGTGCGCGCAATGTGCTCGAGGAAGGTCTGGGTTGAAGGAAGAAGATGATGCAGGAGCGAATGAGGTAAAAATATAAGTAAACACTACAGTTAAAATATATAGCCCTGGCATCAAGATTCATGCAATATGATCCAACGGTTGACGCGTGGACATCGCATGCGAGAACGTGCGCTGTGATTTCGCCACGTTTCCTTCGCCGTCGCTCGGTGTTTCATATTTCTCGCGCGGGAAAATCACTATAATTAAGATTCACTGCATGTGTGAGTTATGAGGCGTCGTTAACCTATGGTCTATGTCAGCTCACTAACATATGCAGGCGAACAGTCCCATCTTAAGATTCCGGCATGGATGGATCCTGTCCGGCTACGAGAAGAGTACGATGGAAGATTCAATGATTCTCGGACTTACATGATTAAGACGGAGAATATTGCAGGGTTCTTTGGAGGACTACAAGATATTTCTTGTCGATTTGCCGACATCATCTAGATGGAGCATTCAACCTAAAGAGGCAAGACGGTGCAAGATCTCGGAGTTCTCTAGGGGCTACTATTGGGGATATCCTAAATGGGTACCACCATTGCATGTCTCTAATCCGGATAACCCAGGTGACCCACAGTTGGTAGCAAGGCCCATGGCCTACTGGGCGACCCAGTTAGATGGATCCAGAAGGGAGTTCCATGCCGGATAAAGGAAGTCTATGATAGGAGTCACTTACATACTCAGAGCCTTGGAGTGCAAGACACGTAGACTAGTTGTATCTAGTGTAGAACTCTGTAACCTGTCTAGCTAGGACTCTTCCCTATAACCCTAGGACCTAGCATCTTTGTAAGCCAGACCTATGGAGCCTTTAGGGCATCGACTCTCATATCAAGCACAGTGAACCAATCTCTGTAACTCGGCATATTGCCCTTATAGTGATTTATAATAGGATTAGGGTTCTCCAACCGATGTGGAACCTGAACCTGGGTAAGCTGTGTTACCTTGTACCCGCCAACGTGCCGCCTTACCCCACATCTCTAAACACACACTATGAGGACCCCTCCATGGCGTACTCGTCGGCAATACCACGACAAAAATAGTTGTATTTTCTCCAGTAGTTTAGTTAATAAACTAGTCTGGTGCTCTATTATACTCCATACATCCTGGTTTAAAGGACACATATATCAAATATTTTGTCCCTACTCTTTTTCTTATTTTGTATATTTTTCTCTTTCTAATTTTATGATTCTCTTTGTATGATACCAAATGTTTATGTATTTAGGATATTGGATAGCTTATCCTTTAAACTTGAACTAATAAAGTAAGATTAGTCTAAGAATGATATGTAAAACTAAAACCAAAAATTCAAAGTAAAATACACGTGATATTTTTCAAATCATGTTCACATAGTAATTGTAAAATTAAAGAACAAAACAATCTTATCATACCATAAATTAAAATAAAAGAATTTTAGAGTTTATTCAAGTCCATATAGATATATCATGTTCTATCTTTAATCCAAACTAATGTACTCAGATTTGTCTAGATCTAGACAGACTAAATCTCGGTCCATTGATTTGGATCTGGGGGAATATTAGAACACATTTATGCTAAAGTATCTATAAACATACATTATGTAAACAAGTAAACGATGTTGGTTGCTTACCAAAGACGCATAAGTGGTGGATCGATGATCTTTCATGGAAGGCGGCGAAATAAGTATGTCTAGGACCTGATTTGTTGGCGGCGGTGGAGACGGGAGAGAGTTGTAGAGGGAGATGGAAAAGAAGAATATAAATGGATCGGTTGCATATCAGGAGAGGAAAAGGAGGATTATTTCAACGCAGCATTTTGTGTAGTTTTGTTTGAGGTAGTTAACGATACATAAGATAAGCAGTGTAGAAAGACTGAATGTGGTGTACCTGGTGCGGTCAGTGCACTACCTACGTACCATATATTGCACTATGGGCACAACAGTTTTATTAATGACAACGATGCAGTGCATACATACTTAAAATGCAATATGTGTCATGTACATTTTTGGTGCAGTGCATTATATTCCAAGGTTTGTGCTCTGTCATGGAACCTTATTTTGCACCATTGATACCTTCGATAGGGATTATGGATGTAGTATAGTTCTTTTTCCCTAGTAAACCTAGGTTTATCGAATCCTCGAAAAGTAGAAAGCATAGTAATGTTACTTAAACGGACCTTCTGGAGTTAATCCCAAGTAAATCCCTTCACATATCAATAACCTACTAGTCTCATCCATAGAAGAAAGAGAACTAATGATATGCCTAGTGATGTCACCGTTAATCTCAAGTAAATCCATCACATACAACCGTACTACCCTTTCTGTCACCATGGTTCCCAACCTGCAGATCAATCATCACACACACTCCCTATACCTGGATCAATCCATAGGGTCTTGGATACCTGACAAGTCCTTAGATTGAGGCAAGATAGGGTACAATATTCATCATCTCATACAAACTAATATATGATCCCATCCATGATAAATAACATGCACGGAAGCTACATGGCTAGGCCGAAGCCCTTAGCCCAAGGAGAATTACTCACACATAGAGATGAAATCAACAACCAAAAACATTGTAATAGAAAACATAAGATTGATAGAAAATAGTCTTACAATGTCGCCAATTGGAGATAAGATCTACTGTTACAAGTGGTGGAATATGGCTATGGTGGTGGAGAAGGGTTTGGAGATTAGATCTAGATTTATTCCTCTAGCATGGTGGCTTCTGGTGGCAGGGAGAGTTGAGCTCGAAAAGAAGAGGGTTTTTCTCGTCGCCCGTAGCCTCTTTATATAGGGGTCCCTTCACGAAAGTTGTTTTGTTTAACCTGGCGATGTTGGTGCCAACTATACGGCCAAAACTATACGACGGGAATTTTATTCCGGCCGTGTAGTTGGTCGTTAAAGGCAGTGCCTCCACTTCATGGCTCCAGGTTTCTTTGGTTTGTTGGAAATCTCATATCATTGAATTTAATGTAGTAATTCCCATCATCAAACATCATTACCCGCGCAGGAAAAAATAGAATGACAGGATTGCATACCCCTTTGATCATTAGGCATTAGTGGCAGGATTTAGAGAGATATTTCATCAAATATATGAATAATATCCAGTTTAAATGTGAGTGTGGATGGCTATATTTTACAGCCATCAACCTCTCCAAGCTTAAACTTGATCGTCCTCGAGCAACAAAACCAAAATCAAAAAGGAACTCGGCATTTAAACTGAAATAACAAGATGATGATCTTACTCATGATTGGTAGTCTCATGTTTCCTCCACTTTATTAATCTGAAAAACTTCAGCATAGATAGAGTAATGGCAAGCATATCATACGGGTTTCATGAATCCTTATAGCACAGCAAAATTATTGTAAGAATGGATGATTCAAATAAGTAAACTTTATTCCATGTCACGTAATCAACTCATAAGCTTGCCTTTGAACAATAAAGTATAATCATGTAAAATTGAGAGTGTGAGAGTTTTTCATGAAAAGCATATACACTAAATTATCTCAATTCCCCCACATTAATAAATCAAGACTTTTCAAGCACTACTTTTCTATTCATTGTCCTTCAAGAATTCCAGTTCTTAAGTAATTGAGAGCATGCCAAAAAAATCATTAGTTTATCGAGCTATGATGGACACTCGTGGAATCACTAACATTTTTGTTCCTTTTGCATAATGATTACTCATATCAGGCAGAGGAGTGATTCCATCATGAACACAACTACCCGAGAGTGCCAAGAATCTTACCCATTATAGCATTGCTGCTACTTATGTTTAATCAACTCATAGCCAAAATCTAGGAGTTTTCTCCATGAAGATCATTCGTAGGCTAGCGGAGTTGTTTGCATCCCATGAAGTTTGACATGCATAAAGCTATATAATTCTTATGATTCACAAGTCAAACTTTGGCATGCTCAAAAATACCTCTAAACATTAATTCAATTGAACAAATATTTTCAAAGAGAGCTATCAAGTCAATCATTATTTTTTGTGGTGTTGAATGTCTCTAGGAATAAGCTTTCAAGACTAAACACTACAACACCCAAGTCTTAAATTGTGAGATTTTTTCTTATTTCAAATTTTTAGCAATTTTTAGGCAAGACTTGGTTAACTACAAGAGCTGGAACAAAACGTACTCAACTAAATACCTATGCAAACAAAATGTTACTACAATATAGAGACTCACTCCACCAATATAATATCTTAACATTTACTACTAAGTAGCATGGGTTTCTCAAACTTCAAAAGTGGGCAGTCATAAGGCATACCTCTCATGTTTGGTTCCAGTTCTCTCTTCCCTTTTGATTTGTTTCTTGGAAACTTGAAGTCGATCACTCTTCCTGCAAATACATGAGAACCTCGAGGCAAAAAGAAAATAAAGAGGGAAAATAAATATAAATGGAGAAATCTTTTTGTTGTTATTGATAGAGGTAATTAAAGAATAGAAAATTGGAGACAAAGCTCGGCTTGAAAATATTGAAAACAAAATAACTAAAGATAAAGTGTTGGGGAAACCAACACGAGTGCTTATAAACTCAAATAAAAAGCATAACCTCAAAATAGAATAAAGAAAATGAACGCCAAATAAAAATAAATAGAAATCTTCCCCAAGCTTAGGCTTTTGCAAGCCCTTAAAATCACCGAGGTAGCGGGAAAAGTTTTAAATCCAGTCCGCAAATTGAGTTGACAAGTTACTTGTGGTTTCTCGGAGGTTCAGGGCAAGATTACGCATCCCTTCCATAGTCCCCCAAGTTCTTGGAAGTCTTGATATGTAGCGAACTAGTTTGGTGGATGCTCATCTTTATAAGGAACTTCTTGCTCCTCTTCTTGGTACTCATCCTCATCCGGAACCTCCTCTTCGGGTTGATGTTGTTCAACCTGCACATCATATAGCAAACGTCCCTCCTCGATAGAGAAGAGACCATTATGCAAAGGAGCGAGGTAGAGATGCCCAGCTCTTGCAATGTGCAAGTAAAAACCCACCACCTCTCCTAGTGAGCATTCCACAAGCTTTCAAAGTAGAGAAACCAATATGTCGCTCACCTAGCACTGGTTTCAACTCACCTACGTCGATGCCTAGGGCAATGGAAAGCACGGTGATGACGCCTCCACCTGTGAGGGGTCTTTGGCTTTGGGAGGACTAGTGCTCCAGGTAGCGCACAAGAATTGCGCCCAAGATGAGTGACAAGTCGATGTTGTTGAAAGCAGCCTTTGCGAGGACTAAGATTTCCTCCTCATTGAGTCTTGTAAACTCATTTCGTGCCTACAAGGTGTTAGCAATAACATAGAACAAATAGCGAATATTGGATGCTCGATATTCTTCCCCTTATTTACTCTAGAAGTGAAACTCATTCCATTATAATAATGATCCGAGGAAGGATGCATGTCGGCAAAAGATGCGCGTAAAGAATTTACATCATTTTTTGCTAAACTAAGACAATTGCACCATTCATCAAGTGTTAATGTATAATTGATGTTCATAAGTCGGAAAGGAATCTTGTCCTCTCCATGCCATGTTTTAACGATTCTTGTCAAAGAATATAAAAATTCTAGAGTTAACCAGCCATAAGTAGGCACATCATGGAATACAAAGTTTTGCAGGACAACCCTATTGCAAAGTAAATTAAGGTCATCAGAAATACTGAATTGGTTCAATATAACAGGACAAGCCCACTTGGTTGCCTTCACTTCTCGGTTCTTGATCTTGTTGAAATGATCATGTTGGAGCTCATTCCTAAACCGTATCCCCATGCGGTCCCGAGCTGCAGCGGTAGAGGCAGCCTGAGAAGAACTCGCAGCGGCACGAGCACGCGTTTGGCTCCTTGTGTTCATCTTCTAAAAATAAATAAGTAAGACAAAAATAAAAAATTTTGATCCAATAATACGAATAGCATATTCCTCATCATAGCACACTAAAGAATCTCCTCAAAATAATAATCTAGGCAAGAGAAACATTGCAATTGGTTCTAAATAAGTCTAGCCCTAGATTGATAATGATAATAGATCAGAGATCAATTCGCAAAAGTAATTAGAGGATTAGAGGATAAACATACCGTAGATCACTTGTATGCAAGGAAATCGAACGGAATTGAGTAGAGATGAAGATCCCTTGAGGTTTTGAGAGAGTTTTGAGGTATAAGAGAGAAAAATGATTGAAGTTTTGACGTTTTGGGTACCTTCCCGTGCTTTAAGTGACCAGACGCAACTATACGGTTGCAACTATATGATCATAACATTTTGTTCCCACCGTATAGTTGGTCTGACGGCAAAATTAGTGTTACTAGGGTTTCTTTCCCGGCGGCTCTATCTATATGGCCGGAACTATACGGCCAGACCAAAATGGTCCCGCCGTATAGTTGGTCGTTAAACCTTCTGTATCCAGAGAAGAAAATTTGTCGATGGCTCAAATAACTATACGGCCGGAACTATATAGCTAGAATTTTATTTCCTGCCGTATATGTAACATCCCAGGATTAGCACCTAGAAATAGAAAGGACACAGGTTTGTGCATTGCATTCACGCATAAGAAAATCCGGGGAATTTCCGTGCAAAACTAAAAGAGCTACAGAGGGATCGGGATCTCTCTTGTACTGAAGGAAACTTCGGAGCAAGTGCGATAGATTTCTACATGACCTTTATAGAATTCCTTGTTTAGGGGAAAAGTTGTTTGAACATGTATTTGAATTTCAAAATTCAAATGAATTTATAAAATTCACAAATGGAAATTAGAAACATTGAATAACTTGAATTGAAATGATTACAAAAGTGTAATAAAAATGTGTCCTTATTAATATATATATATACATATAGTATTACATTGATCTTTTACAAAAATTGAATAAAAGAAAATTATCAGGAATCAAATAAGCAGAAAAAAGGAATTACATTACTAAAATAAATAACAGAATTATTTATTACAACAATATACATATGACATTGTCTTTACAAAAGAATTGTAAAAGAAAAATGAAATAAGTAAACTTTATTGAATAAATTACAACAGTACAATGTTTTTTACAATATCCAAACAGAATATAAATCACAATATTTGTTACTAATAAATTCCTAAGCTATTGTTCCTTTATCCCTTCATCATCTAGCATTTTCTTTCTTCTTTTCATTTCCTGCAAACACAACAAAAAAGAAAACAAAACAAAAGTAGAATGAAAGAATGATTAGTGGGTTAGAGTTTTGCTCTTAGATTTGACTTAGAAATGCTATATCTAATTCATCATTGAGCTAGATTTTACAAAGGGGCAAGTTTCACCAGATTGTAGTATCTGTTCATATAAGTATGTTTTCCTTAGGACACCATCATTGGATATGTAAGAATCCACTGGGCAACATCCAAAAATATAGCTCAACTTCTGATAATACCAATTCAGCTTAGCTGATCCACAACAAAATATCTTCCTAGTGAGACAATGAACCTGGGCTGGCAGCACATCAGCTAGCAGCTTACTCATTGCATGCAGCAGCTGTGATGTCAAGCAACAAGGGCATCACAAAAGGTACAAAGGGGAGAACACAACCGTAGCAGATAAACTAGGTTGATCAGAATATCTCCACTCATTTTACCTAGTCCAGAACTACCATGAGATCAATAGTTCATCACCAGGAACAACATCCATTCTTGCTCATCACCACAAGATCACCAATCTAGACCAAACCATGACACCATAGCTCTGGTTGCTCCCAGGAGCCATCCTAGAGCTAGGACAAGGAGAAATCAAGGCCAAATGTACCAAAGCAAGAATAATATCCAGCAGAATGGACATGAAACCATCAAGATCCATCACAAGGGCAAGACAACAATAGCAGTAGATCAAGAGCAGCTGCAGATTATCCACAATCTCACCAAGTCAAGCTGATCTACTCTGCATATCAGGTTACCAACTTATATTAGTAATAGCACATGCTCATTTCATCTTTTAGAGCATAAGTTTTCGTGGGGAAAATCTGAGGCTCTCAGACTGGTGTAGAAATGCTACACCAGTATCATCATTGAGCTAGGAAAAACCATTCAAGCATCTATTTGTATATACAAACATAATCAGCCTCAGACCATGCATTATTGGCAGCCACACATGAGTCTCTTTTAGCTAGTCAAGCAGTCAAAGCCAACAAATAGATCATGTCCAAAAATCAGGCAACTAGCAACCACATCCTTCACAACCATGGGTTGTGAGGAGAGATTTCTCTCAGATCCACATAGTAATGCTATGTTGAGTCATCATAGAGAGTTGGTAGTCAAACTTTAGTATCTGTTTCAATCATCATTAGGGCCTCAGCCTTTGCATCATTAGCAGGGGCAAGGGCATCAGGTCATATACACTATGATCATACCACTGTGGACACTCCCAGGTGAGGCACCACAGTAGTAGGATCACAACCAAAGAAAATATCATTAATCCTTAATCATCCCAAGCCTAGGTCTCAGTCTTTGCATCATAGGCAGGGTCTATAACACACTTATACTAATCATACTAAAGCCATAAAATCATACAAATCATCTTTGCACAAACCAGCAAGCATGAAGGATTGCTGGGCACAAATCCAAAAGAATTGGAATTGAACCTCAGGCACAATCCCAAACTCACTTCCACCAAACTCTCAATCTAGTCTTTAAACTAGAACATCAGCCCTTCATCAAGTTTGATAATAAATCATTTTCTTAGATATTCAAAAATATCTAAGAATCATTTTATATTTTAAAACAAATGTAACTGAATCAAAGATTCAGTTACACACTGATCATCATCATATTTTTATCAATGCAGCTCATACTACAACAAATCTCACAGCTCAAGGCAAATTACTGCAATCTGCTTATACATAGCACCCAACTAGGAGCATGAATAACTCAAGTTCAATATCAAATCCCAAAAGTTTTGTTCCATAACAACAATAGGTCAAACAACACTACAAGCCACCAATATTCAAGCAGATATGTCATCACTGATTTCTCTTGCAATAGCCACATATGTGTTATCTATAACTAGAAGGGAAGCACATCAAGCTTCAGTTCTCTGAATCTTAATCAAATACCACTAGGTGTTATCATCAGCCCATCATCAGCACGAAAGCTGGTCACAAAAAGAATATGACTCACCGAGGGTGCCGAGCACCTAGAGCGTAGGGTTGATGAAGCCATAGAATCGCTCCTGTCCAACACCATCCACGAATCAGCGGAAGGACCTGCTGCCAGGGTTGCGCCATTCGCGCCGTCCCGCGGGTTTCAGGAACAAGGGACACCGGGGTTGCGCTGACGCACCTTCCCATTGGCGTCGAGTTAAGGAAGGTGAAACCCAGGTCAACAGAGAGCATCAGGAGACCATAGCCAACCATGGCCTTAAACAGTAGCAGTAGAACCACATCACCATGGGAAGGCCGAGGCCAGGTGGTTGACACAGGGCTCAATTTAGAACACATGGGTGTCAAGGACGTGAGGCAAAAACTCATTGAGGATGACGAGAAGGATCGCTCGATTGGGGGAGGCGGCCAGAACTCCAGTACAGGGTGATGCGCTCCGACGGACCAAGCCCTAGGCAGGGATTAGGGTTTCGGTCGGGCGGGGGAAGCAGAGAGAGAGCAGCGGCATAGCATAGGGAGTCGGTGGAGGAGGCGACGATCTGGCCGTATTAGCGGATGCAGCCGGTGGTAGCCGGAGGAGCAAAGGAAGGCGGCGTTGGCGGCGGTGGCAATACCCAGGAACACGAGAGAGAGATCGAGTGGAGGAGAGAGGCTTCGGGGGGATGAGGCGAGTGCGGGCTGGGTCGGTTTGACCGATCCAGTACCCCCTCTACTGGGCTAATTTAGCCCAATGTTGGGTACTAGGCCCATTTCAAAATAAAATAAAAGAAAAATAAATAAATTACCAAAATAACCTTTAAACTTTTTCAGCTATAGAAAATTATAGAAAAATCATAAAAATATATTTAAGATATTAAAATTATCACAAAAATAAAATCCACCTAAGAAAAATATAACTTCACTTATTTAAGTTAATAAAATGCAAATAAAGATTAAACACTATTAAATCTTAAGTGAAATTTAATTAAGTAAGGAAAAATCCTAAAAATAAATAAAAATCAATTTTTGTGTATAAAAATAACTTTACTATTTCATAAAAATACTAACTCAGAGTTTTTACAAATAAAATATAAATCCAATATTTAAAGACACTTAATTCCTTAAAGAAATTTTATAAAAATAAAGGTAATACTATGTATATTATAAATAAAATTCATTTTTAAGATCTTTAATAAGTATATTCCACTAGAAAAATACTATGCATATTATTCAAAAATATTTTAAGATAAATTAAATTCATTACTTATTTTACTCAAATAAAATAACCACTTTATTAATTCTTAAAATTATTTCTTAAGTAAGAAATAATCACATTTTCTTAATTATTAAATCTAAATCCATAATCAAAATAAAACTTAAATATAACTATTAGCCTTTAAATGATTTAAAATCTTAAATTCAAATTAAACTCCTTTTAAATAAATATTACATATCACTCATGTATAAGATGGTGAATAATCCCCATCTTTTAACCACTCTTAAAAATAACTCTAAACTCTAATAAATTTATAAGATCATCTAATTATGCGTCCATTAATAAATTTCATATTATTAAACCATCTTTCACTTACATTAAAAAGGATCATTCATAATCATATTTGACAAAATCCTAAAACTAGATGATATTCTAAAACTCATTATATCTTAAAATTCACTTCCATTTTTATAGTTAACTTTGGTCTAAACAATTATAAACATCTCATTTGAAGTTTATTCATGTTTGAAAGTTAACTTTAGTCACCTGTATCATTAATTGAAATATGATAACTCAACATCATGTGTAACCCTCACAAACCCTAATGTAAAACCTAATAAACCTTAAGACTAATTCACTTTAATTAAATACTAGTTTCTTCAAATGTTATTCTTTTTTCCACTTCACACAAACAAGTCTATATTAGTTCCTTCAGCTCTTAATAACTCAACTCAAGGACTTTTCATCCCAATCACCAGATAACAATTAATCATAATCACATTTTCTATCAGTATTTGTATATTTTGGATTGTTAACACTTAAGTTCCTTATCAATGTCATTGCTTATGAAATAAACTTAAAGATAAACCCAATCTTAAAGAAGATACCTAAGATCAACTTATTCAAAATACTAAGGGTTTCACTTTAGGAATTATAAAATTGCATAAGATTACTTATGCATAATGGCATCCTTCTTCTTTAAACATTAGTCCTTACCGGACGAATGATGCTGATTTCAGATATTGGATCTTCTATTTTCTCGAAGACCGTGAGTGCATAATCTTGCAATCACACAAGGAAAGTTCACACTTGCTCATGTCCTTTGATTATTTTTTGTAAAGTATTTTGCAGATCCAGTGTTGTCATCACCTGCATTTGAAAAAGATCAAAAAACACTATTTTCATAATAATATGATTATAGGTTATTTACCATGAGGTAATAATCTACTATGTAAGTTCCGGTGGTAAAGGAACATATTATCTAGAACTTAACAACCAATGTCGCCAGTCATTCTTGTGCCGTATATTACGCATTAACCATGCGATTTGGAATGGGACGGAGAAGTCAGCTGGATCGGCTCCCTTTCGCATGCATTGGACACTGTTTTGGGCATTTGTAAGTTGCAGATCATGGGTATAGCCGTTTTATACGGGGGAAGTCTACCGTGGATCTGGGCTTACAAAAGACAAATATCTAGTGTTAATGGTTGTTGTGTGTATCCAACTAAGGTATAGCCGTTTTATACGGGGAAAAGTCTACCTTGAGTTTGGACATCCAACAGTTGTGGTGTATGCGGGGTCGCGGAGAAGGACAGTGATTGGCTTGGATCTTAGTCTGGGCCTCATACCAAGGAAGTGTGAATAAGCTTATTACTCAGATGTGCAACAAAGCTAAGATCTCTCATGGGTAAAGCAACGCACCTCTGCAGAGTGTAAGAACTGTAAATTGCTACTCCCTGTTCCGGGAAGGAGCTGCGAACGCTGCGGGAAAGGAACTCCATGAAAGTTCTGGTAAACCCGTGAAGGCTGATGGTCATAGCTTTTTAGAATAAAATCAACCTTTGAAGAAATGTTTACGAAAACTTGCATTGCCTACGACCTATGTTCTGTGGCTGTAACTAGTACATCAAACACTCCTCTTTAGTGAATTTGCTGAGTACGCTCGTACTCAACGTATCTTCTTAACCCTTGCTAGATCTCGGAGAAACCAATGACTTTTCCAGGAAATAAGTCAATTGAAGAGTTGAAGATATCTAAGGGAGACCAACGGAGTCGAATACCTCACCGAAATCAATCGAAGACAAGCTGAAGCGTAGAATAGAAATAAAACTCCTAGAATCTAGAACCTACTTCTGTATAACAACACTATAGTAGTACTTTCAAGGCTTATACATATATTAATAGTAGTACTTCTAAAGTAACTCCGAGTGGATCTTTCTGGTTCTTTCTGTATAATATTCCTCACTGTCCGAGGAAGCTCTCTAGATCTTTTGTAATATGCTATATGTAATATAAAGTGTTGTCTTGGACCCGCGATGTTTCTGTTGTACCACTCTGAGGGATATAATGCGGATGGAATGGTGTTCCATTGGTGTTATATCAACGACTATAGTGTACTACACCATGCAGTGGTATGCTGGGTCACCACAGTATAGTTGGTCGTTGGTACTGTAGTCGTAAAAAAATTCTATTTCTTCAAGTATTACTTTTTAGACTACAACTTAGTGAAAAAACATGTTTTGACGAAAAATGACAGACTAAATTGTCGACCAACATTAACATGTATAAAACATGAATTTTAGTACCGCTGAATCTCTCCTCCTCAACTGGAGTTTTCTAGCACTCTTTATTCAACATAAAACTTGAACTAAAAATTTAAAACTTTACTCAAACCTTTATTTAACATGGGTTGCCTCCCATGCAGCGCTCTTTTATGGTCAATAGCTTGACCTTGATGTTGCTAACTTATGCCAGATGAGTGGAACACCCACTCCAAAATAGTTGGCCTTTCAAGTGATAACCTCCTTTTCATCATGCTTGGCTTTCTTATTCCTGGGAAAATTGATAACAAAAGGATCCCGCGAAGGCAATTGAAGCTTCACGTTCCCTTCATGCAGATTAATCAAAGCCTTAATAGTTCTTAAGAATGGATGGCATAATATGATAGGAGCAGTAGCATCTTCAGGCATGTCAACAATAACAAAATCAACTTTAATTCCTACTGCTTGATTGTCGATAGAATATGCTAGATGTAATTTTAACTCGGTGATTTCAATAGAGCCAAGATTTAACTTATTAAAAAGACTCTTTGGAATTGTTGAAACACTTGCACCTAAATCACAAAGTGCATCTATTTCATTAGTCCCAGTTTTAATCTTAATAGTGGGCTCAAATATATCATCAGGCTTAACAGGTAATTTTTCAGCAATTTTCTTATTTTCTTCCTCAAGCTCACATACCTTTATACCTACCTGATTAACAAAGTGTTGATACATGGCTTCCTCATTTCCTTCACTTACTGGAATCTTGATATTGATCCTTTTCACAAGATCTTCAACTGTGTAATTCGGTGAAGGAGCATTACTATAGTCAAGTTCTTTAGGATCCTCCCTTTGGATTCTTATCATCTTGAGGTCTTCAACTAGATTCGGCTCAGCTTTTCCTGCAAATTTATCTAGAATGAGAGTTTGACTCTCGGTTATCTTACCTAGCTGTGCCTCAACAATCCTTGTTCTTTCTTGCAGGTCCTGCAAATCATTCCTCAAACTTATAGCTTGGTTAGATAATTTACCAAGCATAGCAGCATGGTTCTCCATTATTTTAACTAGGATATATTTTGCTCATTTTGAGAATCCATAAAAGATTTATGAGTTTCTTGGAGACTACCATTACCTGATGCCAAATTATTATTAGACATACCTATAGGACTAGAATAGTGTTTCTGAAAATTTAGATTAAAATTCTTCTTCCAAGCAGGGTTATAATCATTACGAGCTATGAAGTCTATTTCTTTAATATTTGATTCTGGGATAGCTCTTAGCTGGGCTTCCTTATCTTTGACGGCTAATATGAGCTCATCCAACTTAGCATTGAGTTGTTCATTTTCTTATGGTGTGACGGAGTTCACCTTCTTTGTGTTTGATCTTTCCACATGCCATTGGGCATGGTTGTCTTGCATATTATATAGCAGCTTCTTTGCTTTGGTAATTTGTTTAACCATAAATGTTCATCTAGCTGCAGTATCAAGCATAGACTTAGATACAGGGTTAAGAGCATTATAAAATAAATGTAAAATTAACCAATCTACCATCCCATCGCTGGGAAAGTTTCTTATGCATTTTTTCATTCTCTCCCATGCAAGCGCTAGCGGCTCACGCTCTTCCTGTCTAAAACCAGTAATATTAGATCTTAGTTGCATGGTCTTTGTAGGTCAAAAGAATTTAGTCATAAATAAATAAGTACATTCCACCCATGATGCAATAGAATTTCTAGGCAAAGATAGCAACCATTCTTTTGCTCTTCCTCTAATAAAGAAAGGAAATAAGTGCAATTTGACCGCATTAGGGTCAACATCTTTAATGCGCATCATATCACATATTTTAGTGAAAGTATTTAAGTGCATACCTGCATCCTCAACATCAGAGCCTCCAAATTGATTCTGTTGAACCCAAATTAAATAGTGGGGCTTAATTTCATAATCGTCAGCAATAATTGCTGGCTGTGTAATAGGAGTACACAATAATCATTTTTACGAGTTGCAAACTCCCCAAGATTCTTTTTAGCCAAATTTCCTATGTTTTTGGATTTTCTTAAACAAATACTAATGATAGTAAAAGCAAGAATAAAAAGACTAACTAATTTATTTCGTTTTTCAAATAAATACTGAAAGAAAACTAACAAAATTAGAGACAAGAATTAAAACTAGCAAGGTTCCTACTAACCTCACCAGGGTAGTTATTGTCTCCCTGCCAAAAGCGCCAGAAAAAGGGTTGATACCTTCGATCCGAATTACAAATGCAGTATAGTTCTTTTTCCCTAGTAGACCTAGGTTAATCAAATCCTCGAGAAGGAGAAAGCGTAGTAAGGTTGCTTAAACGAACCTTCAGGAGTTTTAGAATTCCTTCTATGTTTTCACCGGACCAAGAGTTTGCGATCTTTTGTTGTTGTTGACGATGGAGAGAGAGAGGGCCTAGGGCTTTCGGTTTCACCAGTAGCTATGCAAAACATCTGATGGGAATAAAAGATAATAATAAATTATCTATGTAATTGTTAGAGAAAGATAATTATATGTGGGCAGGGCATCCATAATTGTTATTGCCTCCACAACCTTTTATAACAATAATCTACTAGTCTCATCCAGAGAAGAACGAGAACTAATGATATGCATAGTGATGTCACCGTTAATCCCATGAAAATCCCTCACATACAGCCGTACTACCCCTTCTGTCACAGGGGTGCCCAACCTGCAGATCAATCATCACTCACACTCCCTATACCTGGATCATTCCTTGGGGTCTTAGCTACCTAACAAGTCCTTAGATTGAGGAAAGAGAGGGTACAATAATCATCATGTCATACAAACTAATACGTTATCCCATCTATGATAAATAACATGCACGAAAGCTACATGGCTAAGCCGAATCCTTTATCCCAAGGAGAATTACTCACACATAGAGATGAAATCAACAACCAAAAACATTATAATATAAATTATAAGATTGATAGAAAATTGTCTTACAATGTCGTCAATTGGAGATGAGATCTACTATTACAAGTGGTGGAATATGGCTATAGTGGTGGAGAAGGGTTTTGAGATTAGATCTAGATCTATTCCTCTGGTGTGGTAGCTTCTTGCGGCAGGAAGAGTTGAGGTCGAAAAGAAGAGGGTTTTTTTCGTCTCCTGAAGTCTCTTTATATAGGGGACCTTTCACGAAATTTGTTCTGTTTGACCTGGTGATGTTGGTTTCTTTGGTTTGTTGGAAATCTTATATGTTTGACTTTAATGTAGTAATTCCTATCATCAAACGTCATTTTATCCGCAGGGAAAAATAGAAAGACAAGATTGCATACCCCTTTAATCATTAGGCATTAGTGGAAGGATTTAGAGAGATATTTCATCAAATATATGAATATTATCCAGTTTAAATGTGGGTGTGGATGGCTATATTTCATAGCCATCGACCGTACGCACTGTACTTTTTTCGAACCATAGGAACGTAGTGCATACCTACTGAACAGGCAGCGCTTGTCAGTGTGCACGGTAGGTGCAGTGCATTGCACAGTAAGTGTACTACCGCGGCACCTTATCTTGCATCATTCGCACAACAGCTTTACGAAGCATATAAATGCATTACATACTTCTTGGACAGGCTGTGCGTGTTAGTGTACATGTTTGGTGTAGTGCATTGTATTCCACAGTTTGTGCTTTGAAGTGGCACCTTATTTTGCACCGTACGCATTGTACTTTTTTGAACCATAGGAACATAGTGCATACCTATTGCAAAGGAAGTGTGTGTCAGAGTGTACGGTAGATATAGTGCATTGCACGGTCAGTGCACTGTCATGGCTGTGGGACTCCAGATTTATCCTCCAGAAATCCCTATTATGCATACACCACGATCCCATGACCAGTCTGTCGTGACACATAACGGACAAGTATGAAAGTAAGCATCCATTACTTAAACTGATACAAGTCATACCTTATTGGCCATTATGGCTACACCAATCATCATCAGTGGAACTTTATCGATGCGTAGATTCCGAACCCTGCATTAACCTACAAGAAGCTGACAGGGAGAACGTCCTAGCTCGCATAGTTGTCAACATAAACTTTTTATTCTTCATTACTTCTCGAATCTGACCAAGTTTAATAGCAAGGTACAATGCAGTGAGTACTTTGAATGTACTCGCAAACAACCTTAAGATATCAATAATAATTAAAGGATATGCATTATGGCTGTGGTAATAGGAGTGTTCCATGAGGGGTACTTTTCTAAACTAGTTTCTCTTGTAGATATAGCATCTACAGGTTTTTGTTGAAAACTTTTGTAAAACATTTTAAAAGTATTTTTGAGAAGTTTTGGAAAACAGTAGCATTGGGTCACCCATTTTTCTTTACTCCTGTCATCTCATGACCAAACTCCTTTCCTTCCTTGCCGTCCATCTCATGGTCAAAACACATTCAAATCCTTTACTTTCCTGAAATCCTTTTTGAAAACAAAACAAGCACTGCTCTACAACAACCTTCCCAACTGTCCATGACCACAGACACAGCTATTCAAATATATTTATACTCTTCAGAGGTTGTACACTTTACCCACATCATCCGATTACCCTTCCCTGATCACCTATGGATCGTGGGTCGAATAACCGATTGATACTCTCCGGATGCCCACTCAAATGTAAGTGCCTACCCCATGAGAGTTGTTTCCCTCAACACCGGGATGCCTTGTATAGTTCCAAATCCAACTGGAGCTCTTTTTCCAATTCACCAAGTGTGCGCCTTCAATGAGAGGCTCATAGTAACGTGTGGAGGCCCGTAAACCCTTTGTTCCTTCTCTCGGGTGCTGAAGTACACTACAGAGACCCGAAAAAGGCCCATCCTCTAGGACTTTTAAATCCCTTGTAGTAGTTGTGAGTCAGCTTATACCAAAGTAAACAAACATCAAGTCCAGCCTTGTCCCATTCCAGAGTAATGGAGTTGCATGGGTTAATTATTCTGGCAAAAATATAAAGAATCGGGTGCGTTTTCATAAACCTTTTTCCTGCGTCCTTCGTCCATCCTTTTTGTAAAAAAAAACCTTTTTCATTTCTCGAACTTTTCTTGGTAGGCTACACCTCACCAAGGTTTTGCCATAAAACATTTTTGTAAATCTTTTCCGGTGTTTTCCCATCCTATAGTTTTGTTTCATCTAAAAAGGGGTCTCTAAAGGGATATGGTGTTATACACCATCTACTCTACAAGGGACAAGTAGGTGTCGGCAAGGGGGATTGTACTTAGTAGTACAATTTTGTAATGGTTTGGAGGAGCCAAGCCACTACCAGATATAGATCATCATATAATAAACTAATGTTGTTTTCATAAACAGAAGATAAGACATGCATAAGTAAACAGTAGGACACGGCTTATGAGAAATAATGTGGCTTTGCAATATGAAAATATGTCCCTGGACTTCATCTTCTTAAAATACCATGATAACCAAAGTAATAACCATCTTCGTCGGTCTTCGATATAATCGCAACTACCATCGTCGGGTATCATGCATGCACGTAAACAAGGGCATAATAAACACAAGGCATACAAGCATCCTTTCAATGCAACAAACAACATACCACATATTACTCACTTTAGTAGGTTTTGATAGATTGAGTCCGAAGCAATTGGAATTACTTTGGTAGCATTAGTGAAACTCTTTACATATGTCAAATAGCACTTAATTAAGGGGTTCTGAACTAAGGTTTGGTCTATATTATATAAATGTATAAAAATGATATAAACATACAGGTATTGAAATAACAAGGCCAATAAAATTGGTTTCATGATTTTATCAATTTTTCTTAATTTACTATGAATTTTCTAGTGATAAAATCTCTAGTATTAGGAAAGAATTCACCAGAAATGATCTATAGGTACAAAAATTAATTCCTATGAGGATTAATTAGGTACTGATGGACTGATTCACTGAGAGTTGGAATCACCTTAAAATAGTTAACATAATTCCCTTGGGAAAATTCCAAAGACAGTTTAGTGAGATTTTTGTATTTTTAACCAGAATTAATCTATAGGGTATTTTGATATGATATCAAGCACACATGTTAGGTATTTGAAATATCTTTCTACAGAAACTGGAATCACTAATTTTGGAGCTACATAATACTTACTCGAATTTATCTAGTGAAACAATTGACGATAGAAGAGTTTAATTCCCTATAATTTGGGAAACGTTCATTAAACTATGAGCTCCTCGAGTTTTGTGTACCTTAGTGTACTCCATCTAGGAGAGTTCGAATTAGTTCAAAAGAATCTTGGTTTGGCCTATATAAATTCCTAAGTATAGAATTGTCCTGTTTTTGTCATTTTTGCTAAAGGTAAACCAGGGCTTAAACTGGCATGGGGTCAAAGGGACATGCAAGGTGCTACCGGTGTCTTGATATAAAAATTAGTTTCACGACACTTGGATAATTCAAACTCTCTGAAATCATTTATTAGTGGAAGGAACAAATTTTGCTATTTTATTTTCTAGAATTTATCTGTACAATATTTTGGTCAAATAATGATGCTGCATGTTGAAGAAAACACACGAGAACTTGATAAAATATGGATCAGGAGCTTTCCATTTTCTATTGTTTTTAAATCCTAATAGTCAAATTAAATGATTTTGGAAAAAGATTAAAAATGAGAAGGGTATGGGGTTACTGGGACTTACCGCGGCGCTTCTCGCCCAGATATGCAGGGATGCGTGCGCGTGGGCTCCCGTTCAAGACCACTTGGTGGGACCCACCTATCAGCAGGAGGAACTTGGCGAAGGGGTACAGGGTGGGCGTGGCCGTTCGATTATATCAGCATCAACAACCATCGATCCTCATCTTCCTCTAGCTGGGCACGCTCACGCGGAAACCCTAGCGGCGGCGGAGATCCGGTGGGGAGGGATCGCCAGGGTGCGCTCGTGCCAGAGGAAGAGCGTGTAGACGCGGCGTGACGCGGGGGTTCCAGCGATGGTCGGGAGGGGTGGTTCTGGAGATGGTATATGGCTCGCACATGAGCACCGTTGGCATGTGCGCGGGAGTTTGTGGGAGATGACCCCAGGAGTGCTGCATGGAATCGGCGAGGATTTTGTTTAGATGCAGCGGTCCGAGGGAGTTCAGGAGGGCATGCTTGCAGTGGAGATGGGGCTCGAGAGTGTCTGGTTTGCGGGAGGAGCTCCTGCTCAAAGATGAGCTTGCATTGCAACCTCCTGTGAGCCTGCTACCAAAGGGGAAGGCATCGAGGTGCAGATTAGAGAGAGAGAGACATATCAGGAGGAAGAGAGGGAGCTGGTATGGTCTATGCCAAGAGAAACTTGCCTTCTTCGATTAATATTGCGCGGAAGGCCTCCTTCCTTTCCATGGTGAGGGGAGGCAGAGGATGGGATATGGAGCTCAAGGAGAGTAGGTGGGAGGGAAATGCGGGAGTAGGAGCAGGGTTGGTGGCCTCAGGCCCTTTTATTGATAATTACATGGTGTATGGTGCACCAAGATCATCCATGGACAGGGCTTGGTCCATGGCTATCTTATTGGATAGGGTGGGAGGTGGAGAGTGTGTGTGAGGGTGACCTAGTGGGATGCAGAGACAGAGAGGGAGGGTGCTGGCTACTGCAAGATTTTTAAAGATCAAGGAAGTGACTTGTCCCTTTCTCCCTCTTAAACAAACACAAAGGACAGTGGGTGGTGGGAGTGTACTGTTGGTCTATAGTGTTTTTGACTAGGAGGGAGTGTTGTAGGGAAGTGCTGGGAAAGATTGGATGGGGTTTGGAGGTAATTTTCTTAGGGATTTTGTCTTATGATCTAAATTGCCATAATGGGTTATTATGAAGAGAATCATGGTTCTTGGTCCTAGAAAGATGAGGTGAAGATGTGGATAGATGGATATGGTCATGGTACATTTTCATGAATTATTTAGGAAATTTTCAAATGATTTTTAGTACATTTATTAACAATTATGCTAATGGTGCATTTGATATTTTTACATTGGACAAGGTTGGTTTTTGGTGGGAGATGGTACTAAATACCATATCACGCATTGGATAATTTTGCTAGAATTTATTTGGAAGGAAAAGTGTTTTTAATCCATTACTTCTTATTTTTGCCATTTAACAAAAAGGGAAAAAAGAAATAATAAAGAATCTAAAAAATATTTATTTATGATATGGGAAGATTGGATATGATATATAGGGCTTAAGTGTTCCTTGAGGTGGCAAAGTGGTCTGGAGAAAAACAAATTTTCCTTTATAGGGAAGGTTTTGGGGATTTCGCAAAGGAGAGAATTTAAATAGTTTTAGGGACAAAAGAATTATGGAAAATACTTGATAAATTGTTATAATCAAGGTAGATGATGTCAACATGATGTATCCATCATTTTAAACCTTGGTTTATGTAATTCAAACTTGATTTTAGAGAAAAACAAGAGATGGAGGATCTAGGGCATGAATATTTTTTTGCCACCTAAACCTTGTTGGATTAGTGAGCTTCGAGCTTGCCTTGATACAAGGAATGGATGTATGTATATACCAAGTTATGTAGATGATCAATGTACCAAGATATGGGCTTGGTTGTATTTTACGTGGTCTAGAAGTGATGGAAAACTTTGTTAAAAATAAGGCTGCCATAGGAGATTTATCATGAAGCCTCATAAACCATGTGGGTTTAAGAAGCACAAAGATCCAATGTAAAGAAGTGAAGGGTAGATTTATAGATCATGGTTAGTATATCATAACCATCCCAAGGGTTGGTCAAGGGGGTATAACATGGGTAAGTGAGCTTGTGTCAAAGTAGGCAGAAATGATTATTATCTTGCCTAGAACATTATCAAGAACAAGTGGTTCAACGGATGATTTGGTCAAGGGAAAGAGTGTGATTTGGTAGTCCTTATGATGGTATACAAAATGGTTCAAGTGCATCTCCAAAAAGGTACAAGGGTTGAGAAATGCAAGGACTCAAAGAGGTGATGATGATAACTGTTTCAGACTTAGTCATTTTGGCAGATTTAGGATATTAGACTAGATTACAAGAGTAGATGATTTTGAGCGAAAGCTAGGTTCCAAACTCATTATAAAGTGGATGATGTTGAAAGTTTGATTGAGTATAATTCATCCATGCTTATATTTGGTCTTCGTTGAGTTGGAAACTATCAAAAGAGATAATCCCTAGATTGATCTAGTTAAGGGATGAGATGGTCACTCTAGTGACTAGATATCAGATCAAGCTTAGAGTACATGCTTATGATTTTTATCCTTAGATTAGATTGATCCTAGAGGATGAGATCCTAGGGTGGCTCATGCTACTTCCTAAGAAATCAGCGCATCAGCAGATCAAGAAAATTCATCGAACAACATATCGAGGCAATTCATCTTAACTAGAAACTCGAATCAATATTGAGTTTACCATCAAGCCTAGCTTGGCATATGGATAGGTGTTTTGAAGTAAGATAAGGGCCTCCTGGTATTTCTAGCAAGATTAGAATTAGAAGGATTTTATAAAGGTTTTTGTAAAACCTAGAGGTAAGAATAGTTTGAAATTTTGTCTTGAAAACATAAGAAGATTATATCATATAGATCTCCATAGTTTTGTTACGTAGAAGCTAAGAAATAATTTTTGTAAAAAGTGCATCTTGGTTCAGGTTTTGAAATGCCAGAACATTTGAGAATATGTGAGATGAGCCAAGACAGATTTGTTAAATAGATTTTGTCAACCAGGGGTTGAGGTAAGGAGTATGCCACCTACTACATCATAAGATGCATAAGCACAAACAAACATGCAAGAAAACATTGCATCATTAAACCAGAAAAAGTTTTTGTTCCCCCTGATTTTTCCATTCTAGAAAACAAATCAGGGTTGCTGAAATTGGGATGTTACAAACATTCCCCCTTAAAAGAATATCGTCCCGAGATTCGGGAGTATGAAGTTAGTGGATTTTGAGTTAGGGTAGGACTTGGTGTCTCCAACTTACTACTTACGGTCTTCGTCTTTGAGCGTGGTTACTTTGCGGGGAGGTTGGACTTTAGTATTTTTGGTGCATGGATAATTGAGCAATCTTTAGATCTGGTTTGCAAGGAATGATCTTATTTTCCTTTTGTACTCTATACTTCGAGAGCTGAGGCTGAGCGATTTACTCCAATTGGAACTTCATGAAGTACTCTTATGAGTATTGATTCTTCATATTGGTGTCTTCTTTATCAGGACCCATAGTGTTTTCCTAAGGGGCTTATCGTAACATATTCAAGGACTAGGGTCAAAACTCATAAGGGTTCTTCTGGCGCAGGGCTGTTCTATTTTTATGGAATAGACGGAGTCTTTTCCCCTTTGGGTTAAACTACGGTAGTTTAGGGATATCGAAGTCCTTTTTTCTTGGGTGGAGAAGACGAGTTGGGAGGGTATCGGTTTTTGTTGATGCGGCTTCACTGAATCTTGAGATTTCTGAGTGCTTCCTTGGAGGACTTCATCAGTATCTACCTCTTCAGGGGCTGGTTGGTGAGTTGCGTCAAGGTTTCGGAAGGTGTCTTCTGAAGTAGGGTTAATTTGATTGAGTGGGAAAGACACAGTATTTCCCCCTTAAGGTGACACATGGGGTGGTTAGAGAAGATGCAAATTTTATTTCTTGGGGTTGCACGATGAATACCAAAATCTTTCGCTTGAGGTTGAAATCTTCAATGACGTCCGCAAACTCTGTCGTGCGAAGCTTTTCTATTACCTTTATGTCTATGCAGCTTATCGGAGCAGTTGAATTTTGCGGATCTTATAGACGGATTGGATCTGATGGGGTCAGCAAAGTCGGAGGTCCTTCTGGTGGGTCTTCATCTAAGATGGTGGAGGAGGCTTCGCATCATCTTCAGAGAATCTTGACTCTTTGGATTGCTTTCTACTCGTTGGAGAGTAGTGTTGGCGGCGTCAAGTTGTCCTAAGGTAGCTTCTAGTAGGTGATCTTCTAGAATTGAGTGGAAAGACACAGTCTTTCCACCTTAGTGGCTGACTTAGGGTCGTCGAGGCTGGGGTCGATCCTTTGTCTTGGAGCATTGGCGTAAGGCTTGAGTGGAGGTCTCCGAGTGACGCCTTATTGCGACTACCTTGCTATGGTGGTTATCTAACGAAGATTTAGGGGTTATGTCCTCTCAGGTTAGTGGTTAGCGACACTCATTCTTATTCTTCTATCCGGGTAGAGGAATTTAGCTTCACGGAGGTTGTATTTGCTTGAACTCTTTGTGTTGCTCCTGCTTGATGACAGAGTAGACTTTTTGTCTTCCTGCCTCCCTATCTTCAGGATTTTGGGGCATCTTGACTTTCCAGTAAGTAACTTTTTGTTGAATTGGAGAAGAGGGTTCGAGTATAGTTAGCCTTTTGGGGTTATAGGAAGCTCTAATGTGTCGAAGGGCTAATGGAGTCCGACCTTCACTTCTGGTCTAGATTAGAAAGTCTTGCGGCTTTTGGGGATGGGAGAGATCCTTCGAAGGTGGACTTCCAACTTCGACGGAGCGCTTTCTCTTGTTGGCAGGTTAATAGAGAAGTTCCAGTTGGTATCTGGTCTCGAGAAGTTAGTTTGATGAGGTATACCATCCTGCTAAGGAGAAATCTTCAAGTTTCTTTATCTTCAACAATGTTGAAGTCCTGGTTCTGGAGGTATTCTTCCTCTCATAACTCTCGAGGTTCGAAAGGGGTTTTGTGAGTGACAACTAACATGGTATGCCTGATCTAGGTGGTTTATCGATCCTGAAAACATTTCACTTGAATTAATCCGGCCAGAGCATACATACAAGGTGAACAGAGTGTTTTGGTTTGCATAGTTTTATTTTTCACAAACAAGGAAGCACAACCAATCACACATCAAGCAACACACTAAGAATTTAGCCAAACAAACACGGTCTACTATATATACCAAGGAGTTAACTACTCGTGATATAGGGAAATCCTATCCTAGGACCATTAATCTTGGATGTCGCGTTGTTACGGTCTGGGTCACTATCTTGCAGACAAAGCTGTTGCCATGTCATTGGAAGCCTCTAGGTAGTGCAACCTTGATTTCTTCTGATTATGAGGATTCCGCTAGTAGGGCGATCTTGTAGTATCCTTGTGTTTGCCGGTAGATTCTTTTCTTCATCTTGCTATCATCGTCTTCACCGTGCTTCTAGTTCCTATTTGTTTTAAAGCCTTATGTTTTGAAGTTGAGACGAGGTATGGAAGAAACCAAAATTTTAAATTATTTAAAAATGGATTAGATAAGAAGTAGAGTCTTTCAAAAATATTTGGTACAAATAGTTTACAAAAACCGGTGTTTCCAAAATAGTTTTCCTATCTAACCACCATGCTAACTAAGGTTCTCCTACAATCAGGATGTCTCTGATACCAAGTCTGTGGGACCCAAGATTTGTCCTTCGGAAATCCCTGTTATGCATACACCATGATCCCATGATCAGTCTATCGTGGCACATAATCGACAAGTATCAAAGTAAACATCCATTGCTTAAGTCATACCTTATTGTACATTATGGCTACACCAATCATCATCAATGGACTTTATCAAAGTATAGATTTCGAGCCCTGCCTTAACCTATATGCAGATGACTAGGAGAACGTCCTAGCTCGCATAGTCATCAACGTCACCTTTTTCTTCTTCCTTACATCTCGAATCTGACCAAGTTAGTAGCTAGAGTCAATGCCAGTAGGTACTTTGAATGTACTCGAAAACCACTTGAAGATATCTACAATAATTAAAGGATATGCATTATGGTTGTGGTAATAGGAGGGCTCCATGAGGGGTTCTTTTCTAAAATAATTTCACTTGTAGATATAGCATCTACATGTTTTTGTTGAGAAATTTTGTAAATCACTTTGAAAGTATTTTTGAAAAGTTTTGGAAAACACTAGGATTGGGTCACCCATTTTTATTTACTTCCAGTCATCTCATGACCAAAATCCTTTCCTTCCTTGCCCACCATCTCATGGTAAAAACACTTCCAAATCCATTGCTTTCCTGAAATCATTTTTGAAAAAAAACCAGCACCTCTCTACAATAACCTTCCCAACCTTCCATGACAGCGGACACATATATTCGAATAGATTTACACTCCGCAGAGGTTGTACACTTTACCCACATCATCTGATTACCCTGCCCTCATCACCTACAGATCGTGGGTCGAATAACCGATCGAGACTCTCCGAATGCCCACTCCAATATAAGTGCCTACCCTATGAGAGTTGTTTCCCCTCAACACCGAGATGCCTTGTACAGTTCCAAAGCCAACCAGAGTGCTTTTTGCACTTCACCAAGTGTGTGTTTTCAATGAGAGGATCATAGTAACGTGTGTAGGCTCGTAGAGCCATCGTTCCTTATCCCGGGTGCTGAAGTACACTATAGAGACCGGAGAAGGACCACCCTCCACGACTTTGAAATCCCTTGTAGTAGTTGTGAGGCAGCTTATACCAGAGTAAACAACCATCAAGTCTAGCCCTGTCCCATTCCAGAGTAATTTGGTTGCACGGTTTAATTCTTCTAGCAAATCTGTAAAACTCGGGTGTGTTTTCGTAAACCTTTTTCCTCCATCCTTCGTCTAGCCTTTTTGTAAAACAAAACCTTTTTCATTTCTCGAAGTTCTCTTGGTAGGTTACACATCACCAAGGTTTTGCCATCAAACATTTTTGTAAATCTTTTTTGGGGTCTTCCCATCCTATAGTTTTTCCTTGGCTAAAACGGGGTCTCCAAAGGGGTATGGTGTTATAAACCATCTACTCTACTAGGGACAAGTAGTTGTTGGCAAGGGGGATTTTACGTGGTAGTACAATTTTGTAATGGTTTGGAGGAGCCAAGCCACTACCAGATATATATCATCGTATAATAAACTAATGTAGTTTTCATTAACGGAAGATAAGACATGCATAAGTAAAATAGTAGGACAAGACTTATTAGAAAGAAGGTGTATTTTCTGTGATCATAAATATGGCAATATGTCCCTGGACTTCATCTTCTTAGAATACCATAATAACCAAAGTAATAACCATCTTCGTCGGTCTTCGCTATAATCGCAACTATCATCGTCGGGTATCATACATGCAAGTAAACAAGGGCACAATCAACACAAGGCATACAAGCATCTAGTCAATACAGCAAACAACAGCTCACTGTAGTAGGTTTTGATATATTGAGTCCAAAGCAATTGGAATTACTTTGGTGGCATTAGTGGAACTCTTTATATATGTTAACTACCACTTAATAAAGGGGTTTTGAACTAATTTTCGGTTTGTATGATATCAAAGTACAAAAATGATAACAACTGATAGGTATTTAAATAACAAGGCCGACAAAATTGGTTTCATGATTTTATCAATTTTTTCTAATTTACTATGAATTTTCTATTGATAAAAGCACTAGTATTAGGAAATAATTCACCAGAAATAATCTATAGGTACAAAAATTAATTCCTCTGAGGATTAAGTAGGTAATGATGAATGATTCATTGAGAGATGGAATCACGTTAAAATATTTACCATAATGCTCTTGGGAAAATCCCAAAGTCAGTTTAGTGAGGTTTTTATATTTTTAACCAAAATTAATCTAAAGGGGCATCTAATATGACTCCAAAGATACATGTTAGATATTTTAAATAACTTTCTGCAGAAACTGGAATCACTAATTTTGGATCTATAGAATATTTACTGGGATTTATCTAATGAAACAATGGCTCTCAGAAGAGTTTAATTACCTATAATTTGGGAGCTCTAGGAGTTTTGTGTACATTGGTGTTCTATATCTAGGACAGTCGGAATTAGTTAAAAATCATTTGTGGTTTAGCCTATAGAAATTCGTAAGGACAGAATTGTCCTGTTTTTGTCATTTTTGCAAAAGGTAAACTAGGGCTCAAAATGGCATGGGGTCAAAGGGACATGCAAGGTGCTACCAGTGTCTTGCATTAAAAATTGGTTTTATGACATTTGGATAATTCAAACTCTCTGAAAGCATTTATTAGTGGAAGGAACACATTTGGCTATTTTATTTTCTAGAATTTACCTGTACAATATGTCAAATTTTGATGCTGCATGTTGAAGGAAACACATGAGAACTTGATAAAATATGGATCTGCATATTTGTAGGTTCTTTAGATTTTCTATTGTATTTAAATCCTAACAGTCAGATTAAATGATTTTGGAAAATATTAAAAAGGAGAAGGGGATGGGGCTCCCGTTCAAGACTGCCTGGTGGGACCCGACCCTTCAGCGAGAGGAACGCGCCGAAGGGGTACGGGGTTGGCGTGTCCGTTCGATTAGATGAGCATCGATGAAAACCGCTCCTCGTCTTCCTCTAGACGGGCACGCTCGCGTGGAAACCCTAGTGGCGGTGGGGTTCTAGCGGAGAGGGATTTTCAGGGTGCGCCGGCGCCGGAGGAAGAAAGGGCAGACGCGGCGTGATGCGGGGGTTCCGGTGATGGTCGGGAGGGGAGGTTCTGGAGATGGGATATGGCTCACGCATGAGCACTATGGGTGTGCGCGCGGGAGCTCGTCAGAGATGACCCTAGGAATGCTGCATGACATCGGCGAGGATTTCGTTTAGATGTAGCGGTCCGAGGGAGTTCAGGAGGGCATGTAGTGGAGATCGGGCTCGAGAGCGTCTAGTTTGCGGGAGGAGCTCCTTTTGGACATGAGCTTGGGTGCCAACCTCCCGTGAGCCTGTGACCAAAGGGGATGGCATCGATGTGCATATTAGAGGAGGGAGAAATATCAGGAAGAAGATAGGGAGCTGGTATGGTCTAGGCCGAGAGCTACTTGTCTTATTTGATTAAAACCTAGAGGAACACATCCTTCCTTTCCATGGTGAGGGGAGGCAAAGGATAGGATCTAGAGCTCGAGGAGAGTAGGTGGGAGGGAAATGAGGGAGAAGGAGTCGGGTTGGTGGCCTCAGGCCCTTTTATTGAGAAGTACATGGTTTATGGTGCACCAAGCTCATCCATGGATAGGGCTTGGTCCATGGCTCTCCTATTGGATAGGGTGGTCGGTGGAGAGTGTGTGTGAGGGTGCCATGGTGGCGTCCAGGGACAGAGAGGGAGGGTGATGGATGATGCAAGAGTTATAAAGAGAAAGGAAGTGAATTTTTCCCTTGTCTCCCTCTGAAACAAACACAAAGTACAAAGGGGGTGGTAGTGTACTTTTGTTCTATAGTGTTTTCGCCCAGGAAGGAGTGCTGGGTGCTGGAGGTAAGTGCTAGGAAAGATTGGATGGGGTTTGGAGGTGATTTTCGTCGGGATTTTGTCTTATGATCTAAATTGTCATAATGTGTGATTATGAAGAGAATCATGGTTTTTGGTCCTGGCGAGTTAAATATGTGGATAGATGGATATGGTCAGGGTACACTTTCATGAATTATTTAGGAATTTTTCAAATGAGTTTTAGTACATTTATTACCAAATATGCAAATAGTGTTGAATTGGTTTCAGGAAGCTCATTTGATATTTTTACATTGGGCAAGGTTGGTTTTTGGTGGGTGATGGTACTAAATACGATATCACACATTGGAGAATTTTCCTAGAATTTATTTGTAAGGAAACGTATTTTTAAGCCATTATTTCTTATTTTTGCCATTTAAGAAAAAGGGCAAAAATAAATAATAGAGCATCTAAAAAATATTTATTTTTGAGATGGGAAGATTGGATATGATATATAGGCCTTAATTGTGCCTTGAGTTGGCAAAGTGGTTCGGAGAAAAACAAACTTGCCTTTATAGGGAAGGTTTTGGGGATTTTGCAAAGGAGAGAATTTAAATAGTTTTGGGCCAAAACCATTCTGGAAAATATTTTTATGCCGTCTAAACCTTGTTGGATTAGTGAGCTCTGATCTTGATGAGTGCATATTTGCATCACGTTTTATATTATTATTTTACACTGTAGCTTCAGGATCTTGGTATTATACGGTGTTCGCGCGCAACTTTTATGTCTATTTTCACCAGGATCAGGATAGATGATGGATACGATGGACACAATTCTTGGAACACTTGTATTGGGGAAAAAAGGATTCAAAAATAATGTAAATCGCTAAATTGGGAAATATCAATAACACAAGAAGAAAACCGAGGGGATCGAAGCATACAGAAGGTTTAAGGACCAACTATACGGCTGGAATAAATTCACCATCCGTATAGTTCCCACGATATAGTTGGCGCCACCACCACCTCCTAAAATAGTTTCACCCCGTGCAACTAGATTGGATAGAGACATACAGAATGACCAGAAATCACAGAAACCTCACCTCCGGAAGGGATCTGGAGGGGGAACTCATTCACCGGGGATCCATCTTCACCCTACGCAGATCTGGGAGGCTAAGGCATCGATCTTCATCTTCAACCGCTGCATCACCACCATCTCCATCCATCCCATATACACCTTGTCTAGATGTTGTTGTAATTTCCATACTCGTTTTGGATTTATACAAGTACTATTCATCTATGATAGATTCCATTATTTTTGCCATGACGTTGATTGACTCCATGTCTGAGTATATCATTAGTTCCTGGGGAGATGGAGAAACCTTAGCATGATATTGAAATAAGATAAAGTTTATTATGATATTCATCGCTGTGACCATGTGTTAGATTGTCTTCATCTTGATGTTGGGAGAAGTCGACCTCTCAATATTTGCCTCTTGTGGGGACTTGATGGAGGGAACTACTTGTTGTTAGACCGAGGTGTGCTAGCACTTAGAATGACTATAAAGCTATGTGCACTACTTATGTATCAACATGGGAACCGAGGAATCTCACGGAAAACTATCCATGCCATGGGATACATCCTACGGGATAAAGTCCATTAATAGCGCAGTAACTCGATTTATGTCGATTTCTGTTTGCTATGGTTATGAGGACGATGTGAGCAGCGGTTGCTGCCTATTCGTCCAATTATGGAGTTACTCCCACACATACATAGTTGAGAATGTTCATGATAATAATCTTTACCTTAAACCTTTATAATGCTAGATGTGTATCCGCTACTCCCTTAGAACGCTTTTCCCATTACAGTTTCACATCTCTTTTACATAGGCGATACTTATTTTCTGTATTCAGTTTTTTTACTTTACTTATTGTTTTCTTATACAAAAACCCAAAAACACCTTTTTACATAACACTCACATTTTATCTTGTTACTTAGAACATTATTTAGCATTACTATTTCAGTATTTAATTCAAGAGTTATTAGACTTCAGAACTCCTGCTCCCTGTGGGATCGATATCTTTATTTCGAAACTAGCTACAAACGATCTATGCACTTGCAGTCATCAAGCTATTTTCGGCCGCTGTTACCGGGGACCTAAGCTCTATAGGTCTTTTAGTTTTTGCTTTTTTATTTTTTGTCTTGCTAAGTTTTGTTTTGAGATATAGGTTTCCACCAACATGATTGAGTTTGAGCATTTGACTAGTGCTAACCCACTGAGCCACTTTGCGAAGCCCTATGATATTAATAAAAGATACAAATCCAACGATAATACAAGGGGGTTTGAAATAAATCCTCTAATACTTGGTATTTTACACAAGAAGCAATTTACTGGAGATGAAGAAAATCTTGATCCATATAAGCATATTGCATGCTTCCAGGATATATGTGGCACTTTCCAATTACCAGGGTATACTGCTAATGAGGTAAGGCAGAAACTATTTAGTGAGACTTTGACTAGCATAGCTCTCTCATGGTATATATCTTTACACCCCAGAATCCAGTACTACTTGGGATAATTTAGCTTGCGAGTTTCTAGCCAAGTATTATCTTTTATCAAAATATTTTGGAATCAGGCGTCTTCTAATCACTTGGAGGAACAGTCCTAATGAATGACTAGTAAGAGCTTATATAAGATTTAAAGATTTAATTAATCAATGTCCTCATCATGATTTGCCTGAATGGTATTTATTGTATATATTTTATGGCGGTTTAATTGAACCTAATAAATTGGAACTAGACTCTAGCGCGAGAGGAGCTTTTATGAATCTTGCCATAACTAAATCTTGGGCTTTACTTAATAGAATTCATGATCATAGAGTTTCTTGGAATTTTGGTCTAGGAAGCGAAGGAGGAATAGAAATAGATTATGATTGTATTCATGACTATAATAAAAAGGGAAATGTTAATGAATTATCTAAAGAACTTTATTTGGATTTAGATCTTGTGTTGAATGTTGTTAAAGCTTTTATAGAACACATCAAAGCTCCAAAAGAGGGTTCTTTCAAGTATGATCAACCACCTGAACCTGAGAAGCAAAGAGAAGTTACAGTAACACTGGCCTCCCTAGAACCAATGTATGAGATACCTTTCCCTAACACTGCACATTAACATATTTTGGAATATGAACAGGTCAAAGCAATACACGAGAAGAAGGAAGAGGAAAGTGTACTAGAAGTTGAAGAACATTTGGATGAAACCAAAGATGAAGAGGCAACCAAGGAAGCAATTATGGCTATGTATGCACATTTTAACATAGTTGAACTTGATAAAGAGACTTCCGTACTGGTTGAAGGTAAAATTAAGCTAAAAAATGCAGGTAATCCTATTCTTCCCTGCATATTTAAAGAAACCTCGCATTATGGTTTATGTGATCTTGGCACCGAAGTTAATGATATATCTTCAGATTTTTATTTAGAAATAAAAGAAGAGATAGTACTAGCTACAACAGAGAATACTAATATGACAATCATGTTAGCCAATAAGTCTCATAGAGTTCCAATGGGAGTAGTTGAACATGCAACTGTCATAATTGCCAAAATTTTCCTATTGATTTTGTAGTTTTTGATATGCCAGTTGATACTCTTTGCCCAATTATATTTGGAAGATACTTTTTGATTGATATAGGTGCCAAAGTTGACTTCAAAAAGGAGATTGTGTCTCTTAAGCTTGGGGAAGTGGAAAAATAATTCCACTATTCCAAATTTAAAGACAGATCTCTACAAACACAAGAAGAGGAGAAAGGAAAAACTATTGAGGAGATGGCAGCTCTCTTCTTTAGTAATCAAGTAGAAGAAACAAATCAAGACTCAAATTATGAATAAATAATTATGGAGGACATGTCCCTAGAATAATTAGAAAGTGAATCCGATTCGCTTCCCATTTTAGGGCCCTCAACTGATGAGGCTTTTGAAGAGCCAGAAAAGAGAGGGAACGAGGAATTACCGCCCCCAGAATTGAAGACTTTACCAGATAATCTTAAATATAGATTTTTAGATGATACAAATAAATTCCTTGTTATTATTAGTGCTAAACTTTCAGGGGATGAAGAAGAAGAACTCATGAAAGTAATTAAGGAGCATCGCAAGGCCTTTGGTTACTCAATGGATGATTTTAAGGGCATTAGTCCCATGATAACCGCCCATCGAATATTCATGGAGGTAGGTGCTAAACCAGTTGCAGAGTTTAATAGATGGCTGAAGCCCGAAATGAAGGAAGTGGTACGAAAATAAATAGTACGCCTACTGGATGCAGGTATAATCTATCCTATAAACTAAAGTGAATGGGTAATTCCCGTTCATTGTGTTCCAAAGAAGGGTAGTTTTACTATTGTTCCTAATGAAAACAATGAATTGATACCTACTAGAACTATTGTTGGACATAGGATGTGTATAGATTTTAGGAAATTGAATAAAGAAACTACGAAAGATCACTATCCTTTACCGTTGATAGATCAAACTTTAGAGAGGTTAGCAAACCACACTCATTTTTTATACTTGGACAGATACTCTGGTTTTTCCCAAATAGCTTTTCATCCAGATGACCAACATAAAAGAACTTTCATTATTCCTTATGGTTTACATGCTTACCGACGCATGCCTTTTGGTTTATGTAATGCTCTAGCTACTTTTCAAAGATGAATGACTGTTATTTTTGCGGATTTTATAGAACCGTGGAAGAATTTATGGATGACTTCTGTGTCTATGGAACTTCGTTTACTAGTCGCTTGGATAATCTCAAAAGATTTTTGCTGCGTTGCAAAGAAACCAATCTTCTTCTAAATTGGGAGAAGTTCCATTTCATAGTTAAATAAGGTATAGTCCTTGGACAAAAGGTATCTGGTAAGGGTATTCAAGTATACAGAGCTAAGGTCGAAAAATAGAGAGAATGCCACAACCAAGAGATATAAAAGGTATAAGAAGTTTTCTTGGTCATGTGGTTTTTTTAGATGGTTCATTAAGAATTTCTTAGGAATTTCTAAACCTTTAACTAACCTTTTGCCAAAGGGAGTATGATTTAATTTTTATGATAAATGCCTTGTAGACTTTGATAAACTTAAATATGCTTTATCCCATGCTCCTATCATTAAACCACCTATCTGGGATATGACTTTTGATTTAATATGTGAAGCTAGTGATGATGCTGAAGGAGTAACTCTAGGACAACATATAGGACACAGATTTAATAGTATACACCATGCTAGTAGAACTCTTAATAGTGCTCAAAATAAGTATCCTAAGGAAGAAAGAGAACTTTTTGCTATATATTTCTCTTGCGATAAATTTCATTCTTATATATTTGATGCAAAAGCAAGAGTTCATGCGGATCATGATGGTTTAAAAGAACATCTTGAGAGCAAAAACCATAAGCCAAGGCCAATCCGTTGGATACTTTTACTTCAAGAATTTTAGTTGTAGATTATGCAAAGGCAAGAAATAAAGATATTGTATCCATATTTTCTCAGCAAGGCAGCAATCTTATTGAGAGTAACTTTAGTCCTGGTGATTTTTGTTTATAAGAATTATTAGATGAACTAAGGTCAATTCCTCCAAAATAAAAGAAATCCTTGTTGTTGAAGGAGCTTGTCATCCCCGACTAAATAAAAGGTGAGTGGAAGGTAAGTTTTCTTTCTCTAAATAAGTGATTTGTCTTCAAAATTTATACTCCTAAAATTTTTACCTTTGAATTCCTCATTTTTTTGAAGGTTTTTACCAACTATACGGTCTCAACTATACGGCCAAAGGAAATCCTCCCGCCGTATAGTTAGTCGTTAAACCTTCTGTACCTTCTTTGTGAAATATTTTTTGGTGTCTGGAAACTATACGAACAAACTATACGGCCAGAAAATTTGCTCGATCGTTTTTTTGTTTTTATTCATAAAAAAGGTTTTTTCGGTTCCAAGTCAGTAATCTAACCGAACTGGACTCGAGATATTTGGAAATATCTCCCCGGAACCAACTATATGGGCGGAGCTATACGGGCCGCGCCCGTATAGTTGGTCGTTGCAGAGCTGGACTCTTCCAAATCTGTGATTTCTTTCCCTGTTTCATTAAGATTCTTTTCTTGGGGGTGACTTTGGTGTTTCTCACAAGTTTTACCGACCTCTGACCCCCTTATATACTTCCCTTGTGTTTCTCTCTAGTCATAATCACGAGGAACCAATCTACCTCTTGTTCATACAAGAGGATATACCACATAGAGCAACCGGGATCCGAGAAGCCAAGGAGATAAGTTCCTATGGAGATCAGGATAAATGACAAGAAAAACAAGGAGATAGAGACCATCACTATGGATTTTCTTGACGCTGAAAAAGAACACCGGAAGAGGGAGTTGAAATCCCTCGAGCTAAACATTGCAGATGCGGATAAGGAGGCGCCAGGGACACCCAGGCATCTTCAGTTGCTGCGACTTTATCTTGATAAACTTGATGAAGATATTAAGAAGAAAACCGAATCAGGTTTTTCTATGAGTCTTAGCGCGATACAAACCCTCCAATATAACAATGAGCTTATTAAAGAACAAGTGAAAGTGCTAGAGAGGAATAATCTTTTCTAGAAGATGCGTGTTAAAGAACTAGAGGTTGTCAATCAATCCCTTCGTCTCAGGATGGCCTATGAATAGAAGATACCACGTACCATTACGCCATAGTGATCTACAATAATCACGGTATCAAATAATACTGAGGGATTATTTGATCCTGCCTGGCTTGATTTCAAGCTTGGGGAGATCTTTAAGACCTTGTAACCTATCTTATAAGTTTTATATTACTATTTTAGCTTTGCATTAGTTTGAGTTTAGAAATAAAGTTTGCATCATTAGAATTCCCTTTAGTAATAGTCGATCCCTTTTATGAAATTCCAAGTTTATTATCATATATGAAGCATTATTGAGTTTGTTCTTGTGTTATTAGATATATGAATTGCTTGAGTATAATTTTACTTGCACTAGATGATAGCTATAGGAGTCTTCCACACAATTGGTATTAATCGAACATACAAAGATAATTTGGTCAATATGTTGTAAGTTCATGGTTTGATTTACAAAGGAAAAATTATCTAATCAGTTAAATTGAGAAAGAAACCTTGAACAAAGGAAAATTAAGAGTGCATTGACTGTGACTTAGACTTTAGCATGACATGCTAGGTGTTGTTTTGACCTTATGCTTAGTGATTATTGCTGTAGCATGTATTGTTCCAAACAATTGGGATTGCTTAGTGTGCCTTGAAGAAATTATGCGTTGTTTTAGCATGCAAAAGCATATTATTGTGGTATTCTCCTTTGATGCTTTGCTTGGGTTGACTTGGCACATGCTCACACCATGTTATGACTCTCACAAGTCACCATTAGCCTCTATGATCATTTAGTCCTTGACTTGTAGTACCACTCTTTGTTTTGATTAGTAATGCTTTGTTGCACTGCATGATTATGGTCATTATTGCTCTCTTAGTTGGTTGCTCCTAGTCCTTTGCTAGCCTCCACTTGTGTGAGTAAGCTCTACTCATGCTTCCAACTCCCATGAAACCAAGTTATTCTAAAGTGTCCACTATGAACTCCTATGCATGGTGTGTTACACCATTCCAAGTATATTCTTGTTTTCAGCTATCTTCCAATTAAAAACTATTTTGTTATGTGAAAACTTAGTGATTAAAGCCCTCACAAACTTGATGGAACACTTTATATTATTTGCCCCTAATAAACTTGAACCATTGTGTCATCTATGTTGTATATTCTTGCACTTATACGTTGGAATTAGCAGAACCGTGCTATCACGGGGAACGTTTTCAACATTGCACTTGTACTTTGTACTCAGTTGATATCATGCTCTTGTCTATGGATGTCACCGGTGTGAAATAAAGAGGGAACTTGTAAGTCCATGGAGTTTGTATCCTGTGTTAGAGAAATGTATGGTGTGCTAGCCTAAGCCATGCCTAATCATGGTGGAAACTTGCAGCATCACCATAGTGACATCTATGAAGCATTCTTCTTATAAAAAAAGAGACACATTGAGAAAAGAGGAAAGAGAGAAAAAACACCATATTCCCATGGTAAATAAGAAGATTGCTGAGATGCTCATTGTCTGCTTGCCTTGTCATTTTGGTTATGGGATAGCTCCTGTACCATGTGCAAGGGGTACCCCGTTGGCGGTTTATAAAAGGTCTTTCTTCCACCACTATTGAGTCTCCACCTTCTACCTTTAGGCACCATTAAGAGAGCATAGTTGTCATTCTTTGTGCAGTGTTCCAAAGCTTATTGATTGATGCATATTGTGATATTACTTGTTCTTGTGCTATTTGTTTCTAGTCACCCTTGCGAACTTTGAAGGTGTCCTATGCATATATTTGCTACTCTATGAGGGACAAGCTGATTGCCAATATGCTATGTTTTCTGTATGTGAAACAAACAAACATTTTTCAATGCATGTTATTCATGATCTTTGTTTTCAGCTTGTCATGTTGCATGCATAGTTACTATGTCCTATTATTAGAACTCCATCTTTCATGCACATGTTTAGAGTTCTTTGATCCCAGCTTTCAATGCTTGCAAATGGTTAGATATTTATTGTGAGGGTGCATGTTGCCTCAAAAATTATTCTTTTTATCACTTACCTACTCGAGGACGAGTAGGAGCTAAGCTTGGGGATGCTTGATACGTCGAAAACATATCTATAATTTTTGATGCTCCAAGATTGTTTAGTATCTACTTTGCTTTCTTTGTCTACACTTTGAGGTGCTTTTACATGTTTTCTGGTACTAACTTATTAACAAGTTGCCACAGTGCTAGTTGCCTATTTTCTGCTGTTTTTGGTTCAAGAAAAGTTAGTAAAGAAATATTCTCGAAATTGGATGGGACAAACGTCAAAGTCAATAACTTTCCGTGGGGAACAAGAAGTCCAGAGGGGAGCCGGAGAGGCATGCCAGGGCAGCCGCACCCTCCTAGGCATGGGTGGGCCCTGCCCCGCGCCTAGGCAGGGTATGGGGCCCCTGGCCACCGCCTCGGCCTCTCCCGTCGCCTATAAGAAGCCCCCGATGCAGAAACCCTAAGTACTCGATCAAATTTCCACGAAACCTTCTGTAGCCGCCGCCACCGTCGTCCCTAGATCAGGGGGGATTTGAAGTTCTTCCCGACACCCTGCCGGAGGGGAGATCATCCTGGAGGCCTTCTCTCCGGTATGATGCGTGAGTAATTTCACCTTGGACTATGGGTCCATGTAGTAGCTAGATGGTTGTACCTCCTCCTTGTGCTTTCATGTATAGATCTTGTGAGCTCCGTTCATGATCAAGATCTAATCTATTTGTAATCATGCATGTTGTGTTTACGGGGATCCGATGGATATTGATATTATTATGTTGGTTTCATTAATGGTTTTGTCTTTATGATTCTATCATGTCTGTGTTATTTGTGATCTTGCATGCTCTCCGTTGTTAGTAGCTATCTTGGCCAACTAGTTGCTAGTGACTCCAAGAGGGGGTATTTATGCTCGATAGTGGGTTCATGCCTGTAGTTTCCAAGGGAAGTGACAATAATCTCTTCGGTTGTAGATGTGTTGTTGCTACTAGGGATAAAATAGCGGTCTCTTGTTCATGGAACATGTAGATTGTTTACCTTACACACTTTTCTTAAAGCAGTTGTCTGTTGCTTGCAACTTAGATGCAGTTGGCTGGCGGTCTATGTATCTTGTTATATTGCCCAATCGAATCTCATAGGATCTGACGAGGATCGATCTCGTCAATGCCCATTGTTATGAGCTTGGGTTTTGGAGAAGATGGGGGTGCTAGAGATCGCGGAACGGTTAACAGACAAGCAACCAGGGGACACGAGATTTACCCAGGTTCAGGCCCCCGGAGGGAAAACCCTACTCCTGCTTGTCTGCTCTTGATTACGGCGGAACTGAAAGTTACAGGGGTGCGCAGATGCAATCTGGCGTGGAGGTGTGTATGCGGTGGTATGAGAGGTGCCCTCCTCGTCATGCCGACGAGGCCGTTGGCCTTTTTGACCTGCCTGTTTGTTTGTAGGTGCGCCACGGAGGCGTATGATATTTTGATCCCGTGGCCTTCGTAGAAGTCCTGGAACTCTTTGGAGATGAAGTTCGACCCGTTGTCGGTGATGATGCTGTGTGGCACGACGAACCTGTAGACGATGGATTGGAAGAACTTCACGGTCGTTTTACCCTTTTGGTTGGTAATGGGTATGGCTTCGATCCACTTGGTGAATTTGTCGACTACGACCAGGAGGTAGACGTGGCCTCCTTTCGAGGACTTGGGTAGTTTGCCGATCATGTCGAGTCCCTATGGGCGAAGGGCCAGGCCAGGGGTATGGGCCTGAGCTCCGATCTAGGTGCGTGCAGTTTGTCTGCGAACCTCTTGCACCCGTTACACCTTCGGACGATGTCCTTGGCGTCGTTCATGCCCGTTGGCCAGTAGAACCCAGCTCGTAGAGCTTTGGCGACGAGGGCGCAACTGCCCACGTGATGGCCACAGATACCCTCATGGATGTCTTGGAGGATAGTTTTGCCATCACCGATGGTGACGCACCTTTGGAGCACACCCGAAATGCTGCGCTTGTATAGCTCGCCATTGATGGTGGTGAAGGCTTTGGACCGACGAGGTATGCGCCGGGCATCTGTCGGGTCATCAGGAAGTTCCGTATTTATCAGGTACCGCAGGTACGGCTACGTCCATGTTTCTTCGACTGCCATGACCTGCATCAGGTTGACCACTTCGACCTCCATGTCGAGATTTTCGGGTCCTTCCTGTCCTTCGGATAGCGCAGCCCCCGAGTGCTCTGCCTCTTCGGGTGATCCCTTGGGGAATTTCCTTTTGATGGATGGCATGCAGATCTGTTCGAGGAACACACCTGGTGGCACCCGTGCGCAGGTGGAGCCGATGTTGGCGAGTCTGTCGGCCTCTTCGTTGCTTTCTCTTCCAACGTGCCAAAGCTCGCAGCCGTCAAAGTCTCCTTCGAGTGAATTGTAGAGCGTGCGGTACGCGATCATGTTGGCGGCGTGCGCGTCGCACTCGTTCATCGTCTGCTGGACGACGAGGTTCGAGTCACCGTAGATGACCAGGCGCGTTGTGCCACAGATCTTGGCCATCCTCATGCCGTGGATGAGGGCCTCGTATTCAGCTTCGTTGTTAGAAGCTCGAAATTTCATCCGGAGGACATACTTCATCTTGTCGCCCTGCGGGGATGTTAGTATAACCCCAGATCCTGCTCCAGCCTCCCGCTTGGAGCCATCGAAGTGCATCGTCCATGATTGTGTCATGTCCGGACCGTCCGGCAGTTGCAGATCCATCCAGTGGATGAGGAAGTCTGGAAGGACTTGGGACTTGATAGCATGGCGCTTCTCGTAGACTATGTCTAGAGGAGACATCTCGATGCCCCACAGGGCCACGCGTCCTGTGGCCTCCAGGTTGTTCAGGATGCTGTTCAGTGGTGCCTCGCTGACGACCATCACCTGATGCTCCTGGAAGTAGTGGCTCAGCCAACAAGCCATCATGAACACGCCGTAGGCGAGTTTCTGGTAGTGAGGGTACCTCTGTTTTGTCAGCGTCAATACCTCGCTGAGGTAGTAGATTGGGCGATGGACCCCATGGGTCTTGCCATCTTTGGGTCCTTCGACCACGAGCACGGTGCTTACCACCTAGTGTGTGGCTTCTATGTATAGCAGTAGAGGCTCACGTTCCTTTGGCGTGACCAGGACGAGCGAGGTGGAGAGCAGCCGCTTCAGATCTTCGAATCCGTCGTTCGCTTCGGGTGTCAACTCGAATTTGTCTGCTTTGCGTAGTAGCTGATAGAAAGACAGGGCCTTTTCGCCCATGCGGCTGATGAACCTGTTCAGTGCCGCGATGCGTCTAGCTAGTTGTTGGATGCCTTTGAGGTTCTTCAGTTTCTCCATGGCCATCATGGCCCGGATTTTCTTCGGGTTCGCCTCGATCCCTCGCTGGGAGATGAAGTAGCCAAGCAGTTGACCAGATGGGACGCCGAAGGCGCACTTTTCTGGGTTCAGCTTGATCTTGTATCGATCAAGGTTGTCGTACGTCTCGCGGAGATCTTCGATCAGTGTCTTGGCCTCCCTAGTTTTGATTACTATGTCGTCGACATAGACATGTATATTGCGGCTGATCTGGCTCTTCAGGCATGCCTACATGCATCGCTGGTACGTGGCACCTGTGTTCTTCAGCCCGAAGGGCATTCTTTTGTAGCAGAATACTCCGAACGGCGTGATGAATGCCGTTTTCGCCTGATCTTCGACCTTCAGTCGAATCTGGTTGTAGCCTGAGTTTCTTGCATCCTGTAGTCGAATCGATGATCTGATCGATCCGAGGTAGAGGGAAGTGATCCCTTGTTCAGCGAGGTGAAGTCCACGCACATACGCAGGATGTCCATGTCATTTTTAGGGACCATCATAGCGTTGGCCAGCCATTCGCTTTCATTCATCTCCCTGATGAAATCGGTGTCGAGTAGTCTATTGACTTTGACTCCGATAGCTTCGGCCCGTGGCTCGGACAGTCATCGGATGGACTGTTTCATGGTCTTGGCATCTGGGAACACGTTGAGTTCGTGCTCGGCGAATTCCCTGGGAACTCCTAGCATGTCCACAGGACACCGGGTGAAGATTTCCCACCGTTCATGGAGGGATTCGACGAGCGCACTTTTCTATGCGGGGCTGAGGTCGTTGGCGATCAACGCCGTCTTGGAGGCGTCCGTCGGGTGGACCTGCACCTTCTTTGTGTTGACTGTTGAGTCGAACGACATGTCAGGTGCGTTCTGCCTTGAGACTGGGGGTGCCCCGTTGTCTGTCACCTCTTAGAGCCTAATGAGCTCCTCCTGCATGCCAAATGACTGGGAGATTCTGTTGAAGTACCTGTCGCAGTGATCCGATCGGGTGAAGCTCCCGTGGACCATGATGACGCCCCTAGGTCCTGGCATCTTGAGTAGCAGGTACGCATAGTGTGGTACTGCTAGGAACCGTGCGAATGCCACGCGCCCGAGGATGGCGTGGTATTGTGATGGCCAATCCACCACTTCAAACTCGAGTCGCTCGCATCGAAAGTTATCGGGCTTGCTGAAGATGACGTCGAGCCATATCTTTCCCAGGGGGAATATGCCCTTCCCTGGGACGATGCCGTGGAACGTTGTGTCGGATTGTTCCAGGCTGCACAGCAGGATCCGCATTGCTGCTAAGGTGCTAGCGAACATTAGATTGATGCCGCTGCCACCTTTGATGAAGACGTGGCTCATCTCGAACCCTCCGATCTACGCCTCGAGCACCAGGGCAGCATGACCTGGGCGAGGGATCTGGCGGGGGTGATCCGAACGGCTGAACATGATGCAAGACTCCGAACCGCTGAGGTACTCAGGGATGGCGGGTGGAGCGGTCACAGCCAAACTGACTTGGCGAGTGATTTTCTTTTGCACCCTGTTTGTTGGGCGCCCCTTTTGGATCATCAATGACCCTTTCGGTGCGGGGTACCCATTTCCGCCGTTATTCTGCGCGGATGCGATTGGGTGATTTGAAGGTCCCACGGGTGGTGGTGGAGGAGCTCTGTGGGCGATGTCACTTGGTGCGGGTGCGTTCCCATACCCAGGGTTCGGGGCTTGCTGCCTCATCTGGGACATGCTCTCGCTGAGTTTCTGGAACTCGTGGCAGTCTTTGAGCATGTGGCTTGCCTTCTTTTTGCCATCCTGCTTGTCGATGTAGAAGTGGATGGTGCATGGTCCCGACACCTTGTCGTATGCTGAGGCTCGTCGTCGTGGCCACGGCGTTGCCATGATTGTGCTGGGCGTCCTCCATCGCGGAAGTTGATTCCACGGTATCCGCCACTGCCGTGGTTGCCTTCGTTGCAGCGGTTGGCGTAGCCAGCCGCGACCATGTCGGGTCCGTCGCGATCGTCGTAGACGCACGATCTTCGTTTGCTACGGCGCTCGCGTCAACGGCTGTAGTCATCTTCCTCCTCTGAATGTGCTCGGTGGACGGAGTCCTCACCATCTACCCACCTGTTGGCGATGTCCATGAGGTGGTCGAGTGTCTTGAGCTTAACGCGCCCAAGTTCTACCTTGAAGTCCTGGCGTTTGACGCCATCTTTGAAGGCGTCTATTGTTCTCTCCTCAGAGATGTGCACCGCGGAGTTCTTGATGTTGGACCAACATAGTATATACGAGCGAATGGATTCGCCCGTTCGTTGGGTGCAGGCCCTGAGCTCTTCGATCGAGACTGGCCTCTTGCTGGTGCCCTTGAAGTTTCGGATGAAATTGTACGCCAGTTCCTCCCAGCTTCGGATGGATCCCGAGGATAGGCTGCTGAGCCAAATCCGGGCTGCGCTTGTCAGCTGCAGCTGAAGGCATTGTAGGGCGGTGTTTTTGTTGCCGCTGTGCAGTTTGACGGATGACAGGTGGTCGCTGAGCCACGCCTTAGTGTCCTGCGTATAGTCAAACTTCGGAGTGTCCGAAGGAAGCTTGAAGCTCCTCGGCATCCGCGTCCGCCGAACAGATCTGCTAAAGCATCAAGCCCCGCAGAGTTCTCCTTCATCGTCATCCTCTTTGGATTCAGATGAGCACACACGTTTGGCACGTGCCTTGTCGATCTTGCATTGGGTGAGTTTGCTCCGAGCGTCATAGTCGCGGCTGCGATGTCGCAAGCTCTTGTGCCATCGAGGTAGGTCGTGTTCTTCCTCGTCGGATGAAGGTGTGGGACTGCGGTTGAACCTAACCGCAGCCTTCTTCTCTGGCTCCTCAGGAGCTTCCCCGTGGAGCGCAGCTCCAACGACTCCGAGTCCGGATAATGCGGAATTGTGCATGGCCCTCTTCGGGTTCCCCACCGGAGGTGGTTGGTACGCGAGGTATGTGGTGGCTGCCATGATCGCAGCTTGTGGCATTTTCGGGATGACGTTGCCGTTGGCATCCATCTCGATGAAGGATGTGTTGAGGGTTCGGGTCACTTCACGACGTGCGGCGGGGTCCATCTTCTCTACGCGAGAAAGATGCTTGTTGGCGTGGTTGCCGTGCGAGCTGGAGCCACCAACGGCAGAGAGCATAGCTCGCCACGCGCTGGACTTCGAGGCCGCTTGCTTGAGTTTGTCAAGCACCTCTTGCATATTCACCTGCTTTTTGTGCTCTTCGATGAGGAGCAGGTGGTATGCCATCAGTAGGTCCCGTGAGGCACCCACAGGCAGGATCATGTTGCCCGCCACGGCTTCGCGTGCTTGGTTCCATCCCTCCTTTCTAAGGTGGATTACCCGATTGGCATCGGTGTCGTCCTCCTTGGGCGGGGGGATTGGTTCCTCCTGTTTTTGCCGTTTCTACCCTATGGGTTAGGTGGCGGTATGTGAGCACCCAAACCTGGTGGATGCTCCTCCATGTCGCTTTGGATGACCACGGAGCATTGGTAGCCTCCGTAGGTCGGATCGCTGCTGCCGCAAATTTCAGATCCGGAACCGTAGGTTCATTCATCCGACAAAGGATCGCACAGATGTGAGTTGCAGCTGCTACTGTCGTATGACTCATCTGTCGATGTTGACGTGCGTAGCACGGGATGCGGAGCCCATGAGGCGGGCCTGATCGATGGCAGTGGCACCCGCTTTGGGAGGCGAAGAGTGTCGGTCTGTCCCACCTGGAAGCAGAAGCTCCCGAACAGGATTTCGAGCCCGTCACCTACGGGCTCGAAGTACTTCATGGTGGCTGGCGAGTGGGCGGTGAAGTCGAAAGTGCCGAATAGGAGATGGCTCTCCGTCACCGAGGAATTGTAGATCCCTTTGTTTGGGACCGTCACGATCGCACAATCATCGCCCCCAGTTCCCACAGACGGCGACAATTGACGAGGATCGATCTCGTCAATGCCCATTGTTATGAGCTTGGGTTTTGGAGAAGATGGGGGTGCTGGAGATCGCGGAACGGTTAAAATACAAGAAACCAGGGGACACAAGATTTACCCAGGTTCAGGCCCCCGGAGGGAAAACCCTACTCCTGCTTGTCTGCTCTTGATTACGGTGGAACCGAAAGTTACAGGGGTGCGCAGATGCAATCTGGCGTGGAGGTGTGTATGCGGTGGTATGAGAGGTGCCCTCCTAGCCTTTATATAGAGGTAGGCAGATCCCGAGCACAGATCGAGTCGGTTACAGGTTTAGGGTTTGCCCCTTTGAATATTCTATCTAATCTAGTCTTGCTCTCCAAGGATCCGAAGATGTCATGGGCTTGGGCTACCCGAAAATCTTGATGGGCCGTGTATATTTTCATGGGCCTTCCTTGGGCTGGACCAGGTATGCTGATGTCGTGTACCCGTAAGGTATAACCATGTCAGGATCTCTCTGACTAGTAATTGCGTTATTATGCCTTGCTCAGTTCCTGTCAATTGCCCCGCTGTAATTTGTTTACCCTTCATGCCATGTTGTTTATCTAAGGAGAGCACCTCTAGTGAACTATGGACCCCGGTCCAATCTTTATCATTGATACATCTTCCACTGTTACTTGTTTACTTGCTGCAAACCACCATTACCTTCCACACCATACGTTTAATCCTTTGTTACAGCAAACCGGTGAGCTTGACAACCTCACTGATTCATTGGGGCAAAGTCTTGAGTTTTTGTTGTGCAGGTCTCTGTGTTGCTTGCTACACCTGTGTGACGTTTCCTTCCTCCTACTGGTTCGATAAACTCGGTTTCTTACTGAGGGAAAACTTGCTACTGTGCTGCTTCACACCTTGCTCTTGGGGTTCCCAATGAAGCGCTCCTACATCAACTCAGCGCTGCATCAGTAGGGGAGTGTGCTGAGTCGAGAGAGAAGGGTCAGAGTAAGCTACAACTTGGATGCAAGTGCTGAAGCCGAGAGGAGTTCCTCTCCTTCATGGCTGCAGAGAGTAAGGGAGCTTCTGGGCTTCGAGAGGAAGGGAGTGGGGGATTAGAGTAGGGGAAATGAGGCAAAGAGGAGGACTGCCTGGCCTCTGGCCTCTTTAAACCGAGTGGGAGTTGCTCATGGTGGACTAAGATCACTTAGGGGCTAGGGCATTGTCTAGGGGATTCTCATTGGGTGTTGAGGGTGGTGGAGAGGAGGTGTGGCGACAGGGAGCACGACCAGATAGAGAAATGGCCGGTTGCAGCTGCTGTGGGGAGTAAATATCAAGATATTATATGATTCGCTTTGTCTCTCTCCTTTCCCTCATATTCCAAGCACTAGGGACAATGGAGGGTGATCTACAGTACTTCTACAGTGGAGCACGACCAGAGGGGTGTGAGATGTGCTGGGAATATTGCTTGGCTAGGTTTGCATTGTTTTGGTTAGAGAGATTGCTTAGGTTGCAAAAATGACCAAATGGATGGTTATGTAGGAAGTTTTGAATTTTGACTTATGCAATATGAGGAAAGGGTACTGGTGGGTGAATATGGTCAAATTATATCCCTGGGAAAATGTTTGGGATTTTTCCAAGGTTTTAAAGTCCACCTAATCCCATTTAGATAAAAAGTGCAGAAATGGTTTCTAGAAGATAAATTGATATTTTTTATTGGACAAGGTTGGTTTTGTATGTGATAAGGTCTTCAATACCATATCACACATTGGATAATTTTGTTGGAATTTATTTAGATATAAAAGTATTTTTAACCAATTATTTCTTGTTTGTGCCATTTAAGAAAAAGGGAAAAAATAAATAATAAAGAATCTCAAAAATATTTATTTTTGAGATGGGAAGTTGGAGTATGATATAAAGAAGTCAAATGTGCTTTTAGTTGGAAAAGTATTTTGGATAAAACAAACTTGTCTTTATAGGAGAGATTTTGAGAATTTTGCAAGATAAAGAATTTAAATAGTTTTAGGTCCCAAATAATTATGGAAATTATTTGGAAAAATTATCCTATCCAACGTAGATGATATAAAATTGATGTATCCATCATGGCCAACCTTGGGTTTTTAAGAAATGTGGGAAAAAGGATGGAAACTAGATTTGGGAGAAACTAGGGTTTTTATAATTTTATACCACCTAAACCAGGTTGGATTGGGGAGCTTAGAGCTCACCTTGGAGCAAGGGATAGATGGATGGCTAGAAAAAGTTATATAGATTATCACGGAAGCAAGGGTTGGGCTTGGTTGGGTTTTAGGTGGTCCAGAAGAGATGGCAAACTTTGTTGAAAAATAAGGCTGCCATAACAGAGTTGTCATGATGCTTCATAAACCATGGGGTTTAGGAAGCACAAAGCACCAATGGAAACAACTGAAGTGGGAATTGATCAGACATTATTAGTACATAATAATCATGCAAATATTTGGTCAAGGGGAGGTGGCATCTAGATGTGAGCTTCTTCCAAAGTAGGCAAGATGATAAGATTTCAGAGAAGATTATTATCTTGACTACAAAACCCTCATGGATGAGTGGGTACCAAAATGGTTCATCCAAAGGAAAGGGTGGGATTTGGTAGTAATAATGATGTACTACAATATGGTTCAAATACATTCTCAAGAATGCACTTTTATTGGAATAGGTAGAGTTCCAAAGATTGAATCTAGATAAGAATTCCAGACTTAGCCATTTTGGCAGATTTAGGGTTTTAGACTAGAGTACAAGTGTAGATGATTTTGATGGGTTAACTAGGTGGATAGGATCCATGCTTAGATTGGTTCTTCAATGAGTAGGAACCTATCAAAAGGGATTATCCCAGGATTGATCTGATTTGGAGATGAGATGGCCACTTTGGTGGCTTAGGGTAGATCCAGGGTTGGGATGCTTGGTCTGAGATTGATGATTACAAACATAGATTGGGTCCTAAGGGATGAGCTACTAGATTAGCTCACTCTAGTTCCTGGCAAACAAGGCAATCAGCAGATCACGGGAAATCATCAGACAACAGATTAAGGCAATTCAACTTATTCCTTTTCCAACTATTACTAGGGTTACCATCAAGCCTAGCTTGAGGTAAGGATGGGTATTTTTAATTTTTTATGCGTTTAAGTAAGGTAAGGACCATCTTGGTATCTCTACCAAGATTGGAATCAAAAGGTTTTAATAAAGACTTTGGAAAACCTAGGGATAAGAGTAGATGGAAGTTCTGTCTTGAAAACATAAGGAGATTATATATAGGTCTCCATAGTTTTGCTAATTGAACTAGTAGAGTATTTTGTTGTGTCAAAGTCATCTTGGCTTAGGTTATGAAATGCCAGAACATTTGAGAATATAAGGATGAGCCAAGACATCTCTTTTGTAAAATATCTTTTTGTACACTAGTGTTGAGTTAAGGAGAATATCACCTAATACATAATCTGTTGCATGGACACAAGCAAACAAGTGAGAAAACATTGCAACATGCAACAATAAAAAGTTTTTGTTCCCCCTGATTTGTGCTCTTTCGACACCAAATCAGGGTTGCTGAAATTGGGATTTTACAGACCTTTCCCCCTTAAAATAATCTCATCCCGAGATTAGGGAGGAGTAGAGTTGGGTGATAACATCCGCTTAACAATTTCAGCGGTGGAAATTATTAGGTGCTAACAAGTTTTACAAATAACCGACGTGGTTAGTTACAGATCGGAGCTGCGGGTCTTTGGTGGGGATGGTTTAGAAGAAACGAGTGGAAAAGACGCAGTCTTTTCCCCTTAGGACGAGTCTAGGTAGGTTTAGCGTTGATTGGGTCCTTTCTTCTTGCGGCGAGACGCCTAGTTGAGCCTTCTTTATTCCTTCGCCATGATAGTCAGCTTTTCTATCTTGAAGGTCTTGATACACCGGGGTGTTGGCTAGACGGTCGATTCTTGAGAAGTGCCGATTGTCATCCTTCTTGCAGGGTCGATGATTCGGATTTGAAGGGGTGGTCATAACTTAATGTTAACTATTGTTCGACTCCAGGGGTCTATCGGGTTTTGGGCGGGAAAGACACAGTATTTCCCCCTTAGAGCGACACTAGGGATCTTTGGTGGAGTCACTGACCTTCTTGATGGGAGTCTTATGCTGATGCTAGGGGATGGCGCTACACCTTTCCTCCGGGGTGGTTATATTCTGTCGACATCGTAGGAACCGCTTCATGAGTTAGAAGGTCTATCAAAAGGGCATCTACTAGCTTCCGGGTAGTTAGTTCTGAGCTAGTTAGGGGTCTGATGGGTTGGAGGATGCCATTGGAGTTTGGCGGTCTAGGAAACAAGGTCCTTTGGAAAGGGGTCGTTCCAGGTTTGGTCTGATGCAACGTCGTGGATAAAACACACAAAGAAGGACATCGCACTTGCATATCACCTAGAAATTTAGTAGGTTCATGTCGGTCGAGGTACTTAAGGAGTTACAAAATAGGTCGGCGTCGCAGGCCGTCGAAGCACTTAGGGGTTTACAAAACAGGTTCTGGGACGATACATAGTACTACCCTAGGATAGTAGCCGCTTGCAGACAACTCAGTGGAATCCTCTTTGTCTTCATATTCGCCATCAGGGAGGCGGGTGGAGGATCCTTGTATATTTTGGGGGTGGCTTGAACCTCTTGAGATACTTCCGAGTTGGGACGCACTTCTTTCTTCCTTTGAGGATGTGACTTCTAGAGGCTTCTTCCGGTTCTTTGATCCAGGCTTGATTCCTTTGATGGACTTCTAGAGATTCCTTGCGATTCAGGATGGCTTGGACACGATGAAGCTCCATTTTGGGTGTGGCGGTACTCATCGACAACTGCGGTGAGGAGCTCATTTCCATTATAGCTGTATCGGGCTTGCAATTGCAGGCGAGGTACGTCAAGCGAGGGTCTTGAGGTTGTCCGGATGAGTCCATGCTTCCTTTGAGGGGTAGATAGAAGGTTGTGGGTTGCCTCATTTCAGGAAGGACATCCCGAATGAGAAATAGTGCTTCTCTTGCAGCCATATCTAGAGCCAGCACTGGGGTTGGCATTCGAAGTCCAGTGGCATAAATGGGTTCTCCTGGTACTCCATACTTTGGAGGAATGGTAACGTGTCCCAGATATAGCCCGGTTTACAGTCCTTTGTGAAGAGTAAAAGTGGGAGGTTGAGTGTATCCGCAAAGCTGCAGGGAGTCCCAGAGGAGCACGGGGAACCCTACGCTTAACCATGCTTTGTTAATGGGTTCCATCTGCAGAAGGGAGGGTTTTTGGTTTAGGGGTGAGGTTAAATAGATAGATGCGGATTTATCAGGCTATACGGTTAGTACTAAGCGCAGGTATTGCTTGGTTTTCCTCTAACGACTCTCGAAGTGGGGCGTGGGACAGATTTTTGGATTTGAGATCTTCTTAGATTATTTTCTCGTAGACGGTCTTTGGGAGTTGTGTGGAAAGACGTAGTCTTTCAACCTTAGCTCCCTACTTGGGGTTGTCGAGGCTTTCTATAGGTGGCCATCCTGCTGAGGTGAGGTTTCAGGTTATGGGTTTACGAAGGTTCGTGTCAGGACATACCAACAAGGTGGTCATACAATAGGATTGAGTGATCCGAGGTAGACAAGCAACACATTTCAAGCATCAAACAAGATGTTGACAAACTAACAAGGCGTACCATAAATACCAAGAAATGACTACGCGCCATAACGGGAATCCTATTTTAGGGATGCCAATCCTAAGTACGGACGTTACGGGGGTCTTGACTTCTGTATTGCCATTTGTTGTCGTCGGTGTCGTACTTAATCGATTTGGGGGCGATGAGGGACTATGTTGGTAGGGCGATATTGTAGTGTCTTTCGTCATTGGTAGCTCCTTTGTTTTTCTTTTCTTGGGGTCTCTTCATTCCGGGATCTCCGTCTTCATAGTCTTCGTGTCGGACTTTGTTTGTGAAAACGAAACATTTGAAGTAGACTTTTGATATAGAGTAATCCTTTTTCAATTAGTTTGAGTCAGAGAAGATAAGATAAGAAATATTTTGGAAATCTTTTGATATAGTAGTTTTCGAAAGTCAGTGTTTTCCAAAAATAGGGGTTTTCCTGTCTAACGTCCATGCTAACTAAGGTCTCCTGTAGTTAGGATGGCTTTGATACCAAGTTTGTCGCACCCCGGATTTACAGTCCGAGAATGCCCGTTATGCATGCAATTCACGTTCCCATGATCAGTGAGCCGTGAGCATAAACGACCAATATCATTACAACATCCATAAAGAACGAAAACAAGTACCTACATTAATGCCCTTATGGCGATACAACATCAATAGAGGAAGTCTTCAAGTGCAAAGCCCATGTCATGCCTTAACCTACAAGCGACTGACTAGGAGACGGCCTAGCTCGCATAGACGTCAGAACCTTCATCACTTCTTAACATCTGCAATATGTCTAAGTAAAGAGCCAGGGACAAGGCTGTGACTTTTGAATGTACACGCAAGACCACCGAGATAAGGTAAACAAGGATATGCATATTTGGCCGTGGCGAGATTGCTCTACATTAAAGTTGTTTTTGAAGAGCCTAAACGGGCATCTCTACATCTTTGTTGAAAAAGAGTTTTGAAAACATGCCTCCTTTTAGAAAATCAGGATATCTCCATATCCTTGATAAAACCCTTTTTGAAAATAGTTTTAGAGTAAAACCCTTTTTTCAAACTTCTTCGACCATCTCTGGTCAAAACAAATCTCTTTCTCATACGTCCCCGTGACCAAGTCACATCCTATTTATCCATCTCAAACATATACCAAGGGTACTCCTAGAAATCACCTTTCCAACCATCCTTGACCATAGACACGGCTATTCGAATAGATTAGACTCTGTAGAGTTTGTGCACTTTACCCACAAGAATCAATACATCCGTCGGGATACAACCATGACCCGCTACACACGATAGACAGGGGTTTGGATAATCAAACCTAACCTTTCATTTGTCCATCCCTAGCAAAGGCGGCTTTTCCTTTTGGGTTGTTCTCTCCGGCACGAGTATGTGGCACGAAAGCAATATTCCTCCCTTCCATACAAGCCTATTCCCCAAACCGTAGTTTGGCATATAGTAATTTGACTCCACTTCCTTCCGTACTTACAATAAGTCATACCGTCTGCGAGAGATCCAATTGTTGCACCGGTAGCTTGTCCACGACAGTACGGATTTCAGGGGATTTCTCCCCTTTACTGAGTACGCGCAGCCCTTGCTAAAGACAACAAACTATGAGCTAAGCCCCAGCGACTGGGGTAGTGTGGTTGCACGGATAAATTAGTCCAGCAAAGGCGTAGAACATCCCTTCTCTTTCTCTTTCCAACTTTTTCATTATCCTCCTCATATCTTGTTTAGTAAAACCTCCACTCAGAATCGATGCCTCTTTCCAAGAGTTTTATTTTGAAAACTTTGAAGTAGGGTAAAACCCAAAATAGTTTTATCATTGAAAACCCGTAGTTTCCAAGAGGGAAAATGCTAAGCATCTTAGCCTCGACCTAAAGGGGTAAAGATGGGTGTCAATAGTTGTAACATCCCAAAAATACTAAACTTGGATCATCAAACTCTAATCATCAAAATTAGGGTTAACAAAAACTTTTCTAAAATAAAAATATGAAAGCATGCATGGTGTATGCATTTCATTTGGAATTCTTTTGAACCACCTTGTTTGTGTGTTCCTTTTCTTGTAAATGGATTCTTAGGTGAAATAAACATCATCTAAACAATTCCCAAACTTTTCTCAAAGACAAATAAATCAAAACAAATAAAATAAGGGAATGGTCATTTTGACCAATTTAACTCCCATGCCTACTTTGGCTGTCCCAAACTTTTAGAACTTAACAGAAACTTTTCTGGATCTTTGCACCCCTTGATTGTACTCATAACAAAGTATCAAGGACCACGTTGTGATCATCCAGAAACTTTCAAATGCATAGTTTAAATGAGAGTTCAAAATTGAATCTTTATTATATGAGAAGATCCCACTTTTTCAAAAACCACTCAAACAAGTTCAACTTTCAAAACCCAAGCATCTGCAGACTCACCAGCACCAACCTAGCACACCCAACAAAAATCTTTTCAAAATTCAAAACTTGAATTCATGCGGCCATTTCATCAAACACTTTGTAAACAAAAATCATCAAAATCTTAAACACTATTGTGAGCAGTGATTGAAGCCTAACTTGTCTCCTCTCTAGCTCACAACCATCTCAGTAGATCATCTAGCCAGTTAAACCAAGCACTAGCCTCACTGTAAGCTCGACAATGACAACAATGGTGAATAGCCGAAGCTCACCATGCCACCCCAGTGGAGACAACAAGCTAGAAGGAGATTTAGCCGTGCCAACCTTGTCTGGGAGGCTCCCTGTCCCAGCTGCGAGCGTTGCCAAACCTTGGACCACACGCACGGACCGCGCCCATCTCGCCAGCAACCATGCCGAGCATGCGCTAGAGCGCCACGCACGACCGACGCCCACAGACCGCGCGCCGCCCTCGCCGCGTGCATACATGATCGACACCAACCCAGGAGACTACCAGACATCCCCGTTCGCCGCCCCATGCCGCACAACCACCGCTCGCCGTCGAAGACGCCTCCTCTGCCGCGCAGAGCATCACGTGTTCCAGACCAAACCGCACCGCCCCTACGCGTGCATTAAAGCCGTAGAGCATCGCCAGGAGACCACCAAGCGATCGCCACCGCCGGCCATGCCTCTAGCCGCCCGTAGCCATGTCTCCACCGTCGACTGCCCATCCCGTTCGGTCTCGCCGTCGCGACTATAAATAGAGGCCACCCCCAGCCGAATTGAGCACACCATCTCACTCCCCTCTCCTCACTTATCGTGCCACCCCGTTCCCAGAGCAAGGTGAGCAGCACTTTGCCGGAATTTCACCGGAGCCTGCCGCTGCTGGAGAAAAAGGGGGCTAGCGATTGGAGCCGCCCCAGGAGAAGCTGCCGATACCAGGAGGTTCGCCGTCGTCGACTTCGTCGTTCGCCCGCCTCGCCGACCCTCGCCTGAGCCCCGGTGAGCCCCTAATGACCCCCACCTGCCACGCTAGGTTTCTGTCTCGCCGGCGTTGCCCAAAGTCAACGATGACCCTCAGCCTTTGGATTAGAATCAGATCGAATACACCACATCTCCCCATACCGCTTCGCACCCCCATGTCTCACTGACGCGTGGGGACAACGACTTAACCAGTCCGCGTAAGCGCTGTGCTTAGTAGGCCGGCCTAGTATCGCTTCCCGCGCAGCCCAGTTATTTGAATTTAACCTTTTTCATTTTATTTCAAACACACTTCTGTACCCAGTTTCAAAAATCAACCCAGGTTAATTTGCTGAACCAAATTGAATGAAACCAATTTTGTTAGAAAGGCCTGGGAATGCGGAATCCAAGCCCGTTGGATTCAAGTCATTTGGATTTGTAGATCATCCATGGTAAAAATAACAAGGCAGAAGCTTTTTTGCATTCAAACATTTTTCAAATTTAAACCATAATAGCTTTTGAGTTGATTCCAACTCTCAAAAATCACATTTAACCATACCTTTCAGAATATATAAAAATATATAGGTTTACTTACAGAAATAATGACCAAGTAATAAAAGAATGCCACATAGGCATTTCTAGCCACTTTAATTAATTAAAATAAAAGAGAAAAACCTTATTAAATTGTGACACCACTTTAAATCACATTCCCATGGACTAAAATATGTGGTGATGACATGTGGCAAGATGATCCCATGTTTGGTTTGGAGAATATTAAATCTTAAGTAGTTTTTCAATGAGTAGAAATTACTTTTCTAAAAATAAAAGGAATTAAACCAAGCTTTAATTTTGTAATGTTAGTGATGATGCTAGATCATATATAGGACCCTTGTGTGTGATGAATGCAAGTAGTTAAGTATTGTTTGGTGATTGTGTACCTCGTATTTATTCATAGATGCTAGTATTGACCAAGGATACGAGGAGGAAGGAGGATACTACGAAGAAGAAGCCAAGGAGAACTTCAACCACTGCTCTGCACAAGGCAAGCTAACACTTGCAATTTAGCAAGCTTATACTGATATTGATGCAAGCCAATACTTTCTTGCTTCCATGCCCCCTATATGCCTTAAAGCATATATGATCATACCCACTTGATAAACCAATCCTAGTTTTACTTACAAGCTTTATACTTTATTTGTTTATCAAAGCTAGTACTTAGAGCTTACTTAAGTGAATTGTAGATATTAGAAAGATAATGGAAGGTTGCATAAAGAGCATAAAACTTGGCCTAAGCTAGATAATCTTTATGTCATCCTAAGGCATAAGATTGAACTTAGTGGAAACTCCACTAGTTTACTATCCCCCATTAGTGCTTACCCCCACTTGTAGATGCTAGTGCTAAGCATAAAACTTGATCAACATTAGATGGGAATACTTGGTGAAAATGGTTATGAAAACCTTATAATGATGGATCATTCTACTGAGATGTTTTGACATGTGTTTCCGAACACCTGATGATCTTGGTGATGAAAATGTTGAGGCATGAGCCTTAGCCCTTTATAAAACTGATGGTTGTTTGGATACGATACCATTCCAATTTTATCGTACAACCACAATACCCGAAGATTGGGTAGGGCTTGACTGGAAACTTATATACCTTAGTATTAGTTCCCTCACGGCCAAGGTCTGAGCTAAGGCTACCTTATGAAGATTGTCCACCTGTGCAGTACCCAAGATGACAGTTGGTCATGGTTGGGAGGCCAAACTCACAGGAGAGGTTCTTATACTAGGGCATGTAATTGAAAGGTTAGGATTGATTATTCGCATACTGAGTATGGTGAATTCAGGATTTGTTCCTGACGGATGTATCGAATGTTGTGGTGAAAGTGTACAATCTCTGCAGAGTGTCAAACTATTCGAATAGCCGTGTCCGCGGTTATGGACAGGTGGAGTGGCCATACTATTCCCCCGTCAGATGTTTTCAAAAGACTTGTGAAATGAATTGAGACTTTGACTTGACCACAACAGGGTTGTGATATGAAATACAAGTTCCTACTTAGGAGGTATAAAATTGTGACTAGCTTCTCTTGCTTCTCAGCTTAGTAGAGATAAATCTGGCTTTTGCAAAACAACCCTAGAGCCTAGTGTCCTATTATCAAAACCCTCTTTCACTTCTTAGTATTAGTTTGCGAGTACTTAAAGAGTACTCATGGCTTTGTCCCTGGCTATTCCCATGGCCAGACTATGAAGAGGAGTACCTAGAGGATGGACCCCAGGAAGGTTACGACAACTAGGATCATCTCCCATCGTCAGCATTGCCTGTGACCCCGAAGATGGAGCTTCGCCTATGCTACCGTTATTATTACGTATTCCGCTGCTTGAAGTTGTACTAAGAACTAGATCATGAGATCCCTATTTGTGTAAGAGCTTATGTATGGTTTGTAATGGATGTTGTACTGTGGTATCCAATTCTGTTATGTCTCGCAAAAATGGTAATCCTGGGATTGCGATGTATGGCATAACAGGCATCTGGGATTAAAAGTTCGGGTGTTGACAATAGTATAGGTGTCCTAATGGACACCCATCCATAACTTGGAGGAGCCAAGTTACTCACGCCGTTTTATTTGAAGCAAACAATGCATTTAATCGTGAAGTTCATAAACAGGATATAAGGAAATTGATAAAAAAAGGAGTAGGACAATATAGGAGGACAGGAATGGTGTCTTGCATGTGACGAGCGAGATGTCCCTTGACGGCGTTAGAAAACCAGAATACCGAGTACAATAATAATAAGAGAAACCCGATGCTTCCTTCTTCTCAGCGTCACACAATCGCGATTATCGCCATTATTGAGCATACATGCATACAAACAATAACACAATCAACACAAGGCATAGAAGCATCAATAAATATAGCAAGCAATCATACAACACTTGATATAAAACAATAGGATGCTGGAGTATTTGATTGTGGATACAAAGGAAATGCTTTGGTTGCATTTGTGGATTTTCCAAATTAGATATATTGTCCAAAACTACCTAGATAAGGAGTTTTAGAGTAAGGCCAATTTCTGTATGATACCACTATATAAAAATGATACCATCATATAGGTATTGATAAAATGAATCCAACAAAAGTAGTTTCACTATGTTATCAATTTACATTGATTTATAATGATTTTTATAGTGGATAAAACTTTAGTTTTAGGAAATAATTCACTAGACAAACTCTAGAGCTCCAAAATTATTTACTTGGATGATGAGGTAGTATTTGGTGGACTGATTCAAGAGGAGTTGGAATCACCTCAAAACAATTACCAGAATGCCCTTGAGAAATTCCCAAAGATAGTGCTGGATGATATTTGTCTTTTTCACCAGATTAAATCTATAAGGAATTCTGATGTGATTCCAAAGACACATGTTAGGTACAATTAATACCTTTATGTAGAAATTGGAATCACACTTTTTGGAATTACGGAACTATAATAGTGATTTTTCTAGTAAATAAACCATTCATAGAATAGTTTAATTCACCAAAATTTAGTAGATGCTTATTAAATTTTGGGCTCCTAGGGTTTAATATATATGTGTATGTAGATGTACAGATAGTTGGAAATAGGTCAAAATCCTTTGTGGTTTTGCCTAGAGAATTTTATAAAGGCATAAATGTGTTGTTTTTGTTAGTTTTAGCATGGGCAAACTAGGAGGCAATTTTAGGGGGGACTAGGGGGATATGCAAGGTATAACTGAAACCTTTCAGGAACAAAAGGGTTTCTGTAGTTTGGAGTTATAGAACTCATATAAATAATTGAATGGAAAAAGGGATACCTCTAGGTAGATGATTTACTACATTTAAACTAAGTATTCATTGGGTCCATTTTTGGTACTGCATGTTGAAGAAATCCTTCAGGTATACTAGGAAAAGTAGATCTGGTCGTTTGGAGTCATTTTCCAATTTCAAAAGGATTTAAAACGGAATGTATTTACCAGATCTATAAATCATATGTTAAAAAAGAAGGACAAAGGGTGGCCAGGCCAGATTGGGGGGGGGGGGGGGTACTAGGCCAAGGGGGTGAATCCGGCCCACCCGGCATCTATACGCGTGGGAAGGGTGCGTTTGAAATTGCCCATCGGGGCCCAACTATCATTGAACTGGGGTTCCAAAGGGTTATGAGCGTCTCAGGGCCATCGGATCAAGTGGGCATTGACGACTCCAGGTTATCTTCAACCTCAGGCCCTGGAAACCAGAGGAGAAACCCTAGCACACTCAAGAGGCGAGAAGGGCTCACCGATGGGTTTTTCGGTGAAGAGGATCGAATATATCGATGCGGTTGACAATGAAGATCTTGGAGAGGGGCGAAAGGGAGGTGTTTGACCAAGGGATGTGCATCATGCACCTTCGTCGGCGAGTCTACCTTCGGTGCTCGCCGAGAAAAGGTTGTTCCGTTGTTCCTGTACCAGCAAGAAGGGGTGAGTTAGATAGGCCTTGTCTCGGATAAGACATGCATGTAGGAACCTAGGGCGGAGGAGGTCGGGGTGGTTGGCAACCGACGCTGAAAGCTTATAGATCCGAGGGAGTGCGTTTCCTCTACTATGTGGTAGAGGGGAAGAGCGGTCTTGGGCTGCTAGGGGAGGAGAGTGGGGAGGTAGGGCAGTGTGCTAAGTCGAGAGATAAGGGTCGGGGTAAGCTGCAACTTGGATGCAAGTGCCGAAGCCGAGAGGAGTTCCTCTCCTCATTCATGGCTGCAGAAATTAAGGGAGCTTCTGGTCTTCGAGAGGAAGAGAGTGGGGTATTAGAGGAGGGGAAATAAGGCAGAGAGGAGGAGTGCCACGGTTAGTACAGGAAACTGGCCTCTGGCCTCTTTAAACCGGGTGGGAGTGGCTCATGGTGGACTAAGCTCACTTGGGGGATAGGGCATTATCTAGGGGCTTCTCATTGGGTGTTGAGGGCGGTGGAGAGGAGGTGTGGGGACATGGAGCACGACCAGAGAGAAATGGTCGGTTGCAACTGTTGTGGGGAGTAAATATCAAGATATGATAGGACTAGCTTTGTCTCTCTCCTTTCCCTCATATTCCAAGCACTAGGGACAACGGAGGGGTGATATAAAGTACTGCTACAGTGGATCATGATCAGAGGGGTGTGAGATGTGCTGGGGAATATTACTTGGCTAGGTTTGCATTGTTTTGGTTAGAGAGATTGCTTAGGTTGCAAAAATGACAAAATGGATGGTTATGTAGGAAGTTTTGAATTTTGACATATGCAAGATGATTCAAGGGTACTGGTGGGTGTATATGGTCAAAGTATATCCCTGGGAATTTTTTTTGGATTTTTCCAAGGTTTTAAAGTCCACTTAATCCCATTTATTCAAAAAGTGTAAAAATGGTTTCTAGAAGCTAAATTGATATTTTTACATTGAACACGGTTGGTTTTTGATGTGATATGGTCTTAAATACCATATCACACATTGGAGAATTTTATTGGAATTTATTTAGATATAAAAGTATTTTTAAGCAATTATTTCTTCTTTCTGCCATTGAAGAAAAGGGCAAAAAGAAATAATAAAGAATCTCAAAAATATTTATTTTTGAGATGGGAAGTTGCAGTATGATATATAGAACTGAAATGTGCTTTTAGTTGGCAAATTATTTTGGGTAAAAACAAACTTGTCTTTATAGGAGAGAATTTGAGAATTTTGCAAGATAAAGAATTTAAATAGTTTTAGGTCCCAAATAATTATGGAAATTATTTGGAAAAAATATCCTATCCAAGGTAGATGATATAAAATTCATGTATCCATCATGTCCAACCTTGGGGTTTGAAGAAATGTGGGGAAAAAGGATGGAAACTAGATTTGGGAGAAACTAGGGTTTTGATAATTTTATGGCACCTAAACCTGGTTGGATTGGGGATCTCAGAGCTCACCTTGGAGCAGGGGATAGATGGAGGGCTAGAAAAATTTATATAGATGATCATGTAAGCAAAGGTTGGGCTTGGTTGGGTTTGAGGTGGTATAGAAGAGATTGCAAACTTTTTTGAAAAATAAGGCTGCCATAACAGAGTTATCATGATGCCTCATAAACCATGGGGGTTTAGGAAGCACAAAGCTCCAATGGAAACAAGTGAAGTGTGGATTGATAGGACGTGATTAGTAGATCAAAATCATGAAAAGAGTTGGTCAAGTGGAGGTGGCATCTAGATGTGAGCTTCTTCCAAGGTAGGCAAGATGATAAGATTTGCACAGAAGATTATTATCTTTACTATAAAACCCTCATGGATGAGTGGGAACCAAAATGGTTTATCCAATGGCATGGGTGGGATTTGGTAGTACTAATGATGTACTACAATATGGTTCAAATAAATTCTCAAGAATGCACTTTGATTGGAATAGGTAGAGTTCCACAAATTGAATCTAGGTAAGAATTCCAGACTAGAGTACAAGTGTAGATGATTTTGAGTGGATGCTAGGTTCCAATGTCATGATCAAAGGGATGATGTTGATATGATAACTAGGTATATAGGATCCATTCTTAGATTGGTTCTTCAATAAGTAGGAAGCTATCAAAAGGGATTATCCTAGGATTGATCTGATTTGGAGAATAGATGGCCACTTTGGTCGCTTAGGGTACATCCAGGGTTGGGATGCTTGGTCTGAGATTGATGATTACAAAAATATATTGGGTCCTAAGGGATGAGCTACTAGATTAGCTCACTCTAGTTCCTGGCAAATAAGGCAATTAGCGATCAAGGCAATTCATCAGACAACACATCAAGGCAATTCATCTTATCCCATATCCAACTATTACTAGGGTTACCATCAAGACTAGATTGAGGTAAGGATGGGTATTTTGAATTGGTTATGTTTTGAAGTACGGTAAGGACCATCTTGGTATCTCTACCAAGATTGGAATGAAAAGTTTTTAATAAATACTTTGGAAAACCTAGGGATAAGAGTAACTGGGAGTTCTGTCTTGAAAACATAAGGAAATTATATATAGGTCTCCATTGTTTTTGTAATTGAACTAGTAGAGTATTTTGTTGTGTCAAAGACATCTTGGCTTAGGTTTTGAAATTCTAGAACATTTGAGAATATAAGGATGAGCCAAGACATCTCTTTTCTAAAATATCTTTTGTAAACTAGTGTTGAGTTAAGGAGTATATCACCTAATACACAATCGGTTGCATGGACACTAGCAAACAAGTGAGCAAACATTGCAACATGCAACAAGAAAAAGTTTTTGTTCCCCCTGATTTTTTCCCTTTGGACACCAAATCAGGGTTGCTGAAATTGGGATGTTATAAAACACATGTTGCAACTGCCTCATTAATTTTGTCGACTAGGCTTCATGAATATGAGGATCACATCGATTAAGTTAAAATTGCTCATGACGAGCATGAGTCTAAGCTTGGGGAACTTAATGAGTGCATATTTGCATCATGTTTTATATTATTATTTTGCACTGTAGTTGTAGGATCTTAGTATTTTATGGCGTTTGCGCACATCTTGTATGTCTATTTTCACCCGGATCAGGACAAATGATGGATAGGATGGACACAATTCTTTTACCAGTTGCATTGGGGAGAAAAGGAGTCAAAAGCAACATAAATCGGTAAATTAGGAAATATAAATAACACCAAAAGAAGACCCGAGGCGATCAAAGCATACTGAAGGTTTAACGACCAACTATACGGCGATAATAAATTCTCCGGCCGTATAGTTCCCGTCGTATAGTTTGCGCCGCCACCGCCTCCTCAAATAGTTTCACCCCGGGCAACTGGATCAGAGAGATGACATATAGAACGACCAAAAATCGCAGAAACCTCACCTCCGGAAGGGATCTGGAGGGGGAACTTATCCACCAGGGATCCATCTTCACCCTAAGCATATCTGGGAGGCTAAGGCTTTGATCTTCATCATCAACCGTTGCATCACCACCATCTCCATCCATCACATCTACATCTTGTCTAGATCTTGTTGTAATTTCCGTACTCATTGGGAATTTATACAAGTACTATTCATCTATGATAGGTTCTATTGTTTTTCCATGATCATGATTGCCTCCATGTCTGAGTAGATCATTAGTTCTTGGGGAGATGGAGAAACCCTAGCATGAGATTGAAATAAGATAAAGTTTATTATGATATTCATCACTGTGACCATGTGTTAGATTGTCTTCATCTTGATGTTGGGAGAAGTTTACCTCTCAATATTTGCCTCTTGTGGGGACTTGATGGAGGGATCTACTTGTTGATAGACTGAGGTGTTCTAGCACTTTCAGTGAATATAAAGTTGTTGGCACTCCTTACGTATCAACTCGGGAATCGAGAAAACTCACGGAACACTATCCATGCCATGGGATACATCCTACGGGATAAAGTCCCTTAATAGCGTAGTAATTCGATTAATGTCAATTCTCTCTTCTGTGGTTATGAGGATGATGTGAGCAGCGGTTGCTGCCTATTCGTCCAATTACGGAGTTCCTCCCACACATACATAGTTGAGAATGTTCATGATAATAATCTTTACCTTAAATGTGGGACCCCGGATTTACAGTCTGAGAATCCCCGTTATGCCTACAATTCACGTTCCCATGATGAGTGAGCCATGAGCATAACCAACTAGTATCATTACATCATCCATAAGTAGAGAGTACAAAACTTACATTATTGCCATTATGGCGATTACAACACTAATAGCGGAAGTCTTCAAGGGCAGAGCCCATTTCATGCCTTAACCTAGATGCGACTGACTAGGAACATGGCCTAGCTCGCATAGACGTCATCATATCCATCATTTCTTAGCATCTGCAATCTGGAAAAGTAAATTGCCAGGGACAAATATGCGAGTACTTCTGAATGTACTCGCAATACCACCGAGATAAGTTAAACAAGTATAATGCATATTTGGCCGTGGCGAGGTAGCTGTACAGTATAGTTGTTTTTGAAGTGCCTAAACTGGCATCTTTGTTGAAAAAGAGTTTTAAGAAAACATGCCTCCTTTTTGAAAATGATTTTTGAAGAGAACCCTTTTTAAAACATCTTCTACCATCCCATGTAAAATTAAAGATTTTTCTCATACTTTCCCCTGACCATGTAAAATCCTTTTTATTCATCTCAAACACATCCCAAGGATACTCCTAGAAATCACCTTTCCAACCGTCCTTGACCATGGACACATCTAATGTAATAGATTATACTGTATAGATTTTGTGCACTTTACCCACAAGAATCAATACATCCGCCGAGATACAATGATGGCCCGCTACACATGGTAGACGGGGTTTTAGATAATCAAACTTAACGTTTCATTTGTCATCCCTAGCAACGACAACTTTTCCTTTTGGGTTTGTTCTCCATGGCAACGAGTATGTGGCACGATGGCCATAGTCCTTCCTTTTGGACTTCCGTATACCAAAACCCGCAGCTTGGCAATATACAATAACCTCGGTGACTCCACTTCCTTCTCCACTCCTAAAGCATACCGTCTGTGGGAGACGCAATTGTTTCACCGTCACTCCTGCCGAGATAGGCTCACTCTTGCCAAAGCAAGCTGCAGGCCCCAAATCCAAACATCTGTGGTAGAGCCTACTCAAATTTCCAGGGATTTCTCCCATTAAGCAAGTACAAGCAGCACCGTCTAAATACAACAAACTACGAGCTAAGCCCCAGCGCCTAGGTAGTGTGGTTGCACAGAGAAATTGTTCTGGTAAAGGCGTAGAACATCCCTTCTCTTTCTTTCACTAAACCTTCCTCTTTCTCCTCTTGATCTTTTCTATAGTAAAGCATCCACCGGAAACTATGCCTCTTTCCAAGGGTTTTATTTTGAAAACTTTGTGGTGGGGTAAAACCCAACGTAGTTTGATCATCGAAAAACCGTAGTTTCCAAGGAGGTATGATGCTAATCATCCTAAACTCATTCTAAAGGGTATAAGTGGGTGTCACAAAGGGGTGAGAGTCCTAATGGACACTTATCCATAACTTGGAGGAGCAAAGTTACTATCGTGGTTTTATTTGAAACAACCCATCCAAGTAACAATGCAGTTTATAAATGATATACAAACAAGTTGATAAAAGGAGTAGGCCAATGAAGGCGTTAGGGAATAGTGGCTTGCCTGTGACCTGCGAGATGTCCCAGGGCTTCTTAAAAGAATACCAGAAGACCAAATATAATAATAACCAATAATACTCTGAGGCTTCTTTCGTCTTGATGGCACACAATCGCAACTATCGCCATTATTGAGCATACATGTAAACTAATAGCACCAAATTTAATACACTGCATACAAGCATAAAACCATACATCAAGCAAAAGCTAAGCACATGATATAAAACAGTAGGGACATGAGATTGGCAAAAGGCTTGGAGGCATTGGAAGATGATCCTTTAGGATTTATAGTCTAGAAACTACCTAAGAGAGGGGTTTTGGACCAAGGACATATTATGTATGATACCATTATAAAAATGGTATCATCAAAAAGGTATTGATAAAATGAAGAAAAAAAAGTGGTTTCACTATTTTATCACTTTCCTTTAATTTATAATGAATTTTCTAGTGACAAAGACTAGTTTTAGGAAATAATTCACCAGAAATGTTCTGGAGATCCTAAAATTATTTCCTTGGATTATTAGGTAGGGTTTGATGGACTGATTCACTGGGAGTTGGAATCAATTCAAAATATTTACCAGAATGCCCTCAAGAAAATCCCAAACACATTTCTGGATGGTGATTGTATTTTTAACCAGATTTAATATATAGGATATTTTGATATGAATCCAAAGGCATCTGTTAGAAATTTAGGATACCTTTTTGTAGAAATTGGAATCACCCTCTCTGGATTTACATAACTACTATAGTGAACTAATTATGCACAGAAAGGATTAATTCACAATAAATCAATTGTGGCTTAGAAAAATATGGTCTTCTGTGGTTTGTAGGTATTGGTATACAGGTTTACAGAGAGTTAGAATTAGTTCAATACCAGTCATGGTTTGGACTAGGGAAATTTGATGTTTTTGTTATTTTTACCAGGGGAAATATAGAAAACAAATGACTATGCGGCGAGGGGGACTTGCAAGGTAACATCTATACCTTGCAAGGTTCATCTTAAATGGAGTTGTGAAACTTCCTAAAAGAATTTTCATAGGAAAATGATACCTCTAGGAAAATGATTTACTATAATTATTCTGTGCATCATTTTGATCAACCCATTGTACTGAGTGTTGTAGAACACATGTATGTATGTGGCAGCAGGTAGATCTGGACAATTTCTAGCAGTTTACATTTTTGTTTGGATTAAAACTGACCATCCTAACAAACAGATCTGGACAAGCTATTTAAAAATAGAAAAGAGGAAGGCCTGGGCGAGGACCAAACTCTGCGGTAGTGGGCCGAACAAGGCGGAACGACCCAAATCAACAATGTGCGGCGCGAGAAGATGATTCGAGCAGGCCAAGAGCAGGGCCCACTCATCAGTGCCACCCGCCAGCGAAGGGGTATGCGACATTGGGGGCCATCCAATCAAGTGGGGATCGACGGTGCACCCCCACGACACTATGGCAGAGCAGAAACCCTAGAACAGGCCAGGGCGGACGGGGGCTTACCTAGGGGAACGGGGAGACGCCGGGGAGGCTATTGGTCGAAGCGGTCCATGGCGACGAGTCGGGGATGGCCGGAAAGGGCGGGTTGGGCGTTAGGTGGTGTCTAGTGTGCAACGCCGACGGAGGACATCGCAGCGAGCTCGGGAACTCACAGGTGAATGGGCTCGAGCTCCTGCATGCTGACCGTGGGGTAGCAGAGGGGACGCAGGGGTCCAAGATAACTCGTAGGGAGCGCCAACACCAACACTTAATCTTCATTTCGACGACATCCTTGGGAGATCTCCACCGGGCATGCACCAAATATGGCTGCTCTAGTGTCCCTGTGAAAAAAGGAGTCATGGGAAATGATATCAGAGCATGGGTATTCCAGAGAGACCACTTGTAGCGAGAGGAGAGCAGAGAAGAAAGAACCATGAGCATATCTTGAGAAGGGGCCGAGAGAGGGTTTTATTTTGGTTCATGGTGAGGGAGGGGTAGTGAGAGGGAGCAGAGCTCGTCAGGAGACTCATAGAGGTAGGTGGGGATAAATGAGGGAGCAGGGACGAGGGAGGAGGCCTCTGGCGTATATAACTAGAGGAGGAGGGCTCATGGTGGACATGGTTCACCCTAGGTTACGTTTTTCTACATGGCTTCCTCATTGGGCAAGCTGGGCGGTGGAGAGGGGGTGTGGGGTAGCCTCTGGTCATGCTGAGTGACAGGGAGTGAGAGGGGAGCTGCTGCTACACATTTATGGAGCAATTTATGCTAGAGGTGCTTCTCTCTCACTCACTCCATATTTAAAGGACAAAATAGGGAGGTGCTACAGTGGATAGCTACAGTGTGGCTCGACCAGAGTTGATAAGGGTGCTTAGGAGTAGTGTTTGATAAGATTTGAAGGAAGTAGGATGGGTTTGGGGAGTGGTTCATGCATAATTTTCAAAATAGCCATATATGATGATCATGAGTCAATCCTCATATTTTGATCAAGATAAGATGGTTTGATGATGCTAGAGGATGGAGGTGGTCAAGAGACACCTCCGATAAATATTTGAGATTTTTCTCAGGAGTTTTAGTCGTCTTATTGTTATTTATTCAAAAAGTGCATAAATGGTTTCTAGAAGCTCATTTAATATTTTTTACATTATACAAGGTTGGTTTTTGATGTGAGATGGTCCTAAGTACCATAAAACACATTGAGGAATTTTATTGGGATTTATTTGGATAGAGAAGTATTTTTAAGTTATTATATCTTGTTCCTGCCATTTAAGAAAAAAGGAAAAAAGAAATAATAAAGCATCTCAAAAATATTTACTTTTGAGATGGGAAGATAGGATATGATATATAGGCATCAAATGTGCCTTCATTTTTCAAAGTAGTTTGAAGAAAAACAAGCTTGCCTTTATAAATAAGGTTTTGAGGACTTTGCAAAAGATGGAATTTAATTAGTTTGAGGTGCCAAGTAATTATGGAAATTATTTGGTAGATGATTTTATCCAAGGGGGATTGGGCATTGCAAAACAAGATGGAATTTGGAGGATCTATGGCATTGATAGTTTTATACCACCTAAACTAGGATGGATTATTGAGCTCAGAGCTCAACTTGATACAAGGGAGGGATGGATGGTTATACCAAGTTATATATATAAACATGGAAGCAATATTTGGGATTGGTTGTATTTGAGGTGATCTAGAAGGGAGGGAAAACTTTGTTGAAAACAAGGCTGCCATAACAGATGGGTCATGATGCCTCATAAACCATAAGGGTTAAAGAATCAAAAGGATCCAATGGAAGCAAGTGAAGGGTGGGTTGATGGACCATGGTTAGTAGGTCATAAGTATAGAGGTGGTAAAGGGATGTTGACATGATTATTTTGAGAAGTGAGCTTCTGCCAAAGTAGGCATGTTGACTAGATTTGCAGAAAAGATTATTTTCTTTCCTGCAAAACCATCAAGAACAAGTGGGTCAAAGGATGCTAGTGTCAATGGAAAGAGTGGTATTTTGTAGCCCTTATGATGGTCTACAACATGGTTCAAGTGCATTTCCAAAAAGGTACAAGGGTTGAGATATGCAAGGATTCAAAGGTGTGATTTTGGCATATTTATGGTTTTTGACTAGAATGTAAGAGAGTAGGGTTTTGAGGTGATGCAAGGTTCCATTTCATCATCAAGTGGAGAATGATGAAGTATGGATTGAGTAGGAATGATCCATGCTTAGATTTGGTCTTCATGAAGTTGGAAACTATCAGAAGGGATTAACCCTTGATTGATTTGAGTAAGAGATGAGAGGGTCACCTTAGTGACTAGAGATTAGCTCCAACTTATAGGATTTGCGTAGGAGTGTATTCTTGATTAAGCTTGATACGAAAGGATGAGATCCTAGGTTGGCTCATGCTACTTCCTAAGCAATCATGTCAATCAGCAGCTAAAAGCAATTCATCAAACAACAGATCAAGGCAATTCATCAGACAGCAGATCAAGGCAATTCATTTATTCAAACTTATCCAACTACTACTAGGGTTACCATCAAGCCTATCTTGAGGTAGGCATGGGTGTTTTGAAGAGGTGGTGATTTGAAGTAAGATAAGGAAATCTTGGTACTTCTACAAGATTAGAATGAAAAGTTTTTAGGAAAGGTTTTAGAAAACCTAGAGATAAGAGTATCTGAAGGTTTTGTCTTGAAAACATAAGGAGATTAAATGTACATCTCCATAGTTTTGTTAATAAAACCTATTAAAACTTTTTTGTTGTGTAAAAGTCATCTTGGCTCAAGTTTGAAAATGCCAGAACATTTGAGAATATGAAAGATGAGCCAGGACATCTCTTTTGTAAAATAAGTTTTGTCAACTAGTGGTGAGGTAAGGAGTATATCATTCTAATGCTCAAAAAGTTGCATGAACACAAGCAAACAAGTAATCAAACATTGCAACACTTAACAAGAAAAAGGTTTTGTTCCCTCTGATTTTTGCCTTTTTGACAAGAAATCAGGGTTGCTGAAATTGGATGTTACGGACCTTTCCCCCTTAAAATAATCTCGTCCGGAGATATGGGAGGAGTAGGGTTAGGTAAGAACATTGGATTAACAAATTTCAGTAGTGGAATTATTTAGATGATAAGAGATTTACTACAAACAGGTTTGGTCAGCTACGGGTCGGAGCTAAGTAGCTGCAGCTGGAGCGGTTTAGATTAAGCTAGTGGAAAAGATGCAGTGTTTTCCCCTTAGGACGATTCTAGGTAGGTTTAGCGTAGAGTCGATTATTCTTAGGGAAGCGAGATGATGAGTTGAGCCTTCTTCAAACCTCTATCGCTGGAGTTAGCTCCTTGGCCTTCTAGGTCTTGAACGCCGGGAGTGCTAGGTGGACAGTTGACCTTGGAGTGGATGACTTTCCGGAGTATCTCCTAATTCTGGTGAAGTGCCTATTATTGTCCTTCATGCAGGGTCCATGATTCTGATTTAGGGGAGGTGGTTATTACATGACGACGACTAGGGGTCGATTCTCTCGGAGTTATTATGGTTTTGAGGGAAAGACGCATTATTTCCTTCTTAGAGCAAGACTATAGGGGCTTAGTGAAGTTGCAGATTGAGGCTGGAATATCCTTATGTTTTCAAGATTATATCATATAGATCTCCACAGTTTTGTTAAGTAGAAGCTAAGAAATAATTGTTGTAAAAAGTGCATCTTGATTAAGGTTTTGAAATGCCAGAACATTTGAGAATATGTAAGTTGAGCCAAGACAGTTTTGTTAAATAGCTTTTGTCAACTGGGGTTGAGGTAAGGAGTATGTCATCATAAGATGCATAAGAACAAACAAACATGCAAGAAAACATTGCATCATTAAACTAGAAAAAGTTTCTGTTCCCCCTAATTTTTGCATTCTGGACAACAAATCAGGGTTGCTGAAATTGTGATGTTACAGTGGCACCTTATCTTGCACCATTCGCATAGCAGCTTTACGAAGCATATAAACGCAGTGCATACTTCTTTCATAGGTAGTGTGTGTCCATGTGCATTGCGGGTTAAGTGCATTGTATTCCACGATTTGTTCTCTGCTGTGGCACCTTATTTTGCACCGTACGCACAGTACTTTAATGAACCATAGGAAAGCAGTGCATACCTGCTACACAGGCAGTGCGTGTCAGTGTGCATGGTAGGTGTAGTGCATTGCACGGTCAGTGCGCTACCACGACACCTTGTCTTGCACCATTCGCACAACAGTTTTATGAAGCATATAAATGCAGTGCATACTTCTTTCACAGGAAGTGCATGTCCATGCATTGTAGGTGAAGTGCATTGTATTCCACGATTTGTGCTATGCCATGACACCTTATTTTGCACCGTACTCACTGTACTTTTACGAACTATAGGAACACAGGGCATACCTGCTGCACAGGCAGTGCATGTCGGTGTGCATGGTAGGTGCAGTGCACTATAGCGACACCTTCTCTTGCACCATTCGCATAGCAGCTTTATGAAGCATATAAACGCGGTTCATACATCTTTCACATGCAGTGTGTGTCCGTCTGCGTTGCAGGTGCAGTGTTGTGCCAGTGCTCTACCTCCGCATGTTATCTTGCACTATGCATGCAACTGTTTTATAAAACATAGAAACACAGTGCATACGCCCTAAAACACACAGTTCATGTTCATGTACACTTGCAGTGCATCCACTAGTGGACTGTATTATTAACATATTGATACATACAAACATCATAAATATAAGAAATGTTCTATTGACATATCATAGCTGGACAACCTAGTGTGTAAACATTATTACAAGTATTAAACTAATGAGCATGTTCAATCGCGGATGTCATTCTCATCTACTGCAGGGTGTAATGGTATCAATACTTCATGAGGTTCCTTTCTTATATTGTTCTGTGGCCCGTATATCATCTTTTAGTTGAATTCTTCCCTCGTTGTGGAAGGGAAGAACTGTTTAACAAGTAGGAAATGGGTATGTTATGAACGTACACTAAAAATAAATAACATACGAAGCAGATTATACCATATAATAAAAAACTCGACTTACCTCTTCATTGTGGCATTTTATCGTTTTTCCAACATACCACTAAATAATTCTTTGAATCGAGTAAGCACATTCATTCTGAGTCTGCTTTGTTGTAACACCCTCAGATCGGCCCTATGAAAGTTTTAGTGATTCCCCCTAAACCCACATATAAACGATTCAAAGCTGCCCACTAGGCACTTTCGTGCGGGTGGAAAACGAAGTAACAACATTACACAATAGTTCTCAATGGAACCCACAGGGAAGATATATACAACAACAACTCCATGAGTCAAGAATACAGATATACAGTACACAGATCCAAATCACATTGAAAACGATACACATCTGAGCATGGACAAGATGCAAATTGAGCTAAGAGGCCTAAAGAATTACCAATGGCATCCATAACCCTGCCCAGGCCAAGCCGGAAGGGTAACCATGCTAATGACGTCGATCTCAAACCTGCTAAAACAAAAGGGGTGTCGTCAAAGGGCAAAGGAAAAAGGAGAGTGGTCAGTACTGAGGACAGTACACGGCGAGACATAGAATTCGGCGGCTCTCGCCTACATATGTATGGTGGACTGAAGAGGCAGCACAGCATGCACTAAACAACTTATAGAGACTCGATACAATTGGCACCTATCAGATAGGGATAAGAGAGACCTATTCGGATCCAACCTAAGACTACCACCAAACATAGCCATCCTGGTATTCCCCCTCGAGAACAACCGAGGAAGTCAGACCGAGGAACTCACACAGTTGGCAGTTTTATTCACTCCATTATAGTTGCAACACTTACTATTCAGATATAGATAGCATGAGTCATCCTGATATCATAAGCAGTGGGCAGTTTTAATTGACCATTCCACTATAGTTGCAATACTTATTGGTCAGATATATATATCATGAGGCATCCCAATTCCGATAGTTGTTGGCACTTTTATTTATCCATACCATTATAGTGAAGCTGATTACTAGTCATTTCAAAATCAAATTTATATCACTACTTTAGTTACAATTTCCTATCATCGAGATACTATGCTCCAAGTCATCCATAACCGCAAACATGGATTTCATAAAGATTTACCCTGCAAGGGTGCACAAATAGCAACACAAGCATGATATACCTCGGAAAAACCAAATGAAAACCCAACGAGGCATCATGACAAAGCAATCACAAGATTCATAAAATATTTCAGGGGGCCACCCCACTAAGCTACTCTCTATGAAGTCGGTCAGCTCCGTGACGGTCCCAGGGTGTGTGGCGACGGTTGTAAACGACTGGGAAGCTGAAAGTGTGACTGGGCTTGTCGATATAGCGGAAACGTGGCACGTGGTTCATAAACAGTACAGTAGTAAATGCTCTCCATGAGAAATAGTACTAAATAAAGCAGTGGCATGGAATAAGTACAAAATAGTAATAAAGCCCAAACTAGTATGTGGCCCGAAGAAATAACTTATGACTCAAGCTCTGGCTAAGGGGATTCATGGTCCCACCTGCAGATAGTGCAAAAGTCAAGAAACAGGTATCAAGTACTCGGGGTCCTAAGAGACACAAGTGAGCGGTTAAAAACCAAATAACATCTATTGCCCCCGGTGCCTCTTCATTATTTACCTACTTTCAATATTAGTTATTAAACTGTAATTACATCCATGATCATCTCCACCATAAAGCATGAGGCATTTCTCCAAAAACTATGGAACATCGACATCGCAAAGCAACACCTGCACAAGCAACTATGACTCACAAGGCTTACTATCTACCAAACAATAGGTAATAGGAGGTATCCATGGCAATATAGGGGCTATAGGGATAAATAAAGGAATACAGAATTTATAGCATCGCAACATATATATCAATAGATCAACAGGATGAAACAAAGACTAAAAAGATAAAGATAGAAAGGGGAGAATGCTCAGCTGGGAAACATTGCCGAAGGTTCGTCCGAAGATCGGGTGGATACTCGCATCAACTCATCGGCCTAATTCGTGAAGAAGCAAAGCACTAGAGAAAATACCGGGTGCAATATTTAATACTATAGCAGAAGATCGGGCATGATGCATGACATGGCAAAGGTGCGATGCAATTAGGAAATATTAAAAGGAACCGGGTCCCGACAATTAAGTATATGGTTATAGTTAGTTTGGATACCCTGCAATTTAAATGTTGAATTATCAAGGAAAAATTATTTATCGGTTCGCTACACACATTTAAATGGAGTCAATGTAAGACTAGAAAAGCCCGCATATAGTCTCCATATTTAATTATGAGGTGAATCGGCATAATTCCCCAAACCACATAAATATGTATACAACCATGTACAATTTATTGAACAACTTATATTTCATTTAATAAAAATAAGGGCTCGGATATGGGTCGCACATAGGACCTCGGCAATCTTGGTTTCAAGGGGTTTGACTCATTCGGGCTCAACGGGATAGGGGTCCCGACCCCTTCGGTTTCCATGTGGGCAACCTTGGCGTCCGGGATCGGTTTTTGCCTCCGGGTTCAGGGTGTTTGGGGAGTCAGCATCCATGAAGGGGACCTCGGTGCTCCGCGGTCTTTGGATGCCGGGATTGAGAACTTCGTGGTTCCGTGAAGAAGACCTTGGTGCTTCGAACCTCTCACGTCCTCGGTACTGGAGAAGATCTTGATGACACCGAGCCAAACCTTGCCAGCCAAATTGGGGAAACGAGTTTCGGGGGTCTTCTGCCAGAACACGGGTAGAAAGACACAAGACGGACCTTTACATACATATGACCGAACAACCACCAGTCGTACTTCAACCTGGTCACGCGACGGAAGCGAGAGTAGAAGCGCATGCTGGTAACAGGGATGATGACAGGCCGCAAGTCTCTAGGGTGATGCAGGGGATGAGACCGGCGAGGTTCACGTGGAGAAGAACTAGTGGAGGAGGTGGCCGCAGCGGCGAACAGGAAGCGAGGGAGGCGACGGCGCCATGGAGGACTGGTGGCGGAGGCGTGGCATGCTTGGGCCATGGCCCAAAGGAGGTTTGCAGGCTCTACATGGCCGGGAACGGAGATGAGGCGGTGGCCGAGGGAAGACGACTAGCGATGGGGCCGCATAGGTAGAGGCGATGCTAGCGGCGGCTGCCGTTACGGAGGAAAGAGTAGGGTGAGGTGGTTGATGGTAGTGGGGCTTCGGTAGGCGCTTGCTAAGGCGAGGTCGACGAGGAGGGGTGGAGGCGGTTGCTCTGCAGGAGGCGGCTAGATTATGGAGAGAGAGAGAGAGGAGTAGCGAGCGTCTGCGGAAGAGGAAAGCGAGTCACGGGATGGAAGTCACACGAGGGATGGGAGAGGAGCGGGGATGGGAGAGACGTGCGGTAGGTGGGGGCATCGATCGAGAGGTGGGGTCGAGGTGAGGGGATCAGGGATGGGGAGTGTTAGCGGTGGTTAGGGTGCAACGCATGCGGGTCCCTGCGTTGGTTAGCGTGTCAAGGGGTTTGCGGCTGCGCGCGCATGCGTGAAGGTGGCGTGTGTCGTGGTGTACATGACAGGGGGCAGTCCGGGTGGTGGCGGGGTCAGGGAGTGGTGGCGGCAGGCTAGGAAGTCTAGGTAGCTAGGGTTTCCGGTTGGGGTAGATTAGGGTTTGGTAACTGGTTAGGGTTTGTCTAGTTTGGGCCGGGTAGTAGGTTGCTAGCTTGCTAGGCTTTTGGCATGGTAGGCTGGTGGCCTCCCCGGTAAATAAAATAGTATTGATTATTTAGTTAGTTTAAATAATATTTTGTAAAAAATATTTACACAAAACAAAATATCCGGACGGGCGGGATTTTAGGATTTGAAATAAAGAAGGGATGTTTAGAACACAAAGGTAAACTTTTAGAAAATAGTTTTATGCGAACATATTCATGCAAATATGAGGATGCTCAAATGCAATGTGGCATGATGACATGAGCGTGACGTCATGATGATACACAAAACAAAAACACGACGATTTTCTAGTAGTGGTTTTACCGGGGTGCTACATTTGGACACCTAGGGAACTTTGCTCCCTCGAACTTCTTTGTGAATTCTGGTAGATTGTGATTAGGATATGCCGCTTTCAGAAGTTCATCCGATCTTTTAAGCTGGTTCATGAAATGTGACATTTGTGGATCAGTATGATAGTATTCTATAAAGTTTAGTTGCAAGATTAATATCCAAGTAATGTTCTAACCATGATGGGTCCAATATTGCTATGATATTCTATTCTTGTTTTATGCAATTCTAACTGTTTGGTGTATTTCCTTGAGTCAAGTATGTTGGGTAGTAAACTGTAAAGTGAGAGCAGTGGAGAACAGGTATTTCAACCTACAACTAAGACATAACAGTATGTTCAGTAACAATAAAGCTGATTTCATTAATAGTCAGCATAATATTTATATATAATTCTCTTAAATTAAATGTTGTGAAAATTTAGATAAACTCACAATTTTTGCATTATCTGGTTTAAATTTGCTCAACATTAATTTGAATTTCTTCACACGTTCTTCTATGCACTCCCGTTTTTCTTTCTCGAATTCTGTCATCATGGATACTAAAAGGTTGCATACGGATCTTTTGCATCCATCTACAAAGTCTCTACAACTTATGCCTAACATGAAGTTGTCTATGTAATGGTTAACCAAATTATTGTCAGCCAACCCTCCTTCTTGAAGATTCTTTTCCATATCACTATGGAGAATCTATGAAGTTGTATATGTAATAGTTTCTATTAAACAAAACTATGGAGACCTATATATTACTCCCTTATATTCTCAAGACAGAGTATTCAACTACTCTTATATCTAGTTTTTCCAAACACCTCTCTTAAAACCTTTTCATTCTAACCTTGGTATAAATACCAAGAGGTCCTTCTATTACTTCAAATACCAACCTCTTCAAAACACCCATGCTTACCCCAATCTAGGCTTGATGGTTACCCTAGTAGTAGTTGGATAAGTCTGATAAGATGAATTACCTTGATCTGTTGTCTAATCAACTGCCTTGATCTGCTGATTGCCTTGTGTTGTTAGGAACTAGAGTGAGATGATTTAGTAGCTCATGCCTTAGGATTAAATCATGTTTGAGATCCCCAAATCTTGAACAAAGCATCCTAAGCTAGATCTATCTTGAGCCACTCTGGTTAGTCCTTATTTTACTTAAGAAGATATGTACTGAGCTAATCCCTTTCCTTAGCATTCAACTCATCCAAGACCAAATACAAACATGAATCTTATATACTAAACATATCCTTACTTATACACCACTTTATGAGGAGGATCGACTCTTGCTTTCTCTCCAAATGTTTCTCTCTTGCATACTAGTCCAAACCCACAAATCTTCCAATTTGGTTGTCTAGAATAATTAGCTAGATTCAATCTTTGGAACCCCACCTACTCCAATCTGTGTGCATTATTGAGAATGTACTTGAACCATATTGTAGTAAATCATTTGTACTACCAAATCCCACTCTTGCTCTTGGCTAGACCGTTCTTGTACCCACTCATCCATGATGGTTTTGTAGTTAATATAATAATCTTTTCTGCAAATCTTATCATCTGGCCTACTTTGGCAGAAGATCACCTCCTTATGCTATCTTCCTTTGACCAAATCTCTGCATGGTTATGATCTACTAACCATGTTCTATCAACCCATAATTCAGTTGTTTCCATTAGAGTCTTGTGATTCTTAAACCCACATGGTTTATAAGGTGTCATGACACATCTGCTATGGCAGCCTTATTTTCAACAATTTTTTCCATCACTTCTAGATCACCTCAAATACAACCCAGTCCAAATCTTGCTGCCATGATCATCTATATAACCTAGTATATGCATCCAACTATCCCTTGTACTAAGGTGAGCTCTGATCTCCCTAATACAACCATGTTTAGGTGCATAAAATTATCAAAACCCTAGATCCTCTATTCCTTGTCTCCTCCCAAACTAAAGTTGTTTTTCTAAAACCCAAGGGTGCAAATGAGTGAGTCGGCATGTGGACATCATCTAGCATGGATATTAAGATTTACCAAAGATTATTCATAGTTATTTCTACACTCTAACTAATTAAATCTCTCCTTTCTCAAAACCACTAAAACTCCCTCTATTGAAGAAATTTGTTTTTCTTCAAATCGCATCCTCAACTAAATACACATTTGAGGCTTATATATTGTTACCTATAGTCCCAGTTCAAAAATAACTATTTTTGAAATGTTTTAATAATTCTTTTTGCCCTTTTTATTAAACAGCAGAAATGGAGATATAATGATTTTAAATACTTTTAATTCTCAATTAATCTTGGGAAATTCTACAAAGTATAAATTCATATTTGGAACCATCTCAAACCAAAACTTCAGCTTGTCCAACCAAAAAATATCAAATCAAGTCTTGAAAACCATTTCAACACTATTTGATTAAATGATAATAAATGCATCTAAAAAACTCTGAAAATCCCAAATAATTCTAGGAGATGTATCTTGACGTCAAAACAATCTACCAACATCATTACCCTAGCTTGTCAAGATCAAGATTTACAAATCTCCTCACGATCCTCATTAAGGACAAAATGGAATTTCTACCCAAACCATGAACTAATCATCTCTCAAAGCCTCATCAAAGCTTGTCAAGCAATCCTCGAGCACCCAACATCCCCCTGGTCGTGCAACACTATAGCAAGCACTGTATCCCACTTAAAGCCTTGTCCCCCTAGTGCTTGTATTTGAGGACAAATCTTAGTTAGGTAAATTCTTGTCCCTCCTTTAAAATTACAGCAGCTGTCACCTCTCCCCTCTTCCCTACACCATACCAGAAACCCCTCCCCACGACCACAATACCAATCGATCCATGGTTTTACCCTCCCCATTACTCTCCATGAGCATGGTCTACCTTAGACCACCCCTCCCAAATAAAGGGCCAGGGCCAGTCCAGCACCCCCCTCTGCTTCTCATTTGCTCACCCTCCTCTTACTTGCCTCACCCGAGCTCCCCTCCCCCTTTGTCCCTCTCTACTGACTAAAGGAGGAAAAACCTCCCCTTTGGCCATGGATGAGCTCGATCCCGAGGTGTCCCCTACCATGCTCCCTTCCACTTGCATGAGGCACATCCTTGCTCTACTAGCCCTGATCTACATCCCCATGTCCTTCCCTCTACTTTAGGTACGCTGGACGTCGCCCCCGGCATGCACGCCCGAGAGGAGCTCTCTCCCGGGTACCCCGACCTCCCTGAGCCCCTGCAACCCTGACGAAGCCATCCTGGTGTTCGCCAGGACCCCCGCGTCCTCCCTGTACCCTCCCCAATGACATACAACACCCCAGGAGTGAGCTCCGGCGAGAACCCGCGGTGGCCACACCTACCCCCGCGCACGAAGGCCCCTCCTGCGTCAAGTTGGGTCGTGTCGGCCATCATCGGAACAGTTGCCGCCCTGGGCGTCGACCTTCAGCCTCCCCTTCGCCTCCCAGCCCTCCGGTGAGCACCCTCATATCCTCCTGACCCTCCCCTATAGTTCCCTCTATCTCCACCCATCGGGAGGAAGAAGAGAAACCGGCGTCGTCGATCTTAGTTAGATCGAACGGCACACGGCTCCCCTTACTGCTTCAGCGCCCTGACCCTGCGTGAGCCGACCTGACTCTGCCCTGGGCTCACCTCACTAGATCTGGCCCGCGAGCTCTTCCCCCTCCTTTTCTTTTTAACAAGTTTTATTCTGTCTAGATTTTTCACTGCTAGGATTAAATGCCAAGAAAAATGGGAACTACCTAATTTTGGCCAGGACAAATTTTATTATTGTTCTCTAAGGTTTTTCAATTTTTTTGGAACAAGCCTCAAATCCAAAATCATCTAAATAATTTGCTGGTAATAATTATACTAGAAAGTATCCTTTATCCTAATAAATTGTTTCAGTAAACTTTACAATTCCAACTGAAGTAAACCCAATGTCCACTGAAAGGTAGCGGTGAGACCTTGTTTGTCACACTAGAAAAATATAAATTGCTTCCTAAATTTCCTATACTAAAAATAACAAAACCAACCTTTACATGACTTCAAGAAATTCTATAGCTCAAATCAGAAGGGGTAATGACATAATTCCAACTCACAATACACATGCATACCAATATCTATCAAACCCTAGGGGACCACTAATTATTGAGCTCTTATTGAATTTTGGCAAATAAAACATTTATATCTAGAGTTATTTTACTAAATAAATCACTCCAGTAGTTCCGTATACCCCAAAATAGTAATTCCAATATCTATAGAAAGGTATTCCAGATAACTAGCATATGTCCTTCAAATCATATCAAAAACACAGGTAGATTTAATCTGATGAAAAGAGAAAAAAACCTAGTACTGCCTTTAGGAATTTCCTGAGGACATTCTAGTAAATATTTTGAAGTGATTCTAATTCTAAAAAATCAAAATTTCAAAGATATAAAAAACCCACTGAGTAAATAGTTATTTGACCTACAGAAATTTTCTGGTGGTTTATTTACCTAAACTAGTGTTATTCCCACTAGAATAATCATAACTAATTAAGGAAATTTGGTAAAATCATGAAACCACTTATGTTGGATTTGTTATCTCAATACCTATCTGATGGTAACCTTTTTGTACATTGGTATCATAGAAAAATTAGTCTTATTTTAAAGACCCCTTCTTTGGTGCTTGTGGGTATATAAATCACAAGAGAAATTCAATAAATGCATCCCAAGTAATTCCTTTTTCAATCAACTCAACTTACCAAGCCTACAGGAGTAAATAATGGATTATGATTGTATTCTGTTCTAAAATGATGTTGCATGCCTGGTGTTGATTGTGCCCATGTTTGCTTGCTTGTGTGATCCTCGACGACGCTAGTTACGATTGTTTTGACGACGAGAAGAAGGTATCATCCCATTATATTTGGATATTATTGTTTTGTAAGAAGAAGTCCAGGGATATATATTCCATATTTCTGATTATCAGGCAAGCCACCTTCTTGCTCATAAGCTTTTCTCTGTGGGAATGTTTGGCTCCTCCAAACCATTACCCAGTTGTAATACTAAGTACAACACCTTTGATGACACCTATTTGTACCTAGTATGGTAGATGGTGTTTAACACCATAACCCCTTGGAGACCCCGTTTTAGCATAAGCAAAAGTATAGGATGGGAAGACCCCGTGAAAATGTTTATAAAATGTTTTTATGAGAAAACCTTGGTGAGGTTCGACCTACCAAGAGAGGTTTGGAAAATGGAATAGGTTTTGTTTTACAAAAAGGCGGGATAAAGGACAGAGGAAGAATGTTTACAACAAGGCACCTGGTTCTTTGCAGTTTTGCTCAAACAATTAACCCGTTGAAAGCACATAACCCTCGAGTGGGACATGGATGGAATTAATGTTTGCTACTCCAGTGTGGAAATTCTCACAACTATTTATAAGGGATCAGCTCCCTCGAATCCTGGGCTTCCTTTACAAAAAGGGTCAACTGCTAGGCAGTCACCTAGAGGAAACATGACCACCCATGTGAGTGGCCGGGCGATACTATGAGCCTCTCATTGAAAGTGTCGTCTCTAGAGGAGTTGGTTGCACTCCGGTTGGAATATGGATCCAAACATACCGGTGTTGAGAGAAACAACTCATAGGGTAGGGACCATGCTAGAGTGGCATCTAGCGAGTCTCAATCGGTTATTCGACCCACGATCATTAAGGGTCAAGGAAGGGTACCCGTTTGTTGTTGTTAAAGTGTACAACCTCTGCAGAGCATAAATCTATTCGAATAGTTGAGTCCTCGGTCATGGATAGTTGGGAAGGTTGTTGTAGAGCGGTGCTGGTTTTCTTTTCAAAATGGATTTCGAACAGAAAGTGTTTTCTAAAACCTGGTGGTCTGAGGGACACCAGAGAAGGAGAGGTGATGCTGAGGAGCAAGGAAGAGGATAACCCGGTCAGTTGAGGACCGTGGAGATGAAATAAGGTGACCCAATCCTAGTGTTTTCTAAAACTTTGCAAAAATGTTTCCAAAATGTTTTACAAAAGTTTCCAACAAAGCTTGTAGATGCTATATCTACAAGAGAAACTATTTTAGAAAAGAACCACTTTTGGAGCCATCCTACTACCATAGCCATACTGCATATCTCCTTGTTACTAATATTATCCTAAGGTGGTTTGCGTGTACATTCCAAGTAATCACCGGCATTGTCCCTGGCTATTTACTTGGCCAGATTTTCAAAAGATCGAGGAATGAAGAGGATGATGATGTCTATGCGAGCTACGCCGTCTCCCCAGTAAGTCACGTATATGTTAAGGCATGACATGGGGTCTGCACTGGAAGACATCCACTATTATTGTATGTAATCGCCATAATGGCAATCATCGAAGTGTTTTACTCGATACTTATGGATGATGTAATGATACTAGTCGGTTATGCTCATGAATCACTGATCATGGCAACGTGAAATTGTAGGCATAACAGGGATTCTCATACCGTAAATCCGGGGTCCCACATTTTTTGTTTTTCATCTATACTCAAATAAAGTACAAGATTACCTACAAAAAAGTAAAAGTAATCATGGTTAGTCTGCATACATCATGTTTCTAATGATATAAATTGCATTTGTAATTCTTATTATATTATTGTTACTTTATAATGTTTCATGTATTATCATTACTAACAAAACTTTACATATCTGTTACATTTTTAATTACTACAATTAGATTAGATAGTCAATATATGCACGTACAGGTTGATGACGAGATATAAAATAAGAAAATTCATATTAGATGATGCCATTGTACCTTCATTATTTTTAGTCAATTCACTGAACATTACGTTAATGTTGTCCATTTGACCGAAAATTCTATGAAACCACAACTTGCGAATATTAGGCACGTCTTTTGTTATAAATTATTTGTAACAATTGAATTTCATGGTTTCCATCATTTGTAGCATCAGGAAGCTACCGTCTTCATTAGGAATTGAATAAAATGTGATAATAAATTATCAATTAATCTAAAGATAAATATCAAGAATTTAATTCAAAAATAAGGGGAGCAGTTAGTGCTTACGCATTTATATATTTTAGCATATCGCCAAAATCAATTTCGAAATTTAGTAATTGTTGTTCATTTTCGAACTTTAGTAATTGTTGTTCATTTTCACTGAACCCTAGTTGCCATCTATATTTTACATTTCGTATGACCCTCATAGATATTTCTTGCAAACTTTCATCGTTTGGAATTCTTCCTAAGTCCAGTATTCTCTTCTTCATTGATATGAAATCAATTATAAATAAGAAGTAGTGCCTTCTCGGTCTCCTCTCATTTGCATAGTAGATGTCTCGAATAGTAATCATCACCTATAACAATGATATGAATCCTAAGTAATCAGGTAATATGTAAACAATGTAATGTAAATTTTCGGATATCTAATACTTGACGATTTTTTAGTATTCTTTGAAACAATGTTCTTACGAAATTATATTTGAGCATCATATCTTCTGCTTCAACAGAATATAGTTTTTGAACTTTCTCTAATACCATTGAAATTAATTGTGAAACATCCCTTTCACAAGATTGTATTTTTTAGTAATATTGTAATAATTGAACCGAAGCGATCCAACCCGTTAAGAATTGGATCCAGTGTTTATAGTGGTAGTCCCTTGGATAGATAAGCTAGCACACACAGTTTCAATGAATATAAGAGTGTCACTGCTTTACTTTATTACAACAATTGATTCAACAATATAAATATTAAAAAGTTTCTTAGCTCAGAGTTAGCTCAAATAACATAGTTGAACAAATAAACAATATATAAATGCTCCATCATGCCACAAGCAACTCGATGAGTGGAAATTCGCAACCTAAATGAAAACCTTACCGTCGTTGGAATAACATGCAACATAAAAAGTTGCAGCCACGAATGGTCAATACTTTTGAATTGTATTGGCAAGATGTCACTTCTATGTGTAAACAACTGGCAACCTATCATGTACATGCTCACTTTAGCTAGTGGAGTTTAGGCTATTTGTGTAAATCAACATTTTCTCCTACGTTTTCAAATAAAGTTTTAGTTCTTCAAAATAACTAAGAACACCTGGAGTCACTCGAGAGCTCCTAATGTAAACTATGGGCATATTGAGTCACTCAAGTGCTCCTATAACCCATTAAGTTCACCCATCATATTTTATTAGAGAAACTGGAATGAATAAGACTTTTCAACTACGTCAAGAGAAGTCACTCATAATTGTCCATTACCGGGGACATGTCTAAGCACTTAGTTCTTAAACCATCTGCAGAGGCTAGTACACTTTACCCACAAGACCCAATCAACCCCTTTTGTGAGAAGAATGGGATGAGACCTTTGGGAAACAGAATCATGATCCTAACCCCAGACCATACCATCCTAGAAACACCTATATGTGCTAGTCACGGTAGGACATGATCCCATAACTTACTCAGTCAAGTCAAATCCCATATGACATGTGGCTATACATCGAAGTTACTAATCAAGACCATCTATTATATCTTTGAAGCCTTGGTGGCAATCCCCACCATAAACCACATACGATGACCCAATCAATGCCATTCCACCCATATGATTCATTAATTAAGTGGTTTTCTCTTTTGCAAAAATATAACCTTCTCATACACATATGTATCATGAAAAACAACCCATGCATCTAATAGCATTGCTAAGCAATCTACAATACGATGGCTATCAAGGAATCAACTAGGGGACCTATGAAAATTCTATTGTGTACTCACACCATAGCATAGCATATAAGGTAAAACATTTTCAATACATGCAAAGCTACTAAAAACTAAATACATAATAAAACAATAGGATATTCATGATAGTGACACTTGCCTTAGTTTTAGTAATCGTTCACACAGTTATCGCAACCACAATAATCGCACGCCGGGCAATCTATCACGGAAAATAATAAATGCAATCAACATATAGTAGCACAAACACACAAAAAATATGAATGCATTTTAGAAAAGAAAACAAGAACAAAAGCTTTCCATAAACATTTTCTATTAAACAAATACTCATTTGCCAATTTTGGACAAGAATAAAAAATATGAATGCATTTTAGAAAAGAAAACAAGAATAAAAGCTTTCCATAAGCTACTGTATAGACAAGGTTTATAGCCGAAATACTCATTTATGGGATTTAATCATAGTTAATTATTTTGTGCTATGACAAAATCAACTAATTGTACAGTGGTGTAGATTACAATTTTCTAAATACATAGACAACAAATTTACCAATTTTGGAGTTGTGTATATTTTCCTATGAAGTAATTACCATTAAATATATTTAAATACTATAGAAAATATGAATTGGGAAAAGTGAAAATTTCATTCCATGATAGAATTCTACACATTATTATGAATCTAGGGATATCTTATTTGCATTTTTTGACTAGTATTATTTTTTATAGGAATTTACAAGTTTAATGGAATTTCTTCCTATTTCAAATGGAAAAATACACAGCCAACTGAACAACTCGCCACCGATGAGTGCATATTTGCATCATGTTTTAAATAATTATTTTGCATTGTAGTTGTATGATCTTGGTATTTTACAGTGTTCGCACGCACCTTTTATGTTTATTTTCATCAAGACCAAGAAAATTATGGATCCCATGGTCACAATTCTTGTACCAGTTATATTGGAGTGAAAAGGATCCAAAAACAACGTAAATCGCTTATTTGAAAAATATCAATAATACTAGAAGAAACCTCAAAGCGATTGGAGGATAAAGAAGAGTTGACGACCAACTATACGGCAGGAAAAGTTTTCCGACCATATAGTTCCCACCGTATAGGTAGCGCCAACACCACCTCCTCAAATAGTTTCACCCCGTGCAACTGGATCGAAGAGACGACATATAGAACACCCAGAAATCGCCAAAAACCTCACCTCCGGAAGGGATCTGGAGGGGGAAATTTCCCTAGGGATCCATTTTTTCCCTAAGCAGATCTGGGAGGCCAAGGCATCGATCTCCATCTTCATCAACCGCTGCATCTCTATCACCACCATCATCTCCATCCATCCCATCTAGATCTTGTTGTAATTCTTGCACTAAGTTGTGGATTTATATAGGTACTATTCATCAATAATCATTTCCATTACAGTTGTCATGATGCTGTTTGCCTCCATGTCTGAGTAGATCATTAGTTCTTGGGGAGATGGAGAAACCCTAGTATATGATTGATATGAAATAGGGATTATTATGTTATACATCATCATATGTATGTGTTAATTATGTTCATCTTGATGTTGGGAGTTGTTCACCTCCTTAATAGTTGCCTCTTACGGGGACTCGATGGAGGGGATTACTTGTTGGTAGACGGAGGGATGATAACACTTACTATGACTATAAATTTGTTGTCATCCTTTACATACTAACTTGGTGAAGCAAGGATAACTCATTAAGCCATGTCCATGCCGCGAGAGAAATCCCTTAATAGCGGGATAATACTTGATGTCGTTCATCTGTCAGCTTTGGTTATGAAGGATGGTGTGAGAAGTGGCTGCTGCCTAATCATCCATATATGGAGCTCCTCCCACATACATGCATATCATGAGAATATTCGTTATAATAATATTGATCACTTAGTCTAACTAGCTAGTGGTGTATTCACTACTCCGTGAGAATGCCTTTCCCCTATTGTAGTTTCAATCTTTCTTACACATGTGACTACTACTTTCTGCATTAAGTTTTAATTTATGTTACTTTACTGTTTCACTCAAACAAAAACCCAAAAACAATCCTACTTTTCTTAAATCTTAGAATTATTCCTTAAGTACCGCGTTTAGTTTTAATTAAAAGAATTTTAGTCTTTCACCTACTACTCCCTGTGGGATCGATATGTTTATTTCAAAACGAGCTACAAACGATATGTGCACTTGCAGTCATCAAGCTATTTTCTGGCGCCGTTACCGGGGAGCTTAGCGCTATAAGTCACTTTACTTTTAGTTATTTACTTTCATTGTACTAATTTTTATTTGAGTTGTAAGACCATAATAATGGAAAACACTCAGCATTTAATGTAGCTTGAGGCAATAAGTAATATGGGTTCGCCCATGGACGCTTTTATAACTGTCAATAGAAGCATAAACCCCGATGTTATTGAGATCCATCCCTTATTATTTGAGATACTTAACTCTAAGAATTTTTCAGGGACCAATGAAGAGAGTCCATATGTACACTTACAATTCTTTGAAGATATTTTTGGTTCCATCATATTTGATGATTATGACCTTGACAAGGTTAAAATCCAGTTGTTTAGACAAACTCTCCCTAATAATGTTTGCAACTGGTATAGATTCTTTTGTGTAAAAGCACCAAGGACGTGTACGGATTTGGCAACCAATTTCTTGTCAAAATATTACTTAGAAAGCAAAGCTCACAGGATGAGAGGTATTATTATTAGTTTCAAAAACAATCCTGATGAGAGTTTATATGAAGGCTATCTAAGGTATAAAAGCTATCTAAACAATTGCCTCGATCACCGTTTGCCTGATAGGTTAATCACCCATACTTTCTATGGAGGGCTTAATAATAATAATAGAGCGAGTCTAGATACCGCTTCTAATGGTAGTTTTCTATCTTATACCTATGATGAAGCTTGGAAATTAATAATGAAAATGAGGGAGACAACAGAATGCCATGAAAATAGGGAAAGCAATATGAATAGTTTTTATGAATATGTTGTGTTAACGACTTTCTTGCAGACGAAAGGACTTGTGCGATGATTAAAATCCTCGTTATTGATTCTTATTCGGTAAATAAAATTATTGAGAATTATGCAGGGCATATACAGGTACCTACGGGATGGGAACCTCACAAACCCCTTGAAGAAAAGAAGCGAGCAAGAGAGTACGCATCATTGTTAGAATTTTCCTTTGAACCTATTCAAGAGAATATTAAGAAAAAGTGTAGGTAGGAAGAACGTATAAGGAGAAGATCAAAGAAACCGGAAAAGAACTCTGAAGCTACCAATGCAAATATTGTTATATTTAAGGATCTTATGGAGGCAAGAATCATGGAAAATGAAGTAGTTATGCTAGACTCTGAAACATCAGACTTCATTACAGGTAAGATACAAGGTAAAGAAAATTCTAAACCTTTGACTCCTATATACTATGGAGAAACTTCCTTATACGGAATTTGTGAGAAGATTTCCACTATAAATATTATGCCTTCATCACTTTATGAGGAACTTCTCTACAATTTAAATAATCTAGATGTGGAACCGGTAGACACTACTATATAATTGTTTAATGGAACTAATATAAAACCGGAAGGTGTTACTTGAAATGTCTATATTTTTATTTGACCACTCATGTACCCTCTCGATTTTCATATTGTTGATATGCCTCAAGACACTTTTTGTCCTATTCTTTTAAGCAGGACTTTTGTATCTATAACCAAAGATCGAATTGATAATAAGGAGGAGACTATTTCCATGATGTTTGGAGATGAGGAAATGACATTCCACTTCGCCAAACTTAAAAAGAGGCCATATGAAATAGAAGATATAAAGGAAGAGAAAACCATTGCCGAGCTAGCCGCAATTCATTTCAGAACTCCCCAAGATGAATTAGAAAGGAGCTTAGTTAATTGGGAAGAGGCACTAGATGATGAGGAAAGAGAAGACATGGATGATTACCTTGACTCCATTCCGGAAGTGCAAAACCCACATGACTATGAAGAACTCGTAAGAAAAGGAGACGAAGAACCTCCGCCAATTGAATTGAAACGACTTCTAGACAATATGAGGTATGAATTTTTAGATAATGAAAATAAATGTCCTGTTATTAGTAGTAAAAATTAATTAGAAAATGAAACAAATAAACTTATTTTAGTTTTGATCAAACATCGTGAATCATTTGGGTATACTCTAAGTGACATTAAAGGAATATATCCATCCATTGTGACACATAAGGTTACCATGCTTGAAGATGTTGTACCTGTTGCTAACACACAAAGAAGGCTTAATCCAAAAATGAAAGAAGTAGTAAGAAAAGAAGTTATACGCTTATTAGATGTTGGCATAATATATCCTATTTCTGATAGTAAATGGGTTAGCCCAGCTCATTGCATACCAAGACATGGGGGTCCTGATGCTGCTATGAATGAGGATGGTGAGCTAGTCCCTATAAGGCCTATTGTTGGGTGTCGCATGCGCATCGATTTTAGAAGACTAAACCGTGAGACACAGAAAAATTATAAAACTATACAATTTATGGGTAGAATTTTTTAAATACTAAGCAATAATTCTTATTTTTGTGTTCCTGATGGTTATTTAAGTTATTCTCAAATTGCTATACAACCCGAAGATCAAGAGAAAACAAGTTTCATATGTCCTTATGGTACTTATGCTTATAGATTAATCTCGTTTGGCTTATGTCATGCAGCTGCAACCTTTTAAGAATGTGTTTTAAAAATGTTGGATGATCTTGTTGAAAAGACTATGGAAGTTCTAAGGAATGATTTTGTTGTTTGTGGGACAACATTTGATAATTGTCTCTACAATTTAACCAAAGTTTTGCAGAGATGCAGGCAATCAAATTTAGTTTTGAATTGGGAGAAATGTCGATTCATGGAAAGAGAAGGTAAAGTATTTGGACATAAGGTTTTCGAAAAAGGTATAGAAATAGATAAGAACAATATAAGTTCTATAGAGAATCTTCCCATACCCCAAGACATTAAAAACTTAAAAATGTTTCTAGGACATGGAGGTTTTTACAAGCGATTTATACAAGATTTTTCAAAATAGCCATGCCTCTCACTAACCTTCTTGAGGAAGAAACTCCGTTCTACTTGGACCATGACTGCATTGCAGCCTTTGAAAATCTTAAAAACAAATTAGTTTTAGGACCTATCATGCAATCATCAAAATGGGATGAACCTTTTGAAATCATGTGTGATGCTAGTGTCTATGCTGTAGGAGTTATACTAGGACAGTGAGACGAGAAGAATTTAAATGTTATTCACTATGATAGTAGGAGTCTTAATAAGATTTAGAAAAATTATGATACTACCGAGAAAGAGTTCCTGGCTATAATTTTTGCTTGTGACAGGTTTAGATCTTACATTATTAATTCTAGAGTAATAATGCATACAGATCACCAAGCTTTGCGTCACCTTCTTGTGAAAAAGGATGCAAATCCTAGGTTGATTAGGTGGGTGTTATTACTACAAGAATATGATTTGCAAATAGTAGATAGGAGGGGTAAGGATAATCTAGTAGCAGATCATCTATCTGGGATGGAGGGAATAATTACCGACCCCTTACCTATAAATGAGTCATTTCCAGGAGAGTACATAGCAAAACTGAAGTTGTTGATCCATTGTATGCAGATTATGCTAATTATTTTGTAGTAAAATTTGTACCTCCGGGTATGACAAGAAATAAAAGAATAAAATTCTTTAATGATCTCAGATACTACTTTTGGGATGATCCGTTTCTTCATCGTCATGGACCTAATGGAATGATTCGAAAGTGTGTTCCTAATCATGAAATGAATGCAATTTTGCAAGCTTATCATGGCATCCCGTATGGAGGACATCATGCAGGTAGGTGAACTGCAGAAAAGGTACTTCAATCCGGATTCTATTGGCCCACCTTGTTCAAAGATGCACAAAGGTATATGGAATATTGCGATGCTTGCCAAAGAAGAGGTAATATAGGCAGAAGACAAGAGATGGCAATGAATTATAGTCTTATAATTGAACCATTTGATGTGTGGGGAATGGATTACATGGGACCCTTTATAGAATCAAATAGCTACACTCATATTCTTATTGATGTCGATTATGTTACTAAATGGGTTGAAGATGTCCCATCTACTTCCATGAAGATGATCAAGGATGTCATATTTCCCAGGTTTGTAGTTCCTAGATTTTTAATTACTAATGGTGGTTCTCATTTTATGAAAGGAACTTTCAGGAAAATCCTCAGCAAATATGGAGTAACTCACCGTGTTGCTTCGCCATATCATCCTCAAATGAGTGGTCAAGCGGAACTCTCTAATATAGAACTGAAGACCATACTCAAGAAGACGGTGGATAAATCAAGAAAAGATTTGTCATACCAGCTAAACGACACTCTTTGTCCATACCGAACTGTATTTAAAAATCCGATGGGTATGACACCATATAAAATGGTATACGATAAGGCGTGCCACCTACCTTTAGAATTGGAACATAGAGCCTTTTGGGCAATCAAGAACTTGAACTATGATCTTAAAGCAGTAGGAGAAAAACGTTTTGTCAACACCCGAATTTTTAATCACAAATGCCTTTTATGCCATACATCGCAATCCCAGGATTACCATTTTTGCGAGACATAACAGATTGGATATCACAGTACATCATCCATTACAAACCATACATAAGGTCTTACACAAATAAGGATCTCATGATCCAGTTCTTAATACAATTCAAGGAGCGAAATAACGTAATAATAACGATAGCATGGGCGAAGCTCCATCTTCATGGTCACAGGCAATGCTGACGATGGGAGATGATCCTAGTTGTCGTAACCTTCCAGCTGTCCTTCTTCCTGATACTCCTCTTCATAGTCTGGCCACGGGAATAGCCAAGGACAAAGCCATGCGTACTCTTTAAGTACTCGCAAACTAATACTAACAAGTGAAGGGGTTTTGAAGAGGATACACTAAGATCTAGGGTTGTTTTGCAAAAGCCAGATTTACCTCTACTAAGTTCAAAAGCAAAGAAAGATAGTTGAAATTTTTATATCACCTAAGTGGGAACTTGAATTTCATGTCAACACACTGTTGTGGTCAAGTCAAAGTCACAAATTATTTCACAAGTCCTTTTGAAAACATCTGACGATGGAACAGTATGGCCACTCCAACTGTCCATAACAGCGGACGCGGCTATTCGAATTGTTTGACACTCTGTAGAGATTGTACACTTTCACCACAACATTCGATACATCCGTCAGGAACAATCCTGAATTCACCATACTCAGTATGCGGATAATCAATCCTAACCTTTCAATTACACGCCCTAGTATAGGCACCTCTCCTGTGAGTTTGGCCTCCCAATCATGACCACCTGTCATCTTGGATACTGCATAGGTGGACAATCTTCACAAGTAGCCTCAGCTCAAACCTTGGTCGCAAGGGAACCCATACTAAGGTATATAAATTTTCAGTCAAGCCCTACCCAAATTTCAGGTATTGTGGTTGTACGGTAAAATTGGAATGGTATCGCATCCAGACAACCATCAGTTTTGTAAAGGGCTAAGGCTCATGCCTTAACATTCTCATCATCAAAATCATTTGGTGTTCGGAAACACATGTCAAAACATTTCAGTAGAATGACTCATCATTCTAATGTTTTCATAACCATTTTTACCAAGTATTCCCATCTAAAGTTAATCAAGTTTTATGCTTAGCACTAGCATCTACAAGTGGGGGTAGATACTAATGATGGGTAATAAACAAGTGGGGATTAGCTAAGTTCAATCTCATGCCTTAGGATGACATCAAGATTATCTAACTTAGGCCAAATTTTATGCTCTTTATGCTACCTTAAGTTATCATTCTAGAATCTACAAGTCACTAAGTAAACTCTAAGAGAAAGCTTTGATAAAGAAATAAATTATTAAGCTTTGCAAGTAAAACTAGGATTGGGTATCATCCAATGGGTATAAGTTTGCGAGTAGAGCTTGCAAGTGGTAGATTGCTTGTTGAGTAGATTGCAAGTATTGGCTTTCTAAGATATTAGTATAAGCTTGCCAAGTGCAGAGAAGTGGTTGAAGTTCTCCTCGGCTTCTTCCTCGTAATATCCTCCTTCCTCCTCGTATCCTTGGTCGGTACTAGCGTCTATACATAAATACGAGGTACAAAATCACCAAACAATACTTAACTATTTCTAATCATCACACAAAGGTTTATACTAGATGATCTAGCATCATCACTAACATTACAAGATTAAAGCACTTGTCCCATTTATTTTATTTGAGAAAAGTAATTTCTACTCATTGAAAAACTACTTAAGATTTAATATTCTCCAACTCAAACATGGGATCCTGTTGACACATGTCATCACCACATATTTCAGTACATGGGAATGTGATTTAAAGTGGTGTCACAATTTAATAAGGTTTAACCTTTTTATTTTAATTAATTAAAGTGACTAGAAATGCCTATGTGGCATTCTTTTATTACTTGATCATTATTTATGTAAGTAAACCTATATATTTTTATATATTCTGAAAGGTATGGTTAAATGTGATTTTTGAGAGTTGGAATCAACTCAAAAGATCTTATGGTTGAATTTTGAAAAATGTTTGAATGCAGAAAAGCTTCTGCCTTGTTATTTTTACCATGGGTGATCTACAATTCTAAATGGTTTGAATCCAACGGTCCTTGATTAAGCATTCGAGTACCTTTCTAAAAAAATTGGTTTCATGCATTTTGGTTCAGTGAATCGAGCTAGGTTGATTTTTGAATCTAGTTACAGAACTGGGTTTGAAATTAAATGAATAAATCTAAATCTAAAACGATCTAGGTTGATGTTTAACTACGCATAGTGCGCGCGGGGGATGGTTAAGTGAACGACCCCACTCGTCAGTGAGACAATGAGTGGCGAAGCGGTACGGGGTGATCTAGGCCGCAGATCTAACTCTAATCGAATGGCTCTGGTTCATTGTCCACGTTGGGCAGTGCCGACGAGACAGAACCCTAGCATGGCCGGTGGGGGTCATGGGAGGCTCACGGGGGCTCAGGCGATGGTCGGCGATGGGGGCGAACGACGAAGTAGACGATGACGATAATCCTAGTACCGGCAGCTTCTCATGGGGCGGCTCCAATCGACAGCGCCTCTCCTCCTCTGCAGCAGCGAACTCCGGTGAAATTCCGGCCACCTGGTGCTCGACTTGCTCCGGGAGTGAGTGGGGGGTATCAATGAGAGGAGAGGAGTAAACTGGTGTGAAGAAAACGAGCAGGGAAGGCATCCTTTTATAGTGGCTGAAGGGGACCGAATGGCGCGGGTGGAGCTCGTCGGTGTCGACGGCACAGAGTGCTACTGGCATGGGCGACGATAGGGGGCGGTGTTGTACTCCCTGGCGAATCTCAACAGCGTGGTGGCGAGGCGTGGGGCGGTGCTGAACGGTCAGAACGTTGCGGCGCTCTGGGCGGGTCTGACGGCAATTTTAATGGCGCACATCGTGCATGGTCTGCGCGGTGGCAAACAAGGTTGTCTGGCGCAGTGCTGGGATGCTGGCGATCATGTCTGCAAGCAGCGAGGGCGACGCGTGGTCTGTGGGCTGATGTCGCTGACGGCGCACTAGCGTGCTCTCGGCTCGCACGCAGAGAAGCTTGGCATGAGCTTGCCGTGTGGTCCAGGGGCTGGCAATGCTCGGGGCTTGGACAGGGAGTGACGATGGACGGTGCTGCGTGTCCCAGACAAGGTTGGCGAGGCTAGTTCTTCCTCTAGCTTGCTGGCGACATGGGGGTGACAATGGTGCTCTCGACACGCTCACCATTAATGGCTAGGCTTGCTCACAGTAGTGCTAAAGCTAGTTAGATTACTTTGATCATCTACTGAGAGTGTAGAGTGAGCTATAGAGGGAGCAAGGTAGGCACTGATCACTGCTCACTATAGTGTTCTGTGTTTGTTTGTTTGCTACTGACAAGGTGTTTGATGAAATGGCCGAAAGAAATTCAAATTTGAATTTTGGATTCAAACTTGGTGGGTTTGCTAGGAAAATACTAGGGAGTATCTGGTTAGTTGGATGTGTTAAGGGGCACTGGTTTGGTTGGGTTTTGAAAATGTGTGATCTTCACATATGTTAAAGATTCAATTTTGAATTGTCATTTGAATGGGGTTGCTAAATGTGGGCTTTGATTCACTTTTACTTGGTCTTGCAAGGGGTGAAAAGAATTGGAAAAGTTTCTGTTTGAAATCTTGGACTAGAAACACTCAAAGTGACCTAGTGAGCAAGATTGGCAAAAATGACCATTTGCTTTATTTGAATTGTTTGTGATTTTCTCTTAATTTGTTTCTGCTTAGAAATGTTTTAGATGATGTTATATTCATCTTTGAATCATTCCTTGCTATTTAGTTGAATCACCAAGTCCATTCATGCATTCATCAAACCATCACCTACACACATGCATTCATTTTGTTTTTATTTAATCAAAGTTTTTGTTAACCCTAATTTTAGTGATTAGAGTTTGATGATCATTATTTCATATTTTTGGGATGTTACACGTTTATTAGACATACATGCTTTAGATGAGTTTAGGAGTGAGGCTGATGAAAATGCTAGATTGTTTAAGGAAAAATTAAAAAGATGGCATGATAGAAAAATATAAGATAAAGTCATTAAAAATGGAGATAAAGTTTTTATCTATAACTCTCACCTTAAGTTGTTTCCAGGAACACTCAGATGAAAGTGGGAAGGCCCCTATATAGTTGAAGAAGCTTATGCATCGGGATCAGTGAAGCTCTAGGGGAAAACACCATCTCTTTCATGGGTGGTGAATGGACAACGCTTGAAGAATTATCGTGCAAAATAAGATATAAGTGCAATCACCTTATGAATAATTACCCTAGAAGAGTTGATTGAGAAAAAGTACGAAAGGAATGGTAACTGAAAGAAAGATAAAATCGAGACGAAGTGAGCAACACTATGGTCAACCTATAGACCATAAAAGAGCGCTTCATGGGAGGCAACCCATGTGAAAAAAGGGACGAGTAAGTTTTACATTCTCAAGTAAGTTTTAGCTAAGTTTGAGACTGAATAAATGAACACTTGAAGATCTTGTGAAATAAAAGAAATTTGGTCATGATAAAAATCTCGTTCAATGAATGTTAATGTTTGTCAAAAATTTAAGTTGTCATTTTTTATCAAAACTTGGTATTTCACTAATTTTCAGACTAATAAAGAATTCCCAAAAAAACAAATAAAATTTTGATGTATACTATAACCTTAACGACCAACTATACAACGGAAAATAAAATTACAACCGTATAGTTGAGGCCGTATAGTTATTCATCGCATACAATTTTTTTATGCTAGGATACCGAGAGATTAACGACCAACTATACGAAGAGAATAAATATTCCGGCCGTATAATTGGTACCGTCTTAGAAAATAAAAAATTCTATAGTCGGTTCGCAACTATACGGCAGGATCTATACGATCTGCGCCCGTATAGTTGCTCGTTAAGCCTGGCAGCTAGTGTTTTCGACCTTCCCTTTTAAACATGGTTGCATCTAACCTTTTTCATTAAGTTTTTGCAGAGCTACAGCCTCTAGCCTAAAAACACCATCGCCATCTCTATACACGCCCCTTATAACAACATTCGTGCAGCGAAACCATGCAGCCTTTCTATGTCAACAAGATTTGGAGGAAGAAGGAAGAGAAGCCCGTGAACAGGATCGAGGAGGTGGAACCAAAAGAAGCATCATCATCATCCAGCTCGGAGATGAAGCCTCTGCCTAATTGGGAGGACATGTTCCCGCAAAGGATGGAGATGATGAGGCAAGCAGATCAGGTAAGGATCTAGGATGAGTATCTCCTAATCCTTACTGTCACAACATAGGATCTTATTATTAACCTCCTCTTAGTTTGCCACCTCTTAAACCCAAGAAGGTGCGACAAGATGAGATTCATGATAAGATCTATCAATTGGAAAAAGCTTCAAGGGCATGTATTAAAACTATTGGAGAAGGGATTGACTCCTACTGGATGATGAGCAAAGACCTTGAGAAAAAGGTCAATGATATCGATGGTAGAGTTGGTTTATTGATTAAAACTATTTTTGAGTTGACATATGAGAATAAATTCCTTCAGAGGAAAATTTTGAAGCTTCAATACGACATGGCCAAGCTCAGCATCCGCCTCGCAAGTGTGGCTAAATTTATCAACCTAGGAGAGGAAGACAATGCTCTTCCTACCCAGGATGAGGAATAGGTACTAGCAAGAAGTTGATTGATCCTGCCTGGCTTGATTCCAAGCTTAGGGAGATCTCTAAAACCTTCTAATCAATATTTTAAATTTATTTTCTTTAGTTTCAAATTAGTTTGAATTTAGAAATAAAAAAATTGCTTCATTAGAATTCCCTTCAGGAATAGTCGATCCCTCTTATGAAATTCTGAGTTTATTACAATATATGGAGCATTATTGAGTTTGAGTTTGTATTATTGGATATACGAATGACATGAGTATGATTTTACTTGCACTTGATGATAGTAATAGGAGTCTTCCAAACCAATGGTATTAATGGGACATATAAAGATAATTTGATCAATATGTTGTAGGTCAATGGTTCGATCTACAAAAAGGAAAGATGATCTAATTAATTAAGATGAAAAATAAAAACCTTGAACAAAGGGGAAATTATAAGTGCTATCAAATAGAGTGAGAACGTGTTGAGGTAGAATACTCAAGTTATAAAGATGCTTCATATATATTTGGAATTTGGTAATTGAGATCGTTAAACTTTGAAATTCCTAAATGAAGTGGAATATATGGCTAGCTCCTTTGCACAACACTTAAACAAAAGTGTGAGAACAAATATATAGAAAAATAAGAAAATAAAGATGAAGAAAAAGAGCAAATGTGCAAAGAGCAAATAGGCATACACCACCATATTGTAGTAAGACAATGAGACGTTTGAGATTTTGAATCCCAAGTGAATATGTTAGTCCAAAAAAACTTGGGACTAACTCACTAACTCATTGGGTCAAACCAAATACTTTTACATGATGTTGAGAATAATCTTTTGTGAACTGTTAATTGTTAAAGGTGTGGAAGCCTGCTAGTATTATTCAGATGGTTCGAGTAAGGTACTATTCATAAACTTATTTATATGTTTCCTTTATAATAAATACATGTTGCAACTGGCTCATTTATTTTATCGACTCAGCTTCATGAATATGAGGATCACATCCATTAAACTAAAACTTGCTCAGAGATGAGCAAGAGTCTAAGCTTGGGGAAGTTGATGAGTTCATATTTGCATCATGTTTTAGATCATTATTTTGCATTGTAGTTGTCGGATCTTGGTATTTTACGGCATTCGCACACACCTTTTATGTTTATTTTCACCAGGACCAGGACAGATGATGGATCCGATGGACATAATTCTTGGACCAGTTATATTGGAGTGAAAAGGATCCAAAAACAACGTAAATCGCTTATTTGGAAAATATCAAAAATACCAGAAGAAACCCCGAAGAGATTGGAGGATACAGAAGAGTTGACGACCAACTATACGGCGGGAAATTTTTTTCGGCCGTATAGTTGGCGCGGACACCGCCTCCTCAAATAGTTTCACTCCGTGCAACTGGATCGGAGAGAAGACATACAAAACACCGAGAAATCGCTGAAAACCTCACCTTCGGAAGGGATCTGGAGGGGGGAACTTGCCCCTAGGGATCCATCGTCGCCCAAAGAAAATCTGGGAGGCCAAGTCATCAATCTCCATCCTTGAATCATTCCTTGCTATTTAGTTGAATCACCAAGTCCATTCATGCATTCATCAAACCATCACCTACACACATGCATTCATTTTGTTTTTATTTAATCAAAGTTTTTGTTAACCCTAATTTTAGTGATTAGAGTTTGATGATCATTGTTTCATATTTTTGGGATGTTACACGTTTATTAGACATACATGCTTTAGATGAGTTTAGGAGTGAGGCTGATGAAAATGCTAGATTGTTTAAGGAAAAATTAAAAAGATGGCATGATAGAAAAATATAAGATAAAGTCATTAAAATGGAGATAAAGTTTTTATCTATAACTCTCGCCTTAAGTTGTTTCTAGGAACACTCAGATGAAAGTGGGAAGGCCCCTATATAGTTGAAGAAGCTTATGCATCGGGATCAGTGAAGCTCTAGGGGAAAACACCATCTCTTTCAAGGGTGGTGAATGGACAACACTTGAAGAATTATCGTGCAAAATAAGATATAAGTGCAATCACCTTATGAATAATTACCCTAGAAGAGTTGATTGAGAAAAAGTACGAAAGGAATGGTAACTGAAAGAAAGATAAAATCGAGACGAAGTGAGCAACACTATGGTCAACCTATAGACCATAAAAGAGCGCTTCATGGGAGGCAACCCATGTGAAAAAAGGGACGAGTAAGTTTTACATTCTCAAGTAAGTTTTAGCTAAGTTTGAGACTGAATAAATGAACACTTGAAGATCTTGTGAAATAAAAGAAATTTGGTCATGATAAAAATCTCGTTCAATGAATGTTAATGTTTGTCGAAAATTTAAGTTGTCATTTTTTATCAAAACTTGGTATTTCACTAATTTTCAGACTAATAAAGAATTCCCAAAGAAACAAATAAAATTTTGATGTATACTATAACCTTAACGACCAACTATACAACGGAAAATAAAATTACAACCGTATAGTTGAGGCCGTATAGTTATTCATCGCATACAATTTTTTTATGCTAGGATACCGAGAGATTAACGACCAACTATACGAAGAGAATAAATATTCCGGCCGTATAATTGGTACCGTCTTAGAAAATAAAAAATTCTATAGTCGGTTCGCAACTATACGGCAGGATCTATACGATCTGCGCCCGTATAGTTGCTCGTTAAGCCTGGCAGCTAGTGTTTTCGACCTTCCCTTTTAAACATGGTTGCATCTAACCTTTTTCATTAAGTTTTTGCAGAGCTACAGCCTCTAGCCTAAAAACACCATCGCCATCTCTATACACGCCCCTTATAACAACATTCGTGCAGCGAAACCATGCAGCCTTTCTATGTCAACAAGATTTGGAGGAAGAAGGAAGAGAAGCCCGTGAACAGGATCGAGGAGGTGGAACCAAAAGAAGCATCATCATCATCCAGCTCGGAGATGAAGCCTCTGCCTAATTGGGAGGACATGTTCCCGCAAAGGATGGAGATGATGAGGCAAGCAGATCAGGTAAGGATCTAGGATGAGTATCTCCTAATCCTTACTGTCACAACATAGGATCTTATTATTAACCTCCTCTTAGTTTGCCACCTCTTAAACCCAAGAAGGTGCGACAAGATGAGATTCATGATAAGATCTATCAATTGGAAAAAGCTTCAAGGGCATGTATTAAAACTATTGGAGAAGGGATTGACTCCTACTGGATGATGAGCAAAGACCTTGAGAAAAAGGTCAATGATATCGATGGTAGAGTTGGTTTATTGATTAAAACTATTTTTGAGTTGACATATGAGAATAAATTCCTTCAGAGGAAAATTTTGAAGCTTCAATACGACATGGCCAAGCTCAGCATCCGCCTCGCAAGTGTGGCTAAATTTATCAACCCAGGAGAGGAAGACAATGCTCTTCCTACCCAGGATGAGGAATAGGTACTAGCAAGAAGTTGATTGATCCTGCCTGGCTTGATTCCAAGCTTAGGGAGATCTCTAAAACCTTCTAATCAATATTTTAAATTTATTATCTTTAGTTTCAAATTAGTTTGAATTTAGAAATAAAAAAATTGCTTCATTAGAATTCCCTTCAGGAATAGTCGATCCCTCTTATGAAATTCTGAGTTTATTACAATATATGGAGCATTATTGAGTTTGAGTTTGTATTATTGGATATACGAATGACATGAGTATGATTTTACTTGCACTTGATGACAGTAATAGGAGTCTTCCAAACCAATGGTATTAATGGGACATATAAAGATAATTTGATCAATATGTTGTAGGTCAATGGTTCGATCTACAAAAAGGAAAGATGATCTAATTAATTAAGATGAAAAATAAAAACCTTGAACAAAGGGGAAATTATAAGTGCTATCAAATAGAGTGAGAACGTGTTGAGGTAGAATACTCAAGTTATAAAGATGCTTCATATATATTTGGAATTTGGTAATTGAGATCGTTAAACTTTGAAATTCCTAAATGAAGTGGAATATATGGCTAGCTCCTTTGCACAACACTTAAACAAAAGTGTGAGAACAAATATATAGAAAAATAAGAAAATAAAGATGAAGAAAAAGAGCAAATGTGCAAAGAGCAAATAGGCATACACCACCATATTGTAGTAAGACAATGAGACGTTTGAGATTTTGAATCCCAAGTGAATATGTTAGTCCAAAAAAACTTGGGACTAACTCACTAACTCATTGGGTCAAACCAAATACTTTTACATGATGTTGAGAATAATCTTTTGTGAATTGTTAATTGTTAAAGGTGTGGAAGCCTGCTAGTATTATTCAGATGGTTCGAGTAAGGTACTATTCATAAACTTATTTATATGTTTCCTTCATAATAAACACATGCTGCAACTGGCTCATTTATTTTATCGACTCAGCTTCATGAATATGAGGATCACATCCATTAAACTAAAACTTGCTCAGAGATGAGCAAGAGTCTAAGCTTGGGGAAGTTGATGAGTTCATATTTGCATCATGTTTTAGATCATTATTTTGCATTGTAGTTGTCGGATCTTGGTATTTTACGGCATTCGCACACACCTTTTATGTTTATTTTCACCAGGACCAGGACAGATGATGGATCCGATGGACATAATTCTTGGACCAGTTATATTGGAGTGAAAAGGATCCAAAAACAACGTAAATCGCTTATTTGGAAAATATCAAAAATACCAGAAGAAACCCCGAAGAGATTGGAGGATACAGAAGAGTTGACGACCAACTATACGGCGGGAATTTTTTTCGGCCGTATAGTTGGCGCGGACACCGCCTCCTCAAATAGTTTCACCCCGTGCAACTAGATCGGAGAGAAGACATACAGAACACCGAGAAATCGCTGAAAACCTCACCTTCGGAAGGGATCTGGAGGGGGAACTTGCCCTAGGGATCCATCGTCGCCCAAAGAAAATCTGGGAGGCCAAGGCATCAATCTCCATCCTTATCAACCGCTGCATCTCCATCACCATCATCATCTCCATCCATCCCATCTAGATCTTGTTGTAATTCTTGCACTAAGTTGTGGATTTATAAAAGTACTATTCATCGATAATCATTTCATTACCGTTGTCATGATGATGTTTGCCTCCATGTCTGAGTAGATCAGTAGTTCTTGGGGAGATGGAGAAACCCTAGTATATGATTAAGATGAAATAGGGATTATTATGTTATACATCATTATATGTATGTGTTAATTGTCTTCATCTTTATGTTGGGAGTTATGGACCTCCTTAATATTTTCCTCTTACAGGGACTTGATGGAGGGGTTTACTTGTTGGTAGACGGAGGGTTGATAGCACTTACTATGACAATAAAGTCGTTGTCATTCTTTAAGTACTAACTTGGGGAAACAAGGAGAACTAATTAAGCCATGTCCATGTCGCGGGAGAAATCCCTTAATAGTGGGATAATACGATTGATGTCTTTTATCTGTCAGCTGTGGTTATGAAGGATGGTGTGAGCAGCGGTTGCTGCCTAATCATCCATATATGGAGCTACTCCCATATACATGCATATCATGAGAATATTCGTTATAATAATATTGATCACTTAGTCTAAATTGTTAGCGTTGTATCCACTACTCCCTGAGAACGCCTTTCCCCTATTGTAATTTCAATCTTTATTACACACACGATTACTACTTTCTGCATTAAGTTTTACTTTACGTTACTTTACCGTTTCACTCAACCAAAAACCCCAAAACAATTCTTCTTCTCTTCCATCTTAGAATTATTCCTTAAGAACTACGGTTAGTTTTAATTAAAAGCATTTTAGTATTTCACCTACTGCTCCCTGTGGGATCGATATCTTTATTTCTAAACTAGCTACAAACGATCTGTGCACTTGCAGTTATCAACACACAGCGCACTACGCCTGGATGCACGGTTGACCGGGACTGACACGGATAGCCACATGGCTGCACCGTATTTGTTGATACCGATTCATCAAGCCTTTCTACTCTTTATCGTTGATGCGAGATCTAGTGGCTGGGAAGCAAACCTTCCAGGGCTCACCGGTGAGGTCAATGAGCGGCGGCGGTGGCTCCAGGTGGCGACGGTGGTGGCAAATCCGGTGGTCCTTATCGGTGGAGAAGGCGTGGACGAGGCGAGGCCTGCTGCAGTGAGTGTCTTGGTGGCCTTGGAGTGGTGGTTGTTTATCCCGAGTGTCGATGATGGGTAGCTTTACTATGTGGCGGTGCTCCAGCGGCTTCAGAAAGCATCTCCGATGTTCTTGCAGTAAAGGGGAGGGTGTGAGAGGTGCGGTGCTTCTAGGTAAGTGGATTAGGAGGAAGAAGGAGGCTTTGGGCGGCTCGGAACCTCGTGCTCGATTCTCTATGAAGCTTTGATGGCGGCAGCGGTGTGATCTAGGGTTCACAATTCGGCAAAAAAACAAATGGCAAAGATGCATGGGGTATTTATTTGAATATTAGCGTAGAGAGGGGCAAAAACCCAATTGTTCGGAAGGATTTTGCGGAATACTGATCGGGATCGAACAAACTTTGCGTGTGTTCGTATCTTTCTTGAGGAAGGAGAAGAATGATGGGTCCCACATGTCAGTGGCTCTCGGGAGGTGAGAGGCGGGTTGGGATGCGCGGCTGCTGGCGCTAGGTGGGCAGCTGTTGCGCTGCGTTGCTGCCGCGTTCGTGGGTTAGGAGAGTGGGCCGACCCAGGTGGATGCCTGGGTAAGTAGGATTTTTTGTTCTTTTCTTTTATTTTTCATTTTCTGTTTTATTTTGTATATTTTGATTTAGAGCTCCAAATGAGCTCAAACCACTTTCAAAAAATTTATAAAATTAAAAAGAACAAACTAGAACAGTAGGGAATATATTCCTGTCCATTTCAAAATTCAAACTCATATAATTTCCAATGAAACCTAATAGATGCAATGAGGGTTGTCGTAATAGGGTTTTAGCAAAAGGGAATTTTCAAGATGAAACTTTTGCATGATTTTGTATGCAATGCACATGAGTTTTGATAAACTTTCCCATACTCCAAATATGGGATGTTATAGACTAACCCCCTTAAGATGAATATCGTCCTCGAGATTCGAGATGGCTAGAAAATAGGTTCTGGTGGTGTTCACGAAGATTGTATTTCTAGCATCCATGTGGCTTCTCTTTAAATGGGTAAATTTATCAAGCTAACCCCTTAAGAGAACTGAACTTGGAATCTCCTAACATCTAAGACTTAATTGTGGTATCTTGTACGAGCTATTAATTTCTTCTCAAGTGAGTTCACTCTAATAGATCCTCTAAGTAAATCCATATGTGACAAATATCATCCATGAATGCCTTGTTATAAATGAATGCGATGCACTAGTATTGAAAGTTTGAATGCATAACTTAACCAGAAACTTACCATTCACAGAGCATGGCTTATCGAGTCCTCTCTTCATGTTCATGTGGTTCATAGTTTCCTTCTCAGTTGAATTTGACTTGGTCCCATCTTCTGGACAACTATATGCATAGTGTCCCAACTTCCTGCACTTGTCGCATTCCACATTGTTGAGACCTTTATTTCCACTATGGTGATGGCCATTGACCCCATCGTTGTGGGCAATTCCTCCTCCATGGTGCTGATGTCCATTTCATCCATGGTGGTTGTGTCCATTACCTCCATTGTTGTGGCCATTAACATTGTGGCCATTACCTTCATTTTTATGGCGCTCAGAGTTGCCATTACGAGCATGGAAGGTATGTTTATGATATCATCCTAAGTTGTGATTTCCATTGTGCTTCCGCTTGCGCCTTTCAGCTTGGCCTTGTTTCCCTTCGAGAATTATAGCTTTGTCCATCAAAGGCTGGAAATCAGGGGCATGAACAATAGAGATCTAAACTGAAAGTTCATCATTCAAGCCATCCAGGAAACTCTCCATTATTTTAGCATTAGTATCCACATCATCTAGCGCATAGAGGGAAAAATTGGAGAACTCCTCTATGTATTCAGACAAATTGGACAAATTGGAGAACTCATCTAGCAAAGGTTGCAGAACTCCATTCGCTTCAAGATCATAACTCCAGCTGAGACATGGGAGTCTTCAAACCTTCTTCAAACATCTCCCAGGTGACAGTAGAATGGGGTGGGTGATCTGGAAAGTATCCCACCAGGTATCAGTTGGTCCCTCCAATAGGTGAGCAGCAAATCTTATCTTCTCGGCATCAGTGCATCCAACAGTCACTAGGTCCTTGTCATCGAGCGTAGCCAGTCTAACGCAATCATTGGCTCAAGTGCAGTAGAGAATTTGACTTGCCTCAACCTCAGAAATCAAGAAAGAGGATCAACATGTGGGGGTAGATTGTTGTTGTTATTGTTGTTCATCTGCTGGGTCTAGGCTTGCATCAACTGGGCTTGTGCCTTCATTAATTGATGCATGCTAGGTGGCATCGTAGGGAAATGTCTCGGCGACATCTGTTTGGGACAACATAGATAAGTTATATATAGAATGGACTAGAGAAAGTAATACTATACCCATAGCTATATGAAGCAATTAATGTCATAGACAAGCAAACAATCATAGGCAATCAACACACAAGAAAACACTTGGATAACAACATTACAGGGGTCTAAACTTAGCAGTATATAACCACATAATAGTTCGGTCGGAAAAATACTAGAGTAAAATAGAGGAACATAGAAGCAATAACCAAATCTATCAAAACAGTACAGCAGGTTTCATGAATTTTTTTGACCGACTTAAGCGCAACAGAAATTTAGCCAGTTTTTGTGCAAGTAGTACAGGTAATTACGCTCCAGATCCTAATTTTCCGATTTTTTGGAGTTACTAGTCAAATATGTAAAATATCGCAGTACAACAGGTTAGGCAGCAAACTGCAGTAGTAATCCCACGAATTTAAATCAATTCACACCATTAATAAGATGATTTTAAAACCTCATGAAAATTCCAGAAACTTTAGAGTTCAAATGTAACTGATCCTAAACAAGCCTTCACACAATATTTCTCAATACAAACAACCAAACAACTAATATTGTCATACCACATAAATTGGTAGGATCAATATGCTAATATGATAGCGATGATCTTCTAAAGAGATAAATATGGTGGTCCAGATCTAACCAAAGATGGTGAGATATTAATTTATGTCATCCTTTTTCTTATTTTACTTGTAGGCCAACTCTCATATAGGTATTCAAAAGAATGGACAATTACAAATTTTGAACAAGGAGAGATTTTGGCAAACATAGATAAGGAATATAAGAACTCTAATAAGTTGAAAATATGATAGTTCCCCTAATAGATGTCTCCTATTGCTAATCCATTTCAAAGGTCACGAACCTAGTGTCAACGCAATGCTCTGATACCATCTAAAGCGATCCAACCCATTAAGAACTGGATCCTGTGTTTATAGTGCTAGTAGCATAGATCGATTAGCTAGCACACACAGTTTCGATGAATAAACGAGTATCAATGCGTCACTTTACTACGACGATTGATGCAAGAATATAAATATTACAAAGTTTCTTAGATCACAGCTAGATCAAATAACATAGTTCAACAAATAAACAATATATAAATGCTCCATCATGCCACAGGCAACTCGCTGAGTGGAGATTCACAACCTAAACAAAAACCTTATCCGTCGTCGGAATAACATGCAACATAAAAAGTTGCAGCCATAAATGGTAAATATATTTGAATTGTATTAGCAAGATGTCACTGTTATGTGGACACAATTGGCAACCTATCTTGTTTACATGCTCACTTTTGCTAGTGGAGTTCAGGCTATTTGCAGAAATCAACATTTTGTCCTACCTTTTCAAATAAAGTTTTAGTTCTTCAAAATAACTAAGAACACCTCGAGTCACTCAAGAGCTCCTAATGTAAACTATGGACACATTGAGTCACTCAAGTTCCCATATAACCCATTAAGTACACACATCAAGTTTTATTAGAGAAATTGGAATGAATGAGACTTTTCAACTGTGTCAAGGGAAGTCACTCATAATTCTCCATTACCAGGAACACGGCTAAGAACTTAGTTCTTAAACCATCTGCAGAGGCTAGTACAATTTACCCATAAGACCCAATCAACCCATTTTGAGAGAATACCAGGATGAGACCTATGGGAAACAAAATAATGTGCCTAACCCCGGACCATACCATCCTACAAACACCTAAATCTGCTAGTCACGTACATGATCCCATAACTTACTCAGTCAAGTGAGAGCCCATATGACATGTGCCTGTACATGGAAGCCAGGGTGGCAATCCCCACCATAAACCACACTTAATGATCCAATCAATGCCATTCAACCTAGGTGATTCATTAATTAAGTGGTGTTCTCATCAGAAAAAATATAACCTTCTCATACACATATTTATCATGAAAAACAACCCACACATCTAATAGCATTTCTAAGCAATCTACAATATGATGGCTATCAAGGAATCAACTAGGGGACCTAAGACAATTCAATTGGGTACTCACACCATATCATAACATATAAGGTAAAACATTTTCAATACATGCAAAGATACTAAAAACTAAATGCATAATAAAACAATAGGACATTCATGATAGTGACACTTGCCTCAGTTGTATTAATCGTTCACACAATCATCGCAATCACAATAATCGCACTCTACGCAATCTAACATGGAAAATAATAAATGCAATCAACATACAGTAGAACAAACACAACAAAACAGTATGCATGTATTTTAGAAAAGAAAACGAGATCTAAAGCTTTCCATAAACATTTTCTATTAAACAAATAGGGTTTTAATATGCATTAAAGAATTCTAAATAATTTTAGTACAAAATAGCTTTAGAAAAAATATGAGAACCATACTACTCTATAGACAAAGTTCATACCCTAAATACTAATTTATGGGATTTAATCATAATTAATTATTTTGTACTATGACAAAATCAACTAATTGTACAGTGGTGTAGTGTAGAGGTCCCAACCTTTAATAAGGTAGAGATCCATGTGTTTACAATGCTAGTCCCTGGATCAATAGCTAGCATCCACAGTTAAGATGTAATATCAAGAAACAAAGGTCATAATACAACTTTATAACCAGGAATAAAATAATTCGTTACATCTTACATAGCTCATTTGGCTATCTCATTACAATGCAGCAGAATATAACAATAGCATGGGGTCCTTCATCTTCAAAGTGCCACAGGCAGTCATGTTGGTTGTAGACTTGTAATCCTAATCAGTAAACCTCACTAACATCAAACAAACCTGCAACATAATAAGTTACAACCACAAGGGTCAATACATTTGAATTGTATTGGCAAGTGATACTATGGTAGTATAGTGGATTCTAACATCTATATGCATTTGGCTAAGTGGAGCTTAGGCTTGCATTGCTCAAAATAGATTTTTCTTATCATTTGAAAACACTAAGTTTTTGCTTGATAAAATCACCCAAGGCATCTCCCAATAGAAATTGGTGATCCTTCAACCCTTGTTCAACTACATGTTTTTAACTTAGAAATTGGGATGAGGAGATTCTTGATAGCTTCCATGTCTTGATGCTCAAATTGTCCTTTACCAGGGACATGGCTAAGTACTTAGATTTTACACTCTGCAGAGGTGGTGCACTTTCCGCACAAGACTTTGTTTCACCAAGACAAGATCTTTCAGAAGCCTTCCCTTAGACCAGAATGGACGCGTTCCAACCTGTCATCCCCTACCACCAACTGTCCATTTGGCTAAGTTATTGCAACCTATATGATCCAGGCAGAGCCCATAATGCCAAGTGGCTGCACTTGAAGCTTCTCAACATTTGACATCTCAAATCTCTTTGTTCCTGGGTGGCCATCCACAAGTGTGATACACAAGGTAAACCATAGAAATGGGCCTTGTGTAACCACTCAACACAAACCATTCCTTCCATTCCACCCAGGTGATTAATGCACTTAGTTGTTTTATTAAACAAAACACAAGTCCTTGACTTAGAAATATTCCATAGCATGAATATAACCCACCCTTGTTTTCTACTGGCTAAGCTAAGCATGATAGTAGTAGGAATCTTAACTTAGGAAATTTCTACTATGGTTTCATCTACTAGGATTTCCCATGGCATAGTTTCTACTTAGCAAATATTCCATGCAAGTCCTACTTTAGAAATATGACTAATGCATAGGGAAAGTAATGGGACAAAAGTATGGAGCATCACTTGCCTTTTTGGTAGAGAGTATAAGTTCACTCCTTGATCTTGCAATATTCACACTCTTCAAATTCCACTACAATTCAATCAAGCAAGAAAAAATTCAATCTACCATTCAAGCAACATCACATAAAATAATAGAAACAAAATAATGCATGCAAGCATGCCAAAGATGGTTTTTTTTGTAAAAGTGGTTTCTAATGGGTTATAAACATTTAAAAACACCTATTGGTCATTTTATATCAGTGGCAAAATCATTTGCAAAAGATTTTACTTATAAATCATTTTTAAACCAAATCAATATTGTATGTGTTTGAAAATGCCTTTAGCAAAGCAACAATCTATAGGGTTCATCAAAATATATTATTAAATCATAAAACCTTGTGTTTAGGGTCAGAGAGTTTAAATCAAAACATTTCCCAAAGGTTTTTCTCCAAAAGAATTTTTAATAAATAAACATTATTTTTATTTGACTAGAAATGCTTTAAATCAAAGATTTACTCTTTAGCTTCACCAAATAGATTTTCAAATCCATGAGTTGGTTTCTAAGGTCAGTAGGTTCAAAACAATCCATTTGCCAAAGGTTTTATCTCAAAAATCATTTTAGAACAAATTTTATATTCTAAATATGCCTACACAAGTTTCTGCAAAAACAATAAATTTAATAGAAGCATTTTACTAAACAATATGCATGGTCAGAAAGTACTTGTTTTTCTGAATCCATTGATATAAAATTTGGAAAATTTGGACGTGTGGTTTGAAAGTTATGCAATTTACAAATTTGGTCATCTAATAGATAAGTTTCTGTTTTAAAAACAAACTCCACGCCACGTGGTGCGATCTTATTGGACAAAAATGTTTCGTCTGGATCGCGTGCTGCAGTGTGTTGGATCTAATGGAAATCGTGCGGCTCAGAGCACACTATACCCCTTAGGTTAAGTTTCTATTGCATCCGTCAGATCAAGATCCAGCGGCTCAGGGCATTGCGACCAAAAAACCAGCGGCGCTCGACGGTGGCTGGCGGCGGCGACGCTCGGCTAATGGCAGTCTCAGCGAATAAGGAAGAAAGGGAACAAGGGGAATGGCTCACCAGGTTCACGTGGTGTCACTGATGCTCGAAGTTCTCGCGAGGAGGCAATGGGCACACGGAGTTGGCTCGAATCGCTCGACAGAGTTCATGTCCGCGTCGGGCTCGTCCTGTTGTAGACGATGGCGAAAGTACGGTGCACGCCAGAGAGAAAAAGAGGTGCCGTTAGATGCGCGGGATCGTGGCGAGCACATGCGTGTGAAGGAGAGGGGTTAGGGCGGTCAGATTTTACCATGGGCTTCGCCGGAGAGGTGGCAGACGACGGCGGTGCGTTTAGTCGAGGTAGCTGCCGACGATGGGGGGCACGCGCGAGCGAGATGAGGCCACTGGGAGGTTCAGGGAGTGATGAGGATCATGTTTGCATGGTCGAGAGAGAAAGGCGCGGCGAGGAGTGGTCGGAATCATCGTCGGAGCTTGTCGGAGGCCGCGGTGGTGCAAGTGATAATGGGGACGGCTTGGGGGCTCTCTTGCCGCGGTGTCTCAGGGGAAATGAAGGGGAGAGAGGGGTGATTAGTAGGGCATAGTTGCAGCAGCGATTACTCGCGGCGTTATGGTGAATTTAATCTGCGGAATTCAAGCAGAAACGGGAGAGAGGGAGAAGAAGAACTGGTCGCGCGTGGTTGAAGACGGTGACGTTGCTGTGGGGTAGCGTCGTCAGCGAGAGAGGAAGAGGGGAGGTGGGGTCCAGACGTCAGGGACTGAGCGTGTGGGAGTCTGGGTGGAAAAACGATTCTCTCGGCGTTAGAGGAATGGGCTGATGATGGGCTTAGTGGGCTAGGTTAGTTGGGATGGCTGCTTTGTTTCCTTTTTTTGTTCTTAATGTTTTTTCCTTTTCCTTTTCTGTTTATCTGTTTTGATTTTGTTTAATTTTTTCAAACACTCATTTGAATTCAAACCTTTGCCAAATTTTGTGTAGATTTTAATAATGATTACTAATACATTCTAAAATCAAGTTTAGAATAATATATTTATTCTTTTTAGGTAATATTAATTAATTAAAATAGGCCCTTGTATTAATTCAAATAATATTTAATAATGTTTTTCAACCTCCATTTGAAATCTAATTCTTTCCAAATCTTTTAAGTAGGTTTTATTTGTTTATTTTGGGTGTCAAATAATTCACCTTGAATTTTTGGAAAATATTTAATATGATTTATAAATCATTTGAATTGTGTATTTGTTTTAATTCCAATGAAATTAAATATAGTTTTAATTCCATAAATTTTATTTGGAAGATTTCTTTGATCTTATTTAAGTTAATTAAACAACTTTTATCCCACTTGGGTAATTTCCAAATATTATTCTCTCATGATTAATTAATCATTCTTATTAGAGATTTGTCTTTATTCAAATAGAATTTGGTTTATGCCATTTTATTTGGAAAATTTCTTTATCCATTTATTTTGTTTGGATTTGGAATATATTTAATCCATTTTCTTATGGACTAGGCCAAGATTTAATCTAGTCTTTAAATATTCCTTATTTAATATTTCTATCTTTATCTTATAAATCCCATATCTTTTTATTTATAGATCCAAACTTGGTGATTTCAATTTGTAAAATCTTATTTGATATTTATTTATCCCTTTAAATATCTTTAGGATTATTTGCTCACCATTTGGTATGGATTTTAGATAAGTTCTTTATTAGCTTTGGAAATTAATTTTCCTTATCTTATTAAATTCATAAGATTTTACCTATGGATCCAAATTGAGTGAAACCAATTTCTATGGTTTTATAATATTTCTATTTGTCATTCTTGATCATTTATAAATGTTTGTTAACAAATATTTATTTGGAACAAATTCATGGTCTTAGAGATATCTTGAAAATGATTTCCTTCCATTAGGGTTTTAGGGTTTTGGTTTATTTCTCAAGTGTTTAAATTTCCAGATGCATTTATGAAGTATGCATTTCACTTGATTTGAATTTAGTTGGTTTCAAAGATTAACCAAAGTTTTTTCAAGATGGGATTTCAATTTTCCATTTAGAAACAAAAGTTTCTTTTCACCCTAAAATTCAACAATTGTTTATCTTATTTATTTATTTTTCACATTACAAAATTTGGAAAATTTTGGGATGTGACATGTAGATTATAATTTTCTGAATACATACACACCAAATTTGCCAATTTTGGAGTTGTGGTTATTTTCCTATGAAGTAATTACCATGAAATAGATTTAAATACTACAGAAAAAGGCATTGGGCAAAGTGAAAATTTTATTCCATGATAAAATTCTACACATTATTGTGATTCTAGGGATATATTTTTTGCATTTTTCTAAATAGTATTATATTTTATATGAATTTTACAAGTTTAATGGAATTTCTTCCTATTTCAAATGGAAAAATACACAGTCAGCTGAACAACTTGCCACGTGGCGCACTATGACTGGATGCGCGGCTGACCAGGCGCTGACACGGGCGCGTGCTGACGCGGACAACCACATGCCTGCATCGTATTTGTCGATACTGTTTCATCAAGCCTTTCTTGTAACATCCCAACTTTTGCAACCTTGATGAGTAGATAAATATCTAGATTTTAGGGGGGTTTAAAAACTTTTAGGATTATATATAACCCTGATGATTGCCTAAATTCTATCCTTGCTTGCCTAGCTAGTCATGCTATAGGTTTGCTTATGTACTTTTTTGTGCACTAGAATTATCCACCCATGTTAGCTAGTCTATTTCACCTAGGAACACTCTTCTTGCCTAACACCAAACCCTTATCCCCTGTATCCTTCTCAAGTGTGTTTGCAAGCATGGCCGAAGCCTAGAGCTTGACCAACTTAAATTGTGTCAACCTTGTAGATGATTTGCAAATCCTTGAGAGGGTGCTATGCATGATTAGCTTAGATGATTGGAACCTCACACTAGATGCCATGATCAACCAAACTAAGAAAGTATAATTCTAAACCTAGATCACCATCTCCCCTTTCTCTCCACCCCAACAATTGTGGCCATGTACCAAGCATGGCATGACCCTGGCACCACCCTTGCTCGTGTACCACACCAGGACCAGCCCTCCCCCTTCCCCCAAAACTGATCATGCATGAAAGACAAGCAAGATCACCATGATCTTGCAAAATCAATGCAGCAGTTGCCCCTATCCCTCTCCCTCGCAGCTAGGCCCAGCTCGGCCAGCAACAAATACCTAGGCACCTCTCCCTTGATCACCCTCGCGCACAAACAACCCCAGCCCATGGCATCCATGTAAGCGTGACCATGCCGCTCCCATCGACCCACTTCCCTCTCCGGTGCAAAACACGAGAAGCCCGTGGTGGAGAACCACGCAACCCCCTCTCTAGCACCCTCCTGTCCCGTCCTGTCTCTCGCCCTAGCCTCCCCGAGCCCTGCACTGACAAGACCCCATGGTCGAGCACCTCGCGTGCACCCGACACCGCCACACCCTATCCCTGCCAGTGGGACCCCAGCCCCTTACCGTTCCCACCTTGCGTCGCCATGCCCACAGAAACCACCCCACCGCCCAGCCCAGCCACTCCTATGCCCGCACGGCACGAACCCGACCTCATCGTGGACAAGGTGCACCATGGGCATACACCCACGGGATAAAAACCTCACGAGCCCCTCTCCCCAAACCTACCACTCCATTTTACTCACTGCCCCTCCCGACTCACCCTCGAAGCGGAGGCGAGGCCTCCCGCTTCACCTTGCCCACCATCCTCGCCACACCACCGCAACACCGAAGAGAAGGGTCAAGGTTGCCGATGGCTCTCTCCCTCTTCTTCCCTGCATGCATGCACAACTATGCTCATGGTCCTCGAGTGCCTCTAACCCTCCTCTCTGTTTCTATCTAGGAACACCAGGAGGACACCGCAGAGGAAGCTCGTGAGCACCACGTCGCCACGCACATGCACGCGACCGCGTCTGGAACCAGAGCTACCCCTGTTGTACCTCGTTTATCTCGCCGTTCTCAACCGCATCCAACCAGCGCGTCGCCTACCCCTCATCTCCCATAGGTGAGATGCCCCAACACCTCCCCATAGCCACTAGGGTTAGCATCGCCGGCTACGCGTCTAATCGAAGAAGAAAAACTACAGCTGTCAGATCTGCATTTGAAATCCCCAGCTCCCCCTCAGTCCACCACAGAGTTTGGCTGGCCCAGCACCCTCGGGTCGCGACCCTGGCCACAACCCCTTTTCCTTTTCCCTTTTTATCACTATAAATTAAATCACTAGAATATTCTAGCAAACTTTAAATCCACCAAAAATTCCCTGATAATCTTTTTAGCATGAATCCAATTTTCTCAGCTAGCCTAGGGATTTATCTAACACATGGCTTTGGAGGTTTAGCAAAAATGGTTCTGTAGAATATATGAGATTTTTACTTTTATAATACCCATGTTAATAATTTTAAATGCATAATAAATTGCCTGTTTGTCTAAAAATTGTGATTCCAATTTTTATGCCCTGTAAACAAATATTTCTATCCATAAAAATTTGAATCAATGGTTTCTGAAATATTTGACAACTATAGTAATTATCACAAGTTTGGTACATAAACTATTTCAAAGAATTTTAGAAACTTAGTTACACCTTATTTTGAGGAGAGACCAACTCCCTGAGGTGTGTCTTAGAAAGATACACCAGTACCTATAATATCTTAATTTTTGCTGCATTAATGATTTCTGGGAAATTAAATTATCCCAGCCAGCCCTCTGCACACACCATTTTAATTATTAAAAATCAATCCTACAAGCTAAAAATATGATTCTAGTTGGATTAGTTTGATATTCTCATTATCTTTACAGTAGTATAATTTTTAAACACGCACCCCTACACAATATAATCTGGGAAAAAAGGTGTTCATCTTAGGTTTACTAAATAAATCATAATAAAAGTTTGGAAATAGCTTTTTGATTGATTCAAGTGGTTATGCTTTGTTATGATCAGTAGCTACATATGTGTTGCTTGGTTTACTGTTTGCTTCTCCTATACTATAGTTTGTAGGCATTGTTTGCCTTAGTTGATGGATGGTGTTTGTTGGTTGTTTTCTCTCTTGCAACGATAGACACGAACGAGGAAGTTTACAAGGAAGGTGATTGGGAGGAGTTTGGAGTGGAGGATCAGGGACCCCTTGCTGACCAAGGCAAGCCATGTTCTTGTTAATTATCCTTGTCCCACTATTTCAACTCATGCATGTTTTCTACACTATTTTCTAAAATGCATTTCTTCTTTATAATATTATATATATGAAGGTTTGGCTCCCCCAAACCCTTTCTAGTTAGTACCAACTGGTACAATCCGTTGATATATCATCGTACCTACCTCCATTATACTAAGTGGTGTTTGACACTACCACACTTTATAATCCCCCTTTCTAGCCCCATTAAAACTAGAGGATGGGAAGAACCCCGTGGAAATTTTTACACAAACCTATTTACGATAAAACCCTGGTGAGGTTGGACCTACCAAGAGTTGTTGAGAAAATAAAAAATGTTCTTGCTTTGACAAAAAGGAAAGGCAAAATGTTTATGAAACACACCTGGTTCTATGTAGTTTTTCCGAAACAATTATTCCGTACAACCACATTACCCTCGACTGGGACGGGGCTTGACTTGAAGTAAGTTTACTCCAATATGGGAACCTCTCACTACTTATAAGGGATCATCTCTCTCGAATTCCAGGCTTTCTTAATAGAATGGGTCAATTGTGCAATAGTCGCCTGGAGGAAGAAGGATCACCCATGTGAGTGACCGGGCGATACTATGGGCCTCCCATTGAAAGTTCCATCACTGGAGGAGTCAGGAGCACTCCGGTTAGTCTAAAGATCCTGACGTCCTGGAGTAGGAACCATGTTGGAGTGGGCTTACGGAAGGTCTTGTTTGATTATCTGAGACCCGCATACCTTTGTATGACGATCCGAGAGTGACCCCGACGAATATATCAGATCTTGTGGGGAAAGTGTGCCACCTCTACAAAGTGTAAAACTATTTGAATAGCCGTGTCCACGGTCATGGGCGATTGGGATGTCTGCTACTTAGCGGTGTTGGTTTTGTTTTAATAAACCATTTTACTAAAAAAAATTTGACCATTGGATGGTCGGAAGGATTAGTGGAGTTTATCTGTCGAGATAATACTTGGAGAAGGTCAATGGGTGACCCTTACTCTAGTAGTTTCCTTTCCATTTATTAAGCCTATCCTTGCACAAGTTTACAAAACTAACCTCAAGGTTCCATAGTGTATACACTATCTCATAGGGAAGCTCTTCTACAAAGATACCTGTATATGGCCATCCTATTGGCATCCTTATTGCATGATTATTTATATTACCCCAATAGGGTGGTTTGCGAGTACATTCTAGCATACTCACCAGCATTGTCCCTGGCTATCTACTTGGCCAATTTATGAGCAGGATGAAGAAGATGTGGGAGACTACGATGATAACTCCACGAACTAGGGCGTTCTCTGAGTTAGGAACCTGTAGCGTTATGGAATGACTCGGGTCTTCTGCGTTTAGTATTCCGCTATGGTTCTGTGTATTGCCCATCATGATCCCTCTGTAAGACTATCTATATAAGACTATGTATTCGGTACTATAATGGATGTGTACTTTGATATTAAGACGGTTATGCTCCACGATGTGTTGATCGTGGGAATCATGGTTGTATGCATAACGGGGAATCCCGAAATACTCTTCGGGGGTGCCACATTTCTAATCTCTGTCGTTGATGCGAGATCCAGCGGATGGGAAGCAAACCTTCCAGGGCTGATCGGTGAGGTCAATGGGCAGCTATGACGGCTCCGGGTGGCAAAGGTGCCGGCGAATCCGGCGGTAGTTGTCGGTGGAGAAGGCATGGACAAGGAGAGGCTTGCTGCGGTGAGCGTCTTGGTGGCCTCGGCGAGGTGGTTGTTTAGCCCGAGCATCGACGGCGGGCAGCTGGCCGATGCGGCCCCCAGCAATGCTCCGGCATTATCAAAATGCAGCTCCGGTGCTCCTATGGTAAAGGGGAGGGCGTGAGGGGGTGTGGCGCTTCTACATAAGTCAATTAGGAGGAAGAAGGATGGCGTGGGCGCCTCGGAACCTCGTGCTCGAGTTCATAGTGATGCTCGGATGGAGGCGACAGCGTGATCCCAGCGAGGTCGCGGGAAGGCGGCTAGGGTTCACAACTCGTCCAAAAAAACAAAGGGCAAAGATTCCCGGGGTATTTATTTTAAGATTATCATAGATAGGGGCAAAACCCAATTGATTCAAACGGATTTTGCGGAATACCGATTGTGATCGAACAAACCTTGCATGTTTTCGTCTCTCACGTGAGGAAGGAGAATAACGGTGGGTCACGCGTGTCAATGGCTCCTGGGAGGTGTGGGGCGGGTTGGGATGCGCGGCTGCTGGCGCTAGGTGGGTTGCTGTTGCGCTGCGTTGCTGCCGCTTGCATGGTTTAGGAGAGTGGGCGGGCCCAGGTAGCTGCCCGGGTAGCTAGGTTTGGTTTTTTTGTTCTTTTCGTTTATTCTTTTTCACTTCTGTTTTATGTTGTATATTTTGATTTAGAACTCCAAATAAGCTCAAACCAGTTTCAAAAAATTTCTAAATTCAAAAGAACAAACTAGGACACTAGGGAATATATTCCTGTCCATGTAAAAATTCAAACACATCTAATATCAAATGAAACCTAACATATGCAATGAGGTCTTTCGAAATAGGGTTTTAGCAAAAGGAATTTTTCAAGATGAAACTTTTGAATGATTTTGTATGCAATGCACATGAGTTCTATGAAACTTACCCATACTACAAATCTGGGATGTTACATGAACAAAATATATAATTTTTTTTGGCAAGAACAAAGATATGAAGTCAAAATCTATGTAAACATATTTATGCACATTATATATGATATACTAGTTTTGTTAGCTTACCCCTATCTTAGGATAAAATTTGTTTGTTTGTTTTTCTACTTTAGATAATCTACAGCTAATTCGAGAACATTTTTGTATATAGTTCCTCCATCACGAAAAGAATCTGCAATTTCTCGTGTAGATAATATCTTTATACCAATTCTTCTCCTTATCAAAGTGCATATCATGCATGAATTGTTGTGAACAAGTTAATTGTATATTATACAGATACTAATATATATTAGATTAACATATATAAAAAATTCATAAAAATTTTCCTTTCCAATGGTGTTGTAGTGTGGAATATCAAAATCATATTGTAAAACTTTTCATTTGTACTTCTCCAGTCTTCGTGTGCTTCCTCCTCTGAAACTATTGCTAAATTTAGTTATTTAGTTTACATATGACTTGACAAATTTTTAAAAATAAAATCACCTTGGTTAAAAGGTGTCTCATCGCTAATAGGTACTATTGCACCAGCTTGCACGTACTGCTGCTCGTCTGTTCCATTAATACAAAAAAATTATTTCAAGAGAGGAATGTACTCTAACCTTATTAGAGCACAACATTCTATAAAGAAATTGTTCTTCTACTTCGACATTAATTTACTATAATTGAAATTATAATTTTATTTTATATCGCAACTATTATTATAATGGTTTTTTCGAATAACATTCTTAAGAGTTGTAGCCATTCATCGATTATTCAATTTTTTTCTATTATGCACAGGCAATTCTTGTCTTCTGACAAACCATCTTTTCACCAGAATTATCATTATCATTGCCTTCTTGAAAGTTATCTCCATGTACATATGTAGAGGCATTGTTGTCAGTAATTGTAACATCTCAAACATATTAATGAGGATATCAATTTCCAATCAACCAAAATTAGGGTTAACAAAAGCTTTTAACAATAAACACTATCTTAATGCATGTGTGTTATGAATGTTGTATGAATGCTTGCAATGCAATGTTTGTTTATTGTAAATGATGAGTATTAGTTTAAAGATCAAAACCTTATCATCTAGGTCAAATCCAAACCAGATAAAAACAAAAGAAAAATTAAAATATAAAGCATATGCCCTAATGGTCATTTTTGTAAAAGTTAACACTTAGCTCACTTTGAGCATCTCTACAAGTGATTTCAAACATAAACAATTCTCTTTCTTTTCTCACCTTGCTATACCAAGTTACACTGAACACAATGGAGATTTCAAATCTTGTAGAAACAATTTCAAATCCATTTGAGAGGCAATTCAAAATTGAATATATCTTATGCATCAAGATAGCCATTTTGGGAAAACCATCAAAACCTTCACCACTTGGCAAACCCTGGCACCCAGAGACTACCAAGCTTATGACCAACACACCCACCAAAATGAAGTTGAAAATTCAAAGGTTTAGTTCATGCGGCCATTTAATCAAACACTTGGTGATCACAGGACAACCCTACCAACTATTCACTATTTTGATCAACCTTGTGATCATATTTGTGACCTCACCGAGCATCCACGACATGCCCTTAACTCACGCAGTACCAGCCCATGCAATGGAGATCCTCTCACTCTCCATATTGACTAGTGCATTTTGTACCCAAGCTCACCCATGTCACCCCGACACGGACACGTTGCCATAGACCGCACCGCCCTCGCCCAGGATGTCTAGGAGGTAGCCGTGACCTCACCGCCCCTACATGTGCACGCCTCGACCAACAACCGCTCATGGAGACGCCAGCGCAGCCGCACCCATTTAACACCCGACCATGCCGATCTCCACGAGAACACGCTGCGCCTTGCTCTCTCCTTACGACAATAAGTTAGTTGCATCGCCAACAACTGCCCAAACATGTTCGTTTCACCCCGCATGCACCGTGATCACCGTACGCCGTGATGATTGCCAACGGTACCGCCGCAGAGCACGGGCGTTCTAGAACGATGGAGACTGTGCCTCTCCATGCCACTGTGCGCATCACGACCGCCCTGGAGCATTGCTTCGACCTACACCCTTGGACATTCCACTCCCCTCTCACCCAGCAATCTCACTGACCCATCCCTGGAGCAAGACGAAAACCACATCGCCAGAATTTCACTGGAGCCCGCCGCTGCAGTGGAGGAGAGAAATTAGCGCAAGGAGCCGCCCCAAGAGCTGCTGTGACCACCAGTAGAACCGCCATCGTCAACTCGCTCGTTCGCCCATCTCATTGGAGCTAGTTGGAGCCCTGGTAAGCCCCCGTCGACCCCCGCAGTAGAGCTAGGGTTTAGTCTCGCGCGCCCCGTGCGAAGGAGACGATGACGGAGAGCCGTCGATCATGCTCTAATTGTGCGGCCCAGATTAGAGGATGCCCTTTCGTTTTAACTCAGTCGTTGATGTGTGGGACCAACCCGGTGCAGCCCGTCGTGCGTGCGTCGTGTAGTTGGGCTGGCCGTTAGCATTGCCGCACAAGCCCGCAGATTCAAACTTAGATTTTCCTTTTTAATTCAAAATCCTATACTATAGGTAACTTTGAAATTCAACTCAGGAAGATTCACTAAACCAAATTGAATGAAACCAATTTTTTTAGAAAGTATATGAAAATCTCTAAACACTCCCATTGGTTTCAAACAGTTTGAAGTTATAGATCACCCTCAGTATAAATAACAAGACATTAGCATTTATCACTTCAAACATTTTTCTAAAATCAACCATAAATGATTTTGAGTTGATTCCAACTCTGAAAAATCACATTGGCCATGATCTATCTGAATATGTAAAAATATATAGATTTACATGCAGTAGTCCTTGACCAAAATTAAAGAATGGCTTTATAGTCATTTCTAGTAACATAAATATTATTAAATGGCATTGTTAAAATTTTGCAATTTAGGCCAATCACTGTTAAATGGCATTGATATCATACGCCTGATAGGTCACCAGGTTTTGCATCGGTGCCTGCGACAAGGTGAATATGATCTTTTTCGTGTCAGACGAATGCGATCGCGGGGGATTATCAAGGAGCGTCTGCCTAAACCAACGCGTGAAATCTGAGTTGTGCTCTTTGATTATTTCTCCCTGCGTCCTCTGTATGCCCCGGTCACTGTACTTCTTCTCGATTAACCTTTTGTGCTTCTGTACCCAAGGATCGACCAGTTCTAAATGCTGTAGTGCAACGAGGTTTGCTCGATCAAAGTCTACGCGTCGAAAATCGAAGTCTACATGCAGTATGCGACGACCCTCTCGGTGACCAGATTCGTCGAGCTTGCCAAGGTGCCTGTTGACGGGAAGACCGACAGGGTTCTCGATGTCTAGATAATTCGTGCAGAAAGAGATGCACTCTTCGGCCAGAAAGCCCTTGGCAATGCTTCCATCTGGACGGGACCTGTTGCGAATTTATCCTTTGATGTGTCCGTTCATCCTTTCGAACGCCATCATGCTGCGGAGGAACATCGGCCCGAGTTGTACGATGTACTCCATGACATGGACCAGCCGAGTGCACCATAATGTCGAAGAATGCGGGTGGGAAGTAGACCTCAAGCTCACATAGTATCACCACGATCTCCTCCTGTAGCCTCCCGAGCTGATTCACGCCAATCGACTTCCTAGAGATGACGTAGAAAAACTTGCAGAGGCCAGATAACGTTTCACGGACGTGCTTGTCCATTATCCCTCTTAGTGTGACCGGAAGTACCTGCGTCATTAGCACGGCACAGTCGTGAGACTTCATGCCACTGAACCTCTGCTTCGCCTCATCTAGGTATCTGCTTATCTTGCCCGCGTAGCCGTAAGGAAATTTGACTCCTAGAAGGCACTTGAAAAACTGTTTGATCTCATCGTGGCTTAGAGTGAAGCAAGAAGGAGGGCAGTAATATTCGTTCTTCTTGAACTTTTTACCCTTCCGATGACCTTGTGTCGTCTCCGACTCATGATCATCATCATCTTCCTGATCATCAGGAGTAGTGCGTCCTCCGTGAAGCTCCTTCCGGATACCCAAGCATATCAGGTCGTGCCTTGCTTTCTGACCATCTTTCGTCCTATCTGGCATGTTGATTATGGTGGCGACCAGACTCTCGCACACGTTTTTCATGACATGCATGATGTCGAGGCTATGAGGCGTGCAGAGAAACTTCCAGTATGGCAACTCCCAGAAAACAGACCTTGTTTTACATACCTTCATCAGCGGCTTGTCTTGTTGCTGCCTCTTTCGCTTCTTTCCAGGCTTAGGACAATCTTTCCAGTTTTTCAGCAACTCTTCCACTTCTTCGCTGCTCCTACGCTGTGGGATTCCTCGGGTCTCGAATTTGCCATCGAACAGGTCTCCACGTTTTCTCCATGTATCATTCTTGCCGAGCCACCTCCGGTGCGCCATGAACACGGTTTTCGATGACCCTGGATCTTTCTCTAGTTGGAGATAGCTTGTGTTATACATGCACCTAACGCATGCGCAGAATCCTTGAATATCCTCCCCCGAGATATACCCGCAACCTTGATAGTCGTGCACCGTAGTGACCAACGCGGCTCTCATAGTGAAATAATCTTGTGCGACGGTGTCGTAAGTATTGGCTCCAGATTCCCATAACGTGGCTAGCTCCTCTTTCAACAGCCCGAGATACAGATTGATGTCGGTACCAGGTTGTTTTGGCCCTTGAATTAGCATACTCATTTGTATGTACTTCTTCTTCATGCACAACCATGGAGGGAGGGTGTACATCCATACAAACACGGGCCAAGTGCTGTGCGTGCTGCTCTGGCTACCGAACGGATTGAGTCCATCGGTGCTCGCACCAAGCCTGATGTTCCTCGAATCTCCACCGAATTCTGGGAATTCGAGGTCTAATGCTTTCCACTAGCTAGCATCTGAAGGGTGCGTCAGTAGCTCATCCTTTTCGGGGTCATCATCATCATCTCCTGGCTTCTTCCTTTCCAAATGCCATCGCATGAGCTTCGCTTCCTTAGGGTCCGCGAAATAGCGCTGTAGACAAGGAGTGATAGGAAAGTACCATACCACTTTTCGAGGTGCTTTCTTCCCTTTCTTGTATCGACTCACGCCGCACACCGGACATGTGGTTTTCTCCACGTCCTCGCCCCGATAAATGATGCAATCGTTGATGCATACGTGATATCTAACGTGCGGTAGATCGAGAGGACAGCCGATTTTCTTGGCGTCCTCGATACTAGTTGGACATGTGTTCCCCTCCGGGAGACGATCGTGCTAGAATGCCATCATATCGTCGAAGCTTGCGTCGCTCAATTTGTGTTTTGCCTTCATCTCCATAGCCTTGAGCGTTACATTCAACCGGGTATCATCGGGCATGCATCCTTCATACAATGGAGTAACCGCGTCTTTCTCAAGTTGCGCAAGCTTGGCTTTCTCTCTAGCGGCAGCCCTGGCGTTACTCATCTGCTTGAGAAGCAGCTCTTGCACATAAGGGTCCCGCACCTAGCTTGACGTTGTTCCAGCGTCGTCTGCTCCTCCGGCATCTAGATCATCATCATCCCGGTCTGCTTCCGCACCTTCACCATATCCAGGAGACTCTTCATCATCTCGCCCGTTCTCACCGTGATGATGATCATCGTCATGTTGTCCACCTTCACCGTCTCCATCGTCTTCGTCATCGCTTATCCAACAAGTGTATCCATCCATGAAACCATGGCGGAGCAGGTGCGCCTGCAGATTCCCGGAATCTGGGTCGATCACCCAGTTGAGTTTGCATCTTCTGCACGGACATCTTATATTCGTCTTGTTATTTTGTATCATGTCGGCCGTCGCACATTTCAAAAATCTAGCCACAATGCCTTCGCTCATTATGCGGACCATTTTTGCCTGCACGGTGTACACGGTACCATTAGAAGTGTATTAGAACCACATAATGAATGCATGCATGCAATGGTCGATAGAAAATTTCGGCATGACCTATCCTAAAATTAGGACCTTTGCGAAATGCCAAAGTCTTGCCAAAATGGAAATGAATCAACATTTTGGCAAAACAAATGGCAACTTGTTCACATACAAACACAAGAGAGAGACCGATCCATACACACATGAACATATCATTATCCTCTCCATACATACATGCATGAGCATCATCGATACTCTCCATATACACACACATATGATCATCATCGATCCTCTCATACACACATCATGAGCATCGATCATCTACATAAATATGAGCATATCATCCATATACACATGAACACATCCTTACATGGACAACTTACCGACCAATCGCGAGAAAGATGGAAAGGAGGGGTGCGCGCGAGACCGGAGAAGGAGATGAGAGACCGGAGACCTTCCTCTATTACTTCATGTAACATCCAAGGCAAGTTCTACATGCTAAAAATGGTGAATGGGTGGAGAAATTGAGGTGGGAAGGAGAAGATCCCGACTAGATCTAAGGAGGAAGAAGAAGGGGAAAGTGAAGTGTGGGGTGGTGGATGGTCACACATGTGCACATAAAGTGCTGTAAAAAAAATCGACACATCCGTGGCGCACTCTGCCCTAGTGCGCCACAGGGAGTAGTAACATCCGTGGCGCACATGCCATAGTGCGCCATGGATGTGTCTGGCCGTTTCATAGCAGAGAGGGGCATGCGCTTAGGCGTAGCGCACCCCCTCCATGTGCGCCATGGTTGACACTAACAACCATGTGCGCTACGGATGTTTGGCGTGCGGCCAACAGGGCCCTGGCCCACACATATCTGTGCCACACTATGGTCATGTGCGCCACGGTTGTTCTAGTTACTAGTAGGGCACTGCCCATAGGTGAGCCACGCCTGTTTTAGCCGTGGGGCACTTCAACCATGTGAGCCACGGATGTGCTGATTACCTATAGCCATTTTCCTAGTAGTGTCTCTCTCTTTCAAAACTTAAAGTTTTCTAAAAACCCAAGGCGTGAGTCATATCTCTATTGGGTGGGTTTTGGGAACTTGGTGAGTAATATCCAAGTGTTTGGTTGTTTGGACACTTGGTGAGTAATATCCTCGTGTGCAATTCGACCCTATTTTACTTAAACAAATGTTTATAAAGTAGGATAGAACTCTTACTCTTTTCCTCTTACTTAGAGAAAATTGACTTTATGCAAATGAACTCCAAAGCCTACTCAGCCTTGCATGTATAGTTAGTCTTATTCTTTCCTTGGTGTAATTTGCCAATACATTCAAAGTATTGATCAACTCGTTTGGCTGCACGTTTCATGTGCAGAATTTGGAGATCGCTGAAAGGTGCGCTAGGATCGCGGGTCTTCACTCAACCTGCCTGTGGCATTGATGGGACTCCAAGTTGTATTTATATCGCTTCTATTGTAATAATGTAAACTCTGGATTATTCGATTCATGTAATAAAGACTTGTGTTTTACATGATATTTCATCGACTGTGAGTGCTAGCTATTGATCCAGGGACTAGCATGTTAATCATAGGGACTTAGGATCTTTATCGATCCAAGGTCACTACAATGTGCAAAAATGAAAAAACAAATAGAGTTCGTTACCAGCCTCTTACCACTCCTCATGTTGTCTTAATCTTCATTATTTCCCTTCACTTGTGTGACTTGAATAATAACATGAAACGAAAATCCACTGAGAACGGTTGAACCCTGCAAAGAACCCATAGAACCAAAGAAGAACAACAAATATTTTTGGTGTTTTCGATTTTTTCAAACAAGCCAACAAAGCAAAAACAAGCAAAGCAAAAAAACAAACCAAGCAAAACAAAAAAAAATTGGATTTTTCTTTGAAGGCAAACCAAAGCAAAGAAACAAAGAAATAGACCAAGAGAAACAACAAAAATATTTTTGGTATTTTTATGTTTTAAGAAAGCAGCAACAAAAACCAAAAACAAAGCAAAATAATGGATATTCAAAGAACCGACCGAACATGATGTATATATATGAGTGTGATGTCGTTATACCTCCCCCCAAGCTTAGGCTTTTGGACTAAGTGGGGCTCAATCCCACGGTGCCCCAAGTAGGTGCACCTCCATAGTATGACGAGGAGGCTCCCTCGTCCTGGTACGAGCTCGAGGACTCCCCTTTGTAGTGTATAATGGGGTCATATGAGGGCGCTTCCTCCTGATAGTGCTCATGGAAGCTAAGAGAGCGCAGCTTGTCATCCATCTCCTCCTTGCAGCGTGACAAAGGTCCCTGAGAAATACAGAACAAAGTGGTTTGGGGTAGAGGGATCTCTCTCTTCCCCGTCAATAAAGAACATTTTATAAACCAAATTCTCAAGGGTAGAGCTAGTGGTGACAAAGTGATGTGCCTTCATGGCAGGAAGATCAAGCCTCTGAGGAGCCAAAACTATATCATTTGGATCGACAGCAATGTCCAAGGCAGTAGCAACACGCATAGAAATTATTCCCCCATAAATGGGTCCCTTAGCAGTTAAGCGACGAGCAATGAGAGAACCAAGATTTTACTTAGTATCATTGTTGAGTGCGGCAGCTAAGAAAGCCAAATGATAGATGGAAATATTACTAGTGTTCTCCCTACCAAGAACACTAGTGGCAAGATAGTAATTGAAGTACCTGATGGATGGAAGATGAACGTTTCTTATCTTTCCCTGTTGTGCTCTACGGTTATCATCATTGGTTTTTCCGTTGTAGAGGTCCAACAAATCAGCGGGTTGAGTTGGAATCTTCTTTGCTGACCCAGTTGTACCAAGTCCCAGAGCCTCACAAAATTTCTTCAATGTCATATGATAAGACCTACCATAAATTTTGAAAGAAACATCTGGATTGAACATGCCGTTAGTAAAGTAGAAGCTCTCCACAAATGTTTTAGTGAGCGTAGCATATTACGCGCTCTCATCCTGCATAAGGCTTGTTAGTCCAGCCCTCCGAACCAAGGTCATAAAATCATCAAGAATCCCAGCATCCCGCAAGAAGGTTTGGCAAGGAAAGGCGGAGGGGTGCGCATCCCCCTCATCTCCCTCGTCGCTGAATAGAGGAGTGATGAGATCCTCATTTTATGAGGTCCTAGCATGGGAGGATGATCTTGAAGTCCTTTCCCTTCTAGGTGGGTCACTCTCAAATATCCCTCCAAATGTGTGGTTATCCATGACCACTCTTTCTAAAAAATTTAGACAAACATCAAACCAAGTGATTTGCAAGTTGATAAATGATGAGCAACTACTATAGGAACTTGCTAGAGGTCTACACATGCATCAAAATGAAAGCATACAACAAGCATGCAAGCTCCCACAACCTATCACCTATATCAGCAAAATACTCAAGATACAATCTACCAATCACAAATCTTATTGGACAAGTGGAGGAGGCACATACCAAGGAGCAATCCCTCCAAAAATCAGCAGCGAAGATGGGCCAAGAAAGGAGATCGAAAATTGCGAGGAAGAACAGTAAGAACTCAAGCTTGCGCAAGTTTTCCGGTGTTTTTTGGGAGAGAGAAAGAAGATGGCTGTGAGAGGGCACCTTGAAGGGGCCCGGGTGGGCCAGACCCCCCTAGGCGCCACACATGGGCAGGCCGCGCCTACCTGGGGTGTGGGCGCCTAGGGTGGCCCCCTGGGTCACTCAAGGTGTCCCTCTACCCCTTTTTTCAAGGAAAAAATTATTTTGAATTTTCTGGGATTTTTCGGGAAACTTTATTTTTGGCCAATTTTCAGGTATGAAAATTGATTTTCTCGCAGAAACAGTTTTTTTCAGAAGAAGAAAAAGCAAACCAAAAGCCAAACTACATAAGTTCTAAGACACTCTAACAAGAAATCAACTAGCCAAGCTAAAGCTAACAAGAGAAAAGGGCATAGACTAGGAAGGTGAAAAGTAAAAGAAATAAAGTATAACCACAGTTAAAACATTATTTTATTCATTAAAATCCTTTTGTTAACAAGGTTGATCAATCTTGTTACCAAAACAATCTTATATGAAACAAAACTTTGTATTCCACAAGGTGATTATGTTACCTCATACTTGATAGCAATGGTCCCAATCATAATAGTTTCGAAATTTTCTTGTTGAATGGGACAATAAATTTCTCCAACCTTGATGCTCTCAATATTTTCAATGGAATTTAGGCAATAGCTTTTAGCAACCTTCTTGGGGAAATAGACAGTATGCTCTTTGTCATTAATATTGAATGTTACTTTTCCTTGATTACAATTGATGACAACACCTGCAGTATTAAGAAAAGGTCTCCCAAGAATAATAGACATATTATCATCTTCAGGCATTTCAAGCACACCAAAATCAGTCAGAACCAAGCAATTATGAGCCACTTGAACAGGAACATCCTCACATATACCAATAGGAATAGTAGTTGACTTATCAGCCATTTGCAAAGATATATCAGCTGGTATCAACTTTTCTAGCTAGAGTCTCTTGTAGAGAGAAAAAGGCATAACACTAACTCCAACTCCCAAATCACATAAAGTAGTTCTAACATGATTATTCTTAATAGAGCAAGTAATAGTTGGTATACCTGGATCACCAATTTTCTTAGGAACCTTACCATTGAAGGAGTAATTAGCAAGCAAAGTAGAAATCTCCTCATTAGGAATCTTCCTTTTATTAGAGACAATGTACTTCATATACTTTGAATAAGGAGGCAACTTAATAGAATCGGTCAAAGGAATTTGCAAAAATAAAGGTTTCATCCACTAACAAAACTTGTTGTAGTGTTCTTCCTCCTTTGACTTGTGTTTCTTACCTGGAAAAGGCATAGGTTTCTGCACCCAAGGTTCTCTCTCACTACCATGTTTCTTAGCAATAAAATCTTCCTTTGTGTACCTAGTGTTCTTAGTGTGCTTCTCAGGTTCTTCCTCAACTTCCTCCTTATTAGGAGCATCATTTTTATCATTACCACTCTCAGTTTCAGCATCAGAGACAAATATACTATTAGGATCTACAGCAGGTTTAAGGGGTTCCTCAACTATTTTGTGTTTCCTTATCTTTCTCTTACGAGGACTACCACTACTCTCACCTTGCTGAGAGTCCTGCTCAATTCTTTTAGGGTGTCCTTTAGAATATAAAGGGTCTTGAGTAGCTATACCACTCCTAGTTCTAATTCCATAAGCATGTTTATCTCCCGAGGCATTAACTAGCATATACTTTTGTACCTTAGCAAGTTGATCAAGTTGGATTTGAACCGTTTGAAAGTGTTTACAAAGAATTTTAATATCATTAGAAGTTCTTTCTACAATATCTTTCAACTCATTGATAGCTCTAGAGTTTTCCAATAAATGATTCTGAACTTGTTTATTAAAATTAGCTTGTTTAACTATAAAAATGTCAAGTTCCTCTAAGCATTGATCAAGAGGCTTACCATAAGGAATATCACCTTCATCAAAATGTTGGAGAGAATGTAGCTCAATAGTAGATGAGTGGGGAATTGGCTTACATAATTCTTCTATAGTAGGTAGATTCTTCACATCTTCAGCTCTAATACCTTTCTCCTTTAGACACTTCTTAGCTTCCTTCATCACTTCATCATTTAATGCAATAACTCCCCTCTTCTTTGGTGTTGGTGTTGGAACTGGTTCAGGCACAACTGGTTCAGGAGTAATAGGCTCAGGTGTATTCAGCTCAGTTGAAGTCCAATCATCATAATTCTTGCTTATTTTAGTCATTAATTCTTCAGCATCTGTAGGAGTTCTTTTCCTGAAAACACAATCAGCAAAGCTATCTAGGTAGGTCCTAGAATCATCAGTTAGTCCATTATAATAAATATCAAGAAGCTCATTCTTAGGTAATGGACATCCAGGATGTGCATGAATCAAGGCACCGAACCTTGTCCATGACTCATGCAATTTCTCTTCTTCTCCCTGTTTAAAATCAAAAAGTCTCTGCAAAGCAGCATGTGTAGCATTGGGAGGAAAATATTTCTGGAAGAAAGAAGCAATCAAGCAATCAGGGCTATCGATGAACCAGGAGGTAATCTATTAAACCAAGCCATAGCTTCTCCTTTTAGTGAAAAAGGGAAGATCTTAGTAACAAATTACTTGCGCATCTTAAAATCATCAGAGAATAAAGCACTCATAATAGAAAGCTCATTCATATAAGCCACATCACTCTCATTTTCAGTCCCGGTTTAGGGGTTTAGTGTTTAGGGTTTTATGGTTTCAGGAATTTTCAATAATGTTCAAGCTACTTTATGCTTTTAATCATGGAGTAGAATGGCATTACCGTAATTTAATAAAAGTATCTCAAATTTGAATCTATAAGTTCATGATACCGTCTGGTTAGGGTTTAATTATGGGTTGAGGGGTTTAGGGTTTAGGTAATTTTCAATAATGTTCAATCTTTATGCTTATATTCATGGAATATAATAGTGTTACCACAATTTAATGAAAGCAACTCAAATTTTTATCTATAAGTTCATGATTCATGCTTGGTTAGGGTGTATGTGGGTTGAGGGTTTAGGGTTTTAGTATTTATGGGCTTAGGCTTTACGTTTTAGGGGTTGTTTTGGGTCGAGGGTTTTGGGAATTTTAAATAATGTTCAAGTTGTATGCCTATATCCGTCGAATAGAATGGTCTTACCCGAATTAATAAAAGTATCTGAAAATTTGATCTATAAGTGTGCATGACATCTGGTTCTCAAGGTTTAGTGTTGTAACATCCCAAAAATATTAATCAAGGTTATCAATTCCAATCACCCAAATTCAGGGTTAACAAAAACTTTGTTAATTAAAATCATTATGAATGCATGTGTGTATGTGATGAATGCATGAATGCTTGTATGGACATGTGTGATTGTTATGAATGGCAAGGATTGGTTTAAATATGAAAACAACATCATCTAAATCATTTCCAAGCAGAATCAAATCAATAGAATTTCAAAAACAAACAAAATGAGCTAATGGTCATTTTTGCCAATCTTGCCCACTCGACCACTTTGAGTGTTTATAGTCCAAGATTTCTAGCAGAAACAAATCCAATTCTTTTCACCCCTTGATAGACCAAGTGAAAGTGAACCCAAGCCCACCTTGCAAACACACAGAAACATTTGGCAACCCTATTCAAATGAGAATTCAAAATTGAATCTAGTTCATTTGGTAAGATCACCATTTCTCAAAACCCAACCAAACCAGTGCACCTGGACAAATCCATGAAACCAGATACTACCTAGTATGTGCCCAGTACACTCACCAAGTTTCAAATAAAAATTCAAATATGAATTTCTTTTGGCCATTTCATCAAACACCTGGAGACACAAACCAAATTTGGCCAAAATTCACTGTTTTGAGCAGTGATCACCCCAAACCTTGTTCCCCATTGATCACCCCTGTCTCCCCCAGTGACAACCATCACATTAAACCAACCTCGACCCTACCCAATGCACCATGCCGTGCATGCCCGAGCACACACTTGCCATCCGACCATGGCCAGCTAGAACGAGCCATTGCCGCGCCTAGCCACAGTGTCCAGGAAGCACGCCACCGTCCATCGCCACCCTCTATCTAGCCCTCGAGCATTGACAAGCAGTGGACCACCGAGAACGCATGCGCCCAGTTTGTCTCTGCCATGTCCAGAGAGCGCCAGCTCGCCGTGCTCGACACACTCGCACAGACCGCGCCTCGCATTCGCTGCCTGTGCGTGCGATCACCACCGTCCTAGGAGACCACCAGACAACCCCTTTCACGCCACGCGACCAGGTGCGCCTATGCGTCGTAAAAAATGTCGTCGGTGCCGCTCAGAGCACCGGGGCGTTCCGACCAAACCACACTGCCCCTTGCCACGCCATCAAGCCGTTGAGGACCTCCAGGAGACCGCGCACCGTCCCCTATCCCCAGCCATGCCCGTAGCTCATTGTAACCCCGACCCCGACAAACACTGCCCATGCCGCTCGGCCTCTCTCGCTCGCCTATAAAAGGAGGCCTTCCCCGCTTGTTTTATTCACACCATATCACTCCCCACCTCTCACTGATCCTTCCCACTCCTTCCCGGAGCAAGGCGAGTGCAACATCACCGGAATTTCGTCGGAGCCTGCCGCTGCTGGAGGAGAAGGGTGCCATTGATTGGAGCCACCCTAGGAGGAGCCGCTGGTACCAGGATAACCACCGTCGTCGACTTCGTCATTCACCCCCATCGCCAGCCATCGCCTGAGCCCCGGTGAGCCGCCACAAACCCCCACTGTCCGTGCTAGGGTTTAGCCCATCATGTTCTATTCGACGAGGACGATGGCCGTGAGCCGTTGATCCTTGATCTAATCCTACGGTCGTAGTTAGCCCATACCCCTTCGCACCCCCTGTCTCATTGACGCCTGGTGACACCACTTAACCAGCCCGCGAGCGATGTGCGCAGTGGGTCGGCCCAGTTAGAATTCCGGCACGACCCAGTTAGTTTGAATTTAGATTTACCTATTTAGTTTCAAACCTAGTTCTGGCAGTAGATTCAAAATTCAATTCAGAGAGTTTTATTGAACCAAATAGCATGAAACCAATTTTGTTAGAAAGGTATGAAAATTCTTAATCCATGCCCATTGGATTCAAACCATTTGAAATTATAGATCACCTATAGTAAACATAACAAGGGATAGACTTTTTTGCATTCAAACATTTATCAAAATTCAACCATATATGCTTTTGAGTTGATTCCAACTCTCAAAAATCATATTTGATGAGTCCTTTCTAAATATATAGAAATATCTTGGTTTAGTTGCAGTAATAGTGGACAAGTAATAAAAGAATGCCCCATAGGCATTTATAGTCACTTTAATTAATTAAAATAATAAGGTTAAACATTATTAAATTGTGACACCACTTTAAATCACATTCCCAAGTACTTAAATATGTGGTGATGATATGTGTCAACATGATCCCATGTTTTAATTGGAGAATATTAAATCTTAAGTAGTTTTTTAATGAGTAGAAATTAATTTTCTAAAATAAAATAAATAAAACTATTCCTTAATCCTTGTGATGATTGTGATGATGCAAGATCATCTAGTGTAAACCCTTGTGTGCTGAATAGAAGTAGTTAAGTATTATTTGGCGATTGTGTACTTCGTAGTTATTTATAGACGCTAGTACCGACCAAGGATACGGAGAGGAAGGAGACTACTACGAAGAAGAAGAAGAGGAGAACTTCAACCACTGCACTGCACAAGGCAAGCTAAGCTAAAACCATGCAAGTCTTACTTGCAAGCCTAAGACCACTAGTTGACCTATGCAACATACATTAGGCATATTTGATTATACCACTTGATCATACTAAATCCCAGTTTTACTTGCAAGCTTTATTCTTTTATTTCTTTATCAAAGCTTTTTATTTATGTTTACTTAGTGACTTGTGAGTTTTGGAAAGATATTAGATGTAGCATACAGAGCATAAAACTTGGCCTAAGTTAGGTAGAACTTGATGTCATCCTGAGGCATGATATTATACTTAGATAAGTCACACTTGATTATCACCCCTCATTAGTGAATACCCCCAACTTTGGTGGCTAGTGCTAAGCATAAAACTTTATCACTTTAGATGGGAATACTTGGTGATAATGTTTATAAAAACTTAGAATGATGAGTCATTCTAATGAAATGTTTTTGACATGTGTTGTCGAACACCAGATGATTTGATGATCAAATGTTAAGGCATGAGCCTTAGCCCTTTTATAAAACGGATGGTTGTGTTCAGATGCGATACCATTCCAATGTTACTGTACAACCACAATACCCGAATTTGGGTAGGGCTTGACTGCAAGTTTATATACCTTAGTATGGGTTCCCTTGCGGCCGAGGTTTGAGCTGAGGCTACCCCGTGATGATTGACCACCTGTGCAGTTCCCAAGATGACAGGTTGTCATGGTTGGGAGGCCAAACTCATAGGAGAGGTGCCTATACTAGGGTATGTAATTGAAAGCTTAGGATTGATTATCCGCATACTGAGTATGGTGAATTCAGGATTGTTGCTAACGGATGTATCGAATGATGTGGTGAATGTGTACCACCTCTGTAGAGTGTCAAACTATTTGAATAGCCGCGTTCGCAGTTATGGACAGTTGGAGTGGCCATACTGTTCCGTTGTCAGATGTTTTCAAAGTGACTTGTGAAATGAATCATGACTTTGACTTGACCACAACAGGGTTGTGAACATGAAAACTAAGTTCCCACTTAGGTGTTATAAAACCTTAAACTAGTTTTCTTTACTTATGAACTCAACTAGAGATAAACCTGGCATTTTACAAAACAACCTAGAGCCTAGGATTCCTACTTGAACCACTTTACTTGTTAGTGATAGTTTGCGAGTACTTAAAGAGTACTCATGGGTTTATCCCTGGCTATTCCCGTGGCCAGACTATGAAGAGGACTATCAGGATGGTGAACAACTAGAAGTCTACGACAACTAGGATCATATCCCATCGTCAACATTTTCTGTGACCCTGAAGATGGAGCCTCGCCCACGCTACCGTTATTAGGTTATTCCGCTGCTTCGATTGTACTAAGACTGGATCATGAGATCCTTTATTTGTAAGACCTTGACTATGGTTTGTAATGGATGATGAACTATTGTACCAATCTGTTTTGTCTCGCAAAAATGGTAATCCTGGATTGTGATGTATGGCATAACAGGCATCTGGGATTAAAAATCCGGGTGTTGACAAGTTGGTATTAGAGCCATCCTGACCATAGGAGACCCTAGTTAGAATGGACACTTAAATCAAAAACTTAGTTTCAAAAATAAAAGAAGTGAGTATTTATGAAAAATTATTCTCATTCTTACCACTTAGATTCTTTCATGAAAATTCATGCCTCAAAAATTCTTGCAAACTTACATAAAATTTGACACACTTGATCACTCTACTAACTTACTCATCCTACATTCTTATAGATGGATGTGAAGTATAGCAAGTTCTATCAGTTGGGAAATGGAGGATATAACATCTTTGAGGGAGATTTGGACCAACTCTCGGAACTTCTGGAGCGCCCGCACCCCGAGTTCTTCGGAGCTCACCTCAACAATCAGGAAGGAGGAGAATTGCAATGGCTGATTGTTGCAAGTCTCAGAGGGAAGATTGAAGCCCCCACCTCAGAGGGAGTGTAGTTCACCTTAAGAGAGAACAACTGGTTAGATGGACTCGCTATGTCCATGCACGAAGCTCTTGCCCGTTTGTGTGGGCAAACCATCAATCAGATCAAGGGCATGCGCTTTTAGTATTACCCAAGGAATGATTTTATGGGACAGCCATTGAAGGCACCATACCACCCAGAGCTGAAGCATCAAGTGGACCATCTCAGCTTCATGATGTATGACCGGCAGAAGGAGTTGGACAATGCCCGCTCCTATGCTAACCACAACTACGCCATCGCAGTCAAGAAGGACCAGACCATTGCCACGCTTGTGAAGGATCGTCAGTCTCATCACTGTCAGCTTGACAAGAAGAATCGCATTATTGCCCGCCTTCATCACATAGTGAGAGACTTGGAGGTGACCATCCACGAGAGGGACATGCAACTTGAGGAGAGGGAGAATGTTGGGGAAGACATCCGTGGAGACCCTTCCTCCTACCTCAGTGACGATGATGACTTCCTGGAGGATCAAGCCATGGACTTCTTCACCGATGATGATGACTCCGCCTTCATTGATGATGATGATGATGAAGCCACCGATTCCAAGGAGTAGTAGCACTTGAGCACTAGTGTTAGTGAAGTTGTATCCGGTCCCACTGTATCGTAGTTGCACAGAATGGTTCTTAAAACCATCTGTTTCCTTGTTGTGGTGTGTGTTTGTCTTGCGTGCTACGAATGAATAAAAAGCAAGTTGCTAAAAAATCTGAGTCAAAGTTTAAAAAAAATTCCAATACAAACCCCTAAACCTTCCGTATTTTCTCATGATCTATCTCAATCTTCAGATGCCTCGCGGAGGAAGCAGTTCATCCCCGGACCCAATCTTGCAAATGTTGGTTTCTGGCCGCAAAGCTGAAAGAGCCAAACGTCAATATATCTTAGCCACCCTTCAACACATAGCTCAGATGGCCAATAATAATCAAGGCCATGAAACCAGGACAACCATGGATCCAAGCTCAAGAACTTTCAGAATACCAATCCACCCATTTTTAGTAAGTCTGGAGAGCCCTTAGATGCCGATTACTGGCTGCAGACCATGGAGAACAACTTAGAAAGTCGCAGGAGTGGAGGACAATGAGAAAGTACTATTTGCCACCCACTATCTGGCAGGAGATGCAAGATCTTGGTGGAACAGCGTTTGCGCCATGAATGGAGGACAGATGATGACTTGGGATGAATTCAAACTCAAGTTCAGCAGAACCCATGTGCCACCGGGTTTGATCAAGAGGATGAGAGATGAATTCATAGAATTGAAGCAAGGGAGGACGACAGTAGTTGAATACCGTGACAAATTTCCGTCCTTAGCTACGTATGCACCCGATGAGATTGACACTAAAGCCAAGAAGAAGGAAAAATTCTTGAATGGTCTGCATGATGAGATGCAGATAGTGTTAGTCAATATCCCATTTGCTGACATTGAAGCCTTAGTGGATTCTGCCATTCAGATGTTAGGCAAGATCAACCAAGCCAATGAGAACCACAAGCATCGAATGATGCATCAACCAGGAACCTACCATACCCCAAAGTATCGCCCCAACCCATCTGCAGGATTAACCCCAAGAAACAATAGACCGCCGATGAACCGTCCGACCTATCCCAACCGTGGAGGAGGAAACCCAAGGCCCGGAGGAAACCACAACACCAACCCCGACAACTCCAGAAATTTCAACCGTGCACCGCCCAAGTTCAACAAAAACAATGTCGCCAACAACAGCAATACTGCCCCAAGGACTGGAAGCAATGTTGTGCCTATTGAAGGAAAGGACAAGTCTCAGGTGACTTGTTATGAATGCAGAACCAAGAGTTACTATTCCAATGAGTGCCCCAAGAAGCTTGCAATAGCCCCCAATGTGAATGCCCTAGCTTAGCAGCAGCGTCGTGTTCAACCTGGAAGAAGATTTGCCCCAGGGAATTCGCTTAACCGCAACGGCCGTCTGTTTCACATGAATGCTGAAGAAGCCCAAGAAGCGCCACATGTCGTGATGGGTATGTTTTCTGTTAAGTTAGTACTTGCAAGAGGGTTGTTTGATTCTGGAGCATCGCACTCATTTGTTACAAAATAATTTGCATGCACTAGTAAGATTCAACCAACCAAATTGAAGCATGTTATGATAGTTCAAATACCTGATTCAACCGCCAAAGCTAGAAAATTTTGCAAGGCCGTACCTATCCGAATCCATGGCATAGATTTTTATGCTAATCTAATAGTACTTGCAACTAAAGGTTTGGAAGTAGTACTAGGAATGGATTGGATGTCGAAACATAAAGGATTAATTGACTGTGCCAAGAAAGCCATAACCATGACCAGTACAGCCGGAATATCAGTAGAGCATGTATCTGAAACTTTGCCCCGTCAATTCAAGTGCAACAAGAGTCTAGCCCAACCAACAATTGACCAAGTCAGAGTAGTCTGTGAAAACCCCGATGTATTTCCAGATGTTTTGCCCGGTAGGCCCCCAGATCGGGATATCGAGTTTATCATTGAACTAATCCCTAGAACTGGACCCATAGCCCACAGACCCTATAGTATGAACCCATCTGAATTAGTGGAGCTAAAGAAGCAACTGGATGCTATGTTGGAGATAGGACTGATTCAACCAAGTGCGTCGCCATGGAGATCACGTGTCCTGTTTGTGAACAAGAAAGATGGATTTAACCGTTTGTGCACGGATTATCGGAAGCTGAATGATGTCACTATCAAGAACAAGTATTCACTGCCAAAGATAGAAGATTTGTTTGACCAGTTGACTGGTGCCAAAGTTTTTCTAAGATTGATCTTAGAACTGGTTATCATCAACTCATGTTTCATGCATAAGATATTCCAAAGACTGCCTTTACCACCAGATATAGATTATATGAGTACACTGTCATGTCTTTTGGATTAACCAATGCCCCCGCTTATTTCATGAACCTCATGAATAAGATTTTTATGGACTTCCTGGATAAGTTTTTCGTTGTTTTCATCAATGACATTCTGATCTATTCCAAATCAGAAGAAGAACATGAGCTACACCTGAGGACCATCCTTGGAACCCTTAGGGAGCTTCCTTTGTATGCCAAGTTTAGCAAATGTGAATTCTGGATACAGGAAGTACGATTCCTCGGACATATCGTGTCGTTAGAGGGAATTGTCGTTGACCCCGCCAAGGTTAAGGATGTCGAAGAATGGCAAGCCCCAACCACTCAAACCCAAATTCGTGCATTTCTCGGATTAGCGGGATACTACCGCAAGTTCGTAGAAGGATTCTCGAGCCCATGACCCAATTTTTGAATAAAGATTAGAAGTTTGAATGGACGGATAAATGTGAAGCGAGTTTTCAAGAACTTAAGAAGAGATTCATCTCAGCCCCAATCTTGATCATGTCGGATATCACGAAGCATTTTGATGTGTATTGTGGCGCATCCAAGATCGGTCTTGGATGTGTGCTTATGCAAGAAGGCAAAGTCATATCATATCTATCCCGACAACTGAAGCAAGATGAGCATAAGTACCCTACCCATGAGCTCGAACTAGCAGCCGTAGTTTTAGCCTTGAAGACATGGCGGCATTACCTCATGGGTAACCATTGTGAAATTTATTCGGATCACAAGCATGAAGTATATTTTCACTCAGAAGGAGCTGAATATGAGGCAAAGGAGATGGATAGAACTAATCAAGGACTATGATCTGGACATTCACTATCACCCCGGCAAAGCCAATGTGGTAGCAGATGCTCTTAGCAGGTTGTCGTGTCGATTGAACTCCATGATTCTGAAGGAGCAACCAAGTTTTCACAAGGAGTTGGAAGATTTCATAATGGAATTAGTAAGTGAAGGATTTTTGGCTAGCATAGAACTTCGACCCACTTTGATCGGTCAGATCAAGGAGGCGCGGAAAGGAAATTCTAGTATTGAAGGAATCAAACATCGTATCGGTACAGGGAAAGTACCCGGATTCACCAAAGATGAAGGAGTTTTGTGGTAAAAGGACGTATCTGTGTGCCAGCAGATTCAGAATTGAAACAAGCTATTTTGAAAGAATCCCATGATACTCTTTATTCTATCCACCCCGGAGGAACGCATATGTATCAGGATTTGAAGGAGCAATTTTGCTGGCATAATATAAAGAGAGAAATCGGAAGCTACATAGCCAAGTGAGATATTTGTCAAGGAGTCAAGGCGGGACATCAGAGACCCGCAGGAATGTTGCAACCATTGCAGATTCCAGAATGGAAATGAGATTCAGTTGGAATGGACTTTATCACCGGACTTCCTACATCTAGTAGGGGAAATGACTCTATTTGGGTCACAGTGGATAGACTGTCCAAAGTCGCCCATTTCTTACCTGTCAAGACCACCTATCAGAGTTCGAAGCTAGTAGAGTTGTACATTGCTAGAATCGTCAGTTTGCATCGAGTCCCCAAGAACATCGTGTCGGATCGAGGAACCCAGTTTACCTCGAGAATTTGGAAGAAAGTACAAGAAGGATTAGGAACCAGACTGGATTTTAGCATAACTTATCACCCTCAGACTGATGGACAAACGGAGCGAGTAAATCAAATACTTGAAGATATGTTGAGAGCTTGTGTATTAGAATATGGATCTAAATGGGAAGACTGTCTGCCATTCGCAGAATTTTCATACAACAAAAGTTACCAAGCCAGTTTGAAAATGGACCCATTTGAATTCATGTATGGAAGGAAGTGTCGTACCCCTTTGAATTGGTCGGAAGTAGGAGAGAGTCAGATTTTTGGACCCGAAATCCTACGAGAAGCCGAAGAGAAAGTTCACAAGATTTGTGAGCACCTCAAGACCGCCCAATCTAGACAGAATATTTACGCTGACAGGAGACGTCGAGACCTAGCCTTCAATATCTGAGATTTTTTATACATCAAAGTGTCACCTTTGAAGGGAATGCAACGTTTCCAGCTCAAAGGAAAGTTAGCGCCTAGATATATTGGACCCTTCAAGATTCTGAATCATCGAGGAAAAGTATCGTATCAACTAGAACTGCCAGAGGAGATGTCAGCCGTGCATAATATGTTTCATATCTCGTTACTTCACAAATGCCTAGAAGTCCCGGAGAAGACCGAAGTTTTCAAGAATATTGATCACCAAACCATAGAGATCAACGATGACCTGACATATCCCGAAGTACCCATTCGTATTTTGGAGGAAGCTTTCAGAACCACCAGGACCCAGAGTATCAAGTTTCTCAAGATCCAATGGAGTAACCACACTAAAGAAGAAGCTACCTGGGAGCAAGAAGACTACATTAGGACAGAGTTTCCAGATCTCTTTAAATCCTAGTTTTCTTTCTCTCAAATCTCGGGAAGATATTTTGTTTAAGGGGGGAAGGTTTGTAACATCCCAAAAATATTAATCCAGGTTATCAATTCCAATCTCCCAAATTTAGGGTTAACAAAAACTTTGTTAATTAAAATCATTATGAATGCATGTGTGTATGTGATGAATGCATGAATGCTTGTATGGACATGTGTGATTGTTCTGAATGGCAAGGATTGGTTTAAAGATGAAAACAACATCATATAAATCATTTCCAAGCAGAATCAAATCAATAGAATTTCAAAAACAAACAAAATGAGCTAATGGTCATTTTTGCCAATCTTGCTCACTAGACCACTTTGAGTGTTTCTAGTCCAAGATTTCTAACAGAAAAAATCCAATTCTTTTCACCCCTTGCTAGACCAAGTGAAAGTGAACCCAAGCCCACCTTGCAAACCAATAGAAACATTTGGCAGCCCTATTCAAATGACAATTCAAAATTGAATCTAGTTCATATGGTAAGATCACCATTTCTCAAAACCCAACCAAACTAGTGCACCTTGAAAAATCCAAGCAACCAGAGACTACCTACTATGTTCACAATACACTCACAAAGTTTCAACCAAAAATTCAAATATGAATTTCTTTCGGCCATTTCAGCAAACACCTGGAGACACAAACCAAATTTGGCCAAACTTCACTGTTTTGAGCAATGATCACCCCAAACCTTGTTCCCCATTGATCACCCTGTATCCCCCAGTGACAACCATTGCATTAAACCAACCTAGGCCCTACCCAATGCACTATGCCGTGCATGCCCGAGCACACCCTTTCCAGCCGACCATGGCCAGCTAGAATGAGCAATAGCCGCGCCTAGCCACTGTGTCCAGGAAGGACGCCACCGTCCACCGCCACCCTCTATCCAGCCCTAGAGAATTGACAAGCAGTGGACCACCAAGAACGCACGCGCCCAGTTTGTCTCTACCATGTCTAGAGCACGCTAGCTCGCCGCGCTCGACACGCTCGCACAGACCGCGCCTCGCCTTCACCGCCCGTGTCTACGATCACCACCGTCCCAGGAGACCACCAGACATCCCCGTTTGCCGCCACGCGACCAGGAGCGCCTGTGCGTTGTCAAAAATGTCGTCGGTGCCGCTTAGAGCACCCTCGGGTTCCGACCAAACCGCACCTTCACTTGTCGCGCCATCAAGCCATTGAGGACCGCCAGGAGACCGTGCACCGTCCCCTAGCCCCAGCCATGCCCGTAGCTCGCTGTAACCCCGACCCGGACGAGCAGTGCCCATGCCGCTCGGCCTCTCTCGCTCGCCTATAAAAGGAGGCCTTCCCTACTTGTTTATTCACACCATCTCACTCCCCACCTCTCACTGATCCTTATCACTTCTTCCCGGAGCAAGGCGAGCGTAGTATTTCGCTGGAGCCTTCCGCTGCTGGAGGAGAAGGGCGCCATTGATTGGAGCCACCCCAGGAGGAGCTGCCAGTACTGGGAGAACCGCCTTCGTCGACTTCGTCATTCACCCCATCGCCGACCATCGCCTGAGCCCCGGTGAGCCGCCACAGATCCCCACTGGCTACGCTAGGGTTCGAGCCCGTCGTTTTCTGTTTAATGAGGACGATGGCCGTGAGCCGTTGATCCTTGATCTCATCCTATGGTCGTAATTAGCCCATACCCCTTCGCACCCCCTGTCTCACTGAGGCGTTGGGACACCACTTAACCAGCACGTGCGCTGTGCGCTGTGGGTCGGCCCATTTAGAATTCCCGCACGACCCAGTTAGTTTCAATTTAGATTTTCTATTTAGTGTCAAACCTAGTTCTGGCAGTAGATTCAAAATTTAATTCAGAGAGATTTACAGAACCAAATAGCATGAAACAAATTTTGTTAGAAAGGTATGGAAATTCTTAATCCGAGCCCGTTGGATTCAAACCATATGAAATTATAGATCACCTATAGTAAAAATAACAAGGCAGCCACTTTTTTGCATTCAAACATTCTTCAAAATTCAACAATAAATGCTTTTGAGTTGATTCCAAATCTCAAAAATCACATTTGATGAGGCCTTTCTGAATATATAAAAATATCTAGGTTTACTTGCAGTAAGAATGTACAAGTAATAAAACAATCCCCCATAGGCATTTCTAGTCACTTTAATTAATTAAAATAATAAGGTTAAACATTATTAAATTGTGACACCACTTTAAATCACAATCAGAAGTACTGAAATATGTGGTGATGACATGTGTCAGCATGATCGCATGTTTTAATTGAAGAATATTAAATCTTAAGTAGTTTTTCAATGAGTAGAAATTACTTTTCTAAAATAAAATAAATAAAATTATTACCTTAATCCATGTGATGATTGTGATGATGCTAGATCATCTAGTGTAAACCCTTGTGTGCTAAATAGAAGTAGTTAAGTATTGTTTGGTGATTGTGTACTTCATATTTATTTATAGACGCTAGTACCGACCAAGGATACGAAGAGCAAGGAGACTACTATGAAGAAGAATTAGAGGAGAACTTCAACCACTGCACTGCACAAGGCAAGCTAAGATAAAACCATGCAAGTCTTACTTGCAAGCCTAAGAACACTAGTGACATATGCAAGATGCATTAGGCATATTTGCTTATACCACTTGATCATTCTAAATCCCAGTTTTACTTGCAAGCTTTATACTTTTATTTCTTTGTCACAGCTTTTTATTTATGTTTACTTAGTGACTTGTGAGTTTTGGAAAGATATTAGATGTAGCATAAAGAGCATAAAACCTGGCCTAAGTTAGGTAGAACTTGATGTCATCCTGAGGCATGAGATTATACTTAGATAAGTCACACTTGATTATCACCCCTCATTAGTGATTACCCCCAACTTTAGTGGCTAGTTCTAAGCATAAAACTTGATCACTTTAGATGGGAATACTTGGTGAAAATGGTTATGAAAACCTTAGAATGATGAGTCATTCTAATGAAATGTTTTTGACATGTGTTATTGAACACCAGATGATTTGATGATCAAATGTTGAGGCATGAGCCTTAGCCCTTTTATAAAACTGATGGTTGTGTTTGTATGCGATACCATTCCAATGTTACCGTACAACCACAATAACCGAATTTCGGTAGGGCTTGACTGGAAGTTTATATACCTTAGAATGGGTTCCCTTGCGGCCAAGGTTTGAGCTGAGGCTACCCCGTGATGATTGACCACCTATGTAGTTCCCAAGATGACAGATGGTCATGGTTGGGAGGCGAAAATCATAGGAGAGGTGCCTATACTAGGGTGTGTAATTGAAAGGTTAGGATTGATTATCCACATACTGAGTATGGTGAATTCAGGATTGTTCCTAATGGATGTATCGAATGTTGTGGTGAAAGTGTACCACCTCTACAGAGTCTCAAACTATTCAAATAGCCGCGTCCGCAGTTATCGAAAGTTCGAGTGGCCATACTGTTCCGTCGTCATATGTTTTCAAAATGACTTGTGAAATGAATAATGACTTTGGCTGGACCACAACAGGGTTGTGAACATGAAACTAAGTTCCCACTTGTTTTATTTACTTTTGAACTCAGCTAGAGATAAACCTGGCTTTTTGCAAAACAACCTAGAGCTTAGGATTCCTAGTTGAACCACTTTACTTGTTAGTGATAGTTTGCGAGTACTTAAAGAGTACTCATGGCTTTGTCCCTGGATATTCCCATGGCCAGACTATGAAGAGGACTATCAGGATGGTGAACAACAGGAAGTCTACGACAACTAGGATCATCTCTCATCGTCAGCATTGCTTGTGACCCTGAAGATGGAGCCTCGCCCATGTTACTGTTATTATATTATTCCGCTTCTTTGATTGTACTAAGACTGGATCATGAGATCCTTTATTTGTAAGACCTTGATTATGGTTTGTAATGGATGCTGAACTATGGTACCAATATTTTATGTCTCGCAAAAATGGTAATCATAGGATTGCGATGCATGGCATAACAGACATCTGGGATTAAAAATCCGGGTGTTGACAAGGATTTTATTGTTTCGGGTTTAGGGGTTTAGTGTTTCAGGTTTTAGGGTTAAGGGTTTAGGTTTTAGGTATTTACGGTTTAGAGTTTCGACAATTTTCAATAAAAGTTCGAGCTTTTATGCATAAAATCATGGAATAGAATGACTTAGCAAAAGTTTAATAATGATAGTATCTAAAATTTTGATCTATAAGTGCATGATACCTGCTTGGTTAGGGTTGTTTATGGGTCGAGGCTTTAATGTTTTAGTATAGAGGGTTTAGGGTTTTGTTTTTAGGGGTAGTTTAGGGTTTAGGAATTTTTCAGTAATATGTTCGAGCTTAGGGTTATGGGTTGAGGGTTTTTAGGGGTATAAGGCTTGGGGTTTAGGCTTTAGGGGATTAGGGTACTTTAAGGAATTTTCAATGATGTTCGAGCTTTCTTGAACTAGAATGGATTTAGCGCAATCTAATGAAAGTATCTCAAATTTTGATCTATAAGTGCATGATACCTGCTTGGTCCGGGCTTAGGGTTAGAGTGTTTAAGGTTTAGGTTTTAGGGCATTTTCCATAATGTTCAACTTTATGCTTAGATTCATGGAATGTAATGGTTTAGTGTAATTTAATGAAAGTATATATCAAATGTTTACCTATAAGTGGATGATATACCTGCTGCTTAGTTAGGTTCATTTTGGGGTTTAGGGTTTAGGGGATTTTCAATAATGTTTAAGATTTATGCTTATATTTGTGGAACAGAATGGCGTTACCGCAATTTAATTAAAGTATCTCAAATTTGTACCTATAAGTGCATGATACCTAATTGGTTAGGGTTTAATTATGCGTTGAGGGGTTTAGGGTTTAGATTTTAGGGGTTGTTTATGGTTTAGGGAATTTTCAATAATTTTCAATCCTTATGAATATATTCGTCGAATAGAATGGAATTGCCTAATTTAATGAGAATACCTTAAATTTGATATACTACATCCTCCATTCATGTTTATAAGTAAAATACTTACTTCGAGAAAATAGTTTACTATAAATTGGGTCAACAATATATGAATCATATATCACAAAAAATGTACCATTGGAAGCGTATTTTTCATATGAATCTCATGGTATATTTTTTGTTAAATATAGTTTGTATTTTTTTTACAAAATTTGCGATCAAAATTTTTCCTCGAAGTACATATTTGTCTTATAAACCAGAAAGGAGATAGTAGTGCATAATAATAAAAAACGAAATACTACTAGTAGTAGCATGCACGTGGATTTGGTGTTTTAATGCAATTCGACAGAGGAGATCATGCACGAGTCCAGAGTCCATACCCACGCATCCACACCGACATGTGTCTAGTCGAGGGAAACCAACCGTCGCCGTGAATGTAAACCACCTTGGCCTCCTCATCTCTTCCAAGAGCGTCGACTTCTCCCCCCAATCTGTCTAGTCAAATAAACCTGGGATGCACCTGTCGCAAGAGCTCCTTTCGCAGAACCACCTTCCCCATTTCCTTTGCTGCACCATGAAGGAAACCCGTGGAGATGAGCCAAAGGGGATGCCAGTTGGAGGCACATCACATGGCTTTGTGGTCATCGCCACCGCCATGGCAGGCCTAGGTTCTCCGGGCACACACGCCTCTCGTCGCTGGGTCGTCACTGCTTGGGGCTTCGTCTATCCAGTCGCTGTCATCTTTAAGGAGCAGGTGAACGAGAACGTCGTGGTGCCAGCGACAGACCTGGATGAGGGGCATGCAGAGGAGGCGATGGCATCTTTGTCCCAAAGGAAGATGAGAACTATGCACACTCCATCATCAACCCCTTCATCGAAGTAGGCAAGAAGAGGGATGGATTCGAGGAGCAGGTCTCCGATGAGGAAACCAAGGTACTACTATTCTTCACTATTCTCAGATTTTACTATTCATACATGGGTTTTTCTTGATCCATAGATTCTTTTGATCTGCCGCTTTCTTGTTGTAGACATATCAGATTCTCTGGTTCGAAGGGTCGATTCTTTTGCAAATTTGATTAGATCTGATGATCTACCATCTAGCAATTTTATATTTGTTTGTTGTTGTTCATACGGTCTTCTTGTGCTGTAGATTTGATTGATCTGTCACATAATTATTATAAGCATATTTGATTTTAGAGTTTATTGGGATTATTATTATTTGTTTGTTGATGACCTATCACATAAATTTTTGTCATTAAAATGTACATGAATATTATTTGATTCTATAGTAAAAAAAATTGTTTTCTTGTTATTATTCTTAGTATAAAATTTAGGAAACGCATGATTACAGTGTATAATCTAGCGATGATGACCCACCCATGGCGACTCATTGCGATCTAGGGTTTTCACTCCCTCTCCACGGCAATGGAAACTCTACTCCATTGGGATTTCTCTCCTGGCCAGGCATTGGCTAATCAGGTGCGTCGACGCTTTGGATCTATGGTGCACTTTCTCCCTTCCTCGACTGCCAATGAGTTCTTCTTGGTGGTTTCCTTCTCCTCGACCTCTTTTCCCTTGAATGTTGAATCTGTGGGTCTTGCTCTTCAATGTTGCATTGGTGGAATTGCGGCAAGATTCAGGGTTTTTCAATTAAGTGATCGAAGATTTCGGTTCTCTGTTGCTTCAAACAAAGTGGGGCACTTCATCTATAGTTTGAGAGATAGAGTCTGGCCTGACTTTGTGTGCCATTTCAGTTTGTTTCGAGGTTATCATCCCCATATCTCTGGCTTTTCACATGATCACTTGTGCTCTGGTTTGCCCTTGGATAATTCTGTGAAGAGTTCTCCATCTAATCATGTTCGTTTTAAGCCAAATTTGGACTTTCTAAAGAAAAGTGTTGCACAAGATCTTCATTCGGACTCATCACATGAATTGGCTAAATTTGGTTTTCATCAACAAGGATCTCCTGGGTTTTCTTCGGATGGATCTGATCTGGCTAGACGTCTGTTTTTTGGAAGTTTCTCTGATCCTATTTTGGTGGATCATGAACGTGTTCATAAGGAAGTTTTTACTGGTTCAACGTTTGTACGTCATTTTTGCATGCAACTGCCTTCTGTCACGTTAGAGAAGATTGAAGATATGAGGCAGGCCCTTTACTCTGATCAAGACATCATGCATGCATTGGACTTGAAATTTCTTCCTACCAAAGCTATGGTTTTTGAAATTCTGGGACGCTGCTCAAGTTGTGGAGATCATGATCATCTTGTGAATTCCTGCCAGAAAAGTTGTGATTGTATTATTTCTCTGGGTCATAAATGTTGGAATTGCCTTTCTATGCGCAGCCAATGGTGTGGTAAATGTTTAATTTTTGGGCACCTGACGAGTAAATGTGTCTTGGGCTGGCGTTGTCGGAATTTTCATTTATTGGGCCATTGGGCCAGGAGTTGCCCAAAGAGGATACGAAGAGTTTTGCAAAAAAAGAAAACTGCATTTAACAATCAGGCCGATATTTCTGGTCGGAATATCTAGGTAGTTAAGAAGCAGCCAGTTTTTTCACCTGGAGTTTCACCCCTCCCTCTCCTGCCGCTTCATCTCCTTCTCCGCCGACCGCCGAAGTTTCTCACCTTTCCTCGACAATGGCCAACTTTCCTGTGAATCCTTTAGCTTTCCTCCCCAATGGCTTGATCCAGGGCCAGTTGATCGCTTGGTGAGGTCACACATGGTGGTTCCTGCTGAGGCTCCTCTGCAGCATGACCGAAAGGTAATTGCTGAGACCAACAGATTTATTCTAATTCAGCTTAGAGAAGATTATAGGATTTAGGTGATGAATCTTCTCAATGAGTCACAGTTGTTTGTTAGTCGCTTTGATGATCATCCCTTAGGACATGGAATTTTTACTATGACTGAAACCCTGATTGCGGATGCTACAGTTGGAACTACCTTTGAGATTGATGAGATTACCACTGTCACATTTGTGAAACACAATGAAGCTAGAAATATGCGTCTTTCTGCTTTTGGCAGGGAAACTTGGATACAATTTTTAGCTTTTCCCCTTGACTATGAGACTAGCCACTATATTCATACTGCTGTTCAAGATTTTGGTCTGTTGTCCATGTGGCATAACCCAAGAGGGGATGATAAATCTGTTTTAGTCAAGGTATGGATTGTTCATCCTAAGTTTGTGCCCAAAAGTTTGGTTATTCACCAGCTTGGAGGGGCAAGGCATTCCTGGACTGTTCCTGTTATCTTACTCAGGTATGCTGACTGGAATGCTCATTTGCCTGAAATTCTGCCACCTCCTGAAGACCCTGAACCTGAGGATGGCAATCCCCATCCCATGCATGGTGAAGGCTTATCTGCTGAACAGCTATACCAACAGCAGCTTAACAATTGGAATCAGCAGAATCAGATGCCTGGAGGAGGACATGCCCATGGAGGAAATGCTGGAGGAATGAACAATGCTGCTCTGTTTCATCAACCTGGACCTTTTGTTCCTGCTCAGGTCATTGCTGCACATTTTGATAATAATGTTGCACAAGATGAAAATATTGTTGCACCAGTTGTGGAGGATGCTGTAGTTGTTCCCAACCCTCCATTGATCAACTTTCAGCAGATCCTAGCTGCACAGGGGGTTTGTTTTCAGGATGGTGTGCCACCCCCTGCCACCAATGTCCAGGACAGTCCTATGCAAGCTTGGCATGAGAGTATTTCTGATGTTTCTGATGGAAATTCCTCTGGTTCAGATTTGATGCAGGTTGATACCACTTTATCCATCAACTTTGCTTTGGTTGAGGACCATCTCTTGGATGTCAGTTCTGAAATCTGGATGACAAGGAACTTTGCTAAATCTGCATTTAAGGAGTTTTGCTTTCCTAACTTTGCTATGGACAATGCCAAGCTCCTTTCTTTCACTCTTCCTATGTCAAAGTGTATGCAGTTTGAGTTGGTGGATGAATGGGTGTTATTGCTCAATTCAAGGAAGAAGCAGGAACTGATCTATATTAGAGCTTTGGGGTATCCTGATTTTACTCAAGCTGGCACCAAAAGGAAGATTTCTGAGTTTGATGATAATGATGTGATTTCCTTTGGGACACCTATCTCTACTACTCAAGTCAGAAGAAGCTCAAGGTCTACCAGATACAGGGGCTTTAAGCCTAAAATCATTTGTGATTCCAATACAACTAAATCCAAAGTGAAACAAAGGAAGATTCCAGAGGTGAAGGCTGTTGAAGTCACATAAGACACTGCTCAGATAAATAAAGGTCAGGTTGATATGATTTCTTATAGGACTCTCCTTGCAACACCAATCCCAGTGCTCCAATCTATTGGAATATCTCTTTGTGGGGTGCCTCAAGAAGACCTCACTCCTCTGAAGCTCATGGAAGGCTGGCAGGAGAAGGAAAATGCTGACAGTGCCTAGTGCCTGTCTATTTCTACTTTGGTTTCTTTACTTTTGAGTTGTAATAATGTCATTACTTAAACAATGGGTTATTTTGTGCTGGAACATCAGAGGGATTAATGCTAGAGAAAAACAATTAGCATTAATGAATGCTATTAAAGTAAGTGGATGTTCAGTTATTTGCCTTCAAGAAACAAAGAAGGAGGATTTTGATCTGCAATTTATTAAATCCTGTTGTCCAGCAAAATTTGATGAGTTTGTCTTTGTGCCTTCTGTGGGGGCTTCTGGTGGCCTCATTATTATATGGAATAGTTCAGTTTTTTCTGGAATGGTTATGCATTGTGAAAAGTTTACTCTCTCTGTTCATTTCACTTCAACACATTTTGGGTAGTCTTGGACTTTAATTAACATTTATGGCCCTTGTAATGGTGAATTTAGGGAGAAATTTATTGAATGTATGTTTGATGTGCATATTCCTGATGATGAAGACTGGATCCTAATGGGGGACTTTAATTTTATTAGGTCCCCTGCAAATAGGAATAAACTTCGGGGGAATGTTAATGACATGCTCATCTTCAATGACTTCATTAGAGAACAACATCTCACTGAATTGCCAATTAAAGGAAGAAAATATACTTGGAGTAACATTTAACAAGATCCTCTGTTGGAGCAACTTGATTGGTTTTTCACCTCCATTCACTAGACAACTAGTTTTCCTAACACAGTTGTTTCCACACAAGGCAAACCAACCTCTGATCACACTCCCTGTGTTGTCTCTATTCAGACTAAGATCCCTGGTAGTAGGATTTTTAGATTTGAAAACTTTTGGGTTGCCCATCCTGGATTTCTGGAAGTGGTTGCAAAATGTTGGTGCAAGACAACTCACAAATCTAACAGTGCTGCAAATCTGAATGCAAAGCTAAAAAAGCTGAGATATGAGTTGAAATTTTGGAGTAAATCAATCTCAAAGTTGTCTACTTGTATTGATAATACCAATAAAGTTCTCTCTGAACTTGATAATCTGGAGGACAAAAGGCCTTTATTCTGTCAAGAAGCAAATTTCAGAAGAATTCTAAAAGCTCACCTAGTAAGACTCTTACAATACCAAAATGCTTATTGGAAGAAAAGATGCACAGTTAGATGGACAAAGTTTGGAGATGAAAACACAAAATTCTTTCATAATTTTGCTATTGAAAGATATAGAAAGAACAATATTGCCTCCCTCAAACTCTCAGATGGTTCTTTTGTCAAGCCTATAAAGAAAGATTGGGCACATCTACACAGCCTGAGATGCTTTTTAATCTTCAACATCTGATTACTCCAACTGAGGGCCTTGAGGTTCTATCCATACCATTTACCAGAGAGGAAATTGATAAGGTGGTGAAAGAGATGCCAAGTGATAAAGCCCCAGGTCCTGATGGTTTTAATGGTCTTTTCTTAAAAAGTTGTTGGCACATCATCAAGGAGGACATTTACTCTTTATGTTTTTAATTCTATGAAGGAGATCTGAATCTAGAAAGTATAAATATGGGTCATATTACACTCATTCCAAAAATAGGTTCACCTGAATCTATCAATGATTTCAGGCCAATAACTCTACTTAATTGTGTTCTGAAGCTTATAACAAAAATCTTGGCTAATAGGCTACAAAAGGTTATATTGAAGATTATTCATAGAAATCAATATGGTTTTTTAAAAGGCAGAAACATTCAGGATTGCCTTGCTTGGGCATTTGAATTCCTGTATCAATGTGAAGCTTCTAAGAAAGAGATTATTTTACTCAAGCTGGACTTTGCCAAAGCTTTTGATACCATTGTCATATGGCTATGATGAAAATTATGAAACAGATGGGTTTTGATGATAAGTGGCTGAAATGGATTGAAATTATTTTTGGTATTGGAAAGTCAGCTGTTTTGCTCAATGGAGTACCTGGAAGGCAATTTCATTGCAGAGGAGTTAGACAAGGAGACCCTTTGCCCCCCCTTATTTTTGTGCTTGTTGCTGATTTACTACAATGTGCAATCAATAAGGCATTCAGAGAAAACATACTCAGGGCCCCTTTCTCCCCTGATTTTGGACAGGATTTTCCAGTGGTTCAATATGCAGATGACACTTTGATTATAATGCAAGCAGACAAAGATCAAATACAGATAATGAAAGGGATTCTTCAGAATTATGATGTTTCTACTGGTTTACTAATTAATTTTCATAAGTCAAACCTAATACCAATAAATCTGCCTGGTAACTATTCTCAGGAAATTGCAGATATTTTGGGATGTGCAATTGCCAAAATGCCTTTCACTTATTTGGGGCTTCCTCTTGGCACCACCAAACCCACCGTTTATGATCTTATGCCACTGATTGACAGAGTTGAAAGAAAGGTTTCTGCTTCATTCATGATGATGTCTTATAGTGGGAGAGTTACTGTGATTAATTCTTTACTGGCCTCAATTGCAACTTTCACCATGTGTGCAATCAAATTGCCAGATAAGATAGTGGGGCATATAGAAAAAATTCAGAGACACTGTTTGTGGAACAAGAAAACTGAAGAGGGTGAAAAATGCAGTTCTCTAGATGCTTGGGATATGATTTGCAGGCCAAAATGCAGAGGAGGTGTTGGCATTCTCAACCTTAGAATTCAGAATGAAGGCCTTCTGCTAAAATTCTTGCATAAATTCTATAATAAGGATGACACACCATGGGTCTCCCTAGTATGGAATGCATATTATAGCAACAATGTTCCTCATGCTTCTGGACCTTGTGGCTCTTTCTGGTGGAGAGATGTTTCTAGACTTTCACATTTATTCAGAGGAATCGCTAAAAGCTCTATTGGTACTGGGGCTACCACACTGTTTTGGAAGGATCAATGGTCTGCAACTATCTTAGAAGAGAGTCACCCAACCATCTATTCCTATGCTAGGAAGGAAGATATCTCTACTCAGGAGTTTCTTACAGCTGATAGTTTGACACAGCTTTTCTATCTCCCTTTATCACCTGAGGCACTAACTGAATTGAGAGACATTCAAAACAGCTGTAGAGAAATTGAACTAACAGAACATTCACATGACACTTGGAGCTATGTTTGGGGGGGGGCCAAAGAATACACTTCCAGCAAATGTTACCAATACAATTTCAGAAATATTAATCCACACATATCCTTTAAATGGCTGTGGAAATCGAAGTGCACTGCAAAAGTGAAGTTCTTTGGGTGGCTGTTTCTGTCTGACAGATTGAATACAAGAAACATGTTAAGAAGAAGACATTATGCACTAGGGACTGGATATGATTGTTTTATGTGTAATCACAATACTGAGGAAACAATTGAACATTTGCTTTTTCATTGCCCATTTAGCCAAGCTTGCTGGAGCTCAATTAACATCTTTTGGTCTATGACCAACTCTAGACTTCAGATCATTGAGCAAGGAAAAAAGAGCTGGAATAAAAAACTATTTATGGAAATCACCTTGCTGGGCTCTTGGAACATCTGGAAAGAGAGAAACAATCTCTGGTTTAATAACATACAACCCTCAGTTCAGGCTTGGAAGTCAATATTAGTTGCTGATCTGTCACTGCTGATTCATAGGACAAAAGAGGAGTTACATCCACTTATCAAGAGCATTATTCATAGTTTGTAATTCTTCGTGTAATCCTAGACTTATCTATTCTGACTTTTTAGAGACTTCCCCCCTCTGTCTCTATGTAAATATGTAACTTTATAGACTCTGACCCACTATTAATGAAAATGAGGCAGTAGGAGCCTTTCCTACTGTTATTACCCTCAAAAAAAATCTAGCGATGATACATTAACTAAAATTATATACTACGAATATTATATGTTGTCATTCATATTCATAAATGGCAATGCTTGAGTTCGATTTCAGTTACATCTTCTAGGGCATGTTTGATTCAAAGGATCTGTATTGGATTTTATAGGATTAAATCCCATAATAAAATTTCCTATGATGGTTGTTTAATTTGCAGGATATATAGAATCCTATATGTTTCTTATCCTACAAATCAAACAGGCCCTAATATGAGTTCTTATGTACTTAAAAATTCATAGAAAGATTCGACATCATGGGCGAAGACAAGGACTCCAAGGACAGCAAGAGCCGCTACATACTTAGGTGGTTATGGAGTGGGCAAATTCCTTTTCACTATAATGGGAAGTTGTTTTGCCCATTATGTGGAAAAATCATAGACAAGGACATTGACAGCATGATCCAGCACTTGGTGGGCGTCGACCGTGGCCATGGCCGTAAGAACAAGCCAAAGACGTTTTCAAAGCACACAGCATATGGAAAATTCCTCTTGAAATATGTCAAGACTAGCATGTTTCCCCCTAGTAGGTGTTGTCAAGACTGGCATGTTTCCCCTCTAGTAGCCACACCCATATGCTGCACACGCTCTAAGATGTTCTCATGCGCCCGAGAACTAGCAAATCTTTTATTAGACTAGACCGAGTTTACCTATCTAGAAAAAAAGAACTGAACTTACCCTTTATTGTTCTTCATTGGAACCTGCTCCTTGTCTGAGATCCATCGTGCTCCCACCCGAACATGTGCCACCTATACTAAAAATCTGGATAAATGTTGATGGTGACACACTACTACATAATAGGCTATCAATGATAGGCTCAAAAGCCCATTAATAACAGGCAAAGTGTCTGTCACTGATAACTAGTCACTGGTACGAGGTTACTAGTGACAGGCAAGTGTCTGTCACTATTACGTGTACTAGTGACATGCATTTACACATACCTATCACTACTATGTGTATACTAGTGACAGAAGAAAGAGATGCATGTCACTAGTTATGATCATAGGCCGCAGAGTAACATGTTTGGTAGTGACAGGCCCACTGTCCTTCCTGTCACTAGTTTGAATTTTGGTATAAAAAAATTAAATATATTTTTCACAAATATTCCATATATAGAACAATATGTTAATAAATACATTTTCCACGAATATTTAAGATGGCACAATAAGACGTATGATATGACCAGATATGACATAATATTTGCGCAGACCAGACAATGACATAAGAAACTTGCAATCTATCATCCATAACAATTTGGCAAAGCCTGTTTCCTCGCCTATGAACTAAAAAAAAACACCACCACGGTACGTCCTGTTAGAGCCACATGACACACAAAACTACCTACATATATGGAATGTTTTAGTGCCCTCGAGAGTAGACCACCAAGAAAATGTCCATCTAGTATTGCATTTAAAAACCTTTGAATCTTAGTCACGTTCAGGCCATAGTACTATTGTTGGGAAGCCTCTTTCTTCTGCTTGAGAACTCATTGGCACGATAGGTCTCAGATATCATCAAAAGAGTCATCTATGAGTTCCTGTACTATACTCATAAGATAAGGAAAGGAAGAATACTTTAACTCATCATGGTAGAGATTGATTGTGTTTAGTTCATACCTGGAGTCAAGATTGCATATTACAATTCACTCGGGATACATAGTTTTGTTGAAACATGATAGCATTTGTTCTTTCATTGCCAAGCTAAAATCTCCAACTTTTATTCAGGATGTACCAAAAATAATGCGTGTAGAAATACCATAATTAAATTTAAACTTACTACACCATACAGACAAAGGAGAACCTTACTAAAACTTGTGTGAACCTATCCATGCACCTTAACCTGAAATGTTAAGGTTCCATGCCAGAGACGAGCTTCAAAGCTTCCAATGCAAAATCAGTAGAAATAATTGCATCTATTGAAGCAATGGCTGCAATGATATTCTTGACAATACCCTGTAATTAGGAATACACGTGTCATGCAATCATGCCCTCTTATATTAAAATTATATGGTTCTTGATTGCAAGATTTATACACCTAAATTGATAATAAAATTGTACTTAGTCATCAGAAAACCGAGAACCCAAAGTGAGTACCGCTGCATCTCTCATCAAACTTACTTTGCTATTTGAAGATGTCATATATGAATGTAAAAGAAACACAGTTTCATCCTTCATGTAAAATAAGCATCTCTCATCAAACTTACTTGCAATATTCTGCTAACTTGAAGGTGTCATGGAAATTTGAACTCTATAATACAGTACCATAACGGTACATGTATTATGATCATATGCATAACTGCAAGTTCCTTTCAATGTTCTACATTTTCATCATCTTGTTGAGGTGCAAATTTTTTGATTATGTCTGACTTGTATGGACCTGAATCTCACAGGACAATGATGGCATGCTTAATCTAATACAAAAAATGACGATATAAGTGTGAGTAATGGCACCAGGTATGTACATGAGAGAACCCTATGAAGAATTATGCACTTAAAAAAGTTGTAGATTAACATCAAAAGAGAACATGAATGTTATGTTTTTATACACATAACTAAGTACAAATAACGCAGTTTGGAACTTTTATATATTGCATATAATAATTGCTGCCTAAAATATTCAAGAGTGTATAGGAATCATGTAATCCATTGGTTAGTATTGTTCATCCGTTATTCTTGGCTGTTTGCATCCTCATTCCTACGCAAAGAAAATAATTTAAATTGACATTTATCTCTCTAAAACATGGAACCCCAGTAAACTAGGCATCCAATCAATGCCTAAAAATATTTTTCATTAATCGAGCATGTGAGACCCTCGGGATTAGGGCTAGACAAATCCCAGACCTCTTGCTGATATAAGCCTAACCTAAATCTTGAAAGCATACAGAGAGAGAATTGATAACACAACAGTGACCCTACGACACAAAAATTATTACAGCGAGCTCATAACTGAGCAAAGAACCAAAATATTACAAGCAAAGGTCGCTGACCACAACCATCAAACAACGGAAGGCGAATTATGCTATTAAGTATAGCAAACTTAATAAATGGCCTAAGAGGCCTGAAGCATAACGATGGCGTTCAATCCATAGATCCCCCGACTAGGAACTCCAAACTACTCGTCGATGTCGATGATATGAAAAACTCATCTTCTACGGTAACACTTACTCTGCTATAAAAGTATCAATGAAGCAAGGGTGAGTACAGGGTGTACTCCGCAAGACTTATGGCTGGTGGAGTTATTTTCCATAAAGCCATCTTTGTTTTGTAAAACAAGAGGGAGAAGAATCTCGACTAATCAGAATATATTAAAAGGGGATAAGAGAGCTGTATCTCTAGCTTTGATCATCTTTTGATATCCACCGAATCATCATCAGCTGAACCTACCTAGGATCACCCCTCATACCCATGAGGAAGCATCCTTAAGCACACATTACTTAACTTGCCAAGTTTTACGATTAGGTTGATCTTAGAATCTGGTCTCCAAGTTCGTCCATAACCGCGAACACGGATTTTCGATAATATTTAACCCTGCAGGGGTGTACAACTTTACCCACACGCGCCAACCGATTCTTAATGCCACTATAGATTAGCCCTCTTCCTTGGAAGGCCGGTAGAGAGTGGTTGACCATGACCTTTACCTTGCTTTCGTCGAGACCATGAGTCACGCATTAGGAAGATGCCGCCGTAACGTGTCGAGTCCCGAAGTCGGTCCGTAATGATGTGAACAGGGTTCAAGATTACGGATGCCGGGCATCTCTTGTTCCCTGCCACGCTTACCTACCTGTATGAATGCACGTCCTTCACCTCCTTCGAGAAGAGCCAGAATGCGTATGTCGAATGGAACGCCCGAACTATGTGACTCATGGAATCTACTCAGCAATTTAGTTGGTCGAGGGGGTTTCCAGGCCCCCGTGTGGCTGTACGCTCATCTTAGACCATAGACAAGAACTCATGTCATAGTAGTGGCAAGTATGGGACTACAAAAACCACAACCCACCGTGGCCTCTCATACAAGCCTTAGCATGTTTAACTTTCATCTCTGATCTTACCATGTCATCCTGTCATACTAGGTTCATTCACAGCTCTGATTCATCAAACAGATGGACCAGCAATAACAACTAAGCTTTGGCTAAGCACAACAGATGTAACAGCTCTAGCAACGCTTCACAAGCCAAACCCTAGTTATGCTAGGATCAGTGGATCAAGGAATATATGCTACAAAGGGAACATGCTATAGATAGGATTACTCCATCTATCAATAAAAGACTTTGGAATCATATGCACATGGCAGGAATGAAATACTTTGAAAACATAGGATTATATCATGTGTGGGGTTTCACTTGCCTTTAGAAGTTGATATCCAGAAAGCTGATCTTTGGACATCTGGTACTTGACTTGGTTATAGTTGGCCAAGTATTGATCTTCGATCTTCGACGGTGTTGATCTCGGTCTTCGATCTCAATCCCGACTCTGATATCGTATTCTACTGGAGAAGAAACAAACACCGGAAAGAGAGGGAAACAATCAACACATGGCATCGATGCAATGCACAATCAAGGATGATGATATGACAGGTTAAAATTATTGAAATGTAACCCTAATACATTCTTGGTCATTTTAAAGGGGTCCCAGGGGTCCAAACCCTAATTAGGAGAAAGCCCGGATTCATATGAGAGGGGTACATTTAGTTCTTCTAATTAACTTGCAATTGAAGTTGTTGAACAATGCACGATTATATCTATAATAGATAGTTCTCATTTTTCTAAACATTTTGGTATATTATTTGCATTTTTCTGACTTATAAATAATTACTTATTGAATTTACAAGTTTTATTTATTTTCTGAAATTATTAAACCATTTAAATTCATTTATTGCGTCACGCTGACGTCAGTGCACCCTAACCCTACCCTTTTCTCACCAAAACAGGGGCTAGCCACTGTGACTGGCCTGTGGGCCATGGCCACGTTAGAGCCACCTCAGCGCCATGCGGGCTCGCTAGAGAACGCTGCAGATGGCGACGGTTGGCGGTGCTAGGGTGAGAGTGGGGATGCATGGGTATGTGCGTTCGAACCAGGGCGACAAGACGTTCCTAACTATGGTGGCGTCGCCCGAAAATGGTTGCCGAAGTGATGACCTCGACGAGGACGGTGATCGACGCGGGGACAAACAAGAGAGGGAGGAAGACAACAGGGTCGTCTAGGAGGACTAGAGACTCACCCTCGACGCGTGTGCAGGCTCAGCAAGAGAAGAGGAGGTAAGGGTCGACAGCAATGGTGGCGGCCGTGGTCGTCGGTGACGAGGAAGATGGCGTCGATGGCGATGATTGCGAGCGATCGGGGCCGATTCCTTCCAGGAGATGAATCAGCGCGACGTGGCGGAGCTTGTGGCAGCCTCAGTTGAGTGAGGGGAGGCCGAAAACGGTGGCGCTACGCGGCGGCCGGGGCTAGGGTTTCAGAGTTTGTACGCACGAGCGACGCAGAGCGAGAGAGGAAGAGAAATGGGGATAAGGAGGAAGAGGGGGACGTGGCGGTTCTTATCCTTGCATCCGGGGGCGGCGGCGGGCATCGCAACGCAGCGGGGTGGCGGACGGCATCGGTAGCGCCACCGAGCTGCTTGCCGACGGTGGGGAAGAAGACAGGAAAGAGGTGAAGTGGTATGGGGCCACGGTTGGGCCGCACGTGGGCCGGGGTTAGGCTACGAGAAAGGTTGTACGGCTGCTGCTGCTGGAAGCACTGGGCGGCAGATAGAGGGGATGGAAAGATGGGTTGCGGGCCTAGATAGAGAGGGTTCACTTATTTTTTTTGCAGAAAACTGTTTTTCTTTTTCTTTTTTCTGATTTTTTTGTACTTGAATTTCAAACCTATTTTGAATAGTTTCAAAAATACCAGAACTTTATAAACACTTCAAATACTACAGAGCCCTTGTAATCCATTTGGGATCCACTTGGTTTTGGTAGTTTTCAAATATTTTAAAACCATTTGAAGGTTTTCAAAGGGAGAAGGTAATTACGGTTTAGGGTTTTAAGAATCTATTTGTTGTATGCATTTTGAATGATGATGCTCATGAATGCACGTACAAATCCTAATTACATTTAGTAAAACTAGGGTTGTTACAATTCTATCCCCCTTAAAAGAATCTTGTCCCTAGATTCCTAGGTAGGAAGAAAGAAGGAACAGGGTTACACTAAACATCGATGATCTTCTCGAAGAGGTTAATCCATACCACCTTGACGAATGGACGAAGCGTTTCGTAATCTTCGAGGTGGCTACTCACACTAAGGAAGAGAGAGAATGACACGAAACCACAAACTGAGTATCTCATGGTCAACTCATGGATAGATGCTTCACGAACATCTCTGGAGTTAACAACATGAAACACGCCAAGGTAGAGGAGGAAACAAAAGGAGATGGTTTCAAGGTGACAGATAATTGGTCTTCATAAGGATTGAGACCATGGAACTTGCAGAAGAGTTTTGACTTCTGAGGGAAGGAGACTTCCAGAAGACGGAAAAGGAACACACACTTCGAGAGATAAACCTCTACTAAACAGCTTAAGTAGAGCTTTACAGGTGGCAGAGATAGATACCAACAAAACCAAGCTGTTGAACTACTTTTGACACAGAAGGGTCATTCTTTGGTTCAACAGAAGGCCAAGACAGAAAGGTGTTTTGGTGGAGAGGACTCATAAGAGTCACAAGGAACATGTAACAAGAGAAACTATTGATTACCAAAATCATGGTCGCTCTTCGAACATGTTTAAGAAAGCGGGAAGGAAACTCCTTAATTCATCCAGGACTATCAAAATCCTTGTCAAAGATCATGATATCTCTTTACACCACCTAGATGAATAGTTTAGAAGATTCCTGGTGACACGAGAAGAAATAAACTTCATTCTCAGACTCCAAGTACTTGGCATAACAAGACGTTTGCTATCATAAAAGGGTCTGGATGATCGACCGAGAGACATTTAGCAACACTAATTTAAATGTTCTCCTTGATGTTTGAAACACCAATATCAAACTTTTAACAAGCCTTCAATCAGTCATTAAGTAAAGTTAGGACTTCGGATGCAAAGGAAACCATAAGCACAACTCCTATAATAAATCATAGAAGAAACCTCATGAAGAGTGGTTGTTATTGCTGATTCAAGAGAATATGACACTAGGTCTTTCGACTGATTGTGCCAACCATTACATCAATCTTGCCAGAGTTACAATAGAGCTACTTCATAACCTTGAGGAACACCAATCATTATTGCTGCTTGAGATTCTGCTTTGATTAGGTGGAGAGATATTTCAGACTAAGCATGTCCGAATAGAAATTGTGCAACATTTACCACGGACTTCAATGTCAAGCTCCAAAGGATGAGCTAGATTGCGGAACCCATGTGATAGCAAGTTATCAAAAGATAATTGCATCTACATGAAATTTTTGCAATGAAACACAACTGAATCCTGTTTAGGAAACATTTAGGAGGATATCAAATTTTTGTTGGACTTCTTATCTTCTGTGAACGAATCAATCAGTGGCTTGCTGTGCTTGGAGGATCTTCTCAAGATGTGAAGGTAACAACCTACCATATCAAGAATTCTTCGCACATGCTTAACTGACTTTAAATGATTCCCGGAGAAACAAACATAACTCTACTCAGATCCACGATGACATCTTTCAACATTTTGCGCGTGAATCGGAGAAGGTTACATCTAACATCTAGAACACATACTTTGAGATAACACAAATATGGTTCTCAAAAGTTTCCAACGTTAATGCCAAATGTTCTACATGAATCTTTTCTAGCATGGAGAAGGTAAGGATGTCATCGATGGGCTCGATAACAAGTTTATCTATACATTCCAAGAAGATGGACGCACATGTTGTATGAACAAAGCATAGACACTGGTCAGACCAGAGGACATGAAGATGTACTTAAGTGAGACATCACAAGTAGATACACCATCAAGATTGTCCTTGGAACTGGGTTTGATTTGACGATTGCCCAATCAAATCAAAGGCGGGGAAAATAACATGTCCACAAAGGACTTATTATCCTACTTCAACGCGAACAGAACTAGACATCCCTTTAAGGAGGAACAAAGTTCGATAGAACATTTATCTTACAACTCTCCAAGTTGTTGTTTAAGCTCAACCAACTAGTTCAGGGTTATCCAGTATGGATCCTTGGAGAAAGGTGCAGTTCAGAGAACTTGCTTGCTCAAAAAATTAACAAGATGGTCATGTGGCAACATGGTGATACTTCTAGAAAACATCCAAAATATCACGGACCATTGATATGTCACTTAGTTCGAGATGGAAACTTGCTTGGTAAGGCAAGAAGACATAGTCTCAAAGCTTCGGCACAAGCCTAACTCTTTGACCAAAGAGGGTGCACCAGAATAGTGGACTTGGTAGCACAATCATCCTTTTCTTAGTGACAGAGTTAATAAATCACAATAAGAATGACACAAATGTCCTAGAAGTTCAAAGCAATAAAAAATGCTAAGAATCTTAGATGGCTACATCGATACGCACATGCATAATTCCTGAGCGCAAAAACTCACAGGAAGGGTGGGTAATATGTGTAAGAGCATCACTTCATTAAGAGGGTCATGAAACTCCGCACGATCTCTTAGTATAAAGAGTGTGACACTTTAAGGTAGAACAGAACATAAACTAATCAATGTTTATTGATCTGCGCATTACAACACGTTGACCTGGTCTTAGAAATGACGAGGTACTGGAGTTTGTTTCTCCTGACAACCCGAAATGGTTTATCATGACGAACCACAAGAGTATCTTGCATCGGAATACACCAATGCACATTTACTACTTGGCTGCTAACTGGTAGACAAAGGTCAGAAAACATCAAGGGAGAAGGAACATTGTAACACCCTTAGATCCGCCCTATGCAATAGCGATTTCCGCCAAACCCGCATAGAAACGATTCAAAGGCACCCACCAGGCACTTTCGTGCGGATGGAAAATGAAGTAATACCATTACACATTAGTCCATGATGGAACCCACAGAATAGATATATACAACAACGACTCCATGAGTCAAGAATACAGATATACAGTACAAAGACCCAAATCACCTTCAAAACGATACAACGTCCGATTACGGACAAGATGCAAATTGGGCTAAGAGCCCTGAAGAATAACCAATGGCGTCCATAACCCTGCCCAGGCCAAGCCGGAAGGGTAACCCTGCTAACGACGTCGATCTCAAACCTGCTTTAACAAAGTGGGGTGCTGACAAAGGGCAAAGGAAAAAGAGAGCGGTCGGTACAGAGGCCAGTACACGGCGAGTCTTAGAATTCGGCGGTCCTCGCCTACATAGGTATGGTGGACTGAAGCGGTAGCGCGACATGCACTAAACAACCTATAGACACTCAATACAATTGGCGGCTATCAGAGAGGGATAAGAAATACCTATTCGGATCCATCCTGATACTAACACCAAACATACCCATCATGGCGTTTCCCCCTCGAGACCAAACGAGGAAATCGAGCCGAGGGACTCATAGAGTTAGCATTTTTATTCATTACATTCTAGTTGCAGCAATTACTAGTCAAATATAGATAGCAGGAGTCATGTTGATAACATAAGTATTGGGCAGTTTTAGTTAACAATTCCATTGTAGTTGCAATACTTACTAATCAGATATAGAAGTGGCATGTGTCATCCCAAATCCAGCAGTTGTTGGCACTTTTATTTGCATTCCATTATAGTGAAGTTGATTACTATTCATCACAAAGTCAAATTGATAAGGCTAATTTAGTTATAGTTGTCTATAATCGAGATACTATGCTCCAAGTAGTCCATAACCGCGGACACGACTTTCAGAAAGATTTAAACCTGCAGGCGTGCACCAAAGTTTCCACACGCACCTACACCCTTGTTGTCAGATCAGGTAGGTACAAGATCACAAAACATACACCCAACGGTATGTCGACGGGGTTTCGGACACGACGTTTCCCAGACCCAAAGCATGCACATGGGGGCCACCCCACTAAGCTACCCGCAACAAAGTCGGCCGTCTCCGATACGGACCCAGGGTATGTGGCGACGGCTGTAAATGACTGGGAACCCGAAAGTGTGACTGGGCTTGTTGATACAGCAAAAATGTGGCACGGGGTTTCTGAACAGTACAGGCGCTCCACGCGCAATACTAAATAAAGCAGTAAAGCATGGCATACGTACAGTATAGTAACAAAGCCCCAAAATAGGTTGTGGCTCCCAGTAGAGTACTTTGAAATCAGGTACTAAATCGATGGGGGTGCCCACACACCCCACCTATGGTTAGCGTGCTCGATCTCGGAACAGGTGTCAAGAACTCGGTTCCTAGTTGGACACAAGTGGGAGGTTAAAAACCAAATATTGTCTATTACCCGCCGGTGCCTCTACGTTATTTACCTACTTTCAATTTTAGTTATTAAACGGTAATTAAAGCAATGATCATCTCCACCATTAAGCATGTGCCAACCACCCAACAACGATGGAACATCGACGACGCGACATCTGAGCAAGCAACTACAACTCGCAAGGCCAACTGTCTATCAATCAACAGGCAGTAGGATGTGTCCATGGCAATATAAAGGCTACAGGGAAGTATAAAGGGTACGGAATCTATAGCATCGCAACACAGATAGCAATAAATCAATAGGAGGAAATAAAGAGTAGAAATATAGAATAGGTAGAAAGAGGGAGAATGCTCGCCTGAAAATATTTCCGAAGGTTCATATGAAGATCGGGTCGACACTCACATCAACTCATCGGCCTAATCCATAAAGAAGCAAAGCACTATAAGAAACACCGGATGCACTATTTAATACTATGGCAGAAGATCGGGCATTATGCATGTATGATGTATGACATGGCAAATGTGCGATACAATTAGGCAATATTAAACGAAACCGAGGTCCCGACAATTATTTAGATGATTCAAGTTGTTTAGATACCCCGCAATTTAATGTTGTATTAACATGACAATACATGGCATCGGTTCGCTACACAAATTTAAATGGACCAAATATAAGACTAGAAAAGCCCGCATATGGTCTCTATATTAAATTATTAGGTGAGTCGACAAAATACCCCAAATCCACATGATATGTGTGCAAGCATGTACAAATTAAATGCAACAAGTATATCTTATATATTATAAAAAATAGGAGGGTGAACAGTAAGAGTCGGTAGGGTGATCAGTCCATCCCGTACCCAAACTATTAACTCCGTACATGAGTAGAAAAATAGTGCAACACAACTCTCGAAATTTAGAATGAAGATATTCACAAGCACTATTCGAAATCAAGGGGTGATGCAAGATCTGCATCGGATCTGATGTAGATAATGTCATCACATTGGAAAACACTGGAAGATACAGAAGAAATTGTATGAAAATACGTAATGATTAGGTTTCGTGATGGTTCCATTGGCATGAACAAAACATGCTCAAGGTATACTCCAACTTCACCAATGATCGTCCTTCTCATATGTTTTTAAACGATACGGATATCCACTAAGGTACACATACAGATAAAGAATTCAAGAACAAAAAAGATTGGATGAATGGTACAACAGACGAGATGCAGATTTGATGTTTGTAGCACCACCGTTATAAAAAAATGGAAGCTAAACCCTGAAGGTACGACAGAAACCCAACCGTGAGAAATCCTGGACTCGAAGAAAATATAAGAGAGAATATTCAAAACACTCATAGGTAAGAAGAGAATAAAAGAGGGTTAAGGAGAAAAATCAGACCTAATCATATCTATCTAACCGATTTTTCAAAATAATTTTGACACTCTACAATGTCCATTAGCTAGGTTATACTACAGGCTGGACCAGTGGGATATCGTAACTCCTGAGCTCTGATACCACTCTGTAACACCCTCAGATCGGCCCTATGCAAGTCTTAGCGATTTCCGCCAAACCTGCATAGAAACGATTCAAAGACGCCCACCAGGCACTTTCGTGTGGGTGCAAAACAAAGTAATACCATTACACATTAGTCCATGATGGAACCCACAGAACAAATATATATATATAACAATGACTCCATCAGTCAAGAATACAGATATACAGTACAAAGACCCAAATCACCTTGAAAACGATACAACGTCCTAGTACGGACAAGATGCAAATTGGGCTAAGAGCCCTGAGGAATAACCAATGGCGTCCATAACCCTGCCCAGGCCAAGCCGGAAGGGTAACCCTGCTAACGACATCGATCTCAAACCTGCTTCAACAAAAGGGGTGCCGAAAAGGGCAAAGGAAAAAGAGAGCGGTCATTTACTGAGGCCAGTACACGGCGAGTCTTAGAATTCGGCAGTCCTCGCCTACATAGGTATGGTGGACTGAAGCGGCAGCGCGGCTTGCACTAAACAACCTATAGAGACTCAATACAATTGGCGGCTATCAGAGAGGGATAAGAAAGACCTATTCGGATCCATCCTAATACTAACACCAAACATACCCATCCCGGCGTTTCCCCCTTGATACCAAACGAGGAAGTCGAGCCGAGGGACTCACATAGTTAGCAGTTTTATTTATTCCATTATAGTTGCAGCAATTACTAGTCAGATATAGATAGCAGGAGTCGTGCTGATAACATATGTAGTAGTCAGTTTTAGTTAACCATTCCATTGTAGTTGCAGTACTTACTAATCAGATATAGAAGTGGCATGTGTCATCCCAAATCCAGTAGTTGTTGGCACTTTTATTTGCATTCCATTATAGTGAAGCTGATTACTATTCATCACAAAGTCAAATTGATAACGCTACTTTAGTTATAGTTGTCTATAATCGAGATACTGTGCTCCAAGTCGTCCATAATCGCGGACACGGCTTTCAGAAAGATTTAACCCCGTAGGGGTGCACCAAAGTTTCCACACGCACCTACACCCTTGTTGTCAGACCAGGTAGGTACAAGATCACAAAACATACACCCAACGGTATGTCGACGGGATTTCGGACACGGCGTTTACTAGACCCAAAGCATGCACATGGGGGCCACCCCACTAAGCTACCCGCAACGAAGTCGTCCGTCTCCGATATGGACCCAGGGTGTGTGGCGACGGCTGTAAACGACTGGTAACCCGAAAGTGTGACGGGGCTTGTCGATACAGCGAAAACTTGGCACGGGGTTCCTAAACAGTACAGGCGCTCCAAGCGCAATATTAAATAAAGGAGTAAATCATGGAATAATTAAAGTATAGTAATAAAGCCCAAAACTAGGTTGTGGCCCCTAGTATAGTACTTTGAAATTAGGTACTAAATCGATGGGGGTGCCCACACACCCCACCTATGGTTAGCGCACTCAATCTCGGAACAGGTGTGAAAAACTCGGGTCCTAGTTTGACACAAGTGGGCGGTTAAAAACAAAATATTGTCGATTACCCACTGGTGCCTCTGTGTTATTTACCTACTTTCCATTTTAGTTATTAAACGGTAATTAAAGCAATGATCATCTCCACCATTAAGCATGTGCCAACCACCCAATTACGGTGGAACATCAGGAACGCGAAGCAACATCTAAGAAAGCAACTACGACTCGCAAGGCGGACTGTCTATCAATCAACAAGCAGTAGGATGTGCCCATGGCAATATAAAGGCTACATCGAAGTATAAACGGTACGAAATCTATAGCATCGCAACACAGATAGCAATAGATCAACATGAGGAAATAAAGACTAAGAATATAAAATAGGTAGAAAGAGGGAGAATGCTCGCTTGAAAATATTGCTGAAGGTTCATCTGAAGATCGGGTCGACACTCGCATCAACTCATCGGCCTGCACTATTTGATACTACGGCAGAAGATCGGGCATGATGCATGTATGACATGGCAAATGTGCGATGCAATTAGGCAATATTAAACGGAACTGAGGTCCCGATAATTATTTAGATGATTCAAGTTGTTTAGATACCCCGCAATTTAATGTTGTATTAGCAAGATAATACATGGCATCGGTTCGCTACACAAATTTAAATAGACCAAATATAAGACTAGAAAAGCCCGCATATGGTTTCTATATTAGATTATTAGGTGAGTCGACAAAATACCCCAAATCCACATGATATGTGTGCAAGCATGTACACATTAAATGCAACAAATATCTTATATATTATAAAAAATAGGAGGGTCTCGGATAAGAGGGTCACACATCGGTATCGGTAATCTTGGGGCTCCGAGGGTTTGACAGAATCAATCTCGGTCACCGGAATCGGGCTTCGGATCCATGAAGGAGGTTTTGACATCGGACGGCCCTTGCCGAAGGGGAAGAACTTGATAGAATCAATGGATTCGTGCGGCTACTAAAGGTGAACTTGTTGAAGGGCCGGGACCGGAGATCTTGTCGGTAGTATTTAGAACTTGTTCTTGGTCGATCTTGTATTTAGACCCACACCATATTCTTGTCTCCAGAGTACCACCACACAACAATACACGCAACAGGATCTGCACTGAACAGCGAAAGACACTAGGGCACACACGCGACCAAGAGAAGGACGGACTTGACACGAGGGGAGGGCGGTGTGTCACTGCTGCGGTGACCCAACATACCACTTCATGTGTAGTACACTATAGTCGTTGACATGACATCCACAGAACACCGTTCTGTAAATATCACATCCCTCAGAGTGGTACAACAGAAACATTGCGGGTCCATATTACAAACATTCACACATTATTATTATTACAATACCAGAAGTTCAAGAATTCAAAAGGATTCAACTTACAAACCAAAATATAAAGTGTTTCAGCGGAATTTAAAAGTAGCAACTCCAACTAGGAGTTGAGCTCAGCAGCTTATTCTATAGAGTTCATGCTGCTCGGCTCCGTCGGTTACTACTAACTAGGATACTTAGTTGGACTCGTTATCATCGACACCATAGCAGATTTCGTAATCGACTCCTTCAACACCTCCTGACAGGTCAGGCTCCTCATAGAACACATCTTCTTGGCATTCGGCTGCATACATTGGCATGTCTTCGGGATCCTTCGAGTCTAAGCAAGGGATCAAAGGAAAGGATGAGTAACAGCGTTACCCAACAAGTTCATTATATGCAAGGTGGGAAGTTTGATGCTCTAACTGCCACCTCGGACTATAAGTTCTTGGCACTATGCAGTTTCTGTAAATATTTCTTCAAATATTGATTTTATTATAAAAAATCTATGACCATCAGCCTTCACAGGATGACCAGAACTTTCATGGAGTTCCTTTCCTGCCGCATGCGCAGCTCCTTCCCTGAATAGGGAGTAACAAGTTACAATTCTTACACTCTGTAGAGGTGATTACTTTACCCATAAGAGATCAACTCCTTGTTGCACAACTACGCGTACTTTCACATCCACAATTCCATGATGTGGGGCCTAGTAGTTGGTCCAAGCCAATCACTGCCCCTTCGAGACCTCGCATGCCTCCTTGGTGTACACCATGCCCACATATTGAATTACGGCAATGGTTTGTACAAACCGTTAGATGCTAGAACTATCGTGGGACGTTGAGGGTTCCCACCCATATGCTGCATATCCTCTACGAATTACCAATTAATATGCACGCTACGAGGATAATAGCCATGACCTGCACATCCGACTACATGCGAGAGGAAGAAGATACAGCTAACTTCTCTGTCCTATTCCAAATCTCATGGATAATGCGTGATATACGACGCTAGAATCATTGATGTCATGGGTTATTAAGTCCCTAATTGATCATCATTGTTTCAAATAGAACCCTAAGTTCTATTGCTCCATTATATCATCACTTAGGATGATATCTAAGATTTCTTTATTTGTGAAAATAATATTTTCTTTCATTGGAGTATATATGATAACACACAATTTGCAAATACTTTGATAATGACTCTTCAAAGGATATGAGCAAGTGATGAACTTGCCTTGTGATTGCAAGGTAGTGAAGTCTGATGCTTCATCTCTCTCGATCTCATCTCTCTATCACTCTCTCGATCTCATCTCTCTCTTCTCCTCCTCGACCCCGTGGTCGATGGGCCGCCGTCGTGCGCTGCTCGCCGCCGTGGTCCTCCCTGGCTGCTGCCGTGGTACAGGGCGAGGTTGTCGACCATGGTCTACCTTAATGTCCAATTCAATTTGGATCTAGAGCTCCCCCGTGGCTAGACTAGCTCCATCCTGAAGCCTAGGGTTTGGGGTGGTGCTGGTGCTGTCGCCGCCGCTGCTGTCGTATGCTGTGCTGGTGTTCCTCGCATTCAGGCATGGTGAGGGTCGCTGCCTCAGCGTGGTGTGGGTCGCAGCACCCCCTTGGAGATGCTCCCTGTGCCACTGTCCTCGTCATCGACCTCTGCTTCTTCTTCTCACCTAGAGCAACATCCATCAGTACGTTGTTCTTCTTCCCCTTGTATCCTCTATACTAGGACACCCTATGCTATGTGTTGGTTGTAGCTACTCCTGGCTAGTGGTTATGTCCTGATTAGGGTTTTTTCTGCTTAGGGTTCATATCCCTCTATTGATTGAATATCTGATGATTTGGATCATGTATTGATGATCCCTAAGCATACTAAGTGGTTGTTTGTTGTGGATTACTGCTTATGGTTAGCTTTGGAGATGCTAGTGGCTTACCAGATTGATTCCATTAGTTAACTTGATATGGTTCAGATGATAACGTTGCTCTAGAATCATTACTTGGGGATTCTAGTGGTTTGAGAGCTCACCACTGCCATTGCTTGGTAAATGACATTGATTTTTGTGTGATGAACTCACTATATTTGTACTGTTGGCTTAAGAATTCATATACATAGCTGAGATCAATTGGTCTCTTATAGTGATGATATGTATATGGATCTATCTAGAAATGATTCCTGTGATTAGTATCAGGAAAATGATTTATAGTTGGCTATGAGTGTAACTGTGAAAGTTGAATGCTTAACCTGCTTAGTTTAGAAGTTGTTCTTGTGACACCATCCTATTATGGAACACAAGATTAGGTTCTATTACTTAGCTTGCTTTTGCTTAAGCTTAAGATTAACTTGGCATCAGAGATAAGTGGAACTTCTTTCCCTGAATCCCTAAAACCTATGATGTTGGTCTGAGGTTTAGGATCTAGGTCCTTATCTTGTTGTTTCTCATGGATTGGTTCTGGTAGTGATACCAGCTACTGCTTCTTGAATCAAATTGAGGAAAAATGATTGTAGGCTTGATAACTTATATGGATCCATAAGATGAAATTATAAGGTGCTACTCCTGTTTTAGAGATGTGCCTAGAAGTTCAGATCTTGGCTATATTCATTCTTGAATTTTAAGTTATAGCCTGATAGCTAGGATCAATGATGTTTTCCTGAGATCCTAGTTGGATCTTTATAGTTTTCTGACTGCTTTTAGTGTTTAAAACTTCAATGATGGAATCACCCCACTTGGGTGCTTTTCTGAGAATTTGAGTATGAGACAACTCATGGATGCTTGTCTAACTTAGATAAATAAATCCTATGATGGTCTTTTCTACTCACCACACTTGGTTGTTGTTGGGGTTGAAAGTTGTTGATCTTGTGGCTTGATCTGATGCTCCTCCTGAGATTTCTAGTTCCTAGACTTGTCCTTGATCTAGCTCTCCACCTCCTGGTCCTAGTGGCTAGATCTTGGTCTTGCTATCCACCTGATCTTCCCCCTCCTTATGTCACCATCTTGGTGAGATGATCAAGAGTTTGGTTGATGTGATCTGGTTTGGCTTTGGTTTGGTTTAGCTGGGATGTTGTGCTTGGTGTCTATGCACCAGAGAATGGTGTTGGAGATGCCTCCCACGGCTGTGCTGAGTAGTTTTGTGTGTGTGGCATGTTGATGCTGTGCTGATAGCACACACCATGCAGTTTGGTGTGTGTGTTGCTTGTGTGTGTGCTGCACCTTGTGGATATGCTCTGGATATGAAAGTTACTTTTATTTGGTTACTCTTACTTGTCTAGTGAAACTTGCCCCTCCTTACTATTTGGAGTTATTTGACTTCTGGCTTAAATTATGAAAGATTCGGTTCTTTCATATTGGTGAAACTTGCCCCTTTAAAGATTACTCAATGATGAAATTTTGCATAGTGCAACTCACTGTCAATTCTGAGAGTAAAACATTTTTTAATCCTTCACTTTCTTTCTTTTAGTTTGTCTTTGTTTTGCAGGTAACATACTTGAAGTTTCAAGACTTTAGTCTAGTTTCTTTTTCTTTATAGAATAGTCACATGTAATATTTCTTTTATTATTTTGTAATTTTTATTTTATTCTTTTGTAATAAAGATTGTACTATTACTCAATATATAAATATTCTTATTTTATTTCATTACTATTGTAAAGATTCTTGATCATTTCCATAAGTTACATTTTGTAACTTATTTATTGAATAAAATTATGGAATAAATATTCATTTTATTGATTAATTTTTTTTATTTAAAGTTTGAGATATTAATTGTTAACTCTTGATTAAATCAAATCACTCAAACCTAATTCTAAATCCCTCTACATTATAAATCCAACAGTCAAGTTTAAATTCAATTTTCATTTCCCAAAACACACTAATCCACAAAGATCATATCAAAGTTTATAACAATCATCCCCAAGGCTATACCTAATCTCAAAGCATGAAAGAAACTTTGATCACTTTAGGTTTTTATTTGGCGAAAAATTTACCCACATTTTTACAGATGAATGCATGCAATATCACAAACTCCTAAATCCACCCTTCGTTGGTTCCTAAATGCTGGGACGTTACAGACTTCCCCCCTTAAATTAAACTTCGTCCCGAAGTTTGTTGAGATGTACCTGAATAGTTCTGGATAGGCTTTTCTTAAATCCTCTTCTTTCTCCCAAGTGGCTTCCCTCTCAGGGTGATGTTCCCACTATACCTTACAATACTTGATTGCCCTATTCCTCAACCTTTTCCAGTTTTTTTCCAAAATTTTACAGGGCTTTTGAACATAGGTCAAGTCTGCTTGTAGTTCTACCTCTTGATGTGTGATTGCATCATCCGGAACTTTCAAACATTTACGAAGTTGTGACACATGGAAAACATTATGCACTTGACCCAATCTTGATGGTAACTCTAAAGCATAAGCTATAGTTCTATTCTGACTGAGTATCTTGAATGTCCTGATATATCTTGGACTCAAATTTCCTTTAACTCCGAACCTTTTAACCCCTTTCATTGGACTTACTTTGAAATATACCATGTCTCCCACTTCTGGATGCCATGATCTTCGACTTTGATCAACATAACTTTTTTGCCTACTATGAGTTATTTTCAGTTTATCCATGATCTTATCAATGATATCTTGTTTTTCCTGGATATAGTCTGGCGCAAATTCTTTGCTTCTTCTAGGCTCATACCAACATATTGGTGATCTACACTTCCTTCCATACAGAACCTGATATGGAGCTGCCTTCAGACTACTTTGATAGCTATTATTGTAGGAAAATTCTACCAATGGTAGATGATCTTCCCATGTACCTCCAAAATCTAATGCACAAGCCCTTAACATGTCTTCTAGTATCTGATTTGTTCTTTCTATTTAACCCCCTGTCTCTGGATGATAAGTTGTGCTGAAATCTAATTTGGAACCAAGTGCTTCATGCCATTGCTTCCAAAATGCTGAAGTAAACACGGATCACCTATCAGTTACGATCTTTTTGGGCACCCGATGCTTACTTACTATCCCTTTGATGTAAACTTCTACTAACTTCTAGGCATCATCTTTCTGATTTACCGGAATAAATGTGCACTTTTAGTGAGTCTATCCACAATTACTCATATCATATCCTTCCGTTTAGGTGTCATGGGCAATCTTGTGATGAAGTCCATACCTATTTCCTCCCACTTCCATTCAGGAATTTCCAAAGGTAGCAATGGTCTTGCTGGACTTCGATGTTCAGCCTTCACCCTTTGGCAAGTATGGCATTATCATACATATTTAGCAATGTCCCTTTTCATGTTATTCCACCAGAATAGTTCTTTCAAGTCCATATACATCTTAGTACTTCCTGGATGTATAGAATATGGTGTTTCATGTGCTTCTCTGAGTATGACATCTCGAATCTCAGTCACATCTGGAACACAAAGACGATCTTGGAACCACAAAGACTCATAATCTCCAAGGTGAAAAACTGATTTTTGCCCTTGAGATATCCTCCGAATTTCCTCGGCAATGAAAGGATCTTCTCCTTGATGTCTAAAAATTTCATGCTTAAGATCACTGTCCTGCTCTGCAACTACCTGCATAGTAGCTAATCCTCCATGAACCTCTGTTCTAATGAATTGAAGCTCTAATCTTTCCATGTCCATTTGTAACTCTTTTGGTAGATTCCAATTGCTAGGCTGAATGTCTGCACTCTTTCTACTTAAAGCATCTGCTACAACATTTGCTTTTCCTGGAGTATAGTTGATTGTTAAATCATAATCTTTGATTAGTTCCCACCAATGTTTCTGTCTCATATTCAACTCCTTTTGAGTGAAGAAATATTTAAGACTTTTATGGTCAGTGTATAACTCACATCTGGCCCCATAAAGAAAATGCCTCCATCCTTTTAGCGCACAGACTACTGCTGCTAACTCTAAATCATGAGTTGGATAGTTTACTTCATGTGGTTTCAGTTGCCTTGAACCATAAGCAATCACTTTCTGATCTTGCATTAACACACAACCCAAACCTTCTTTAGATGCATCACAGTATACTGTAAAGTCTTTCCATGTTTCTGGAACTGCTAAGATTGGAGCTGTGGTTAACATGGTCTTCAACTCCTGAAAACTTGCTTCACACTTCTCATCCTAATTGAATAGTGTATTCTTTCTTAACAATTTGGTCATTGGTCCAACTATTTTGGAGAAACCTTCAATGAATCTCTGATAATAACCAGCCATCCCCAAGAAACCTCGAATTTGTTTCACATTGGTTGGTGCAGTCCACTCTAGTACTGATTGAACTTTAGATGGATTTACAGCAATTACATCTTTACTGATCACATGGCTGAGGAATTCTACCTCATCTAGCCAAAATTCACATTTAATGAACTTAGCATAAAGTTTATGTTCCCTTAAAGTCTGCAATGCTATTCTTAAATGATCAGCACGCTCTTCCTTATCCTTGAAATATATCAGAATATCATCAATGAAGACTATGACGAACTTATCCAAATATGGCATGAAGATTTTGTTCATCAGATTCATGAATATTGCTGGTGCATTGGTCAAACCAAATGGTACTACCAGATACTCATGGTGTCCATATCTTGAGACAAATGCTGTCTTTGGAACATCTTCAGGCTTGATTTTTATTTGATGGTATCCAGATATTAGGTCGATCTTTTAAAATACTCCGGCTCCTTTCACTTGATCAAAAAAATCTTGAATCCTTGGTAAAGGATACTTATTTTTTATGGTAACATTGTTCAGATTTATGTAGTCTTCACACATCCTTCTTCCACCATCCCTTTTATCCACAAAGATTACTGGTGTTCCCCATGGGGATACACTTTCCTGAATAAACCCTTTTATGACTAACTCATCAATTTGCTCTTTGAGTTCTTTTAATTCTTTTGGTCCCATCTTATATGGTGCTTGAGCTATTGGTGCTGTACCGGGAATTAGATCAATAGCGAACTCTATGTCCTGATCTGGTGGCATTCCAGGTAGCTCTGCTGGAAAAACATCTTGAAATTCATTTACTACAGGAATATCTTCCAATTTGACCTCTTTCATTGAGTTCAACTAAAGATCCACCATGATATCACTGTGCTTATCTGCTTGGTAAACTATCCTTGCTCCACTTGGATTTTTTATTAAGACAGTTTTCTCCTCACAATTTATCTGAGCTCCATGTTCCATCATCCAGTCCATCCCAGCACTACTGCAATTCCCTTCAAAGGAATCACATAAAGGTCTACAAAGTATGTACAACCACAGATCGAGATAACCTGATCTTGTTTAATGTAGCGTACAATCACATTTCCCCCTGCCGTAACTACGGTCATAGGGTTTCCTAACGTTGCCCTTCTAATCCCGAACTTATCACAAAATCCTTCAGAAATGAATGAAGTAGTTGCACCAGTATCAAATAGAAATTTGCCGGGATTGGTAAGGATATTGAGCGTACCTATCACTGCATGCTCCGAGTTATCCACCTCTTCTAGGGCTGCACAATTCAACTTCCCGGTAGGTCTGTTCCTCTTGCCATTGTTGTTCTTGACATTATTCCCTCCTTTATTGGGCTGTCCATTTCCTCCACTGGCTTTCCTTCCATCTCTAACTGGCCAACCTCCTTGTGGTTTGCTTGGAAAATTTGGCTTTATGTGACCTCTCTAACCACAAGCATGGCACACAATTACTGGTTTCGGGCAATCCCTGCTTATATGCCCTGGAAGTTTGCAATTGTGGCATATAATATTCTTTGCGTTTGGATTTGTACTCCTATTGGAAATATTGCTATTATAAGGTCTATTCCTGGGTTTGAATTCTATATTAGGATTGGGCTTACTTACTTGTATCCTCTTGGTTTCCTTCTTAGCTCTCTTCCTTCTATCATCTTGGACATTCTTGTAGTCATCCTCAAAAGTAATAGTTGCATCCAGCAACTGCTGATAACTTTGCTTATTAGCCAACCTCAATTGCATCCTCACAAAGGGCTTTAATCCACGCATGAAATGCTTCTTCCTCTTTTCCTCCGTATTAACTTCTTCCTCCGCATATCGAGACAGTTGACTAAACTCACAGATATACTTCATAACACTAGTATATCCATGTTGCAGCTCCTCAAATTCTCTCCGCTTCAACTCCATAACACTTTCCAGAACAAGATATTCATGGAATCTCTGTTTAAACTCTTCCCAAGTGTACTCCCTTCCTGGCTGTTGCAAGGCTAACTGATTCTCCCACCATGATGTTGCAGGTGCAGTCAGAAGATGAGTTGCATACCTCAATTTCTCCTCATCATTGCAACCTACAGTCTTTAACTTCCTTTCTGTATCTGCTAGCCAATCTTCTGCATCCATTGGTTTAGGAGCTGATGCAAAAGGTAACGGCCTTGCATTCTGGAAGCCAGAAAGACTTATTCCTCCACCTTCAGGTGCTCTCTGATTTGCTCGTCCCCGCAACTCCTCCAAGAACTTGTTCTGGGTCTCTTGCATCATTTGCATACACTACATAAAGTTTTGCTCCATTAACGGTCTCATTGGTGGTGGTGGTGGTAACGTTCCCTGATTTGCTGCATCTGCATCGGCCTTCTCCTTGACCTCATGTTCCATCCGCTGATGCTCAGATTCGGTCTCTACACCCATATCCATGACCCCCTAGTCCTACAACATAAAGCGAATACTCATAATTACATCATGCACATGTGTTCTGAGCTCGACTTTACGCACAGAACTAGTCACACAATGAAAATCCAAATATACATTTCACATATTATACATTACAATATCTTAATGACACAAAGTCATTACAACATATACCATATAGGTATAATTACAACACTATCTTATTTCTCGGATTACAATACACAGTACTCGATACCTCTAAATAGTTGCCTACTTCTAGTAGTAACTATGCTCATCATACATGCCTGATGCCCAACCGTGATGACGTGACGTTTGTCGCACAGTTTGTGGAACAAATGGCCTTCCAGAAGGAACATACTCAGTATCTGAAGTGTCAGGACTTGAGTCATTACTCAACCTGAGCGCATTGACTCCCTCCAGCTCAGCTGAAAAGTCTTCAGATACATATTCAACATTATCTCCCACTTGCATCTCCTGAGCTTCATTCCTTGAGTTGTCAATAGGATACGCAGATCCTGCTGATCCCCAGGTGCTCCTTTGGGCAAGATAGTTAAACACCGGATAATGTGTATTCCCTAGGCTCTGAGAAGATGTTGATGATTCAAACACTCTCTCCTCAGGATCTTCTTCTTCATCCTGATTATCTACGAACATGGCATTTCTACTACTGTTACTAGGGTTAATTCTTGCACCCATCCTGATTATCTATGAACATGGCATTTCTATCAGAACCGTTTATGGACATCTGGTGTTCATGAGATCCTTCATATGATCCCATCCTCCAACCATCAGAATTCTCAATAGGAAGTTTTGATTCAGAACCATCCTCTGAACCATGTGGTACTGCATACCTCATATCCACAGTAGGATCATATATAGGTTCAGGCCTTGGTGAATAAGGATATGGTGTAAAAGATTCAGGATCTATAGGTATGTCTTAAAGATAGGTGTTGCACTACTACTTGCTTCCTTCTTCAATTGGAATGCTAACTTCTTCCTCCTTTCCGGATCAGTTAGATCCTCTAACATGTCATTCTTATCTTCAACAATCACTTGATGTGTCTTATAAAAAGACGCAACGAGTGTTCAGTATCTATCCATAAACTTGGAAGCTAACTTAGGATGCTTCTTAACTAAAGTAAGATGATCCGGTACCAGCTCCATGTCTATAGAATCATGAGGTATCACAGAAAATGTGCTACCTTCTAACTCCTTGGCTTTATGCTCCCGGATATTAGCTATCGCCTCCACAACAGCACCATGATATGCTGCTGAGTGACTCCTACCTTCTCCTATAGGTAAATCGTGATACAATCCAAGCTGAAGTTGGATACTCACACGATACTTGGATAACATCCGACCATCATAATAGGTTATAGTGTTCATTGGGATTGTAATTGGACAACTCGAAATCTTTAAAAGTTGACGAAGTTGGTCTGTGAATGATCCTTGATAATCATCAAGAGTCTCCTCTTTCCTTAAAAAAGTCTGTTTTGGAAACATTGGTGCCATAGCTCTATATATCAGAAAAATATTTTTGTTAGTAACCAATAATATATTGCATCATAACAAAGAATTATCACACTAAAACATATAACGGAATATTCTCATTTGAATACCCATCATATTTCTTTTAGAGAATTCTTTGTCGTTGCTACACTCTCCTACAGGTAATACCCTTTACTAGGTTTCCAACCTAAGGTCAAAGAAATTTGCTCTGATACCAACTACGGTGACCCAGCATACCACTTCAAGTGTAGTACAATATAGTCATTGACATGACATCCACAGAACACTGTTCTGTAAATATCACATCCCTTAGAGTGGTAAGACAGAAACATTGCGGGTCCATATTACAAATATTCACACATTATTATTATTAAAATACCAGAAGTTCAAGACTTCAAAAGGATTCAACTTACAAACCAAAATATAAAGTGTTTCAGCGGAATTTAAAAGTAGCAACTCCAACTAGGAGTTGAGCTCAGCAGCTTATTCTATAGAGTTCATGCTGCTCGGCTATGTCGGTTACTACTAACTAGGATACTTAGTTGGACTCATTATCATTGACACCATAGTGGATTTCGTAATCCACTCCTTCAACACCTCCTGACAGGTCAGGCTCCTCGTAGAACACATCTTCTTGGCATTCGGCTGCATACATTGGCATGTCTTCGGGATCCTCAGAGTCTAAGCAAGGGATCAAAGGAATGGATGAGTAAGAGCGTTACCCAACAAGTTCATTATATGCAAGGTGGGAAGTTGGATGCTCTAATTACCACCTTGGACTATAAGTCCTTGGCACTATGCAGTTTTTGTAAATGTTTCTTCAAAGATTGATTTTATTATAAAAAAATCTATGACCATCAGCCTTCACAGGTTGACCAGAACTTTCATGGAGTTCCTTTCCTGCCGCGTTCGCAGCTCCATCCCGGAACAGGGAGTAACAAGTTACAATTTTTACACTCTACAGAGGTGCGTTACTTTACCCATGAGAGATCAACTCTTGTTGCACAACCGGGCATACTTTCCCATCCACAATTCCATGATGTGGGGCCCAGTAGCTGGTCCAAGACAATCACTGCCCCCTTTGCAACCTCGCATGCCTCCTTGGTGTACACCATGCCCACATATTGAATTATGGAAATGGTTTGTACAAACCGTTAGATGCCAAAACTATCGTGGGACGTTGAGGGTTCCCACCCATATGCTGCATATCCTCTATAAATTACCAATTAATATGCACGCTACGAGGATAACAGCCACGACCTGCACATCTGGCTACATGTGAGAGGAAGAAGATACAGCTGACTTCTCTGTCCCATTCCAAATCTCATGGCTAACGCGTGATATACGGCGCTAGAATCACTAATGTCATGGGTTATGAAGTCCCTAATTGATCATCATTGTTGCCAATAGAACCCTAAGTTCTATTGCTCCATTATATCATCACTTAGGATGATATCTAAGATTTCTTTATTCGTGAAAATAATATTTTCTTTCATTGGAGTATATATGATAACACACAGTTTGCAAATACTTTGATAATGACTCTTCAAAGGATATGAGCAAGTGATGAACTTTCCTTGTGATTGCAAGGTAGTGAAGTCTGATGCTTGCACTGGACCTTGAGCTTCTATGTCTACAAAAACATCATTATTGTCCGGTAAGGACAATATTTAAAGAAGCAAAATGATTATGCAAAGTAATGTAATGCATTATTTAGCTTTATATGTATTCTCCCCCATTATTTTAATTATAAAAATCCTTTTTAATAATAAAGGATTTATACATATTAATTTTTTAATATTTATTGAATATTGTATTATTTTTTATTTCCTTTTATTTGAATTTTATTTATTTAATAATTCCTTTAAGAATTATCATTTAAATACTAAAAATTGATATTAAATATTTGTTTGGTATTTTTCTAAAATACTACAATATTAATATATAATTAAAGTGATTTTTATTTATTTTTATCATCTTTCAATAATTTTGTAAAATTCCATAAGGAATATATATTACAAAATTATTAATAAAATTTATATGTCTAAAATTTTATTTTTTAATTTATTTGGATAGTTTGGATTATTGTGAATCCAAAAATATTTTATTTATAATTTTTGGATTTTTATTTTATTTTCTAGAATTTATTTAAATTCAGGGGCATTTTGGTCTTTTCTCATTTAAAAACCGGCTTTAGGTGATTTGGGCTGACTGTGTTGGGCTTATTGGGCCCTTGTGGCCCAATAGGGCAGAGCCAAAACGACACACCAAAGGGGTCCTGGACCAACCCAGTGTTGGGGTTCGTAGCATGGAAAACAAAAAATTTCTACCGCATACAAACAAACAAGCCAAGATCTATCTACTAGATTGTAGCAACGAGTCGATAGAATAACTCACCCTCGAAGATTCCAAAGTGTTTAACGAGAGTGGATACTCGTGGGTGATGTAGTCGTACTCTTGCCGATCTCAAGATCGTGTAGACGATCCTTCCGGTGCTGCGTTCCGGCAGCGCTTTCGCAGTCGGTCACACGTTCGGTACTCGATGAAGACCTTCCTCTCCCTTGTTCGAGCAGGCAGCGGAGGTTGTAGCACTCTCCTCGCGATTCCGGCAGCACGACGGCGTGGTACCGGAAGTAGAGGGGAGATCTCGCAGGGCTTCGCCTTAAGCTGGAGAGAGTATGGTGGACTATGAGAGAGGCCTCGGTGATCTAGGGTTTAGACGCACCAAGGAGAGAGGGCTAGGCCGGCGGCTAGGGCTTAGGGAAGCCCAAGTCGGCGGCTAGGATTTGCCCTAGGTGGCGGCAGCAGCAGGAGGTGGTGGCGTCGGCGGCTTAGGGCTAGGGTTTGGAGAGGGCAAGGTGTAGGTCTTGGAGGGGCAGCCCTGCCCCTCCTTATATAGGTGGGAGGGCGCGGCCAAGGGGAGGGGAGTCCCTCCCCAACTCGGCCTCCTTGGCCGGCGGTGGAGGGAGAGGGACTTCCATCCCAAGTAGGTTTCCTACTCTCCCTCCACCAAGCAAAATAGCCGTTTGACTTTTCAAATTGGCGTTTGACTTTTCAAACTGGGATTTGATTTATCCCCTTATTTTGCTCAGCGATGACACCTAGTACATGATGCAACCATTCCAACTTGTTATGACACATTCATGTACCCTTCCCCTCCAGAGTGCCGGACATTTCGGAACCTTCTAGAACATTCCCGATGAAAACACCGGAACCATTCTCCAACCCCGAAACAGAACTTTCCTTATATGAATCTTATTCTCCGGACCATTCTGGATATCCTCGTGATATCCCGGATCCCATCCGAGACTCCAAACAACATTCGGTCTCTTACTCATCATTCCATAACTACTCAACAACATTGAATCCTTAAGTGTGTCTCCCTAAGGTTCGTGAATTATGCGGACATGATCGAGATACTTCTCCGAACAATAACCAATAGAGGAATCTAGAAATTCATATGGCTCCCACATATTTCTACGATTACTTTGCGATTGAATGAACCACTTACATACGATACCAATTTCCCTTTGTCTCACGATAGTTTACTTATCCGAGGTTTTGATCGTCGGTATCTCTGCATACCTAGTTCAGCCTCGTTACTGATAAGTACTCTTTTCTCGTTCCCGTGATATGTGATCCCTTGTGAGCTAGTCACATGCTTGCAAGCTAATTGGATGACATTCCACCGAGAGGGCCCAGAGTATATCTATCTGTCATATGGATGGACAAATCCCACTCTTGATCCATGTGTCTCAACCAATACTTTCCAAACACTCAATGCCACCTTTATAGCCACCCAGTTACGGTGTGGTGTTTGATGTCATCAAAGCATCCTTCCGGTGATGGTGATAAGCATGATCTCATGGTCGAAGGAATTAGGTTACTATGTATCAGAAAGCATATAGCAATTGAACTATTAAAATGACTTGATCTTTATGCTACGCTTATCTATAGGAGTATGTCCATTATATCATTCTCCTAACGATATGATCTTGTTGTTAATAACATCTCAATGTTCATGATAGGGAAATCACAATCATTTATTAACCAACAAGCTAGTATTATAAAGAGGCTTTACCAGGGACTCTAATTTAGTTTACAAATCACACAAGTATTAATGTTTCCTTGTTAATACAGTTATAGTATGAATGTAAACATTTATCATAAACACAAAGATATAATAATAACTAAATTTATTATTGCCTCTAGGGCATATCTCCAACACCCAGCCCACTCTCTCTGTCACTCTCTCGATCTCATCTCTCTCTTCTCCTCCTCGACCCCGTGGTCGATGGCGCCGCTGCCGTGCGCTGCTCGCCGCCGTGGTCCTCCCTGGCCGCTGCCATGGTGCAGGGCGAGGTTGTCGACCATGCTCTACCGTCCAATTCGATTTGGATTTGGAGCTCCCCCGTGGCCGGACTAGCTCCATCCCGAACCCTAGGGTTTGGGGTGGTGCTGGTGCTATCGCCGCCGCTGCTGCCGTGTGCTGTGCTGGTGTTCCTCGCCTTTAGGCGTGGTGAGGTCGCTGCCTCAGCGTGGTGTGGGTCGTAGGGCTCCCTTGGGGGTGCTCCCCGTGCCGCCGTCCTCGTCGTCGACCTCTGCTTCTTCTTCTCACCTAGAGCAACATCCATCAGTAAGTTGTTCTTCTTCCCCTTGTATCCTCTGTACTAGGCCACCCTATGCTATGTGTTGGTAGTAGCTACTCCTGGCTAGTGGTTATGTCCTGATTAGGGTTTTTTCTTCTTAGGGTTCATATCCCTCTGTTGATTGAATATCTGATGATTTGGATCATGTATTGATGATCCCTAAGCATACTAAGTGGTTGTTTGCTGTGGATTACTGCTTATGGTTAGCTTTGGTGATGCTAGTGGCTTACCAGATTGATTCCATTAGTTAATTTGATATGGTTCAGATGATAACGTTGCTCTAGAATCATTACTTGGGGATTCTAGTGGTTTGAGAGCTCACCACTGTCATTGCTTGGTAAATTACATTGATTTTTGTGTGATGAAGTCACTGTACTTGTACTGTTGGCTTAAGAATTCATATATATAGCTGAGATCGATTGGTCTCTTACAGTGATGATATGTATATGGATCTATCTGGAAATGATTCCTGTGATTAGTATCAGGAAAATGATTTATAGTTGGCTGTGAGTGTAACTGTGAAAGTTGAATGCTTAACCTGCTTAGTTTAGAAGTTGTTCTTGTGACACCATCCTAATATGGAACACAAGATTAGGTTCTATTACTTAGCTTGCTTTTGCTTAAGCTTAAGATTAACTTGGCATCAGAGATAAGTGGAACTTCTTTCCCTGAATCCCTAAAACCTATGATGTTGGTCTGAGGTTTAGGATCTAGGTCCTTATCTTGTTGTTTCTCATGGATTGGTTCTGGTAGTGATACCAGCTACTGCTTCTTGAATAAAAGTTGAGGAAAAATGATTGTAGGCTTGATAACTTATATGGATCCATAAAATGAAATTATAAGGTTCTACTCCTGTTTTAAAGATGTGCCTAGAACTTCAGATCTTGGCTATATTCATTCTTGAATTTTAAGTTATAGCCTGATAGCTAGGATCAATGATGTTGTCCTGAGATCCTAGTTGGATCTTTATAGTTTTCTGACTGCTTTTAGTGTTTAAAACTTCAATGATGGAATCACCCCACTTGGGTGCTTTTCTGAGAATTTGAGTATGAGACAACTCATGGATGCTTGTCTAACTTAGGCAGATAAATCCTGTGATGGTCTTTTCTACTCACCACACTGTTGTTGTTGTTGGGGTTGCAAGTTGTTGATCTTGTGGCTAGCTTGATCTAATGCTCCTCTTGAGATTTCCAGTTCCTAGACTTGTCCTTGATCTAGCTCTCCACCTCCTGGTCCTGGTGGCTTGATCTTGGTCTTGCTATCCACCTGATCTTCCCCCTCCTTATGCCACCATCTTGGTGAGATGATCAAGAGTTTAGTTGATGTGATCTGGTTTGGCTTTGGTTTGGTTTAGCTGGGCTGCTGTGCTTGGTGTGTATGCACCAGAGAATGGTGTTGGAGATGCCTCCCACGGCTGTGCTGAGTAGTTTTGTGTGTGTGGCATGTTGATGTTGTGCTGACAGCACACACCATGCAGTTTGGTGCGTGTGCTGCATGTGTGTCTGCTGCACCTTGTGGATATGCTCTGGATATGAAAGTTACTTTTATCTGGTTACTGTTACTTGTCTGGTGAAACTTGCCCCTCCTTACTGTTTGGAGTTATTTGACTTCTGTCTTAAATTTAGAAAGATTCGGTTCTTTCATATTGGTGAAACTTGCCCCTTTAAAGATTAATCAATGATGAAATTTTGCACAGTGCAACTCACTGTCAATTCTGAGAGTAAAACATTTTTTAATCATTCACTTTCTTTCTTTTAGTTTGTGTTTGTTTTGAAGGTACCAGACTTGAAGATTCAAGACTTTAGTCTAGGTTTCCTTTTTCTTTATAGAATAGTCACATGTAATATTTCTTTTATTCTTTTGTATTTTTTATTTTATTCTTTTGTAATAAAGATTGTACTATTACTCAATATATAAAGATTCTTCTTTTATTTCATTACCATTGTAAAGATTCTTGATCATTTCCATAAGTTACATTTTGTAACTTATTTATTGAATAAAATTATGGAATAAATATTCATTTTATTGATTAATTTATTTTATTTAAAGTTTGAGTTATTAATTGTTAACTCTTGATTAAATCAAATCACTCAAACCTAATTCTAAATCCTTCTACATTATAAATCCAACACTCAAGTTTAAATTCAAATTTCATTTCCCAAAACACACTAATCCACAAAGATCATATCAAAGTTTATAGCAATCATCCCCTAAGACTATACCTAATCTCAAAGCATGAAAGAAACTTTGATCACTTTAGGTTTTTATTTGGCGAAAAATTTACCCACATTTTTATAGATGAATGCATGATATATCACAGATTCCTAAATCTACCCTTCGTTGGTTCCTAAATGCTGGGATGTAACAGCTGCAGGAACCCAACACGGACGAGCTCACCTTGTAGGAGGCCACACGCTGCAGGGAACACAACCGGAGGCGACCCATGGCAGGGCGACGCAGAGAAGCCAATGGGAGGAGCGGGGTTGAAATCGAGGAGGAAGCTGGGACAGACGAGGGCGACTTGCGGCGGCGATGACGACCGAAGGTAGGGAGGCAACGTCCAGACGGGAGGAGGCCGGCAGTTAAGGAGGAAGGGCAGCGTCGAGCTCGTGGGAGAGGAAGAGGAAGCTGATGGAGGAGGCAGTCGACCGGAGGAGGGGAACCACGGCAAGGACGCGGTGGATCTCGTTGGTGGCGGGGCCAGCGCGGGAAGGAAGGCCTGAGCAGGGTGGCCTTGGTTCCTGGCCAAATACGGGGAGGAGGGAGGAGGTGAGGGCGACCGCGGAGGAGAGCTCGCGACGTCGAGCGGGGTCGAGGGCAAGCAAAGGCGTCGGCTTGCAGGCGAGGCGAGAGCAGGGCGCTAGGGCAAGGGGGTCCTGGCACCGGGGATCAATCCAGGGGAAGCGTTGCTCGGCCCGGGGATGGTGGCATCAAGGGGAAAGAGACGAGGCGGGTGGGGATCGAGGGTGGGGCCGGGAGCATGTCCTGTGCGTGGTGTGCATGGGGGGAGAGAGCGGGAGTTGAGGAAGAGTTGTACGGGTGTGGGACTCGGTGAGTGGTGGGTTCCGAACGGAACGAGAGTGCATCGAGTGGGTGGGGCCCCAGGGTGTGTTGCGTGCCGACAGTGGGTGGGGTGGCGGCGGTTGGGTGGGGTAGTTAGGGTGTTAGGTTTTGGAGTAGGGAAGGTGGTTTAGGGATATACTAGGGTTTAGAGGTGGCCGGCTGGACTTTTGGGTCTGGCTGGCTGCTTCCCAAAATAATATAAATTTTTTATTGATTATTTACAAGATTTTTGTAATTAGTTTTTAGACAAATAAAATATCCGTAAGACCCAGGTTTCGTATTTGAATAAAGGGAGGGATATTTGTAGAAAACAAAATAGGTCTTTTTAGAAAATATTTTTAGTAAAATAGATGCAGGATGATTTCATGATAATGCACATAATAAAAACAACAGCAATTTCCTAGTAGTGGTTTTATCCGGGGTGCTACAAACATGCTCAGAACAAAATCCTGAGATGTGGATGCATAAGTCAACAATCTTCCGAAAACCACTGCAGAAGAGGGGAGGTGTGGCAGAGTCACGAATATAGAAGTGAGACTCATGAGGTGTTCTTGTCGTGAACTATTTGGTTCTATTAAAGAACATCCGCCATAGCATGTGGTAGGGGAAGTCCTTTATCGTCACTATTCAATAACGACAATATCCACAAGCTTGAAGGCTATACTAGAAGGTACTATCCATCCTAAGATAATGTTTAAACATTTACAATAGGGGTCAACAATGGATCTTGGGTTAAAGGTCAGCTTCATGTACAAGATTCACAACACTGGAATCCAGCATAATCGGGAATCTTTGGTTCAAGTCCGGGGGTTAAAACCCAAAGAGAAGAGTAACTTCTACTTGACAAAGTGTACACTACGACATAGTAATCACGAAGTAGCTTCCAAAAGAAGATAGAACTTCGGAAGTACCCGAACAAACAAAAAGGAGGCACATGAGGCAAAAGGAAACCTTGAGACCTGGAACAGAACATTGAGGAACCATCAACATGATGTTGTAGACCATTAAGGTAGAGAGATCATGATATAAAGAAATCTCTCAAAAGAAACAGAACAAAGGAAACAAGGAACACACACAACGGACTCTAGAGAACTCAACACTAGGTCAGATGGTTGAGAAGCGACATGCCAAGAAGGCACCTAAGTTTGGAAGATGAGACGAGATAGCAAAACTTTTACAAATCAACACAAGATAACCCAGAGTTAGAGCGAAACTTGATAAGGAGTAAAAGAAGCATACCAGAGTTTTGGCACATAATTTTCATCTTCGAAAATAGCTTTCAAAAGCATTAGACTCAACATCGACCAATAGAAGGGTTTCCTACAGTGGCTACGGCTCTGATACCAAAACCTGTGACACCCCCGAGATTAGGGCTAGACAAATTCCAGATCTCTGTCTGATATAAGCCTAACCTAAATCTTGAAAGCGTACAGAGAGAGAATTGATAACACAACAGAGACCCTACGACACAAAAATTATTACAACGAGATCATAACTAAGCAAATAACCAAAATATTACAAGTAGAGGTCGCTGACCACAAACATCAAACAACGGAAGGCGAATTATGCTATTAATTATAACAAACTTAACAAATGGCCTAAGAGGCCTGAAGCATAACGATGGCGTCCAATCCATAGATCCCATACTGCCGACTGGGAACTCCAAACTACTCGTCAATGTCGATGCCGTGAAGAACTCATCTTCTATGGTAACACTTACTCTGCTGCAAAAGTATAAACGAAGCAAGGTGAGTACAGGGTGTACTCCGCAAGACTTATGGCTGGTGAAATTATTTTGCATAAATCCATCTTTGTTTTGTAAAAAAAGAGGGATAAGAATCCTGACTAATCAGAATATTTTAAAAGGGGATAAGAGAGCGGTATCTCTAGCTTTGATCATCTTTTGATATCCACCAAATCCTCATCAGCTGAACCTAATTATGATCACCCCCTCTTACCCATGAGGAAGCATCCTTAAGCACACATTACTTAACTTGACAAGTTTTACGATTAGTTTCAACTTCTCTATGATCTTAGAATCTGGTCTCCAAGTTCGTCCATAATTGCGGACACGGCTTTTCGAAAAGATTTAACCCTGCAGGGGTGTAAAACTTTACCCACACGTGCCAACCGATTCTTAATGCCACTATAAATTAAGCCTCTTCCTTGGAAGGACGATAGAGAGTGGTTGACCATGACCTTTACCTTGCTTTCGCCGACACCAAGAGTCACGCACTAGGGATATGCCGCCGTAATGGGTCGAGTCCCGAAGTCGGTCCCTAATGATGTGAACAGGGTTCAAGATTACGGATGCAGGACATCTCTTGTTCCTTGCCACGCTTACCTACCTGTATGAATGCACCTCCTTCAAGAAGAGCCAGAATGCGTACGTCGAATGGAACACCCGAACTATGTGACTCATGGAATCTACTCGGAAAGTTAGTTGGTCGAGGGGGTTTCCAGGCTCCCGTGTGGCTATACGCTCATCTTGGACCATAGGCAAGAACTCAGGTCCTAGTAGTGGCAAGTATGGGACTACAAAAACTACAACCCACCATGGCCTCCATACAAGACTTAGCATGTTTAACTTTCATCTCTGATCTTACCACATCCTGTCATACTAGGTTCATTCGCAGCTCTGATTCATCAACCGGATGGACCAGCAATAACAACTAAGCATTGCCTAAGCACAGCAGCTGTAATATCTTTAGAAATGCTTCACAAACCAAACCCTAGTTATGCTAGGAGCAGTGGATCAGGGAATATAGGCTACAAAGGGAACATGCAACAGATATGATTACTCCATCTATCGAAGAAAGACTTTGGAATCGTATGCACATGGCAGGAATGAAATACTTTGAAAACATAGGATTATATCATGTGTGGGGTTTCGCTTGCCTTTGCCAGTTGCTATCCAGAAAGTAGAGCTTCAGACATATGGTACTTGACTTGGTTATAGTTGGCCAAGTATTGATCTTCGAGCTTCGACGGTGTTGATCTCGGTCTTTGATCTCATTCCCAACTCTGATATCGTATTCTACCGGAGAAGAACCAAACACCGGAAAGAGAGGGAAATAATCAACACATGGCATCGATGCAATGCTCAATCACGAATGATGATATGACAGGTTAAAAGTATTGAAATGTAACCCTAATACATTATTGGTCATTTTAAACGGGGTCCGAGGGGTCCAAACCCCGGATTCATATGAGAGGGGTACATTTAGTTCTTCTAATTAACTTGCAATTGAAGTTGTTGAAAAATGCATGATTATAGCTCTAATAGATAGTTCTCATTTTTCTGAACATTTTGGTATATTATTTGCATTTTTCTGACTTATAAATAATTACTTATTGAATTTACAAGTTTTATTTATTTTCTGAAATTATTAAACCATTTAAATTGATTTACTGCGTCATGCTGACGTAAGTGCACCCTAACCCTACCCTTTTCTCACCAAAACATGGGCTAAACATTGTTACTGGCGTGTGGGCCATGGCCACGTCAGAGCCACCTCAATGCCACGCGGGCTCGCCAGAGAACGCTGCAGATGGCGGCGGTTGGCGGTGCAAGAGCGAGAGTCGGGATGCATGGGTATGTGCGTTCGAACCAGGGCGACAAGACGGTCCTAACTATGGTGGTGCCGCCTGGAAATGGTTGCCAGAGCGACGACCTCTACGATGACTGACGGCGCACGAGGACGGTGACCGACGCGGGGATGAACCGGAGAGGGAGGAAGACAACAGGGTGGTCTAGGAGGACCGGAGACTCACCCGCAACGCTTGTGCAGGCTCAGCGAGGGCAGAGGAGGTCAGAGTCGACGGGAACACTACTAGGAAAACTATTATAGGTAGATTTTAATTCTATAGCGCATATAGGGAAAATGCTCCACTAAAATTAATTATGTGGCGCATATAGCAAATGCTCCACATAATTCTTTCAATTCTGTGGCGCATATAGCTATATGCGCCACAGAGAGTGAGAATTCTGTGGTGCATATAGCCATATGCGCCACAGAATTCCTGTGGGCCCCATATGGGCCTGACCCAGCACATGGGCAATGCCAAAATTCTGTGGCGCATATGGCTATATGCGCCACAGAATGTCAAAATTCTGTGGCGCATATAGCACATAATTCTCACTTTTTGTGGCGCATATAGCCATATGCGCCACAGAATTTTGACATTTTATGGCGCATGTGGCATATGCGCCACAAAATGTGCGAAACATATCTAAAAAAAGGTGGCATCCCTTCCTACCTACCATCACCCTTTCTCTTCTTCCCACCTCCAACTAGCTCGTCCCTCTCCTCCCTCCCACTCCATTTTGCTCATACTCACCTCCATTGTTGATAGCTATACCTACTTTGGTTCATGTACTTGTGAGGGAAAGCTACTCCTACGTGTAAAGGTATTACACCTACCCATACTTTCCTCCTCTAACCGTACCACATCCCACACCCTCTTGCTACAGTATGCCTATGGGTGGTGGTGTAGATTTGGTTTGTCGATTTGTGAGGTGTGCATGGGTACTTGTGTGTGATGCATGTTTTGTGTGGCCAGCTGGCCTCGGCGCGGTGTGTATATATGGATGTTTTTTAGGTGAGAAGATGGTCCCGCGGGCGGTGTGCGATGGCGAGACGATGTTCCTTCGCTTTGTGTTGTGTTTGTTGAATGCATGTTTTATTGTGGAGGAGCTTTGTGTTGTGCTTGAATGCATGTTGCTGGAGCCGGGTGTATGGAGGTTTGCCGAAATGTTGATACACGTCCATTTCGGCAAATTTCTGCACTAGCCATATGCCCTACTTTTAGGATAGGTCATGCCAAAAAATTTCGGCGATCATGCATACATGTGTGTGCGTTGTGTGTGTGTGCATGGTTCTAACACACTCTCTTTAATTTGGTCTATGTTCACGCGCAGGCGACCATGGTCATCCATATGAGCGAACGCTGGGTGGTTAGATACAAGGCTGACGCGGTGGCCGATATGGTTCAGAACAACATGACGAAGATAAGATGTCGGTGCTGAAGGTGCAAACACCGGAAGTGGATCAACCCTGATTCTGGACAACTGGAGTCTCACCTTCTCACGCGTGGTTTCATGTCCGTCTTCTTAGTGAATGAGGAGCCGCCGGCAGATGGCGGTGGCCAAGATGAAGAAGAGGCAGGGGCAGGGGAGAAGACGAAGGGTCTCCCGGACATTGTCATCATGACGAAGGAGAACATGATCATCATGAAGAAGGAGATGCCGGCGGACATGATCATCATGAAGGAGATGATGCCGGAGCAGATGGTGGTGGTGGCGGAGAAGAAGGGAGCACGGACACGCCGCTAACTTCAGCCTTGCGGGACCCTCATCTTCAAGAAATTCTCCTCAAGCAGATGACCAACTGCAGCCAGAGAGAAAGCCAAGCTGGCACAGATGGAGGTAGATGGGAGGAATCCATTGTATCCTAGGTGCCGGCCCGAGGATACACGCTTGAGTGTAACGCTGAAGGCTTTGGAGATGAAGGCGGAGCACAAATGGACCGACATTAGCTTCAACGCTCACATGAAATTCTGGAACACTCGTCTTCCCAAGGACAACACACTGACAACAAGTATCGAGGAGGTGAGGAAAGTAGTTTGCCCACTAGACATGTCATACGTAAAGTACCACGCATGCATCAACGACTGCGCAGTGTATCGGAACGAGTACAAGGATAGAACCACATGCCCGGTGTGCGGCCAGGGACGGTACAAGAGAGGGAACAAGAAAGTTCCCCGAAAAGTGGTGTGGTACTTTCCTATCACTTCTCGTCTGCAGCGGTATTTCGTAGACCCTAAGAAAGCAGAGCTCATGCAATGGCACGCAAAGAGGGAGAAGCCGGAAGATGATCCGGAGAAGGGAAAGATCCTGACACACCCCGCGGACGCTAGACAGTGGAATGCACTAGACATCAAATACCAAGATGAGTTTGGGATCGATCCAAGGAACGTCAGGCTGGGCATGAGCACCGACGGACTCAATCCCTTTGGCAACCAGAGTAGCACGCACAGCACCTGGCCCGTGTTTGTATGGCCATATAACCCCCCTGGCTGTCCGTGAAGCAACGGTACGTACACATGAGTATCCTTATCCAGGGGCCGAAACAACCGGGTGTCGACATGCATCTTTATCTCGGGCTCCTGAAAGAGGAGTTAACGACATTGTGGGAGACGCCGGCACGTACGTGGGACGCCTATACTGGAGATTAGTGCCGCGTTGCTCATGACGGTGCATGACTATCCTGGTTACTGATATGTAGCGTGCCAGGTGAACCACGGATTCTGTGCATGTGTCAGGTGCATGGATAAGACCCCGCATCTGCAGCTACCGAGGGATCCCGGGTCTTCGAAAACCGTGTTCCAGAGGACTCGAATGTGGCTCCACAAGGATCACCCATTGAGAAAACGCGGAGACCTGTTCAATGGCAAAGACAAGCTTGATAATGCCCCACGACCATTGAGCGGCGAAGAAATCAAGGAGCTTCTAGACAATTGGGAAGAGTGCCCTGTGCCGGGAAAAGAAGCGGTCGAGGGAACAGCCGCCACCATTGCATGGAGTATGGAAGGCGAGGTCTTTTTTCTGGGACCTGCCTTACTGGAAGGTCCTCCACATGCCCCATAGCCTCGATATGATGCACATCACTAAGAACGTTACCGAGAGCCCGCTCGGCACTCTGATGAACATGCCGGATAGGACCAAGGATGGTCCGAAAGCAAGAAGCGACCTAAAATTTCTTGGCATTAAGAAGGAACTTCAGTACCCCGATAGTGACAAAGCCGGTGATGACGATGAACAGACGGAAGGAACCCAGGGTCGCTGCAAAAGGGCTAAGAAGAATGGGGTGGTGCTTAAAGCTGCATGCTTTACTCTGAGCGAGGAGGAGCTCGAGAGGTTTTTTAGTTGCCTCATAGGAGTCAAGGTTCCCCATGGCTAATCTGGAAAGATAAGCAGATATCTGGACGTAGCGAAGAAGAGGTTCAGCGGGATGAAGTATCACGACTATCACGTGCTGATGACGCAGATACTCCCCGTTGCGATCCGAGGGATAATGGACGAGTACGTCCGTGAGACACTGTTTGGCCTCGGCAACTTCTTCGACGTCATCTCTAGGAAGCACTGTTCAAAAAATAGGCTGAATCAGCGATTAATAGGCCGATTAATCGCTACTAGGGACCTAACCGTGTCGATTACCACTAATCCTTTGTATTAATCATTTAGCCCGATTAATAGGTCTGACACTCCAATTACTAGGTATGTTCCCGACTAACCACTACACTCGGTAAAAAAGTTGCAAAATTATCAACACATATCTCCCATCCATCTGCTATCCCGCCCCAATGAAGTAGGTTTTGCGAAGCTCCCGTTCGATCCCTGCCTTCAGGAGCTTGATTTCAGCCATCACCAACCAGTTCCTTGTCATTGTTGACAAGTTCCTCGTAGTTGCCGACCAGAGCTTAGATACAAGAGCTCTAGCGCCTTGAGGATCTCATCCGGGAGCTTAAGGCTGAAAATTCATACATGTTTAGGTGCTAATTTATGCAGTATGCACTGATTAATAGCCGACCGATTAAATTAGTTAATCGTCTGAATTCCGATTAATCGCTACTCCCAAGCCAACCGAGCAGCTAACGATTACCGATTTCCTTAACATTGCTAGGAAGTCTATCGGCGTGAAGCAGCTCGGCAAGTTACAGGAAGAGATCGTCGAGATACTATGTGAGCTCGAGATTTACTTCCCTCCCACGTTCTTCGACATCATGGTGCATCTGCTTGTCCATGTTGTGGATGACATCATCCAGTTCAGGCCGGCGTTCCTACACAACATGATGCCATTCGAAAGGCTGAACGGTGTCATCAAAGGATTCGTTCAATAGGTCCCGTCCATATGGAAGCATAGCCATGGGCTTTCTGACCTACGAGTGTATCTCCTTCTGCCAGAACTACCTAAGCATCGAGAACCAGGATGTCGGTCTGCCCACCAGGAAGCACCTAGGGAGGCCCACTGGATTTGGTCACCACGAGGGCTACCGCGCAGTCCACGTCGGCATCGAACTCGAATGCTGACTTTGACAGGGCAAACCAAGTCGCGCTACAACACATAGAGTTGGTCGGCCCCTGGGTGGATGAGCACAAAACCTTAATCGAGCAGAAGCTCGCTAATAACCTAGGCAAGACAAGGAAGAAGGGAGACGTAACCAGAGAGCACAATGCCAGCTTCACGGGGTGGTTCAAGAAAAGTCTACTGGAAACTCCCATGCCGACGCCTTATACTGAATATCAGAAACTCATATTCTCACTCTCACAGGGCCCCAGGCGCAATGTTAGGACCTATCAGACATACGACATCAACGGCTACAGATTCTACACCAAGGAGAAGGACAAGAATAGCGAATACCAAAACTCAGGAGTAACCATGCTATCATACGCCAATGACGAGACTGATGTCAAGGAAAGATTCTACGGAAGGATCGAGGATATATGGGAACTCGACTACTGCGGAGTGACAGTGCCAATGTTTCGTGTCAGATGGGCCAAGAGTGTCGAAAAAGATGGCCGGTTTTTCACCACCATGGTTATACCCGATGCCAAATCGAAGAATGCCTCCACAAAAAATGAGCCATGGGTGCTTGCTAGCCAAGTTGATCAATGCTTCTTCATTACCGACCCGGCAAAGCCAAGCCGTTGTCATGAGGAGGGGCAAGAGGAGCATCATCGGAATCGAAGGACCCACCAACAAGCAAGACATCGACAAGAACGGCGATCCCAAGATCGAATAGGAATTCGACAAATACTTCGACAAGCCTACTACTTATGCTAAAGTAAGAAGGAAGACCACCCTACCGGCTAAAGGTTGCCCGTACACGAGAATAAATCTCAAGGTGGCCGGCCTAAAGTATTCTACCGTGAAGAAGAAGGGCAAGAAAGTTGTTGTGAAGAGATACTAGCGCTACCTCGGAGCCGACTTAGCGATTTTTGACACCTTTTTTAGAAAAACTAATGTATGCGGATATATTAATGTGGGTGTGTGTGACAAGCATATAATATATTAATTCTTGTTTTTAATAGACAAATATATTAGTTCTTGCTTTTAATATATTATTATCATCCATAATTTTTTTTTTAAAATAAAAAAAAAGTTGTGACCGCCAGGAATCAAACCTGGGGCATAAGAACAGAGGAGCAAGCACTGAACCAGTGTGGTAAGCTGATTTTGTGTTAAACAACAGCGTAATGCTCATTTTGTACCATCCCCAAAAAATTTGTGACGCATATCAGAACAAATGCGCCACCGAATTATGGGACTTGGTGGTTTTGACGAGCCCGACCCTTCTTCCCGTTTCTTCACCAAATCGACTAGATGCACGGCCAGAACCCTAACTAACTACGCCTCCGCTCTCGCTGTCACACCGCGCTTGCCCCACCGTCCACCACCACCAGATCGAGGTCGGTTCCCTTCACCGCCGCTGCACATTAAATTTCTGTATGATTTCCTGCTTTTAGTGGATACTTTCTTGTTCAATCTTAGTGGATACTTTCTTGTTCGATGATTTGGTGGCTCTCTCTGTTGGATTCGTGTTGTCCCGCACATGGATTCCCGTCGCGTATAGGTCCCCTGGTTAGATTCCCGTCGTTAACCACATGAACTGAAAGACAGAGAGCTGTGATTGGATTGCCGTCATTAACCACGTATCTCCAAAACCAGTTGATTGTTCTGCTGTCCAATTAGAAACTGAAAGACAGAGAACTAAAAGACAGAGAGCTGTGATTGTTCTGTTGTCCATTTAGAAACTGGTTTGTCAGTCCATATAGAAACTGGTTTGTCAGTCCATATAGAAACAATCTGACTCCATATAGAAACTGGTCATAGCAAGATTCAATCCTTTGTACTGTGGTTGTTGATGATTATTCATATACTACGCCACAGAAAAAAGGTTACATTTAGGTTCCTTTGAAATTTCTATACATTTATATTTGCAAGTTGAATCACAAATTTATTTTACAAAAAGTACATTTTTACTACTACAAAACATATATATTCTTTCAGAGTCAGATAATATTCAATAGGCTAAATATATGCATCACTGAATTTCTAAAAAAAACTTGCATTATTCAAGGAGGTGGTCTACTTATCGAGTACTAGTAGTAGTACATAATATGATTCCTTGCCTGTCTGCTTGTTCCTATTGTTATGTTCCTATTGTTATGAATGTCTGAAGTGTTTTGTCCATGTCATGTTCGACAAATATAAATGAGCACCCTTTTCGTATCGCATAGAAACTACACGACTATACAATGTACCTGGTTTAGCATTGTTTTATCAATTAGATTACTGTAAGCTAGTATGATTTGGCAGATAGCATATGGTGACATAAGTATCGCTTTACCATGGCTTCAGAACATACATCCTGATTTAAGTAGTATATCTAGTTGGTTAAAGATGCATCGCTAGATTATCTCCCCTCGTTCTGAACCCAGAGGAAGAAACTCAAAGCACCATACAATGCAAATATACTACTGTACAGTAAAAATGAGGTTAACCAACTAGATAATCCACATATATAAATGACTATACAATGCAATCTGGTTCTGATGCCCTCTGTTCTGATCCATAGATATAAATGACTATACACCATCCTTACTATACAATGCAGTCTTGTTTGTTTAACCAACTAGATATAAATGAGGTTAAAGATGCATCCTGATTTAAGTAGTATATCTAGTATATTTGCAGTCCTTACTGTCAAATCTGGAATGCTACTGGAATCCTACTGTACACCATCCTGACTATACAAAACACAGTTTACCTGTAGTAGCATTCTATTATCAGTTAAAGCTACTGGAATACTACTGGAATGCTACTGCTTAATGCTACTAGAATTCTACTACTTAATGCTAAATGAAATCTGGAATGCTATTGTTTAATGCTACTGATTTAAAACTACTGGAATGCTACTGTTTAATGCTAAATGAAATATGGAATGCTACTGTTATTTAAAGCTACTGTTGTTTGCTGGAGATGAAATTTGGAGCACCATATGTGGCTGTGGAGCACAATTTGTGCTTTTTTGTATGTGAAATGTTTGCAGGGAAATCACCCGAGCTGCCCATTTCTCCTGAAATGTTGATTTCGATCCATTTCGATCGAGAAATGGGGCTCATATGTCAAAAAAATAGCAAAGGTCAGGCCGAATTTTTCGGTCGGACACTTCGTAATTTTTTTGACATATGAGCCCCATTTCTCGACCGAAGTGGAAGTGAATCGACACTTCGAGAGAAATGGGCAGCTCATTCTAAATATTGTCGACACTAATTAATACTAACTTAGTTTAATTTGTTTAGAAGTGTGCAAACATGTCGGTCTCCGATGGGGCCGGCACTTCTAAGACCGCCATGAGCGTCGAAGACCAAGCTAGAGCGGCTAACCTCACTTTCTGGGAGGTGGCGTCGTAGCACGAGGCGGCGGAGTCTCAGCATGAGGACGTGGCAGCTTCTGCGGGCCACGATGGGGATGATGAGCAAGAGGGGGACGAGGACTACCGGATAGATGAAGTCGAGGAGGAGGATGCGACCACCTCTGATGGTGGGGACCGCACGACTGATGGCAGGGACTGCATGGATGGCGGTAGAAGCAACCCGTCTCTTAAGAAGAAGAAGCCGAGGAAGGATCAGAAGCCGCAAAAGCTCGTCGACACCACCGACGAGATCACTCTGGTCTCGGAAAGTGGCCTTCCGTTGGAGCCTCCGAATGTTGCCCCCGGGTTTGGCATGCAACTTAGGTGCATCATCCGGGAAAGCATGTCGATCAACATGAAGCACCTGTGAAGTGAAGCGAATGAGCGGTTGGTGGTGAACTGCCTTAATAAGCTTCACCGACGGTATAAGTTCCTGGCCCCGTACACCGGCAAATTGGATGCGTCCAATAAGGTGAACAGGTTAGCCATCACGAAGATGGCGAATGCCTTAAGAAGCTGGAGAACCCGGGGTGAAGAACAAGATCGCAAAAACGAAAGTTGGGAGAAGATCAAGAAGGGTGAGCCCATGATCGACGAAGACGAGTTCAAGATATTCAAGGCGGAGATGGAGACTGACGATTCGAAGGCATGGATGGAGTGGGTCAGGAAATGCGGGAGCAGAACACAGGTAACCACCGATGTGGAAGCTGCGGTTACATGGGAAAGAAGGTCATATGGGCATGGGAGGACGCCGAGGTTGAGCGTCTCGGGAAAGAAAACTCGTTTTTAAAAATCACGGACGAGCAGACCCGGAACTTTGTCCAGGCCCACTACTATCTAGACAAGGATACCATGGAATTCGTCACCGACGATGACGATGTGAGGAAGGTTGAGGAGAAGCTGGTAAGCAATTTACCCGCGGTCCATTTGCTTTCATTTTGAATTCCTAAATGTGGGTTCACATTTCTTTGTCTACAGGATGATGAAATTAAGGTTGCGCACGAGGCGCTGGACCCGTCATCCCAGGGCTCGACGGAGCCATGGGACATGGTTTTCAACAGGGCGACCAACGCCTACAAAGGGAGGCAGAAGTCCAACCCGCCCACGTCAGCTGGCCGTATCTCTGGCTTTGGTACGAGCACAAAGTTCCGCGAGTACTACAACGAGGAAGCCAAGAAGAGAAAGGAGAGGCGGACCTAGTCGGCGGCTCAGGATCAAGCCGAGAAAGGAAGAGCTAAAGCGGGAGATCGCGTATCTGGAGGCCAGTAAGGTGGGCCAGGACGAGGTGGACGCTATAGTGCAGCAGAAGATCCTCGAGATGCTACCCCCTCGGCTGATGGAGGGGATAGAAAAATGTAATGCGGACGGTCAGGTAGGGCCGATACAAGTGCCCAGTGCCGGCGACAGCACCTTGAGCCACCAAGTGTCGCCGGACATGGTTACCCTGCCGCCCTCCATCCCCACGGCGCAGCCGATGGATTTGGATGCGCCAGAGCTGCCCCCTCCTGCCGAGATTACCAAGGCGCAGCAGCCGGTGGCGGTGCTTCCTAATGCACCCGAGCCGGAGAAGAACAAGGATCAGCCGCCGGCCGCCCGTGTCTCAACATTAGCCAAGCTCGGTGCCCTTACCAACATAAAATAAGTAGTTAGTCAGCGTGCTCTACTTAATGCCTTTGATTGGCTGATATCTCATGATGCATATATATATGCCTCAGGACACTCCGTGTGTGCTCCTGCAAAAGGTGCCCGGCGGCGAGTTGAAGGATGTTGCCACGGGCAAGATAATACAACCGACGAATCGCACGATGCACTGCAAGCCGATGGATGATGCCGTGATGCGCGTCGAGTTGGGTCGGTTGTTGGGGGGTGCAAGACATGGACACTCCCATGCAACCTCCGGGAGCCGACGAGCACCTGACCCTGGAAGGTTGCCATGGCTATCCCATGATTTGGCCAAAGACCTGGATTCATATTGGGTCTCGCTCCACCGGCGCCACCTTGATCGTTCGGCCGCCAAGGACGAAGCCTCCTGCTGCACCGGTCGTTGTCGCCACCACCACAAGCCGTCACCAAAGACTCTTATTGGGAGCATCTGCACCGGCGCCATAAGCAGCCAAGGGCGTGGTTGATCCTCGACCGCCATCGCCCCCGCCTAAAGGCAAGGCCGTGGCACCGCAACTGCCATCGCCACCACCCCACGACGACATGGACATGGAGGCCTTCGATACCAACATCGAGGTGGATGATGATGATGCACCAATCGACAGCAATGCCTTCGTCAACACCGGGGCCAGCAAAGGACCGTTCATGCCTCCTCTTGATGAAGAACCATCATTCCGCGATCAAGCTACCCATCCCAAGAAGCACCTGGTCTTCCGTGGGTTTTCTCAGGAGACGCCTCCGGCCGCCGAGACACAACCTCCACCGGCCAGAATCGTTTTCAGCCCTGACACACTCCACAGGATGGCAGGTGAGGGGATATCATCGCCAGTGGAGGACACTACTGATGAGAAGAGGAAGAGGCCGAACAAGAACAAGGACAATGCTGCGAGCTAGCCCGCTCCGATCCGTTACTGGGACGATGTTGTACCACTCCGCCAGGATGGCTTGACCAGAGTACACGAAGCTGGTCAGCCCATACTGCCTCCGAAACTGCGCCACCTGGCTTCCGGAGCTATGATGAGTTTGCATGAAGGTATCCAGACACTGGAGGGACTCCTTCTCAAGGACAATAACCCGAGCTACCCGGTGTTCGCCATCAAGGTGTCGGAGGACATGGGCTTCGTCACCGATGCCCCCGCCGATGTGTTGTTCATAGCCTACGAGGACATCTTCAAGCTATTCCACTCGAGACGAATGGACTATAACTTGGTCCGCCTATTCGCGCTCAATCTGGTGATGAAGGTTAAGAGAGAGCAAACCCCGTTCGTCGCGATAGCGGATCCCTACTACATGCGGGACAGCCAACTAGAAGAAGGAACAAGGACCCAGGCCCGGGCAAAGTCCTACCTTCAGAAGCTATTGATGGAAAGCAAGAGGAAGGACAACATCCTTGTGCCTTTCTTTCCCGAGTAAGTGTACACATCCTCCTACCGCCGTCGTAACACATAAGTATTTCTTTCCATTGCTCTTTTCCAACATCCTGTTCCACATTGTGTGTTGCTCGTAGACACAAGTATTGCATGCTCATCGTCCTCTCCATGAGGTATTCGCTTGCCACCTACTTCGACTTGGGGAGTGTGAGGAGGAAGAACTACGCCAGAGTAAAGAGCGTTCTGGATGATGCTATCGAGGGCTATGCCAAACAGGGAGGCCCCTTCGACTATAAGGGGGAGGCTTATAGCGACGATGACTCACACAAGTTCAAGCACGTGTGTGAGTTCCCCTGCGTCAAGCAAACGTCTAGCAGTGTGAAGGAGGCCTTCTACGTTTGCCATCACCTCAAACGGTTTGTCGGGGATTGCAAGATGATAACGCTGCCATCTTCTCTCTGAGGATGGGCCCAAAAGTTGCATGGGATCAATGACTCCGATCTCATGGAAGACTTCCATGATACACAGGTGAAGCTATCACATATCATCATGGAACAGGTCAACACAACTGGTGGGCTGTTACACCAGCCCAGGCAGTTCACCAAGAGGGAGATCGAAGCCCGCCTCAAGGCGCAGGGTGACTTGAGGACATGGACGACGAAAGACATGTACAAGCCGTTCCCGGCTCCCTCTGAGGAGAAGGCTACTTGACCGAGAGAGCGTGTGTATTGGTGGACACATGTAGTGTGGGTGTCGAAAAACTTATCTTGCCTAGCTTGAAACCGTCGTTGTTATTGTGTCTTCTAATAACCATGGTCATTGTTATTGTGTAGGACATGTTGTCATGTTTCTTTCATTGTCATCGATGCATTATTTTAAGTTTATGAATGCGTTGCTATGATATTTGTGAACATATATATTTGCATGATGTACTAATATGCCTTGTCAATAGAGATGCCGACGTACGTTGTGTACAAGGGTCGGGTTCCAGGTGTCTACGAGCAGTGGATGGACTGGCACCAACAAGTGGACAAGTTTAGCGGCAATAGCTACAAGGGATACGCAACTAGAGAGGAGGCGGTGGCCAAGTGGAGGAGACACGTATGGAAGATGAACCAGACGAAGATCTTGATGTCGCTCCTCCTAACCGGCATCGCGGTTATGGTGTACTATATTCTGTCCTAAGGTAGTAGGTGGTGACAACATCACGCGGTTGTAATTAAGTTATACGAGTGAGATGAACACTTGTGAAATGTACTTGTACACTTACACTACTAGGAAAATGGCTATAGGTAATCAGCACATCCGTGGCTCACATGGTTGAAGTGGCCCACGGCTAAAACAGGCGTGGCTCACCTATGGGCAGTGCCCTACTAGTAACTAGAACAACTGTGGCGCACATGACCATAGTGCGCCACAGATATGTGTGGGCCAGGGCCCTGTTGGCCGCACGCCAAACATCTGTAGCGCACATAGGTCAGGTGCGCTACGGATGTTAGTGCCAACTGTGGCGCACATGGTGGGAGTGCGCTACGCCCCCCTCTGCTGTGAAACGGCCAGACACATCTGTGGCGCACTATGGCATGTGCGCCACAGATGTTACTACTCCCTGTGGCGCACTAGGGCATGTGCGCCACGGATGTTACTCCTCCCTATGGCGCACTAGGGCCGTGCGCGCCACGGATGTGTCGATTTTTTTACAGCACTTTATGTGCACATGTGTGACCACATCCACCACCCCACACTTCACTTTCCCCTTCTTCTTCCTCCTTAGATCAAGTCGGGATCTTCTCCTTCCCACCTCAATTTCTCCACCCATTCACCAATTTTAGCATGTAGAACTTGCCTTGGATGTTACATAAGTAATAGAGGAAGGTCTCCGGTCTCTCATCTCCTTCTCCGGTCTCGCGCGCACCTCTTCTTTACATCTTTCTCGCGATCGGTCTCTCATCTCAGTAAGTTGTCCATGTAAGGATGTGTTCATGTGTATATGGATGATGTGCTCATATGTATGTAGATGATCGATGCTCATGATGTGTGTATGGAGAGGATCGATGGTCATATGTGTGTGTATATGGAGAGTATCGATGATGCTCATGCATGTGTGTATGGAGAGGATAATGATATGTTCATGTGTGTATGGATCGGTCTCTCTCTCTCTTGTGTTTGTATGTGAACAAGTTGCCATTTGTTTTGCCAAAATGTTGATTCATTTCCATTTTGGCAAGACTTTGGCATTTCGCAAAGGTCCTAATTTTAGGATAGGTCATGCCCAAATTTTCTATCGACCATTGCATGCATGCATTCATTATGTGGTTCTAATAGACTTTAATTGTACCGTGTACACCGTGTATATCTTGTATCTGTGTGTGTATATCTGTTGTAATATTGTATATATAATCTGGCTCGGAAATTAAAAAAACAAAAAACATACCTGTGGCGCACATGATCTACCTTCTGTGGCGCACTACACCTAAAGCGCACTATAAAAGCTTAGTGACGCACTGGGTAGTGCGCCACAGAAGATCCTACGCGTAGCGCACCTGCCCACATAGCCGTGGCGCACTAGCAGGTGCGCTACGCCTATCTCGACACAACCGTGGCGCACTAGGCAGTGCGCCACGGCTGGGAGATAGCCGTAGCCCAAGGCACGTGGCGCACTGCTAGTGCGCCACAGATGGGCATTTCGGGTGCGCCATTAACAGCCTGTTTCGTAGTAGTGTTATTCGGTTCTAATATGTGTCTAATATGTGATTGATGAACACTTGTGAACATTTGTGCTTGTTGATGTATTATATGTGAACTGGCACATTTGTACTGCTGTGTGCAGCTTTTCTATGTATTTCTGTCAAATTTGAGTGTATTTCTTGTAATATACCTACATTTGTACTAGATTCTGAACATTTCGAAATTTTGAAAAAAAGGATTTTGTGGCGCATATGCCATATGCGCCACAGAATCTGGGACAGAATTCTGTGGCGCATATGGCATATGCTCCACATAATTTAAATTTTAGTCGTGAGGATTTAGTGGCGACAACCATATGCGCCATAGAATTTAAATTTGGTGCACCACTGGTAACGTTTTTCCTAGTAGTGCAATGGTGGCGGCGGTGGTCGTCGGTGACGAGGAAGATGGCGTCGATGGCGACGATTGCGAGAGAGCGGGGCCGATTCCTTCTGGGAGATGAACCAGCGCGACGAGGCGGAGCTTGTGGCAGCCTCGGTTGAGCAAGGGGAGGCCGTAAACGGTGGCGCTACGTGGCGGCCGAGGCTAGGGTTTTAGAGGTTGTGCGCACGAGCGACGCAGAGCGAGAGAGGGAGAGAAATGGGGATAAGGAGGAAGAGGGGGATGTGGCGGTTCTTATGCTCGCATCCGGGGGCGGCGACGGGCATCACAATGTGTTGGAGATATGCCCAGGAGGCAATAATAAAGTGGTTATTATCATATCTTCATGCTTATGATAAATGTTTACATACCATGCTATAATTGTATTAACCGGAAACATTAATACTTGTGTGAGTTGTAAACATAAAAGAGTCCCTAGTAAAGCCTCTTGTTAAAGTAGCTTGTTGGTTAATATATGATCATGGTTTCCTGATCATGAACATAGAGATGTTATTAACAAAAGGGTCATATCATTAGGAGAATGATGTGATGGACATACTCCTATAGTTAAGCGTAGCATAAAGATCAAGTCATTTAATATAGTTCATTTGCTATATGCTTTCTGATACATAGTAACCTAATTCCTTTGACCATGAGATCATGCTAATCACCATCACCGGAAGGATTCTTTGATAACATCAAACACCACACCGTAACTAGGTGGTTATAAAGGTGGCATTGAGTGTTCAGAAAGAATGTGTTGAGGCACATGGATCAAGAGTGGGAATTGTCCATCCATATGACGGATAGATATACTCTGGGCCCTCTCGGTGGAATGTCATCCAATTGGCTTGCAAGCATGTGACTGGCTCACAAGGGATCACATATCACGGGAACGAGAAAAGAGTACTTATCGGTAACGAGGTTGAACTAGGTATGCAGAGATACCGACGATCAAAACCTTGGATAAGTTAACTATCGTGAGACAAAGGGAAATTGGTATCATATGTAAGTGGTTCATTCGATCGCAAAGTAATCGTAGAAATATGTGGGAGCCATATGAATTTCCAGATTCCTCTATTGGTTATTGATCGGAGAAGTGTCTCGGTCATGTCCGCATAATTCACGAACCGTAGGGAGACACACTTAAGGATTCAATGTTGTTGAGTAGTTATGGAATGATGAGTAAGAGACCGAATGTTGTTCGGAGTCTCGTATGGGATCCGGGATATAACGAGGAGATCCGGAATGGTCCGGAGAATAAGATTCATATAAGGAAAGTCCTATTTCGGAGTTCGGAAATGATTTCGGTGTTTTCACCGCGAATGTTCTAGAAGGGTCTGGAAGGTCCGGCACTCCGGAGGGGAAGGGTATATGGATGTGTTATGACAATGTGGAATGGTTGCATCATGTACTAGGTCACTTGTCTGGGCAATATGGATAGAGAAATCAAATCCAAATTTGAAAGTCAAACGCTAATTTGAAAAGTCAAATCCGAAGTTTGTTTGGTGGAGGGAGAGTAGGAAACCTACTTGGGGAGGAAGTCCCACTCCCTCCACCCGCCGGCCATGAGGAGGAGTTGGAGGAGGACTCCCTCCTCCCAAACCGGCCCCTCCCACCTATATAAGGAGGGGTAGGGCACCCCCTACCCCTCACACACCAAAACCCTAGCTCCTGGCGCCTCCACCACAAGTGCTGCCGCCGCCTAGGGATCTCCCAAGTCGCCGACTAGGGTTTTCCCAAACCCTAGCCGCCGTCTAAGCCACCCCCCCTTGGTGCCTCTAAACCGTAGATCGCTAAGGCCCTCTCTTATTCCACCATACTCGCTCCGGCTTAAGGCGAAGCCCTATGATATCTCCCCTCTACTTCTGACACCACGTCGTCGTGCTGCCGGAATCACGAGGAGAGTGCTACAACCTCCGCTGCATGTTGGAACAAGGGAGAGGAAGGTATTCATCGAGTACCAAACGTGTGACCGACTGCGGAAGCGCTGCCGGAACGCAGCGCCGGAAGGATCTCCTACGCGATCTTGAGATCAGAAGTGTACGACTATATCATCCACGAGAATCTGCTCTCGTTAACCGCTTTGGATCTTCGAGGGTTAGTACTCTATTGACTCGTTGCTACAATCTAGTAGATAGATCTTGGCTTGTGTGTGTTCATGCGATAGAATTTTTTTGTTTTCCATGCTACGAACCCCTACAATGGTATCAGAGCCGTGTCTATATGTAGATTTGTTGCACGAGTAGAACACAATGGTCATTGTGGGCGGTGGTGCTTTTATTATCAATTGCTTCTTGTGTACTTTCCATATTGTGGTATGGTGGGATGAAGAGGCATGGGCTAACCTTACATGACATCGTTCATGAGACTTGCTCCACGCTCGACATGCAACTTGTATTGCATAAGTGGCTTTTCGAGGGTCTGTCTCTCCCATCATAGTAAAGATTCAATTTACAACGGGCACTTGATAGTTCAAACATCAACGTTGTGGTTCTTGTTCGTAAGTTAGAACGAAACTTATTGAAAGCCCCAAACCATGTAAAACATGCAAAGAAAATTAGAGGCGTCTAACTTTGTTTTGCAGGGGTGTGCTGTGATGTGATATGGCCATGATTGTGTTTATATATGATGGATGCAATGTCCCTTATTGTAAGTTGGCAACCGGCAGGAGCCATATGGTTGTCTCTAAATTCCGTTAAGACATGCATGTCTATTCAAAGTAGTTGTAATAGATGAAGCTGGTGGAAGACAACCATGAAACAGCGCCGTTGACCTTGACGCCATACCGGTGATGATGGAGATCATGTTCGTGCTTGAAGATGGAGATCGGAAGCACAAGAAGAAAGGCCATATCATATCACATATTATGAATTGCATGGGATGTTAATCCTTTATGCATCTTGTATTGCTTAGTTTGCGACGGTAGCATTATAAGATGATCCCTCAAGCACATAAATTTCAAGTTTTAAAGTGTTCATCCTTAGTAAGCACCGTTGCTAAAGCTCGTTGTTTCGAAGCACCACGTGATGATCGGGTGTGTTAGATTCTGCGAGTGTATACAACGTGAGCAAGCCAGATTTGCCAGATTCTCCCGCTTATGCTGAGGAAGACGGCTCGATCATGGCTCAATGAACTGCCAGAAAATTCAATTCATAACTGGTATAATATGCAAAGTGCGTTCTTTTCAAACTTCGAGGGAACATACAGGAGGCGCTACACAGCCGGAGACTTGTAGTGTCGCACTCAAAGACCTGGAGAAACTTTCCGGGATTACCTCAGACGCTGGATTGATACGAAGAACTCCTGTGAAGGAGTAAACGAGCAAACTGCGATAGAAGATTTCATCGCAGGACTTCAAGTCAGACTTTCGCATCACAGATTAAAGTGTGACCACGTCACAGATGTGGGAGAAATGATAGAGACGGAAAGCAAGTATCCCGATGCCGATGATGATTCAGAAGGGCTGCTAAATATTCTGGCCAATCCCAAAGCGGCCAAATAGCCAAAACAACAAGCTTAGAAGCGCAAGAACACCTCGGAAGATAAACCGGCTCCGGACAACGCAGTTGTTAACGCAACGTTCGGATCTGGAGGACGAGGAGGGCGTGGAGGGCGCGGAGGCCGCCGGGGTCAAGGCCGCGGAACTTCCTGAATCCAGGGTAGAGGAGAACAACAACTCGGAAGAACCTATACATGCGCAGACATTGCCAACAATCCCTGTGTTCACCACTTGGATAGTAATGGAGGATCTACCCACACAAATGCCGAGTGTGTTTCAATGATGACATCAAAAAATACAAATCCGCTAGCTACAGAGCCAAGCGACAAAAAGGAAAGAAAAATTCTGAGAAAGACAAGGATCCCAAGGAAGATTCCGACATGGAAGAAGAGGTTGCCGCACATCCCAAGTTGGATGGAAAGAAGGATTTTCCGACCAAGAAAGACGCATACGTCTGCTTCCTTGGATCTCAACCGGCTAAGGCCAAAAAGGCGGTTCTCTGTGAGCTCAATGCCATGGTTCCGGCTGTTCCACAATTTCTGGATTGGTCGGATGTAACCATCACCTTTGATCACATAGATCACCCGAGGAAAACACATCGTCGGGGAAAATATCCTCTGGTCGTTAATCCTCTTATTAATGGCTATGAGTTCTCTAAAACTCTCATGGATGGTGGAAGCAGCATTAACATCCTCTACATTGAAACGCTCCACGACATGAAGATCCACAAAAATCAGTTGAGTTACAACAGCGTAACTTTCCATGGCATCATACCTGGGAGACCTGTGGATCTCTGGGTGAGATTACTCTGGACGTGACATTCGGAACCCAAGAAAATTACTGGACCGAGCCACTCTCTTTTGAGGTGGTACCATTCAAAAGTCCTTACCATGCCATCTTCGGACATCCGGCTTACTGGGCATTCATGGCTCATCCCTATTACATCTACAATATGATAAAACTACCAGGTCCATAGGGCGTCATCACCATCCGGGGAAATCCGAGAAAAGTGTGAGAGTGCGACGAAGGATCTACTGCCTTTGCCGAAGTCGTTCTACATGCCCAGGAGTACCAGGAAATCAAGAAGACCATCAACCCGTCCGAGATGCCTGCTACTAAGAACGAGCTGCTGAAGCCAAGCATATAGTTCAAGGTGTCGGAAGAGACAAAGAAAACGTCGCTGAAGTAAGATGATCCCTCCAAGACGATGAACATAGGGGTAGGCTTAGACCGCACAGGAAAGCGCGCTCATCGAGCTCCTCAAAGCTAATAGTGATATCTTCACATGGCAGCCTTCTGACATGACTGGAGTACCTAGGAAACTTGCCGAGCACTCTCTTAATATGTTCCCGACTAAAATTAGCCAGATTTATAATAGAGGTCATCCATACAGATTGGGTGGCATATCCTGTACTCGTCCCTAAAAAGGACACTTATTGATTTAAGGATGTGTGTTGATATACCTCTTTTAACAAGGCATGCCCAAAAGACTCGTTCCCTTTGCCAAGAATCGATCAAGTTATTGACTCGATGGCAGGGCCGGAATTACTTTGTTTTATTGACGCATATTACGGATATCACCAAATACCGATGAAAGAGTCGGATCAAATTAAGACGTCTTTCGTCACTACTTTTGGAACCTTCTGCTACAAAACTATGCCTTTTGGTTTAAAGAACGCAAGAGCAACATATCAACATACTATGCAACATTGTCTCAACGATCAAATCGGACGCAACGTCCGTGTATACGTAGATGTCATAACAGTTATGTCCAAAAAGAAGGAAACTTTAATTTCCGACTTGGAGGAAACATTTGCTAGTCTACGAAATTTTAACATGATGCTAAATCCAAAGAAGTGTTTCTTTGGAGTTAGCCGGAAAATTGTTAGGTTTCATCGTCTTTGAGCAAGGCATAGAGGTGAACTGGGACAAAATCAAGGCTATACTCAACATCACTAGGCCAACTCGCCTGAAGTACGTGCAACATCTCACTGGTTGCATCGTAGCAGTGAGCCAGTTCGTCAGCCGGCTTGGAGAAAGAGCCGCACCTTTATACAAACTCTTGAAGAAAACTGACAAATTTCTCTAGACCCAGGAAGTTGATACTGCCCTACAAAGTTTGAAAGACCTACTTTGAAACCCACCAGTTCTCCCAGCGCCAGAACCTAAGGAGCCTATGTTACTCTACGTTGCATCGACCAACAAGGTCATACGTGTGGTAACAGTAGTGGAGCGCGAGAAAGAAGGCCACGAGCATAAGGAGAAGTGTCCAAATTATTACATAAGTGAGGTTCTGACAGAGTCGAAACAATGGTATCCACACCATCAAAATCTAGCCTATGGAGTGTTCTTCGCTTCCCGAAAGCTACGCCACTACTTTCAAGAGCATAAGATCATGGTGGTGAGTACTACTCCCCCGCGAGATATAATCAATAAGCGCGATGCCAGAGGACGTGTCGCAAAGTGGGGAATAGAGCTTGCAGCTTTCGACATTGAGTACAAGCCGCGTACATCAATCAAGTCCCAAATAGTTGCCGATTTAATTGTTGATTGGATAGAGATGGCAAAAAATACAAGTCCTCCAGACACGGAACTTTGGACCCATCATTTTGACAGATCAAAAGCACGAGGAGGCTTGGGGGCTGCCAGGGTGCTCAAATCACCCCAAGGAGATAAGCTATTCTATGTGTTACAAATACACTTCATGGCGACCAATAATATTGATGAGTATGAAGCATTGTTACATGGAATACGCATGGCCAAAAACATTAGCGTAACAAGACTCATGTGTTATGGAGACGCGCATTTAGTTGCTCAGCAAGTATCCAACATCTGTAATGCAAATAAGCACATGGCAGTATACAAAGTTGTCGTGGATGAATTATCCAAATCGTTCATGGGTTTTGAAGTTCAACACATCCCTCGAGCAGAAAATGAGGAAGCAAATGCTCTATCAAGGATAGGCTCTACGAGGAAACAAGTTCCGGATGACGCTTTTTTAGATCATTTAAGGGTCCCCTCCATAACCGGAGTTGATGAGGACTATCCGACGAAATCTGACTCATCTTTAATAGCAGTTTTGGCTGTAATTCCTAGCTAGACAAAACCCTATCTGGATTTCCTGGTAGACGGAAAATTACCCGAAGACGAAGTCCTGAGCCGGCAGACCATTCGACGAGCGAAAGCCTATACAAGAATAAAAGGTGAGCTCTATAAGCGAAGTGTTTCTGGGGGGTTTTCAGCGATGTATTTCTCTAGAAGAAGGAGTGGAAATCTTAGGATAAATGCAAGAAGGCGAGTGTCGTAACCATGCTGCGGCCAGATCCTTAGTGGCAAAAGCTTTTAAACACGGATTCTTTTGGCTTAAAGCTACGGCAGATGCCGACAAACTGGTCAAAACGTACAAAGGCTGCCAAAAGTACGCCCATTAGGCACATGTTCTGGCTAAACAGCTGCGAACAATCCCTATTACATGGCCATTTGCGGTCTAGGGGCTTGATATGGTAGGGCCGTTTCGCACGGAAAAATGTGGATGTACTCACCTACTAGTGATGGTGGATAAATGCACAAAATGGATTGAGGCTAAACCCATAACAAGTGGATAAATGCACAAAGTGGATTGAGGCTAAACCCATAATAAGTTGCGATGGAGCCACAGCCAAAAAATTCGTCGAGGATGTGATCATCCGATTCGGATAATCGCACAGTATAATTACTGACAACGGGGGCAATTTTTCCAGGGGAGAACTTGCCAAATTCTCCGAAGAACAAGGGATCCGACTTGATATTGCATCAACGCATCCACAAGCTAATGGACAAGTCGAAAGAACTAATGGTCTTATTTTACAAGGGCTCCGACCTCATCTAGAGGCACCACTTTGTCGTGTCGCGGGGGCTTGGGCGGAGGAATTACCGTCTGTGATATGGAGCTTACGTACAACTCCTAACAGATCAACCGGATACACTTCTTTCTTCTTGGTCTATGGTGTAGAAGCAGTTCTTCCAAGTGATATAATTCATCAGTCTCCATGAGTAAAGCGTATATCGAAGAAGATGCAGAAGTTTCTCGACAGGATGATCTCGATATAATCGAAAAAGTTCGCGTCATTGCTAAGCAGAGATCTACAGCCTATCAGCAGAAGTTGTGCAAGTATCATAGTTAGAGAGTACAAAACCGTTCTTTTAGGAAGGACGATTTACTTGTCCAACTTGTGCAAAAAAGAAAGCACAAATTTTCCCCAATTTGGGAAGGACCTTTTATTATCAGCAGGGTACTGCATAATGAGTCATATTATTTAACCGATATGAGACCATTCAAGGAAAGACCAGATACTCAGAAGAGAAAGAGAGCTGGCGATAGTACAGACCTAGATGAGATAGATCGTCCATGGAATATTGCACAACTACGTCCCTTCTGTTCTTAGTTATATTTCCTTGTAATCATATATGTACATATTCAAAGTGAAATAAAGTGTTGGTTTCCTCATATGTTATCTTTGAGAATTTTTTTTGCCATCTTATTTCCAAAAGAGCATGTCATTTTCAGAAATCCCATAATGCTTGAAAGTACTTTATGCTCATGTTCATTCTAGTTATGATTTTTGAATATCTAAAAAATGTTACCCTAGGGTAAAAAATTCAATTTATTGTTTACACTTTGGTTTTTTATCTGATTGCTTAGACGCGGGTATCTTCTGAGTAATGAATTATTGGTACTAGAAGCTGGATTTGTTTCCGATTTTAAACTGGTTTAGCAATTGAGCCCCATTGCTCGACAAAGTTTTCGTGCTAAAGGTTGGCCGGCTCATGAAAGGGACGAGGCAGAGAGTCATATCAAACAACAAGTGTAGGCATAAAAATAGTGCTTCAGAAATTTTTAAGGACACACATCAAATATATACAAACAAAAGTGCTAAGATAGTAAAAGCATCAGTTCTTACAGACCAACACAATCAAAATATTGTTTCCATCATTACATGAACAAGTTTAGAATAATGCATTATAAAATGTTTATGCTACAGAATCAGGTGGTGGTGATGAAGAGCGTTGAGCGCTGGAGTCGACAACATTGTCGCCCTGGACCTCGGACTCAGAAGCTGCTTCAGCGAGGTTGTCTTCTTGCTCTTGAGGCGAGGGAGGCACAACGACGGATTTGAAGAATGGCGTCGTGTAATTGGTCATATCCTCCAAATGAAAAGCGTAACTTGCATTGGAATCTTTGATAGCTTTGATGTTCAGCGAGTTACCCTCATCGTCCTCATCGGTGATACCCTTCGTGACGTCCGAGATTTCCATATCACTATGGTGGCTCATCACCAGGTAAGGGCAGTCTATGCAGCAGTCCGAGCATAGGAGATCTTTCAGTCTTCAATAAGCTTCGGAATCTCCTTGGCCTTGTCCCTCACCTCTTGCACTGACATCTTATGCAAGTCGGAAAGTTGGACCGACTCGCCAGCCTCTTCCAGAGTCTGGCAGAAGTCAAACAAAATATCGCCGACGAGCTTTATGCGCTCGAGGCGAGGTTGAGAGGTAGGAGAGTCGGAAAGGTTCAGGGGGTCTGGGAAAGAACCAAAAGTCAAAATTTTACTCAAAAAGAAAGTAGAAAAGTCAATCAAATAAAGTAAGTGAGAAATCTTACGTAGCACAGAATGATTCCACTAGGCATGCTCCTCGCGGAGGTTGTTTAGCTCACTCTCTGTGGCCTAGGCTAGATCCCTCTGACTGTCAAAGTCCTTCTTGAGATCATCCAATTGTTTATCTCAGAGGGCTACCAGCTTCTCGAGCCTCATGGTCTCATGGTTGCTTGACTCTAGGACAATGACTACAGATTTATCCGACTCAATAGTAAGCTTCTCAAGCTTGTCCCGGAGCTCAGCATTCTCCATTTCCATGATCTTGAAGTTCTCGGATTGCTCCACCATTTTGCTGGATTCACACAACAATTCGGCAAAGTGAAATATATCAGTCGGAAATAACAAGTTTGACTATGACAATAGCTAAATGACAAAGAGGAAGTCGGAAAAATTTACCTTCTCCTTCATCTTTTTCAACTTTCAACTTTGAATTCTCAAGGCGCAGGGCTTTGATTTCCTTGCATTTATTGCATATATTCTCAATTACTAGTTGGAAGATGCAATTTTCAGTAAGTTTAGAGACGGAATACCGTCAGACGGCTACTAAGACCCGGGTTGCAAATTTAACTAAGTAAAAATATAGCACGAGGCTTGGGGGATACACTACATCGTTCTTTTGCATCCTATAAGCATCAACTCGGATTCAATGATGTTTATCCGACTTTATGCTTGGGGGATAGAGGATATGATAATAAAACACGACAAATAAGAATCGGAAACTTACAATGTGTTCCAGGTGTAACTTCTCAAATCCGAATTTAGTGTTGTGAAACACTTTCTCGACAAGCGAGAGGGAGGTAACTTACATCGCTGGGAGTTCGCCAGACTCTATCTTCATGTCCCGAACCAAAAATTGGTCCAGGAGGCTGACCAGCTTCACTTCCTCCATCTCTTGGCTCGCTAACTCTGGAGTGAGGGTCTGCTTCTCAAGGCTGGATTGAGCCAACTTGAGGATCTCCTCTTTCGTCTTCCGTTTTACGCTGGAGGAAGCAGAGCCAGCCACTTTATCCAACTAACCTGTAGATATTACCATGGGATCATTACCCTTGACGGGTTCACCCTTGTAGTTGCCTGACCACCAATAGTGACCAGGGCTTTCAAGATGTTGCTAGCATCAAGAGAGGCGGAAGCCTCTGGTGCTGATGATGGGGTACCGGTTGGAGTCGTCGGCGGCATCACTAGGGAGATGCAAGATTCTGCTGACACATTGGCTTCTTTGGCTTGCTGTCTGGCTTAACCTTACTCTTCAAAACTACTTTAGCTCTGAAGCACGAAAATCTAAATATCAGGTGTGCTCTAGAAAGAAAGAAAGGTACAAAGTACTGAAAACAAAAGACAAGGTGCTTACTTTTTAACTACTGGAAGCACTTGGATACCAGTAGTGATAACAACTTCCTTCGCCTTACGCTTCTTGGAGGTAGACGCAGAAACTTCTTGCACCTCGTCATCTTCCGTCGCCTCCGGATTGTCTGAGAGATACCCCTCTAGTGGAGCTATCTTAGACTCGAGGAGTTTCTCGAGCTGACAAAGTCAAAAAAGCATCAATTAAAATAGAGTCGGAGAAAGAAATAGAAAGAATGAGAAAACTCAAAAGCAGAGTCGAAATATTTACCGGAGTTAGAGGACGAGTAGACATGAGCATCTTCATGGAGACATCCGGAACTTTTCGTTCCACTCTTTTTGTTCATCAAATACTGCATAAGGGTCTTGTAATCCTTCGTCGAAATACGATGAGGACTGACGCGCAGGTTGTATTTCTTGTCGCTGGTAAATGTGTGCATGAGGCGATCTCCGTGATGCTGCAGAGGCTGGATCCGGCGATCCAGCCAGCAGTTGACCAAGTCGGATCCACGGAGGCCCTTGTGCTTCATCAGAAATTCAATCCACCTCTTTGCGAGGATCAAGATATCCGATAGTTCCGGAGCTTCCGTGTCCCATGATTTTTGGTGGGGAGCGGCACCGTCGATGAAGGCCGAAAGACCTTCCACCTTTCCAGGGCCGGAAAATCCTTGTGGTAAAAGAAAGTTCCGACCCAGCGTTTAACAGATTCACTAGCGTTAATCCTAGGATAAACTCGGTTTCTCCTAAGGACTAAGCTAAGAGTGTCAGTGGTGTAAGGAACACCGGCACTGATGGAGTTCTTTTGAGTACCATAGTAGTACCGGAAAAGGGTGAGACTTGGCCTATTGCCAAGAAACCCCTCGCACAAGGCTTCATGAGTACTAAGCTCTAGCAGGGAGTTGGGAGGAAGATTATGGAGCTGCACACTATAGTATTTGAGGACCTCGATGAAGAAGTCCAACGGTGGCAGGCTGAGGCCGCGGTCGATGTGCATGCCGAACAGCACCCGCTCGCTGTCGCGCGGGGTGGGAGTGGCGTGTCCTGAGGCGCTCCGCCATGCGCCGGTGACGATGTAGCCCACATACTCCATGACCTGGAGCTCGGCGTCGTCCATGACGCTTGGGACCCAAAGGCCCCACAACTTCCTCTCGTCCGCTGCCGATGTACCCGCCGCTGCTCCGGGGCCAGATGCAGAAGCCATCGCTCTTGGAGAAGATGAAGTATTGGTGGGGGAAAGAGATTTTTCTCGCAGCGTGTAGATGAGAGTGGATGTGGAGGGCTCGAGGAGTACGACGAGGCAATAAGCGAGAATGGTGGAGACATGAATCTGAGAAAATGGTGCTCTGTTCCATAGGGAGCGGACCCACCAACGGTCCTATTGATGGGACTCATGTCAATGACAGGACCTGGTCTAAAAAGTTGTCACCCCGCACGCCGCTGTTTGAAATCCGGCTCATGTTTCAAACTGAGCAAGGAAAATACTAAAGTCAGAACAAAAACATATCTGACTCAACTGACTCGGAATCCTACACTATTGAATAAAGTTTTTCGGAACCCTACAAGATTGTCAAGATGAAAAAACCATCAATCTAGACGAATTATCCGACTTTGGATCTTGGAGACTTCCGGGGCTACTATTGGGGATATACTTTCCGGATATACACACAGGACTCGCTCACCAGGGTGGCCCACCAACGGGTTAGAGCTTTGCTTCATGGGTGGACCATGCAGAGAAAGAGGAGGAGCCAGTTCCGGTTACGGCAAGATCCAGAAGAGTTACTGACTTAGGCCTGTAGTATTACTTGTAGTCCAAACTGTACTTAGTTACCGACTCTGTAATGTAGCCGGATAGGTATGTCCTATAACCCTAGGTCCTGGTGACTATATAAACCAGTCCTATGGGAGCCTTGGGGGAATAACCATAGCAATAGCTACAATCACAACTCGCACAGGCGAACCTCTCTTGTAATCCCCTGTAACATCCGGCTTACGCCGATATATTACTGGGTTGCTAGCAGGAGTAGGATCCGATAACGGCAGTTGGATCTGAACCTAGGTAAACTTGTGCTTACCACTCCTGAAACATCAGACGTCTCACACCCCATCTTCTCAACACCGTTAGGACCCCTATGGTGTACTTGTCGACAATCCGACGACACCGCCTGCCATACCTGAGTACCTCAGTGGCTCGGAGTCATGCATCATCTTCGACCACTCGAATCACCCACGACTGAAACATCACCCAGGCCACTTTGCCCTGGTTCTTGAGGCTCAGATCTTAGGATTCGAAATGAGCCACGTCTTCATGGACAGCAGCAGCAGCAGCATCAATCTGATGTTTGCCAGCACAGTCGTAGCTATGCGGATCCCGCTATGTAGCCTGGAAGCATCAGAAACGACATTCCATGGCATCATCCCAATAAATGGAGTGTACCCCTAGGAAAAATAAGGATCGATGTCATCTTTGGCACCCCTAAGAACTTCAAGCATGAGCGGAACGAGATCGAGGTGGTGGACTGACCCTCGCAATACCACGCCATCCTCGGGCGCGTGGCATTCGCAAGATTCCTGGTTGTGCCGCACTAGGCGTACCTTCTACTGAAAATGCCAGGACCTAACGGTGTCATCACTATCCTAGGAAGCTTCACAAAGTCCGACAGCTGTGATAGAGACTTCAACAGAATCTCCCAGTCTTTCGGCATGTAGGAGGATCTCACAAGGTTGAAGGAGTCGACAGACAACAGTCTGGCCCCTGTCACCAAGAAAAATGCGCCCGATATGTCATTCGACTCCATAGTCAACACCAAGGCAGTGCAGGTCCACCCGATGGACCCCACCAAGATGGATCTGATCGCCAACAACCTAAGTTCCACATAGGAACTCGAGTTCGTCGAATTCCTCCGTGAGCACTGGGAAATATTCGCCTGGTGTCCTACAAACATGCTAGGAGTTCCCAGGGAATTCGCCTAGCATGCACTCAATGTGTACCCAGATGCGCGTCCAGTGAAGAAGACGATGCATTGATTGTCTGAGGGAAGAGAAGAGGCAATAGATATCGAAGTCAATAGAATCCTCAATGCCAACTTCATAAGGGAGATAAAAGAAAGAACCTGGGTAGCTAACCCCGTGCTGGTACCTAAGAAGTACACGAACATCCTACGAATGTGCGTGGACTTTATGACGCTTAACAAGCATTGCCCAAAGAATCACTTTCCCCTACCACGGATCGATCGAATCATCGATTCTACCGCGGGATGCAAACAACTCTCGTTCCTCGATGCTTACTCAGGCTACAACTAGATATGGCCAAACTTCGAGGACCAGGAGAATACGACCTTCATTACACCGTTCGAGGTCTTCTGCTACACCACAATGCCTTTCAGGCTCAAGAATACAGGCGCAACCAATAAAAGGTGCATGCAGGCATGCCTCAAAAATCAAATTGAGTGCAACATTCAATTCTATGTCGACGACATAGTATCAAGACCAAGGAAAGCCGAACACTTATTGACGATCTCCGCAAGACGTTCAATAACCTTGATCGATACAGGATCAAGCTGAACCTAGAAAAGTGCGCCTTCGGCGTCCCATCCGGGCAATTGCTCGGGTACTTCATATACGAGAGAGGCCTTGAGGGCAACCTGAAGAAAATCAAGGCTATACTAGCCATGGACAAGCCGAAGAATGTCAAAGGAGTCCAGCAGCTAGCTTGACGGATCTGCGCACTCTGTAGGTTCATCACCCGCATGGGCGAAAAGACACTCCCCTTCTACCAACTGTTCCACAAATTGGAAAAATTCGAGTGGACGGCCAAAGAAGATGAGGCATTTGAAGATCTCAAGCACCTACTGTAAACATCTCCCATACTGGTGACGCCAACGGAGAGACCCCATGCTTCTCTACATTGCCGCAACATATCAAGTGGTCAGCACAACACTCGTGGACGAAAGACCTGAAGACGAAAAAACCCACGGGGTGCAACGCCCGGTCTACTACCTCAGCGAGGTGCTAACACCCACGAAACAGAGGTACCCTCACTACCAGAAGCTAGCATATGGCATATTTATAATCGCATGTCGATTGCGTCACTACTTCCAGGAGCACCATATAGTGGTCGTATATGATGCACCTCTATCACACATCCTCAACAACCCCAAGGCAACGGGGTGAGTGGCCCTCTAGGGCATTGAGTTGTCCCCACGGGACATCATCTACGAGCATCGCACCGCCATCAAGTCGCAAGTGCTATGTCCACTGGATGGAGCTCCAACTCTTGGATACTACGGACATGTCTCATCTCTAAACGATGCACTTCGACGGTTCCAAACGCGATGCCAGAGCCTGAGCCTGAGTAATCTTGACATCCCCCAAGGGGACAAGATGAGGTATGTGTTGCGGATGAAGTTCCGCCCATCCAACAACGAAGATGAATACGAGGCACTGCTCCATGGCATGTGAATGGCTAAAGTCTGCGGTGCCACATGATTGATCATCTACGGTGACTCCAATCTCGTCGTACAGCAGACGATGAACCAATGTGACGCCGTTAGCGACAACATGATCGCCTCCCGCGACCTCTACAACACACTCGAAGTAGACTTTGATGGCTGCGAGCTCTGGCACGTTGGCCGGGAAAGCAACAAAGAGGCTGACAAACTTGCCAACATTGGCCCCACTTGTGCCCCAGTAACACCGGGTGTGTTCCTCGAGTAGATCTGCAAGCGCTCCATTAAGCGCAAAGGTCCCAAGGGAACAGTCGATTCTGCGGGACAATCGGGGGCTGCTCCACCTGAAAAACCGGAGGCACCTGAAGAACCAGAGTCGGACATCGAACTGGTGAGCCGCATGCAGGTCCTGTAAATCGAGCAGACATGGACCCAACCATACGTCAGGTACCTGCTAAGCAAGCAGCTGCCCGAGGACACGACAGACGCTAGGCATATCGCTCGCTGATTAAAAGTCTTCACTTTCATCAACAACGAGTTGTACAAGCAAAGTAACACCGGGGTACTGATACCTTCGATCCGGATTACGGATGTAGTATAGCTTTTTTTCCCTAGTAGACCTAGGTTATTGAATCCTCGAGAAGCAGAAAGCTTAGTAAAGTTACTTTAACGGACCTTCGGGAGTTTTAGAATTCTTTTTGTGTTTTATCGAACCAAGAGTTTGTTGTCTTTTGTTGTTGTTGATGATGGAGAGAGAGGGCCTAGGGCTTTCGGTTTCACCTGTAGCTGTGCAAAACATCTAATGGGAATAAAAGATAATAATAAAGTATGCATGTAATTGTTAGAGCAAGATAATTATATGTGGGCAATGCAAACATAATTACTATTTCCTCCACAACCGCTTATAGAAATAACCTACTAGTCTCATACATAGAAGAAAGAGAACTTATGATATGCATAGTGACGTCACCGTTAATCCCAAGTGAATTCCTCACATACAGCCGTACTACCCTTTCTGTCACTGGGGTTCCCATCCTGTAGATTAGTCATTACTCATACTTCCTATACCTGGATCAATCCTCAGGGTCTTGGGTACCTGACAAGTCCTTAGATTGAGGCAAGTGAGGATACAATAATTATCATGTCATACAACCTAATACATGATCCCATCTATGATAAATAACATGCACATACTACTTGGCTAGGCCGAAGCCCTTAGCCCAAAGAGAATTACTCATAGATAGTGGTGAGATCAACAATCATAAACATTGTAATGGAAATCATGAGATTGGTAGTAATAGTCTTACAATGTCGCCCATTGGAGACGAGATCTACTATTACAAGTGGTGGAATATGGCTATCGTAGTGGACAAGGGTTTGGAGATTAGATCTAGATCTATTCCTCCAGTATTGTGGTTTCTGATAGCTTGGTGTAGTCTGGCGGCTTCGGGGGTGGTTTTCTCGTCGCTCGAGGTGTCCCTTGACAAAAGTTGTTCTGTTTGACCTTGCAGTGTCGGTGGAAACTATACGGCCGAAATGATACGGCCGGAATTTCACTCTCGCCGTATAGTTGGTCGTTAAAGCTTCTGTCTCCACCTCACGACCCATGGTTTCTTTGGGATATTGGAGATCTTGTATCTTTGACTTTAATGTTGTGATACCCATCATCGAATGTCATTTCCTATGCAAGGAAAAATAGAAAGAAAGGATTGCATACCCCTTTGATCATTAGGCATTAGTGGCAGGGTTTAGAGAGATATTTCATCAAAAATATGAATAATATCCAGTTTAAATGTGGATGTGGATGGCTATATTTCATAGCCTTCAACCTCCCCAAGATTAAACTTGATCTTCCTTGAGCAAGAAAACCAAAAGGAGAAAGGAACTCAGCATTTAAACTGAAATAATGAGATGATGATCTTACTCATGATTGGTAGTTTCATGTTTCCTCCACTTTATTAATCTAAAAAACTTCAGCATAGATAGAGTAATGGCAAGCATATCATATGGGTTTTAATGAATCCTTATAGTGAAGAAAGATTATTGTTAGCATGGATGATTCAAATGAGTAAACTCTATTCCATGTCATGTAATCAACTCATAATCTTGCCTTTGAACAATAAAGTATAATCATGTAAAATTGAGAGTGTGTGAGTTTGTCATGAAAAGCATATACACTAAAGTATCTCAATTCTCCCACATCAATAAGTCATGACTTTTCAACAACTACTTTTATATTCATTGTCCTTCATGAATTTCAGTCCTTAAGTAATTGAGAGCATGCCAGAAAAATTAATTAGTTTATCGGGCTATGATGGACACTCGTGGCATCACCAAGGTTTTTTCCCTTTTGCATAATGATTACTCATATCAGCCAGAGGAGTGATTGCATCATGAACACAGCTACACGAGAATGCCAAGAATATTAGCCATTATAGCATTGTTGCTACATATGTTTAATCAACTCATAGCCAAAATCTAGGAGTTTCCCCCATGAAGATCGTTCGTAGGCTAGCGGAGTTATTGGCATCCCATGAAGTTTGATACACATAAATCTATATCATTCTTATGATTCAAAAGTCAAACTTTGGCATGCTCACAAGAACTGCTAAACATTAATTCAATTGAACAAATCTTTTCAAAGAGAGCTATCAAGTCAATCATTATTTTCTATGGTGTTGAGTGTTTCTAGTAATAAACTTTCGAGACAAAACACTACAATACCCAAGCCTTAAATTGGGAGACTTTTTATTATTACACTTGTTTAGATTTTTTTAGGGAAGACTTGGTTAACTACAAGAGCTGGAACAAAACATACTCAACTAAATACCCATGCAAACAAAATTTTACTCCAATATAAATACTCACTCCACCAATATAATATATTAAAATTTACTACTAACTAGCATGGGTTTCTCAAACTTCAAAAGTGGGGAGTCATAAGGCATACCTCTCATGATTGGTTCCACTTCTCTCTTCCCTTTTTATTTGTTTATTGGAAACTCGAAGTCAATCACTCTCCTGCAAATATACGAGAGCCACAAGGAGAATAAAAAAGGAAAAGGGGAAAATAAAGATAAATGGAAAAATATTTTTGTTGTTTTTAAGAGAGGGAAATAAATAATATAAAATTGGCGGAAAAGCTCGGCTAGAAAATATTGAAAACAAATAAAATAACTGAAGATAAAGTGTCGGCGAATCCAACACGAGTGCTTATAAACTCAAACTAAAAAGCATAACCTCGAAATTCTAAAACCAAACGCTAAATAAAGATGAAGGGAAACTGCCCCAAGCTTAGGCTTTTTCAAGCCCTTCAAATTATTATGGTGGTGGGAAAAAGTTGTGGCTCCACTTCGCAAATTGAGTTGATAAATTACTAGTGGTTTCTCGGAAGTTCAGGGCGAGATTATGCATCCCCTCCATAGTTCCTCCAAGTTCTTGGAAAACTTGATATGTCGCGAATGGGTTTGGTGGCTGCTCCTCTTGATCAAGAACTTCGTGCTCCTCTTATTGGTCCTCATCCTCATCCGGAATCTCCTTCTCGGGTTGGTGTTTTTCAACCTGCACATCATATAGCAAGCGTCCTTCCTCTATAGAGAAAAGACCATTAGGCAAAGGAGCGGTGTAAAGACGCCTAGCTCCTGCAATATGCAAGTAATAACCACCACCTCTCCTAGTGAGCATTCTACAAGCTTTTAAAGTATAGAAACCAACACGTCGCTCACCTAGCAATGGTTGGAACTCACCTAGGTCGATGACCAAGGCAATGGCAAGCACGGTGATGACGCCTCCACATGTGATTGGTCCTTGGCTTTGGGAGGATTGATGCTCTAGCGCACAAGAATTGCGCCCAAGTCGGGTGACAAGTCAATGTTGTTCAAAGTAGATTTTGCGATCACCAATATGTCCTCCTCATCGAGTCTTATAAACTCATTTCGTGCATGCATGTTAGCAATAACATAGAACAAATAGCCAATAGCAGGATGTTGAATATTCTTCCCCTTGTTTACTCTAGAAGTGAACCTCATTCTATTATAATAATTATCTAGGGAAGGGTGCATGTCGGCATAAGATGCACACAGAGCATTAACATCATTGTTTGGTAAATTAAAACAATTGCACCGTTCATCAAGTGATAATGTATAATTGTTGTTCATAAGTCGGAAAGAAAACATGTGCACTCCATGCCATGCCTTAATGGTGCTTCTCAAAGAACTTAAAAATTCAAGAGTTAACCAAAGATAAGTAGGCGCATCATAGAATACAAATTTTTGCAAGACAACTCTATTACAAAGTATATTGAAGTCATTAGAAATACCGAGTTGATTCAATATAATGGAACAAGCCCACTTGGTTGTCTTCACTTCTCGGTTCTTGATCCTATTGAAGTGATCATGTTGGAGCTCATTCCTAAACCATATCCCCATGCGGTCCTGAGCTACAGTGGCTGTTGGGGATATACTTTCCGGGTATACCCACAGGACTCGCTGACCAGGGTGGCCCACCAACGGCTTAGAGCTTTGCTTCACGGGCGGCCTAGTCAGAGAAAGAGGAGGAGCCAGTTCCGGCTACGACAAGGCCCAAAAGAGTTACTGACTTAGGCATGTAGTATTACTTGTAATCCAAGCTGTATCTAGTTACCAACTTTGTAACGTAGCTGGATAGGTCTCTCCTGTAACCCTAGGTCCTGATGACTATATAAACTAGCCCTATGGGAGCCTTTAGGGCACCAACCAATCGTAACACAAACAATCAACTCGCACAGGCGAACCTCTCTTGTAATCCATTGTAACATCCGGCTAACGCCAATATATTACTAGGTTCCTAGCAGGAGTAGGATCCGATTACCATAGTTGGATCTGAACCTGGGTAAACTTGTGCTCACCACTCCTAGAACATCCGATGTCTCACACCCCATCTTTCCAACGCCACTAGTACACCCTATGGAGTACTTGTCGACAACCCGACGACAGCTGGCGCCCACCGTGGGGCTGGTGACCTTTGGAGCTTCGTTCCAGGCGGAATCTACGCGTGCAAGAATCGGCGAAACTATAGCCATGGGTCGCGTGGTCTACACTAGTGATGTCCCTCTTGTCCTTCTCGACGAGAGTTTGATTCCGGCTTCAAAACCCGTGATGACCTACACAATCATGTCTATCGGCGAGATCGATATTTATCTCGGTTTCGCTGATCCCGCCCAACCCACCCTTGAGGTGATTACCATGGCGGAAGAAAAAACCGGATATACTTTGTCCCCAGAGGCGGAAGAGTTCAAGATCTCAGAGAAATTCAAACCCACCCAGCCCACTCCTGTAGTGGAAGAAGAGATGGAAGAAGAATCTGGATCTGATCTGTCCAGCGAGATTGGATGCACAGATGAGGAATACATCCGCTACGGATTCGGCTCTGCCGATGTTGAAGCGGAAACCAAGTTATACGACTACCTCAAGAACATAAATAAGAAGAAGCACTATTTCGTGTACCATATAAGCTCTGGATCTGACTCTATCGATGCTAGAGCCGGCAGCGATTCAGTCCTAGACGCAATCGAAGAAAACGCGGACTTACCTGGCTCCCCTCAGGATCAATAACATCGTAGGAACTTTGAGACTTCGACAAAGAGATGGAGGAGTATGAACAAGAACACGTCTCCAAGCCAACGCAAGGTGATCCAGAAAATTCTCCTAGTCCATATGGTAGCATGGATGAAAGCTACACCTCGCAGGATGACATGGACACCGGAGATTCTTCCGAGGTCCACAAGCCAGCCATGACGGAAAGTACCGACGGAAGATTATCCCCCGGTATCGGACAAAAATCCGTCTTTGCCACTGGTACGCATGTCAAGGCTATAGCGCGGTCAAAGAAGAAGAAGAACAAGAATCTGACACTGGCTGAGCCGGACGTCGAGGAAACCAATGAAGAAAAAATTGATGAAGAGATCGAGATAGAGAATCAGGATGGAGATCCGATTAATACCACCCCAATCGACCCTCCTGTGGATGGACACATCGTCACCAAGGGTGCGCATGAAGTCTATGGAGATGCTCTCACGATTACAATCCCAACAACTTCGGATCTTACGTCGGTGGCACTGGAGAAAAGGGCTGAGGACCTGGAAAAGCACCGTCTGTTTCTGCTCGAGGAAGCTGCGTGCATCGTCGAGCTTAGACAGCAGTTAGTCAGTGATCCTGCCAAGTATCAGTCAGATTTCATGCGACACCCAAACAAGACAAGGGTAGGTTCGTTTCTTGCTAACAAGAACCCAGATATCCACAAATATCTATTCAACGGAAAGGACGGAGAGAAGATCGGAGTCTACGGCACGCCGTTGGAAAACGCTGCTGCAGCTCGAGCCATCCTTGCCAACAATCCGTCTCCATAGCAAGTCCAACAGTGCATCGCGTTGCTGGACAAAGGATTAAAGTAGCAGAAAACGGACGCGTCATTTAGTGGCAAGCTGGCCTCAAAGTCCGAGTTTTGCGACATTGGCGCTGACCAAAGCACTGATATAAGGCTCCGCAAGGATACGAATCAACGCTATCATCCCCGTGGAGAAGAAGAGAATTCAAGAACCGGCTCAAACGACCACTCTCGCCGACCGGCGCTTGACTGGGTACGAAGATGCCATCAGGGCAATGGTCCCTCATCGGCAAAACAACCGCTATAGAGAAGACCCGAAAACACGCCGCCAGCGAGAGGAGCAAGATCGGCTAAGGATGCCACCACCAAGCCATCCGGCTGGCAATGCCAGACGAAGAGATGATCTGGATCGTCCTAAATCAAGTAGGGATGATGCCCGAAGAAACAAGCATCGGAGTCAGCATAATGATGATCCACCGCCACCACCGCGTAACCTAGCCGGAAATAATCCACCAGGGCCACCATCGCCTCCTAGAAGCGACCATGAAGGATCTCGATGTAGCCATGGAAGCCGTAGGGGCGGAGGGGGCAATGGTGAAAGGAGAAGCAGAAATCCGACTCCGCCGCGTAGGAGTAGTGAGCCTCCAAGGCGTAGATCTCTCTCGCCAAACGACGCTCGCCATCGCATCGAATCAAACATATAAGCGCGGTCGTACAAGGAAGAAGATGTGTATGTGGGACCCAAGTTCTTTGGACCATGCATATGTCAGACCAAATTTCAGGTTGACTTTGGTATTGTCAAACACATTCAGCCCTACAACGACGCAGCTCGGCCAGATACCTGGCTCCGGGATTTCTTCCAGGCATGCTGCATTGCCAAAGGAGGAAATAGCCTGATCGCAGTCCGATATCTCCCACTCATGATGAGGAAAACGGATCGATCATGGCTCAATGAACTACTAGAGAATTCGATTCACAACTGGTATGATATGCAAAGTGCGTTCTTTTCAAACTTCGAGGGAACATACAGGAGACCCTGCACAATCGAAGACTTGCAGCATTGCACACAAAGACCCGGAGAAACCTGCCGGGATTACCTCGGCCTCTAGATTGACACGAAGAACTCCTACGAGGGAGTAAACAAGCAAACTACCACAGAAGCTTTTATTGCAGGACTTCCAGTCGGACTTTTGCGTCACAGACTAAAGCGTGACAATGTCATAGATTTGGGAGAAATGATAGAGAAGGCAAGCAAATATGTTGATGTCGATGATGATTCAGAAGGGCTGCTAAATATTCTGGCCAATCCCAATGCGGCCAAACAGCCAAAACAAGCTCAGAAGCGCAAGAACACCTCGGAAGAAAAGCCGGCTCCAGACAACGCAGCTGTCAACGCAACGTTCGGATCTGGAGGACGAGGAGGGCGCGGAGGCGGCCGGGGTAGAGGCCGTCGACCTTCCCGAATCCAGGGCAGAGGAGATCAATAACCTGGAAGAACCTATACCTAGGCTGACATTGCCAATAATCCCTGTGTCCACCACTTGGATAGTAACAGAGGATCTACCCACACAAATGCCGAGTGTCGTTTCAATGACGACATCAAGAAAGATGAATCCACTGGCTACAGAGCCAAGCGACGAAAAGGAAATAAATATTCTGAGAAAGGAATGGAGCCCAAGGAAGATTTCGACATGGAAGAAGCGGAAACCGCTACAGAGCCCAAGTCGGATGGAAAGAAGAATTTTCTGACCAAGAAAGACACATACGTCAGCTTCCTTGGATCCCATCCTGCCAAAGAAAAGAAGCCAGTTCTCCGTGAGATCAATTCCATGGTTCCAGTTGTTCCACAGTTTCTGGATTGGTTGGATGTAACCATCACCTTTGATCGCTCAGATCACCCGAGGAAAATACATCATTGGGGAAAGTACCCACTGGTCGTCAATCCTTTTATTGATGGCTATGAGTTCTCTAAAACACTCATGGACGGTGGAAGCAGCATTAACATCCTCTACATCGAGATGCTCCATTGCATGAAGCTATACAAGAGCCAATTGAGTTACAACAGTGTAACTTTCCATGGCATTGTACCAGGGAGATAGGCGGACTCTCTGGGTGATATTACTCTGGACGTGACATTCAGAACCCGAGACAATTACCGGACCGAGCCACTCTCTTTTGAGGTGGTACCATTCAAAAGTGCTTACCACGCCATACTTGGACATCCGGCTTACTGGGCGTTGATGGCTCGTCCCTGTTACATCTACAACATGATTAAACTTCCAGGTCCAAAGGGCGTAATCACCGTACGGGGAAATTCGAGGAAGGCGCAAGAGTCCGACGAATGATCTGCCACCTTCGCCGAAGTCGTGCTGCATGCCCAGGAGTACCAGGAGATCAAGAAGACCATTAATTCGTCTGAGATGCTTGCTACGAAGAACGAGGTGCTAAAGCCAAGTTTGTAGTTCAAGGCATCGGAAGAGACGAAGAAAACGTCGCTGAAGTAAGATGATCCCTCCAAGACGACGAACATAGGGGTAGGCTTAGGCCACGCATAGGAAAGCGCGCTCGTCGAGTTTCTCAAAGATAATAGTGATATCTTTGCATGGAAGCCTTCTGACATGACCGGAGTACCTAGGGAACTTTCCGAGCACTCTCTTAATGTGTACCCTGATGCTAAACCTGTCAAACAGTCGTTACGACGGTTTGGTGATGAAAAGTGAAAAGCAATAGCCAAGGAATTAGCCCGACTAGAATTTGCGGATTTTATAACAGAGGTCATCCATACAGATTGGGTGGCAAATCCTCTACACGTCCCTAAAAAGGACACCATTGATTTAAGGATGTGTGTTGATTATACCACTGTGAACAAGGCATGCCCAAAAGATTAGTTTCCTTTGCCACGAATCGATCAACTTATCGACTCAATGACAGGATTGGAACTACTCCATTTTCTTGACGCATATTCTGGATATCACCAAATACCGATGAAAAAGTTGGATCAAATTAAGACGTCTTTCGTCACTCCTTTTGGAACCTTATGCTACAAAACTATGCCTTTTGGCTTAAAGAACGCTGGAGCATAATATCAACGTACTATGCAACGTTGTCTCAATGACCAAATCAGACGTAACGTCCACATATACGTAGACGACATAGTAGTTATGTCCCAAAAGAAGGAAACCTTAATTTCCGACTTGGATGAAACATTTGCTAGTTTACGAAAATTCAATATGATGCTAAATCCGAAGAAGTGATTCTTTGGAATTCCAGCCAGAAAATTGTTAGGTTTCATCGTCTCTGAGCAACGCATAGAGGTGAATCGGAACAAAATCAAGGCTACACTAAATATTACCAGGCCAACTCTCCTGAAGGACGTGCAACGCCTCACTGGTTGCATTGCGGCAGTGAGTCGGTTTGTCAGCCGACTTGGCGAAAGAGCCTCATCTTTGTACAAAATCTTGAAGAAAACCGGCAAATTTGTCTGGACCCAGGAAGCCAAAACTGTCCTGCAAAGTTTGAAAGACCTACTTTCAAACCCACTAGTTCTCGCAGTGCCAGAACCTCAGGAACCTATGTTAATCTACATAGCAGCGACTAATAAGGTCATAAGTGTGGTAACAATAGTCGAGCGTGAGGAAGATGGCCAAGAGCATAAGGTGCAACATTTAACATATTACCTGAGTGAGGTCCTGGCATAATCAAAACAACGGTACCCACATCATCAAAAGCTAGCCTATGGAGTGTTCTTTGCATCCAGAAAGCTACGCCACTATTTTCAAGAGCACACGATTACAGTGGTGAGCACCGCTCCCCTGCGAGATATAATCAATAACCGCGACGCCACATGACGTGTCGCAAAGTGGAGAATAGAGCTTGCAGCTTTCGACATTGAGTACAAACCACGTACAGCAATCAAGTCCCAAATACTTGCCAACTTTATTGTTGATTGGACAGAGATGGCAGAAAACACAAGTCCTCTAGACTCGGAATTTTGGACCCTTCACTTTGTCGGATCAAAAGCACGAGGAGGCTCGAGGGATGGCGTGACGCTCAAATCACCCCAAGGAGATAAGTTGTTCTATGTGTTGCAAATACACTTCACGGCAACCAACAATATTGCCGAGTATGAAGCATTGCTGCATCTAATATGCATGGCCAAAAACATTGGCATAACAAGACTCATGTGTTACGGAGACTCGGATTTAGTTGCTCAACAAGTATCCGATATCTGCAACGCAAACAAGCACATTGCAGCATACAAAGCTGTTGTGGATGAACTATCTAAATCGTTCGAGGGTTTTGAGGTTCAACACATCCCTCGAGCAAAAAATGAGGAAGAATATGCTTTATCAAGGATAGGCTCTGCGCGGAAACAAGTACTGGATGGCGCTTTCTTAGAGCATTTAAGGGTCCCCTCCATAGTTGGAGTTGACGAGGACTATCTGACGAAATCCGACTCACCTTTAATAGAAGTTTTGGCTGTAATTCCCAGCTGGACAAAACCGTATCTGGATTTCCTGATAGATGGAAAATTACCCAAAGACGAAGTCTAGAGCCGGCAGATTGTCCGACGAGAAAAAGCCTAAACTATAATAAATGGTGAGCTCTATAAACGGAAGGTTTCTGGCATGTTTTAGCGATGTATTTCCTCAGAGGAAGGAGTAGAAATCTTAAGAGAAATCCATGAAGGAGAGCGTGGTCATCATGCTACAGCCAGATCCTTAGTGACAAAAGCTTTTCGACACAGATTCTTTTGGCATACATCTCGGGCGGACGCCGACAAACTGGTCAAAACGTGCATAGACTGCCAAAAGTACGCCCATTAGGCACACGTTCTGGCTGAACAGATGCGAACAATCCCTATTACATGGCCATTTGTGGTCTGGGGCCTTGATATGATAGGGCCGTTTCTCACGGCAAAATGTGGATTTACCCACCTACTAGTGATGGTGGATAAATTTACAAAATGGATTGAGGGTAAACCCGTAACAAGTTGCGATCGAGCCACAGCCAAAAACTTCGTCGAGGACGTAATCATCCAATTTGGATATCTGCATAGTATAATCACTGATAATGGGAGCATATTTTCCATGGGAGAACTTGCCGAATTCTGCGAAGAACAAGGAATCCAACTCGATATTGCATCAGTCGCACATCCACAAGCTAATGGACAAGTTGAAAGAACTAATGGCCTTATTTTGCAAGGAATCCGACCTCGCCTCGAGGCACCGCTTCGATGGGCCGCGGGGGCTTGGGCGGAAGAATTACCGTCTGTGATATGGAGCTTACGTACAACTCCTAACAGGTCAACCAGCTATACTCCTTTCTTCTTAGTCTATGGTGTAGAAGCAGTTCTTCCAAGAGATCTAATCCATCGGTCTCCACGAGTCAAAGCGTATATCGAAGAAGATGCAGAAGTTTCTCGACAATATGATCTCGATATAATTGAATAAGTACGTGTTGTTGCTGAGCAGAGATCTATGGCCTATCAGCAGAAGTTGCGCAAGTATCATAGTCATAGAGTGCAAAACCACTGTTTCAGAAAAGGTAATTTGGTTCTCCGACTTGTGCAAAAGAGAAAGCACAAAGTTTCCCCGATTTGGGAAGGACCTTTTATGATTAGCAGAGTTCTACATAATGGTTCGTATTATTTAACTGATATGAGACCAGTCAAGGAAAGACCAGATACTCGAAAGAGAAAGAGAGCTGGCGGTAGCATAGACCCGAATGAAATAGATCGTCCATGGAATATTGCACAACTACGTCCCTTCTATTCTTAGTTATATTTCCTTGTAATCATATATGAACATGTTCAAAGTGAAATAAAGTATTGGTTTCCTCATATGTTATCTTTGAGAAGGTTTTTGCCATCTTATTTCCAAGAGAGAATGTCATTTTTTCAAAAATCCTAGAATGCTTGAAAGTACTTTATGCTCATGTTCGTTCTGTTTACGATTTTTGAATATCTAAAAATGTTACCTTAGGGTAAAAAATTCAATTTATTGTTTATACTTTGGTTTTTTATCTAATTGCTTACATGCGGGCATTTTCTGAGTAATGAGTTGTTGGTACTGGAAGCCAGCTTTGTTTCCGAGTTTAAACTGGTTTAGCAATTGCGCTCCGTTGTTCGACAATGTTTCCGTGCTAAAGTTTGGCCAGACCATGAAAGGGACAAGGCAGAGAGCCAGATAAAACAACAAGTATAGGTATAAAACACAAAAGTACTTCGGAAATTTTCAAGCACATGCATAAAAATATAAGCATAAGTGATACGATAGTAAAAGCATTAGTTTTTACAAGACCAGCACAAATAAAAACATTGTTTCCATCATTACATTGCCAGAAGTTCAGAATAATGCATAAAAATGTTTATGCTGCAGAGTCATGCAATGGTTATGAAGAGGGTGGATCGCTCGAGTCGACAACATTGTGGCCCTGGATCTCAGACTCGGAATGATGTATAGTTGGTCATCTCTGCCACACGACAAACATAACCTGCACAGGAATCTTGGATTGCCTTGATGTCATGTGGGTTACCCTCATCCTCCTCCTCGGCGATACCTTTGGTGACATGCCAGTTTTCCATCTCGTTGTGGTGGCTCATCACCATGGTAAGCACAGTCTGAGCAGCAGTCCGAGCGTAGGAGATCTTCCAGTCCTTGATAAGCTTCGGAATCTCCTTGGCCTTGTCCCTCGCATCTTGCACTGACATTGTGTGCAAGTCGGAAAGCTTGACTGACTCACAAGATATATCTGACGAGCTTGATACGCTCGAGGCGAGGTTCGAAGGTAGGAGAGTCGGAAAGATTCAGGGGGGCTGGGAGAGAACCAAAAAGTCAAAATTTGACTGAATAGAAAGTCGAAAAATCAACAACAAGTAAAAGTCAGAAACCTTACCTAGCACAGAGCGATTCCATTTAGCATGCTCCTCACGGAGACTGTTAAGTTCACTCTCTGCGGCCTAGGCCAGATCCTTCTAACTATCAAAGTCCTTCTTGAGATCATCTAGTTGTTTATCTCGGAGGGCTAGCAGCTTCTCGAGCATCATGGTCTCATGATTGCTTGACTCCAGGACATCAGATACGGATTTCTCAGATTCAATAGTAAGCTTCTGAAGCTTATCCCGGAGCTCAGCATTCTCCATTTCTAAGAACTTGAAGTTCTTGGATTGCTCCACCATCTTGCTGGACTTGCACAACAGTTCTGCAAAGGGAAAAAATAATCAGTCGGACAGAACAAGTTTGACTATGACAATAGCCAAACTGACAAAAATGAAGCCGAAAACCGTCAAACGTTCATTCTTCTCAACTTGCAACTTTGAATTCTCAAGGCGCAAGGCTTTGATCTCCTTACACTTATTACATATGTTCTTGAGCAATTCCTGGTTGGAAGAAGCAATTTTATGTTAGTTTAGAGACGGAATACCGTCAGACGGCTACTAAGACTCGGGCTGCAAATTTAACTAAGTAAAATTACAGCATGAGCCTTGGGGGCTACACTACATCGTTCTTTTGCATACTAAAAGCATCAACTCGGATCCGCCTTTATGCTTGGGGGCTAGAGGATATGATAATAAATGCAAATAAGAATCCGAAACTTACAATGTGTTCCAGGTGTAATTTTTCAAATCCGAGCTTGGTGCTATGAAACACCTTCTCGGCAAGGGAGAGGGAAGGAACATCTGTCGCTGGGAGTTTGCCAGACTCAATCTTAGCATCCCGAACAAAAATTTGGTCCAGGAGGCTAACCATCTTGACGTCTTCCTACTCCTGGCTTGCTGCCTCTACGGTTAAGGTTTGCTTCTCAAGGCTGGACTGAGCCAGCCTGAGGATCTCTTCCTTCTTCTTCCTCTTCAGGCCAGAGACAGCAGAGCCGGCCACTTTATCCAATGTTCCTGTAGATATTACCATGGGATCATTACCCTTAGCGGGTTCACCCTTATTAGATGCTTGGCCACCAAAGGTGACCCAGGCTTTCGAGATGTTGCCAACATCAGGAGAGGCAGAGGCTTCCTGTGCTGATGGAGTACTGGATGGAGTTGGTGGCGGCATGGCAGGGGAAACAACAAGCTTCTACTGGCGCATCTGCTTGCCGGGCTTGCTGTCTGGCTTGGTCTTACTCTTCAAAACTGATTTAGCTCTAGAACACGAAAATCCAAATATTAGGTGTGCTCTAGAAAGAAAGAAAGGTACAAAGTACTGAAAATACAGGGTGCTTACTTGTTAAGTACTGGCAGCACTTGGCTACCAGCAGTAACAACAACTTCTTTCTCCTTGTGCTTCTTGGAAGCGGGGGCGGAAAATTCTTGCACCTCATCATCCTCTGTCGCCTCCGGATCGTTTGAGAGATAGCCCTCTAGTGGATCTAGCTTAGACTTGGAGAGTTTCTCGAGCTAATAAAGTCGAAAAGCATCGATGCAAATAGAGTCGGAGAAAGAATAGAAAAGAACGATGAAACGCAAAAGCAGAGTCGAAATATTAATCGGAGTCAGAGGACGGTTGGAAGTGTACATCTTCATGGAGACTTATGGAACTTTTCATTCCACTCTTTCCTTGATCAAATATTGCAGAAGGGTATTATAGTCCTTCGCCGGAATTCAGCTCGAACTGACCCGCATCTTGTCCTTCTTGTCGCTGGTGATCTGGTACATTAGGCAATCCCCATGGTGCTGGAGAGGCTGAATTCGGCGCTCCAACCAGCAGTGGATCAAGTCGGATCCACGGAGGCCCTCATGCTTCATCAAAAACTCAATCCGCCTTTTGGCGAGGATCAAGATATCCGATAGTCCCGGCGCCTACGCGTCCCATGATCTCTAGTGGGGAGCAGCACCGCCGGTGAACGCCGGAAGACCTTCCGCCTTTTCAGGAGCCGGAATATCCTTGTGATAAAAGAAGGTTCCGGCCCAGCATTTGACGGATTCACTAACATTAATCCTAGGGTAGACTCAGTTTCTCCTAAGGACTAGGCTAAGGGTGCCGGTGGTGTAAGGCACACCGGTGCTAATGGATTTCTTCCAGGTACCATAGTAGTACCGAAAAGGGTGAGACCTGGCCTCATACAAAGAAAACCCTCGCACAGAGCTTCATGAGTACTAAGATCGATCAGAGAGTTGGGAGGAAGATTATGAAGTTGCACACCGTAATAGTCGAGGACCACGAAGAGGAAGTCTGACGGTGGCAGGCTGGGGCCGCGGTCGACGTGCGTGCGGAACAGCATCCTCTCGCCGTCGCGTAGGGCGGGAACGGCGTTCCCTGAGGTGCTTCGCCACACGCCGGTGACAATGAATCCTTCGTCCTCCATGACCCGGAGCTTGGTGTTGTCCATGACACTAGGAACCCAGAGGCCCCGCATCTTCTTCTCATCCGCCGTTGATGAACCCGCCACCGCTCCTAAGGTCGAGGCCGACGCCATTGATTTTGGAGGAAAAGGACTGGTGGGGGGAAGAGATTTTTTCTTGAGATGTGCAGAAAGGAACGGCTGCGGAGCACTCGAGGAGTACGAGGAGGCAATGAATGAATCGGTGGAGAGATAAATCTAAGAGAGAGGGTTTTCTCCTATCTTTTATTTGTCTCTATGCCAAGATTCGTGCGTTAATACGTGCTTTTAGCGCCAAGCGTATAGGAGAGAGGGATGTAGCTTCCTCGTTACTCTTCCGCCCCCTCAATTTTTGTGTAGGCATGTACCAGCCCAAGTTTGTAACATATGTAATTAGTACCTAATCATTTCATGCATCTATTTAAATCAATAAAATGTATGCATAAGTTCAAGTGTGTGGCTTAAGAATGCAAATTCAAAACCCTAATTTCCTGCCCTCTCTTTGAAACCACATTCAAATAGTTTGAATTTTGAAAATGACAAAATGTTTGGAGCCCAATTGGACTAAAGGGCCCCACAGTATTTTGAATGTTTGCCAAAACCCCTTTGGTATTTTCAAATCACTCAAAACAGATTTGAAATGAAAATTACAAACAGAAATAGAAAAAACAGAAAAGGAAAAGGATTTGATAAAAAATAGAGCCAAAGCCCAACCAGGCCGGCCCAGCTCCTCTCCCTCTTTTCCCTGCCGCCCACGCAGCAGACCGCGGCCCAGCTAGGCCCAAGTGTGGCCCTCCCGTAGCCCGTACCGGTTCGGCTTGTTTTTTCGCGTCGTCGTCTTCGATTGCGACGAGCAAGCTGCTCGCTGGCGCAGCGCCTGCTGTCCGTCGTCGTCGTGATACCCGCCGCGCCAAGATGCTCGCTACCGATGCCGGTGACCCTATAAGAGCCCCTGCTGCCTCCAGGATGAACCCTATCTTCTTCTTCTCCCTAAATTTCTCCTCCGGCAAAACCGTAGCTCTCGGGCTCCGTCGCGTCCCGCCGTCTCCGGCCGCCCCATGCACCGTGGAGTGGCCTGGGAGAAGCGCAGCGTCGCCATCGTCGTCTCTGTCAAGCCACAAGGACGCCATCTGGCCGGAATTGAGCTCGACCTCAACGCCGGCTGCCGCAGTCAAGTCATCCATTCTTCCCCCTCCGGCCTCCCCTCGCATCATCGACCTCACCGTCGTGACCGTGGTGAGTTAGCGGTCCTCCTGGACCTCTCAGTTCCTCCCCTCTCGCGCTGTGCCGCTGGCCCGACGAGCACTCGACGCCGCCGTCGCTATTTCTTGTCGTTGGCGTAGCTCCGTTTACCAAACCGAGGCGGCACCGCCACTATAACGTTCGCCTCGGCCTCCTCTTTCGAACGCAGCCAAGCACGCATCCAGGCGCGCATGGGATCGAGAGATCCATTCTCGACCTGGGGATTCCCCATTGATGACGTTAGCCAGGCGTCATGCTGGCGTCATAATTCTTTTCTTTTATTTTTGTTATTTTTGTAAATTATTTCTGTAATAAGTCAAATGCCGATAGGTGGGCCCTGTGACTCAGGGTTTTAACATTTTTGTAAATCATTTCTGAAATTAATAAAAGTCTGACATGTGGGCCCAAGTTAGAAAATAATTTAAATATTCCAAAAATAATTTAAAATGAATTAAAAGTTGAGAAATTCATAACTAATTCATTTTAAATCAGAAAAATACAAATAATATATCAAAATGTTCAGAAAAATGAGAAATATCTAATAGAACTATAATCATGCATTGTTAAGAAACTTACATGACATTTTTATTTATAAGAACATAATAACCCCTCACAGGTGATTCCGGAGTTTTCCCGAGTTAGGGATTTCACCCCTCGGAACCCCGTTTAAGCTGTCAAGCATGCATTAGGGTTTCATTTCAATGCAATTTAACTTGTCATATTATCATCCTTGTTTGAGCATTGCATCGATGCCATGTCTTGATTGTTGCCTTTCTTTCCGGTATTGGTTCTTCGTGATAGGATTCGAGCCCGAAGCTGAAGTCAACAACACCGATGATCAGTACTTGTCTACTGATAGACAAGGCAAGCGTAGCCTCTCATTCGGAACCTACTTTTACAAAGTATATTACTTTCTCCCTATGATGAACATGATTCCAATGTGGTCTTTTGTCAGTAGTTAGGGTTACCTATCTTCTGCATAGTTTCCCTGTTGTATCCTTATACTCCTGATCCACTACTCCTAGCATACCTAGGTTTGGCATCTGAGCGTTGCTAGAGCTTCTGAGATCGACAGCTTAGCCATGCATAGTATCAATGTCTGATCTATCTAAACGATGAATCAGAGATGCCGGAGAATCTAGAAAGGTAGGAGTTGATGACATCCTCGAAGGAGTTAACTAAATATGCTAAGGCTTGTATGGGAGGCCACGTTGGGTGTGGTTTTTGTATTCCCATGCTCGCCACCACTAGGAACTTAGTACTTACCTTTGGAACCAAGACGAGTGTGCAACCACACGGGGCCTGGACAACCTCATGACTGACTAACTTGCCTAGTATATTCCATGAGTCACATAGTTCAGGCGTTCCATTTGACATATGCATAGAAAGATTTGCTAGGTGAAGTTGGTGCATTCATAACTGGTAGGTAAGCGTGGTTGAGGTCGCTTGGGGTAGATAGCGCCCCTGGTAAACCAACCTCGCCTCACATATTTAAGTACCGGCTTCGGGATTTGACCCGTTACGGCGGAATCATACTTATTGCGTGACTCATGGTCTCGGCGAAAGCAAGGTAAAGGTCGTGGTCAACCACCCTCTGCCGGCCTTCCAAGGAAGAGGGCTAATAATTTGGCATTAAGAGTCGGTTGGTACGTGTGGGTAAATTTGTACAACCCTGCAGGGTTAAATCTTTTCGAAAAGCCGTGTTCACGGTTATGAACGACTTGGCGACCGGACTTAAGATCATAGATAACACTAACCACTATAAAACTTGCTGATCCACTTGTGCTTAAGGATGCTTCCTCCAGGTCGAGGGGGTGATCCTAGATAGGAGGTTCTGATGAAGCTGGTGGTTATCGAGATGTGGTAAACACGATGAAGAAGTCTCTATCTTATCCCTTTTAAAAGATTCTGAGTAGACGAGCCTCTTCTCTCTCTTGTTTATAAATAAAGATTTCTTTCCACAAAACTAAATCCAGAGAAAGCCTTTCTAGCCAGAGCATGTAGATACTAGGTTATCTATGTCTTGCGGAGTACATTCTCGTACTCAGCCTTGCGCCATTGTTGTTTTTCTACAGAGGATCTGGTTGCAACTAAAGGTGGCTTCTACGTTCACATCGACGAGTAGTTGGGGGTCCCAGGTAGCAGCCTGAGGACTATGGGGTGGACGTCACTTTTGTTAATGGCCTCTTAGGCCGTTTGCTATGTTGTTGTGTAGAACAACATAATTTGCTTTCGCTGTGTGATGAAATGTTGGGTCTTTGACCTCTGGTTTGTAATAACTCTAATATCTTACTCTGTTAAGAGTTTAAACTTATGTTGTTGAATCCTTGTGTTCTGTAATGTTACCAAATCATACTGTGATCTTCTGTGTTTGGAGTTGAACTTATCTTAGATGATGATCTGAGGTTAGTTTAACCCTAACCCCGAGGGGTGATACAGGTTTTGGTATGAGAGCATGACTGCCTGTAGGAAACCCTTTTATTGGTCAATGTTGAGTCTACAAGTTGACAAAACTATTTGAAAGTTAAATTTATTTGCATAAACTCTGACTAGGATTCTTTTTATTCCTTCGCTGGTGTGTTTCTGATGCTGGAGTTCTCTTACCTTATTTGGTTTGAAATGGTTTTCATCCCTTATCTTATATCTCAAAACTTTTAGGATCGTGGTTTTGGGGTTGTTCCTCTAAAAGTACTCCGTACTTGGTTGCTATTCTCAGAGTTCCAAGATATCCCAGTTTTGCTTGGTGTGTAACATCTTAGCATTCCATTGTCATGGTTTATAAGTCAGCTGGTTAGTGTATACATTAGTATGCTTTGGTACTACCATGCTTGATAAGATGATACGTTTATATCAAGTACTCTTTGTTCATCTTTTCGTCTTGTTCCTTTGGATACCTTGCCTAATCCTTTTTCTTTGCTCTTTCAGGATGGGTGATACCTCTCGTGCCCGTACCTGTGCTCATGCTCGTGGTGCTGCCAATGAGGGTGAATCTTCCAACCTTCCTCCACCACCGTCCATGGTTCAACTCATGGCCATGTAAGAAACCAACCGTGATGACAACATGAGGCTCCTTGAAAGGATTGAGCGCAACACCGCTCAATGCCAGAACAACCAAGTTGGAATCAAGGACTTCACACGTCTCACTCCGCCAGTTTTTAGCTATTCCACTGAGCCACTTGATGCGGACTACTGGCTTCGCACCATGGAGCGCAAACTTCAGGTTGGTCATGTTGCTCAAGTTGATTGGGTGACTTTTGCTACCTATCATCTGGAGGGAGCAGCCAACTCTTGGTGGGAAAATTTATTGGCTATGCAAGAAGCTCAACATGTTGTTACATGGCAAGAGTTTACTGAAGCCTTTCGAGCTTATCATATTCCAGAGGGTTTGATGGATAAGAAGAGGGAGGAGTTCCTCAAGCTTAAGCAGGGCACTAGTTCCATGTGTGATTACCAGCGCAACTTCAATCGTCTTGCCTGATATGCTACTAGAGAGGTCTCCACTGATGTTAAGAAGCAAGCTTTGTTCCGCAAGGGACTGGATCCTGAGGTTCGCTGTGATATCCACCTCATGGACTTTGGTAACTTCCAAGGTCTTGTTAATAAGGCTACGAAAGCCGAGAGTGGAAAGGTGGAGTATGAAGAAACCCGTAAGCGTCCCCAGGAGGGGTACAAGGCTGGTTCTGGTAATAAGAAGCGTCGTGTCTTCGTGCCTTACAGTGTTGTGCCACGTGCTCCTTATACTCCAAGGACTTATGGATATGCTCCTCGTTCAAATGCTACTCCAAGCAATGCTGGTGGATCAAATTATCCTGTTGCTGGTACTGGATCAGGCCTCATATGTTTCAAATGTCGCCAGCCTGGCCACTATGCAAGAGACTGTACTCAAAAGAGTGCTGCTGAGAAGGCACAACCCCCAAAGAAGAATGATAAGTATCCAGGTGCAGGAAAAGGACGTCTGAACCACACTCTGCTGAGGAGGCTCAGGAAGATCCAAGCGTCATCATGGGTATGCTTCGTATCAATCAAATTCCAACTAAAGTTTTGTTTGATTTTGGAGCATCGCATTCATTCCCGTCACAAGATTTTTCTCAAATGCATGGGATAAATTTTGAGGGGTTATCTGTTCCTCTACTAGTTCAGTCTCCTGGTTCTATTTGGCGTTCCACCATGGTTAGTCATGGGAATCTAATCGAAGTTGCATTTCAACTTTTCCCCACTTCTTTGATCGCCCTCAAGTCAACTGACATTGACATCATTTTGGGCATGGACTAGTTACCCGTTATCAAGCCATTCTCGATTGTACAACCAAGTATGTGACTCTAACTAGTCCTGCTGGCATAACAGTCAAGTATTGGACCGTAGGGTCACTATCTCCTTCAGTTGTTTCTATTACTGAAGCAAAGTTGTATGCTCTTGAAGTTCTACCTCAGTTAGAGATCCAAGATGTTTCCGTGGTCTGTGAATTCCCAGATGTCTTTCCTGAGGAGTTGTATGGCATGCCACCTGATCGAAGTGTGGAGTTTGTCATAGAGTTAGTTCCTGGAACTGCTCCTATTTCTAAAAGACCCTATCGTATGCCTCCTCATGAGCTTGTGGAGTTGAAGAAGCAATTAGAGGAGTTAGAAGGAAAAGAATACATTCAGCCCAGCACATCTTCTTGGGGATGTCCTACCATCTTTTTCAAGAAGCTAGATACCAATATACCGCATCTGGTTGTGGATTATCGCCCACTCAATGCTGTGACTATCAAGAACAAGTATCCTCTCCCTAGGATCAACGATCTATTTGATTAGTTAAGTGGTGCCACTATCTTTTCCAAAATGGATTTAAGATCAGGGTATCACCAGATAAAGATTCGTAAGGAAGATATTCCAAAGACTGCTTTCACCACTCGTTAGGGTCTTTACGAGTACACAGTAATGTCCTTTGGTCTTACCAATGCTCTAGCCACTTTTATGCGGCTTATGAACTCTGTGTTCATGGAGTATCTTGACAAGTTCGTCGTGGTCTATATCGATGATATTCTGGTCTATTCCAAGACTGAAGAAGAGCACGCTGAACATCCTCGTTTGGTGTTAACCAAAGTCCAAGAACATCTTCTCTATGCCAAGTTTTCCAAATGTGAGTTCTGGTAACAAGAGCTCGTATTCCTTGGTCATGTTGTTTCCGCTCAAGGGGTTGCTATTATCCCCGATAAGGTCCAAACTATTCTCGATTGGGAGTCTCCTAAATCCGTCAAGGATGTCCGAAGTTTTCTCGGGATGGCTGGTGTAACATCCCAGCATTAGAGCTTAGAAATAAGCTGAACACGGATGTGTGCATTACATTCATGCATAGAAAATACGAATAATTTTCGCGCTTTTAAATAAAAACTTGTCAAAGTGATTGAAGCTTCTCTTAACTTGATGGAATTGAAGTAGATCATCAAGTTGACTGCGATAAGTTTCAATATGACCTTTGCTAAAACCTTATTTTGGGTAAGGGAGATTTGATCTAAAGGTAGATCAAATGTAATAAAAGTTAAACCCTAATACATTACTTAATGGATTATATTTGATCCTTAAGTAATCATATCCCAGTATTCATTACACAACCCATGAATACCAAGTTATAAATATAAATTAAGTAATAGGAATGTAACCACTAAATCTTAATCTCATTTATTTATACCATGAGTATCATGGTAATACCTAACCCTAACTCTTTGTTTATTTGGAGTAGGAGGGAAACCAATTCAAGATCATTCACCATATATTTTTCTTCCAATATCAATTCCTATGGAACCCTATCTCAATTATTGTTGTTTATCAATGTTGAGTAATCAGCTATTGATTCACCAACTCTTCATCTATCAATTCTTGATCTATCAACTCTTGTCCTTATTATAGCATGCACTTAATACCTATAAAGAAATAAGTAAGAAGGGGTAAATAGTAATGCTAGAATTGAATATCATCTATAGGATGGAAGAGTTTGGAGATAATGAAATCATTATGATAATTGATGGAGTTAACTCACTCCTGAGTGGATAGAAGAGTTATTTGAAATAAAGATAGATATGGTAACACAGAGGACTACAAGGATGAATCCTGAAGATAGATACCAAGAAGTAATCCTATTGGATTACGGAAGCATAGTCCATGAATAGCATTCCTTAAATCCAATAGAGATACTAAGAAGGTAATACAACTGTAGTGTTGTATTGATGAAAGACTTGATTAGCCAACTGGAAACCTAAGCCATAAATGATCAAAGGATTATAATGATCATGTTTAGGTCATTAAGATTGAATGCTTATATCATGTATAAGTGACATTGGTGGATAGAACATGATTGAACCCTAGTATAAGATAATGGAGTATTATTAAGGTGGATGACTAAGGAAAGGTATGACTAAGTTAGAAGTAACCACTTGTTGGGTTGGAGATTATTATTAGAAGAGTAGTTGATTTAACCAAGTATGGATATGAGAAGGTTAGGAAAAGCTTTAGTGTCAAGCTTATGGATTTACAAGTGGATTTAGAAGAATAAAAGATGGATACGAATATTCTGGTGAAGTAAAGCTCATCATGTTAACACATGATGATGTATATAAAGAAGTAGTATATCTAGGAAAGGAATTCCTTAATTAGAAGTCCAGGATTAAGAAGTATGGAAGATAGGAATTCTTGGTAAACACTCAACCCTAAATCTATAATCAAGCTTAATATCCATCCCATCTGTTGGATCAATCATTTTGTTTCCACAATGGTTGATAGGCATAATTTCCTACATCAAATCACTTAAGCACATTTTTGTCATTTGCAATCATCATTATCATTGGTGCCTAGGAACTGTCTTTATCAATTCTTTCTCATAAGTTTGCTTAGAAAACAATTCCACTATTTTAATTTAAATAGTGATATCATTCATCATCACAAACATAAAAACAATCTGTCTTAGCCATTAGTCTTTATTCACATCAATAAAGGAAATATGAGAATATTAAATCTTTTAAGAAATTATGGTAAGCATTTTCAATTCAGACCTTAACTCATATGTTAGTTGTAATAAAGTATATATATTGCTATTTCCTAAACTTATGAGAATATTATTAACCATATTAATTACTCAAACTTTATGTTTTGAGTAATAATGAAGGATCACTATTTATAAAAGATTCTTTAATATTATAAATCAATAAGAATCAAAACTCATGGATTAATAATAATGCAATCTTTAATAAGTTATGGATATAAATAAATTAAAAAATCATATTTAAAGCCTTTACAAATAATAATAGGAAAAGTATCTATATAAGAAAATAAAGAAATATAACATTATAAAAAAGTCCATAAATTAAATTTAAGTAACTTCATGATTACTACAAGGATTTAGCAAATAAATTCCATTAAGAAAAGTTAAAACAATTGCTTAAATAAAGTTATAAAAGAAAACAGAAAAGATAAGAAGAAAAAAAATAACAGAAACGAAACCAGGCCAAGGCCCATCTTCTATTCACCACTCAGAGAAACCAGCAGTAGAAGACCTAATCCTTTTCTCGCAGCCCAGAACCAGCCCACCTTGTCCCGAGCCCACATATCGTTTTGATCTCTCACTGACAGGCGGGTCCCATGCGTGAGAGAACCGTCGTCTTCGTCTTCCTCTGGTTGATCGACACGCCGCCGGCGAGCCACGTCGCCGCCGCAATTCGGGACCATCCGGACGCGGTTGACCGTCTCAGAACCCCACCTCAATTTGTTGGTGTCCACCAGGTGGATTTGCATAGTGATTCGCGCCCACCTTGAGCTTCAGTAGCGCCGCCGCATCCCGACCGTCATCACCGTCCTGCCGTCGTGTCCGAGCTTGCTTAGCCGTATAAAACATTCGCCTAAGACCGCCTCGAGCCTCTATTCAATCATCATCCTCAAATCATCCTCCCTCTCGCTCTCTATCGCCCTTTTCAACCCGACGCCATCGTCGGCGAGCTTCGGCTGGCCGTCGAGGAAATGCTTCTCGAATCCTATGGTGTGGATGGGGAGGAACGTCGTACTCCGTAGATCATATGGGTAAAGTAAAACATCAAGGGGAGCTCTTAGGAGGGAGAATTTCATCGTTCCCTTTACTCGGGGTTCGCCGGAATTCTTGACCGAGCGCTCACCTCCGACCTCGCTAGTCCTCGCCGACCACTGCATGAGCATCTAGGTAAGACATCGCATCTCAACCACCTTCTATTTCATGATAGTGTCCACTGTAAGCCTATATCCGCTAAGCGCCGCCGTGCCTCGCCGCTACGACCTCATCGTTGCCTTGTTTAGGTGACCATTCTTGGGTGGAGCCGCCTCCAGATGGTTGCCAAACTCCCGATATTCAAACATGTGTAATCGCAGAAGCCTAGGAAGCCCTCCATCGTTGGTTCCGGTGCTCACCGGCGACCTGACGTCATCGCATCAGGGTTGACCTGGTCCAAAGCTTGACTCAGTCCTTGCCCAGGTGGCAGGTGACGTGGTATAGGACCCACTTGCCATTGCCTGGGAGTAGAAACAACATCGGTAATAAAAAAATTAATCAAGGGGAGCATGCCATGTGGCATGTGACCCACCAGTCAGTGACCTAGTCTAGGTTAGCTTCGGTATAAAAAGTATTTATGTGTATGAAATAGAAAAACAATGTTAGTTCAAACATAAGTATTTCCTTAAATGAAATAAAGGAATTAAAACTTGTTTAATTAATATCTTTTGTTTTCTAATTCTGAAAAATATGTTTAATATATGAAAATTTTCTGAAAAATAAAATTTACAACTTAAAACTATTATCAAATATTATTATGAAGATTATTTAAATACATATTATTTAATAATAGTTTTATAAGTAATAAAACTTTGATAATTAATATTTTAATATTAGTAAATATTAAAAATATAAATAAAATCCCAAAAATCTTAGAAATTAAGAATTATAATTTAAAACTATAATCATGCATTATTATTCCACTTAATTAAATATTTATTATTTATTAAGTCCTTATCAAATAATAAGTATTATAAAAATCATATCTTATTATTTTTAAATCACAAAAATAAGTGTAATATACCAAAATGATCACAAAGATAATACCTATATGTTAAAAATATAATATCCCGCTTTTGAGTTAAATAAAAAGTTAAACACTTTAATAAATTGAATTTAAACCTATTTCTTTAGTTAATAATTCATATAAGAGTAAATAAAAATTTCTAATATTCTAAAATTAGCCAATTGAGTCTAATAAATAGTATTGGTCTTCAATATTGATAATATGAAATCAAAATGGTTCAACACATTTTAACTGCAATTTTATTGAATTATCCTTCAACCATAAGTGCAGATTATTTTATAAAAGAATCCTTATCCAATCTAAAATCTCCAGAATTAATTGTAATAAAATAAAAACCATTCCTTTACTTTACTTTAATCACAAGTTTATAAACAAATCAAAACACCATAGTGGGTTCATAAGTAGTGAATAATATTGTTTACTTATTCATAAACCTTAACCACACCCTTATAAGGAGATAAATCCCTTTATACAATTATAATGTAAAGAAACCATTACCAACTAAAAACAATACCAGTCTTAAGTAACTTTAAAGAAACATTATAAAGTGAACAAGGTATAAGTATAACAAGCATTTCACCTACAGTCCATCTATGTCTTTAAAGTTAACTTTAGTCTATAATACTTTAAATAATGCTAAAGACTTTATTATATGCTTTATAGTTAACTTTGGTCTATTATAATTAAACTATACAGTATCCGAATACCAAACCAACCAAGTTAAAAACCAAGATAGATAAGTCTCAAATACAAATGCTATCATTATTCAAATGGAGTAATTCATTCTTACTTAAAAACTATAAATAGAAAGAACACCTCATAAGGTTAACTTAAAGGCCTAAATGCTTCTGCTTAGTTGAGTAAGATTTTCTTCAAATGTTATTCTTTTTTCCACTTCAAACATGAAATGACAATTAATAATAATCGCATTACATTAAGCTTCACTTATATACCTAGGATTGTTAACACTTCAGTTCCTTATAAATATCATCACTTGCAAGGTAAAACTTGAAGCTAAGATAATTCACATATAAGCAGTTCTTGAGTAGCACATCTCATTAGTATATCTTATTGTTGTATGCCATTATGTTTACATGTTGTTTCACACACATTCACAAGCCTTAATAAGAAGCACATGTGTGAAACTTAATCTATAAGGGCAACACGTTCCAAGGAAAAACTTTCAATACCCAAACCCTAGAACAACGTTTCCTCGGGATTCGAGTTTACGAAATTGCATTACATTACTTATGCATAATAGCATCTTGCTTCTTTAAACATCAGTCCTTACCGGACCAATGATGCTGATTTCAGATATTGGATCTTTTATATTGTCTTGAAGACCGTTAGTGCATAATCTTGCAATCACAAAAGGCAAGTTCACACTTGCTCATGTCCTTTGATTATTTTCTGTAAAGTATTTTACAAATCCAGTGTTGTCATCACCTGCATTTGAAAATGGTCAGAAAACACTATTTTCATAATAATGTGATTATAGGTTATTTACCATGAGGTAATAACCTACTATAAGAGTTCCGATGGTAAAGGAACATATTACCTAGGACTTAACAACCAATGTCGCCAGTGATTCTTGCGCCGTATATTACGCGTTGACCATGAGATTTGGAATGGGACGGAGAAGTCAGCTGTATCTTTTCCCTCTCGCATGGAGCTAGATGTGCAGGTCGTGGCTGTTATCACTCGTAGCGTGCATATTATTTATGGTAATTCGTAGAGGATATGCAGCATATGGGTGGGAGCCCTCAACGTCCCATGATAGTTCTGGCATCTGAACGGTCTGTACAAACCATTGCCGTAATTCAATAGGTGGGCATGGTTTACACCAAGGATACATGCGGGGTCGCGGAGAAGGCAGTGATTGGCTTGGTTCTTAGTTTTGGCCTCAAACCAAGGAAGTTTGAACGGGGACATACTCCCGCCGTGCAACAAAACCTAAGTTCTCTCATGGGTAAAGTGACACACCTCTGCAGAGTGTAAGAACTGTAACTTGTTACTCCCTGTTCAGGGAAGGATCTGCGAACGCTGCGGGAAAGGAACTCCATGAAAGTTCTGGTAATCCCGTGAAGGCTGACGAACATAGCTTTTCAGAATAAAAGCAACCTTTGAAGAAATGTTTACGAAAACTTGCATTGCCTACGACCTATGGTCTGTGGCTGTAGATATAGTGCATCAAACACTCCTTTTATAGTGAACTTGCTGAGTACGCTCGTACTCAAAGTATCTTCTTAACCCTTGCTAGGTTCTAAAGCCAGTACAGACGACGTCTACATCAAGTTATGCTCCAGGAATCATCATCAAAAGCTAAAGCTCTTCAATGAAGTCAAGGAAGTCAACATATATATCCACTCAAGTGAAGACGAAGTTGGGGATTATATAAGAATAGAATCTCTAGCCATAGAACCTACTTCTGTAGTGTATTGCAATAGCAGCAATGCCAGACCATAGTTCAAATACTAGTCTTAATAGTATGATAGTTTTTGAGTCGTTTATTTGTGGTCTTCTTTGTAAGAAGTTTCTTTCTCTCTCTTTAACCTAGAGTGTTCTCGGGATCTTGTGTAAAGAGTTGAGTTGTAACCTATAGTCATGTCTTGGACCTGTTGTGTTTCTGTTGTACCACTCTGAGGGATGTAATACTAGTGAACAGTGTTTCATTGGTGTTATGTCAACGACTATAGTGTACTACATCATGCAGTGGTATGCTGGGTCACCGCAGCTGGTTATTACCGTCGATTCATCGAGAACTTCTCCAGAATTGCAAAGCCGATGACTGAACTTCTTAAGAAAGATAATAAGTTTGAATGGTTTGATAAGGCTGAGGGAAGCTTCCAGATGTTGAAAACCAAGTTAACCACTGCACCAGTGTTGGTTCTTCTAGACACTAGCAAGGACTTTGTAGTCTTCTGCGATGCTTCTCACCAAGGTCTCAGATGTGTGCTTATGCAAGATGGGCATGTGGTGGATTATGCCTCCCGTCAGTTAAAACCACACGAGAACAACTACCCAACTCATGATCTTGAGCTTGCAGCTGTTGTTCATGCTCTTAAGCAATGGCGACATTACCTTCTTAGTAGTCGTTGCGAGTTATACTCGGATCATCAGAGTCTGAAGTATCTTTTCACACAACCTGATCTGAATCTCAGGCAAATAAGATGGTTGGAACTCATCAAGGGCTATGTTTTGGGTCTCAACTATCAACCTGTAAAAGCCAATGTTGTTGCTGATGCGCTAAGTCGTAAGTCTTATTGCAACAATTTGGTGATCAAACAATCTCAACCTTCTCTTCATGAGGAATTTTCTCAATTGAATCTTGAAATAGTTCCTCGTGGATTCCTTTCTACTATTGAAGTGAAGTCTTCTATAGAGGATGACATCAATCTTGCTCAGAAACATGACTCTAAAATTGCTGAGATCAAAGGGAACATTGCTAGCGGAGTTGCTAAGTGTTTCTCTGTTGATAATCAAGGTATTGTTTACTTTGGTAACCGTCTGGTAGTGCCAAAGAGAACAAAATTGAGGGATTTAATTCTCCAAGAGGCTCATGAATCACCTCTTTCTATCCACCCTGGAGGTACCAAGATGTATCGGGATCTTCGTCAAAGATTCTGGTGGTCTGGTATGAAGAAGGATATCGCTCATTTCGTTGCTGAATGTGACATTTGTCGTCGCGTGAAAGCTGAGCACCAAAGACCCGCTGGTCTCCTGCAACCACATAAGATACCTGAGTGGAAATGGGATGAAGTTGGTATGGATTTCATCACTGGCCTTCCTAAGACTCAGAAAGGAAATGATGCCATCTGGGTAATCGTTGACTATCTGTCCAAGGTTGCTCACTTTCTACCTGTTCGCGAGAGTATCAATGCTAGTCAGTTAGCATATGTATACATCTCTCGAATAGTTGTTCTTCATGGGATTCCAAAGAAAATCGTCTCTGACCGAGGGAGTTTGTTCACCTCAAGGTTCTGGACAACCTTCCAAGCTGCTATGGGAACTCGCCTCTCCTTCAGCACAACCTATCATCCTAGCACCGGTGGTCCAACCAAAAGAGTGAATCAAATCCTTGAAGACATGCTTAGAGCATGTGTCATATCTTTTGGCAAGAACTGTGAGAAATGCCTTCCTTTTGCTGAATTCTCCTACAACAACAGTTATCAGTCCAGTATTGGTATGGCACCTTTCCAATTCTTATATGGAAGAACGTGTCGTACTCCTTTGAACTGGTCAGAAACCGGCAAAAGAAAGTTCTTTGGTCCGGATATGATCCAGGAAGCAGAAGATCAAGTTCACATCATTCAAGATCGTTCGAAAACTGCTCAGTCTCGCCAGAAAAGCTATCATGATCGCCACCATCAACATGTTGAATATGAAGTTGGTGATCAAGCTTATCTTCGGGTCACTCGTTTAAAGGGTGTCCACCGTTTCGGTATCAAAGGCAAAATAGCTCCTCGCTATGTTGGTCCTTTTCATGTTCTATCGAGGCAAGGTAACCTCGCATACAAGTCGGAGTTGCCTGCTGTAACATCCCAACATTAGAGCTTAGAAACAGGCTGAACACAAGTGTGTGCATTGCATTCATGCATCAGAAAATCTGGGGAATTTTCACGCAAAACTAAAGAAGCTATAGAGGGATTGGCATCTCTCTTGTTCTATTGGAAACATCAGGACGGGTGTGATGGGTTTCGACATGACCTCTATTGTACTTGTGTATTTTAGGGGATGACAACTCAAATTTGAATATTTAATTGATAGATTTGAATACTAAAATAATTGGAAATTTAATTATAATAAAAGATAATAGGTGAATTAGTATTTATGAATAAGATGCAATATACACAATTATTCGAATTAAAAATTCAAAACACAAAGAGATAAGTATTTCTCTTGCCTTGGAGAAATGGGGTTTAGTCCATCATAGATGAGTGTTAGGAATTTGGGCATGACCTTTGTTGACTTTCTAATTTTGGGGAAACGAATTTGCATTCAAGACTTTAAATATGAGATCATACAATTCAAATATAACTTGGATTTAAATATAAATCTTAAAATATTACAGGATATTACATAAACATAATACAAACTGGTATAAGTAATATAATCTTTATTACATAAATAAGAATTTAAGAAATTACAAGTTACAAATAATAAAGGTCAATTACAATAAGAGAATATACTAATATAATGTTTAAGAGCAAAAGGTATATCTCCATTACTTTAATACAAATAATACAAGGCTCTTACAAGTAAATAAAATTACAAATGAATAAAGGAAAAGATTCTGAAATCTACTCTTGATCCTTTATCTGTATCCTTTCCTGAGTTTTGATCCCTGTAAAACAACACAAAGGATAAAAGAAAAAGAAAAGAAAGGAAAAAGGGGGTTAGTTGGTTTATTGCTCTTAGATATCAACAATGTAGTGCACTGTTTTGTCTCCTCATTGAGCTGAATTGTTTTTAGAAGGGGCAAGTTTCACCAAATAAGATAGATTCTGTTCTTATCATATTAAACCTCAGAGCACCATCATTGGCCAGGGACAATTTTAGCAAGGTCAAATAAAAGGGCAATTGGTAAAACATCAGATTCTCACTTGATCTGATCCACTGGGGGTGAGACAAGCACCCAAGCAACTCACACATCTGCATGGTGTTGTGTTGTCAAGCACATGGGCATCACAAGGAGTACAAAGGTAAGCCCACAGTCGTAGCTAGCAAACCTTACCATCCAACATCCAAACAGTCCACATCCATAACCCTAGAACACTTGGTTCCACACTAAAGCTTCCACCAGCACCCTGGTTGCTTGGGAAAGCCATCCAGGAGCAGATCAAGATCAAGCCAGGAGCTGGGAGGAGCTGACCAAGCAACATGATCACAAAAGGAGAAATGGGTAAACATGGTGGCAAAATAGGAGGAGGCAAGAAGTACTAGTAGCAGATGATTCAACTCATCCTCACAATAATAACACTGAGTAAGCAGCATGTTCAACTTTAACATCTGTTCTAACCAGAGTAATCCATACAAAAACAAATTGTTTTTTTTTTGAAAAGGGGAATACTCTCAGTGTTGCATATAAATGATATGCACAATTCATCATAGAGTAGATTTTGTCAAGACAAACAATAACTGTCCTTGTTATCTACTTGTGCCTCAGTCTTTGCATCTTAGGTAAAGCCAAGTAATGAAGGGAGATTTTTGTCTTAACCTATGCTTCAGACCAGCATCACAAGCAATCAGGTTAAACAATTTTGTTTAGACATACAAGCAAGAGAAGCCAATAGAATAGGGTATCCAACAGCATATTCATGACCTACTATTGTGCACTCTCCAAGGTTGAAGGCACCACAGTAGCAGCCAAAAACAACTAAAGTCACCAGAGTAATCCCTACTCATTAGCTAGCTCACAAAGTTATTCAAACCCAACAAATTCTATCATTTTCCCAGTTCAGTAAACTTGGAATCATTTTTGAATATGTAATTAATATCATTACTGAACCATAGGTTCAGTACAACATGCACCTTTCATATATAAACTCAACATTGATCCAAGTACATCATTCATAATCTACCACTAGAAAATTAGATCAAATCATCTCCCTAACATTTTAGGGATCATTTTCACAAGTTGCTTATGGACTTACATCCATAAGGAGAGTAGGATCTGTTGGATAGAAAATATCCTCAGAGACACACTCAGATGGATTGTTTATCAACATGGATAACTTAAAAAGGGCCTAACAACATGTTTTTGTGTATCAAAATAACTCTATTATTTTATAAAAATACTAACTTAGAGTTTTACAAATAAAACATAAAAAAAATATTTAAAGACACTTAATTCTTTGATAAATTTTATAAAAATAAAGATTATACTCAAAAATAAATAAAATTCATTTTTAAGGTCTTGAATAATTATATTACACAAGAAAAATATTAAATATATTATTAGAAAAGTCTTTAATATTTTAAATAATAAATCCTTACATAATACCTATTTTATGAATCTTTAAAAATAATTGTTGAGTCAGAAATAATCACAATTCTTATAAAACCTTGAGCAATTAGACTCTTTGTATCAAACTCCAAACCCATAACTTAAATTCATAATCAAATTTAAGTATAACTTTCAACTTTAAAATATTCTTTTAAAAATCTTATTAAGAATCCTTTTAAATCAACATTGGGTATCACCCTGATTCTTCTTTGTAAGAAGTTTCTTTCTCTTTAACCTAGAGTGTTCTCTGGATCTTATGTAAAGAATGAGTTCTAACCTTTAACCATGTTTTGGACCCACTGTGTTTCTGTTGTGCCATTATGAGGGATGTAATACTAGTGAATGGTGTTTCATTGGTGTTATGTTGACGACTATAGTATACTACATCATGCAGTGGTGTGGGTCACCGCAGTTGGTATTAGAGCATATGCTTTGACCTTAGGTTGGAAACCTAGTAAATGGGTAGAACCTGTAGGACACATCCTAGCAATACTAAAGAGTTCTCTAGTGATATGAGGGATATTCACTTGGGAATTATCCTGTTATGTTACTAGTGCGATAACTCTTTTATATGATTGCAATTCCAATCATTACCCAAGAGTTTTAACTCTATGTGACTGATGATCATTTCTTATCCATAGTTCCACATGGCACCTCGATATCCACCTCGGAATGTTCAAGTGATGAACAAGACGTTGGATGAGTACGGAGGGGATTGGACAGACAATCTCCGACAACTTCTATGGAGTTTGGAATGTGAATCAAGCCTTTTGGTCAATATTTACACTTACTATGATGGGCAGGTATTAGCTAAATACCGTGTCATGATCATGTTACCCAAGAAGTTAGGACTTAAGGGAGAAATGCCAGCAGGAGAGGCAAGGTGCATGGCATCTGCATATCAGATTGCCGTAGCAGCCATAACCATGATCCGAGAGCATAAATCCCAAGCTCTAGAAGGTAGTACTCACACCATTATACCACATGAAACCTCAAACTCAGAGCATGAGTTAGATCACTCTACCTTAGTCCAAGTTGAACCTACTCTAGCTGTAGAGTATATAGATCGTTATTGGTCTTTGTTAAACACTTGTCATAACACTCACCAAGTCTTAGTTCAGAAACTGGATACGGTCATTGAGGATTTTACTGATCCTGATAAAGCAATGGATCGTAGGAAGAAGTTAGATAAAGAAGCTAGGCATCCCAAATACATACCTTCAGGAGAAGTGTTTGAGGAAACTGAATTTGATGACCCAAACTCAGAAAATTATGCATATCACCAGAATGAATTCAAGCCACCTGAAGACCTATGGGCCAAGTACAATTCCGAACAAAAGGAATGGAATAAAGTTATTCCAAATAAACCTAAGCCTAACAAGTATGGATGGGAAATAGAATCTCAAGGTAAAACCATAGGGAATCCTATACCTTGTGATACAGGTATTGAAGAAGAGACCAGCTATAACCATAGAGAGCCTTATGGACCATATGGGGGTAATACGAATCCAATCAACTTAGAAGAGTACTCCAATATCTACTATACCAATATATATGACTAGATCCAAGAAAAAGCTAAGGAACCAACTTACTATGAGCAAGCGTTGCCAAAAAACCCGGACTATTCGGTGGAAGATTACGCCAACTCTAGTCATTTTTCAATGACTAATCTCAGTCTCGGTACTTCTAATCAAGAATACGCACCTCCTGGATTCTCTTATGCTCCAGAAGGCAGTCGTAGGACTTCACGTCATCATCGACGGAATTTTAGGAAGCACTAGAGGAAGATGAAAGTGAGAGAGAAACAACATCCCAAGGAATGCAGGCTTGAATAATGTATATAGAGGGTAATGCGTATTGTAGTTTGAAGAGTTGCTGAAATAAGTTAGGATATATCCACAAGAGCAAGAGGTTCTTGTAAGATAGTTGTGTAAATAGGTTTGGAGCAAACCGTTGGAACACCTGGTACATTTGTAAACTATTAAAACCTATGTACAATACAAGGTATATGCTTTATGGTTTATTGACTTTTGGATTTTTTTGATTCTTCTTGATTGACTAGATCTGTACATGAAGTTTAATTAGGTGTGCAAATGCATGATGTAACACCCAGTTATTACTTGATGTTATAGACCAAGATAGAAACGGGAATTCGTGTAAGGGAGTGACGAGTTTCAAAGATCATAAGGAAGATTAACTTGAATGATGTAGCATGATAGAAGGGGTATTTACACCATTTGGGGGATAGATAGAACATAAGTCACAATCTTGGCCAGTTTAGGAAGAAAGCATGGTAAGGAGTAACAAGATATGATAAATTGAAAGTTCATTCAAAGTAGGTAAAATACTAAGAAGTTAATGGAGAGTTGTATCAAGTTCATGGAAGTATCATGAAAAAATACCAAGAAGATGCCTTGGAACCAAAAGGGTATTCAAGCTCTGACAACTCAGAAATAATGTAACTTGTAGGTCGGAAACTGTAAGATAATACCTACCACCTAGAATGTTCTGCCCTGGGTACCTAATCCCTTGCCAACATTCTTATCCGCAGTCGGTATTCTGTCCGCAGCTAGTATTTGGTTGACATAATTAATCAAATTATCTTAAATGTTGCATAAAGAGCATTAAATTTGGCCTAAGTTGAGTTAAAACTCAGGAAGTATAATTTTTTTTAAAGGCGATCGTCTTTCGAGAGGCTTCACAAAGTTAGCGTTATCTCCGCAAAAATGTCCAATAGTAAGTACGACATTTAGTGCTGAAAGATTTGTTTAGGAGATCCACAATTGTGTGGATACACCGTATAATCTTTCATCAGACCCTAAACCGGATGTAAGATGGACCGAGATCAATATTTTAGTTTAAGAACCAATGGTCTCTATGCATGTAGTTTAAAGACTATTAGTAAAACCTAAGGGGGAGAGTAGACATTATGAATGAAAGTTTAAAAGGTATTGTAGGTAATAACTAAAGATTATTTAAAGCTTAAGATTGAAGGTGATAAAAGGATAATCTTAGCCGACCAATTCTAGAAGAAACAACTCTTAAGTGGTCTTTAAGAAGTAATAGATAAACTCCACTTGGACATAGGAAGATACTAAGAAATTCCAATGGGTATGGATTAAATGAGTTAAAATCCAATTTTCGGAAGGACCACTAGTGTAAACCATACAATGACAAATTAAATATTAGTCTTTTGGCCACAACTAATGACTAATAAGTTTAAAACCTATTTTAGTGAAACTTCCTAGACTTTGAATAATATAGTAAGGAAGATCGATGATCAAGTTAAGGAGTTGGATTAGGATATCTAATAAGAATAAGAAACTAAAGAAGAGACTCGAATTTAAGAAGTTCATAATAAGGACATATCCCTAAGGGAGTAAAGTAAAAGCAACTTTGGAGTATTGGAGACACCAAGTAAAAGATTGTTGAGCATGATGAGGATTCAAGGAAAGATCTGGATATGGAATAATATAATTATTTCCATTTAAGGTTACCAAGGAGTTGAGAAATGTCGTAACCAAAACTAGACAATTCCTCATTCCGAAACGAAAGAGTGTGCGAACTTCGAGGACGAAGTTTATTTTAAGGGGAGAGTCTGTAACATCCCAGCATTAGAGCTTAGAAATAGGCTGAACACAGGTGTGTGCATTGCATTCATGCATCAGAAAATCCGGGGAATTTTCACGCAAAACTAAAGAAGCTATAGAGGGATCGGGATCTCTCTTGTTCTAATGGAAACATCAGGACAGGTGTGATGGATTTCGACATGACCTCTATTGTACTTGTGTATTTTAGGGGATGACAACTCAAATTTGAATATTTAATTGATAGATTTGAATACTAAAAGAATTAGAAATTTAATTATAATAAAAGATAAGAGGTGAATTATTATTTATGAATAAGATGCAATATACACAATTATTCAAATTAAAAATTTAAAACACAAAGAGATAAGTATTTCTCTTGCCTTGGAGAAATGGGGTTTAGTTCATCATAGATGAGTGTTAGGAATTTGGGCATGACCTTTGTTGACTTTCTAATTTTGGGGAAACGAATTTGCATTCAAGACTTTAAATATGAGATCATACAATTCAAATATAACTTGGATTTAAATATAAATCTTAAAATATTACAGGATATTACATAAACATAATACAAACTGGTAAAAGTAATATAATTTTTATTACATAAATAAGAATTTAAGAAATTACAAGTTACAAATAATAAAGGTCAATTACAATAAGAGAATATATTAATATAATGTTTAAGAGGAAAAGGTAAATCTCCATTAATTTAATACAAATAATACAAGGTTCTTACAAGTAAATAAAATTACAAACGAATAAAGGAAAACATTCCTAAATCTGTATCCTTTCCTGACTTTTGATCCCTGTAAAACAACACAAAGGATAAAAGAAAAACAAAAGAAAGGAAAAAAGGGGGTTAGTTGGTTTATTGCTCTCAGATATCAACAGTGTAGTGCACTGTTTTGTCTCCTCATTGAGCTAAATTGTTTTTAGAAGGGGCAAGTTTCACCAAATAAGATAGAATCTGTTCTTATCATATTAAACCTCAGATCACCATCATTGGCCAGGGACAATTTACCAAGGTCAAATAAAAGGGCAATTGGTAAAACATCAGATTCTCACATGATCTGATCCACTAGGGGTGAGACAAGCACCCAAGCAACTCACACATCTGCATGGTGTTGTGTTGTCAAGCACATGGGCATCACAAGGAGTACAAAGGTAAGCCCACAGTCGTAGCTAGCAAACCTTACCATCCAACATCCAAACAGTCCACATCCACAACCCCAGAACACTTGGTTCCACACTAAAGGTTCCACCAGCACCCTGGTTGCTTGGGAAAGCCATCCAGGAGCAGATCAAGATCAAGCCAGGAGCTGGGAGGAGCTGACCAAGCAACATGATCACCAAAGGAGAAATGGGTAAACATGGTGGCAAAAGAGGAGGAGGCAATAAGTACTAGTAGCAGATGATTCAACTCATCCTCACAATAATAACAGTGAGTAAGCATCATGTTCAACTTTAACATCTGTTCTAACCAGAGTAATCCATACAAACACAAATGGTTTTTTGAAAAGGGGAATACTCTTAGTGTTGCATATAAATGATATGCACAATTCATCATAGAGTAGATTTTGTCAAGACAAACAATAACTGTCCTTGTTATCTACTTGTGCCTTAGTCTTTGCATCTTAGGCAAAGCCAAGTAATGAAGGGAGATTTTTTTCTTAACCTATGCTTCAGACCAGCATCACAAGCAATCAGGTTAAACAATTTTGGTTAGTATTACAAGCAAGAGAAGCCAATAGAATAGGGTATCCAACAGCATATTCATGACCTACTATTGTGCACTCTCCAAGGTTGAAGGCACCACAGTAGCAGCCAAAAACAACTAAAGTCACTAGAGTAATCCCTACTCATTAGCTAGCTCACAAAGTTATCCAAACCCAACAAATTCTATCATTTTCCCAGTTCAGTAAACTAGGAATAATTTTTGAATATGTAATTAATATCATTACTGAACCATAGGTTCAGTTCAGCATGCACCTTTCATATATAAACTCAACATTGAGCCAAGTACATCATTCATAATCTACCACTAGAAAATTAGATCAAATCATCTCCCTAAAATTTTAGGGATCATTTTCACAAGTTGCTTATGAACTTACATCCATAAGGAGAGTAGGATCTGTTGGATAGAAAATATCCTCAAAGACACACTCAGATGGATTTTTTATCAACATGGATAACTTAAGAAGGGCCTAACAACATGTTTTCCATCTGTGGACAAGGTCTTAGATCATACATCATTGACCTAAGCTACTGTTCACCAGTTTAGAACTAGGTGGCAGCAGATTCTTTAATGAACTACTACAGGGCACATTCCATAAAATGGTTGCACCTCTGTAGCAGTTTCATTCCTTTTTAACCATTTCTAAAATCAGAAGTACAAGTATAAGAAACTACACCAAGTTATTCTAATCATCTTCCTAAGTCACATCAGCTAGGAAGCATTCAACTGGTCACATCAGCTAGGAAGCCATTCCTCAATAAACCCGGACACTAGACTGAACCATAGCCAGTAAGAAAATGTTCATAAGCTAGTAATCTTACTGGAGCATATTGATCAAATACAAGATCAAAGACCATTTATCAAGAAAAATACCAATACTCACTGATCATAACTTAATCGAACCACAGGTCACAAGTAATCTCGTCAAGCAAATAAAACCTGTTACAGAGATGTAACCTTGACAGGGGGGTAATCACAGCAAGCATGCTTGACATGGCAAGGTAGATGGGGCATAGAGAGAAACACGGTAGGGGAAGCACACTTACCCGAGGTCCTCGTAAAAGGATAGAAGAGGAAGCAGAGGAGTGGTCGGTGGCGATGAAGGGGCGGCAGCACGGGGAGCACCTCCGGAGGGGCGCTGCAACCCGCACCTGCATCTCATCAGGAGCAGCCTGTGGAGAAGGGGTGAAGATCGTGAGAAAGCCAGCATGGCGTCAACGAAGCACCAAGGTGACTGAACCCTAACCCTAGCCTCGGGCGAGGGTCCACGCGGCTGGGAGAAGACCCTAGAGGGGAATCGACTTGGACAGGATCGAGCGGCAGCGTCGACTCAGTAGTCTTGCATCGCGGAATGGCCACGACAGTGGAGTCTACCAGAATCGAGAAGTGTCAGGGGGTGGCCATGGAATCACCAGAGCGAGGACGAGAGAGATAAGGTCGAGCGTAGGGAAGAGGGGGTACTAGGTCACTGGGTCGGTCTAGTGGCAACTGGTTGGGTTTGACCCTAAGCCAGTTGGGCCAGTTGGGTCCAAATGGGCCCATTGGTAATCCTGGCCCAATTCCAAAGTAAAAATAAGAAAATATTTATCAAATCACTAAATGACCAAACTACCCCTGAACATAATTTATACCCTAGAAAATATAAAAAAATTCCAAAAATACTTAGGATATATCAAAATGACCACAAAAATAATATTTACCTAATAAAAATATAATTTTAAGTGTTTAAAATAAATTTAAAGTAAAATAATTATGAACACCATTAAATCTTAAATGAAATTTTATAAAATAAAAAAACCCTAAAAATAAGTAAAAATCATTTTTGTGTATCAAAAAAACTCTATTATTTTATAAAAATACTAACTTAGAGTTTTACAAATAAAACATAAAACAAATATTTAAAGACACTTAATTCTTTGATAAATTTTATAAAAATAAAGATTATACTCAAAAATAAATAAAATTCATTTTTAAGGTCTTTAATAAATATATTACACTAGAAAAATATTAAATATAATATTACAAAAGTCTTTAATATTTTAAATAATAAATCCTTACATAATACCTATTTTATGAATCTTTAAAAATAATTGTTGTGTCAGAAATAATCACAATTCTTATAAAACCTTGAGAAATTAGAGTCTTTGTATCAAACTCCAAACCCATAACTTAAATTCATAATCAAATTTAAGTATAACTTTCAACTTTAAAATATTCTTTTAAAAATCTTATTAAGAATCCTTTTAAATCAACATTGGGTATCACCCAGTTATATAATATGGTGAATAAGCATTATATCTTAACCATTATTAACATAACTTTAAATTCTAACAAATTACTAAGATCATCTAATTATGCTCCCATTAAATAAATACCAATTACTTTCTAAATAAGCAAAACAAATTTAATCTAAATCATTCACTTAAACGTAAAGTGAAAAATTCCACACCTTAGTTATACCTATCATAAATCTAAAACTTGGGAATAATTAAAATATATTACATCATAAGTTTACTTAACCTTTTAAAGTTAACTTTAGTCTCAAAAGTTATAAACATCATGTATAATAAACTACTTATGTTTTTATAGTTAAGTTTGGTCTATTTAAATTAAGACATAAATCAACTCAAGTCCAAACTCATAAATCAAACCCCAAAAGACAGTGATCATGTCCTATTAACAATAAAGATTGTTTAAACCTTAGAAAGGAAATCTTTTGTTCAAATGTTATTCTTTTTGCCACTTCAAACAAAAATCTTATAGTAAGTTCCTCAATTATTAAGAACTCAAACCGAAAGATGTTTATCATAGTCACCACATGACAATTAACCATAATCACCTCATGTCATACTTTATTTACATATTTGGGATTGTTAACACTTAAATTCCTTATAGAGACCATTACTTATAAAGTAAAATTTGAAGAAAAAACAACTCTTAAAAGAATCACTTGAATTCACTTCATTCAAAGTATTAGGGATTCAATTTGGGAGTTTTACAAAAATGCATAGCATTATTTATGCAAAACTTCATATTGCTTCTTTAAACATTAGTCCTTACCGGACCAATGATACATATTTCAGATATTGGATCTTATGTCGTCTCGAAGACCATGAGTGCATAATCTTGCAATCACAAAAGGCAAGTTCACACTTGCTCATGTCCTTTTGATTATTTTCTGTAAAGTATTTTGCAAATCAAGTGTTGACATCACCTGCATTTGAAAAAGGTCAGAAAACACTATTTTGATAATAAAGTAAACTATTGGTTACTGATCTAGGGTGATCAGCTAATCTATTAAATCTGGCAGTTGGAATACCACTGTTCAGGACTATATCACCTAGGATTTAATAACCAATGTCGCCAGTGATTCTTGCACCGTAGATTACGCGTTGACCATGATATTTGGAATGGGACGGAGAAGTCAGCTGTATCTTTTCCCTCTCGCATGGAGCTGGATGTGCGGGTCATGGCTGTTATCACTCGTAGCCTGCATATTATTTATGGTAATTCGTAGAGTATATGCAACATATGGGTGGGATCCCTCAACATCCCACGATAGTCCCGGCATCTGAACGGTCTGTACAAACCATTGCCGTAATTGAATAGGTGGGCATGGTGTACACCAAGGAGACATGCGAGGTCGCGGAGAAGGCAGTGATTGGCTTGGATCTTAGGTTGGGCCTCAAACCAAGGAAGTTTGAACGGGGACATACTCCCGGCCGTGCAACAAAACCTAAGGTCTCTCATGGGTAAAGTGACGCACCTCTGTAGAGTCTAAGAACTGCAACTTGTTACTCCCTGTTCCGGGAAGGAGCTGCGAACGCGGCGGGAAAGGAACCCCATGAAGGTTCTGGTAAACCCGTGAAGGCTGACTCACATAGCTTTTCAGAATAAAAGCAACCTTTGAAGAAATGTTTATGAAAACTTGCATTGCCTACGACCTATGATCTGTGGCTGTAGATATACTCCATCAAAGACTCCTTTTCTAGTGAACTTGCTGAGTATGCTCGTACTAAAAGTATCTTCTTAACCCTTGCTAGATTCTAAAGCCATTAAAACGATGTCTACATCAAGTTATGCTCCAAGACTTATCATGCTCAGCTAATGCTTTTCAATAAAGACAAGGAAGACCACATATACCTCAACTCAAGTGAATACGAAGTTACTGATTAGATAGGAATATAATCTCTAGCCAAAGAACCTATTTCTGTAGTGCGTTGAGATAGCAGCAATGCCAACCTCTTAGCCAGAATACTCGAATTAATAGTATAATCGTTCTTGCATTATTTATCTTTGATTCTTCTCCGTAAGAAGATCTTTCTCTCTCTTTAACCTAGAGTGTTCTCTGGATCTTATGTAAAGAGTGAGTTGTAACCTTTAACCATGTTTTGGACCCTCTGTGTTTCTGTTGTGCCATTTTGAGGGATGTAATACTAGTGAACGGTGTTTTATTGGTGTTATGTCAACGACTATAGTATACTACATCATGCACTGATATGCTGGGTCACCGCACCTGTAAACTTCCCTGAGGTGCATGACGTCTTTCATGTGTCTCAACTCAAGCGTTGCTTCAAAGATCCTGTTCGTGGTGTTGATCACCAAACTCTTGATCTTCAGAAGGATCTGACTTACCGTGAGTATCCTGTTCGTATCCTTGATGAAACCGAGTGCAAGACTCGTCGTCAGAACATCAAGTTCCTAAAAGTTCAGTGGTCTCATCACTCTGAGGATGAAGCAACCTGGGAACGAGAAGATCATCTTAGATCTGAGTACCCTTCCTTCTTTTCTAAAATTTAGGAATCTCGGGTCGAGATTCTTGTAAGGGGGGTAGAGCTGTAACAGCCCAAGTTTTAACATATGTAATTAGTACCTAAGCATTTCATGCATCTGTTTAAATCAATAAAATGTATGCATAAGTTCAAGTGTGTGGCTTAAAAATGCAAATTCAAAACCCTAATTTTCTCCCCTCTCTTTGAAACCACATTCAAATAGTTTGAATTTTGAAAATGACAAAATGTTTGGAGCCCAATTGGACTAAAGGGCCCCATAGTATTTTGAATGTTTGCCAAAACCCCTTTGGTATTTTCAAATCACTCAAAACAGATTTGAAATGAAAATTACAAACAGAAATAGAAAAAACAGAAAAGGAAAAGGATTTGTTAAAAAAATAGAGCCAGAGCCCAACTAGGCCGGCCCAGCTTCTCTCCCTCTTTTCTTTGCCGCGCACGCAGCAGACTGCGGCCCAGCTAGGCCCAAGTGTGGCCCTCCCATAGCCCGTACCGGTTCGGCCTGTTTTTTCACGTCATCGTCTTCGATAGCGACGAGCAAGCTGCTCGCTGGCTCAGTGCCCTCCGCCCGTCGTCGCCGTGATACCCGCCGCGCCAAGATGCTCTCTACCGACGCCGGTGACCCTATAAGATCCCCTGCTGCCGCCAGGACGAACCCTATCTTCTTCTTCTCCCCAAATTTCTCCTCTGGCCAAACCCTAGCTCTCGGGATCTGCCACGTCCCGCCGTCTCCGGCCGCCCCGTGCACCGTGGAGTGGCCTGGGAGAAGCGCAGCATCGCCATCGTCGTCTCTGTCAAGCCACGCAAGACGGAAGGACGCCGTCTGGCCGGAATCGAGCTCGACCTCAACGCCGGCCGCCGCAGTCAAGTCATCGATTCTTCCCCCTCCGGCCTCCCCTCGCTTCATCGACCTCACTGTCATGACCGTGGTGAGCCAGCGGTCCTCCTGGACCTCTCCGTTCCTCCCCTCTCATGCTGTGCCGCTGGCCCGACGAGCACCTGACGCTGCCGCCGCTGTTTCTTGTCGCCGGCGTAGCTCCAGTTACCAAACTGAGGCGGCGCCGCCACTATAACATTCGCCTCGGCCTCCTCTTTCGACCGCAGCCAAGCACGCATCCAGGCCCGCACGGGATCGAGAGATCCGTGCTCGACCTGGGGCTTCCCCTATTGATGACGTCAGCCAGGCGTCATGTTGACGTCATAATTCTTTTCTTTTGTTTTTGTTATTTTCTGTAAATTATTTCTGTAATAAGTAAAATGCTGACAGGTGGGCCCTGTCTGTCAGGGTTTTAACATTTTTTTAAATCATTTGTGAAATTAATAAAAGTCTGACATGTGGGCCCAAGTTAGAAAATAATTTAAATATTCCAAAAATAATTTAAAATGAATGAAAAGTTGAGAAATTCATAACTAATTCATTTTAAATCAGAAAAATACAAATAATATATCAAAATATTCAGAAAAATGAGAACTATCTAATAGAACTATAATCATGCATTGTTAAGCAACTTACATGACAAGTTTATTTAGAAGAACATAATAACCCCTCATAGGTGATTCTGGAGTTTCCCTGAGTTAGGGATTTCACCCCTCGGAACCCCGTTTAAGCTGTCAGGCATGCATTAGGGTTTCATTTCAATGCAATTTAACTTGTCATATCATCATCCTTGTTTGAGAATTGCATCGATGCCATGTCTTGATTGTTGCCTTTGTTTCCGGTATTGGTTCTTCGCGATAGGATCCGAGCCCGAAGCTGAAGTCAACAACACCGAAGATCAGTACATGTCTACTGACGGACAAGGCAAGCGTAGCCTCTCATTCTGAACCTACTTTTACAAAGTATATTACTTTCTCGCTATGATGCACACGATTCCAATGTGGTCTTTTGTCAGTAGTTAGGGTTAACTATCTGCTGCATAGTTTCCCTGTTGTAGCCTTATACTCCTGATCCACTGCTCCTAGCATACCTAGGTTTGGCATATGAGCATTGCTAGAGCTTCTGAGATCGACAGCTTAGCCATGCATAGTATCAATGTCTGATCTATCCAAACGATGAATCAGAGATGTCGGAGAATCTAGAAAGGTAGGAGTTGATGACATCCTCGAAGGAGTTAACTAAATATGCTAAGGCTTGTATGGGAGGCCATGTTGGGTGTGGTTTTTGTAGTACCATGCTCGCCACCACTAGGAACTGAGTTCTTACCTTTGGAACCAAGACGAGCGTGCAACCACACGGGGCCTGGACAACCTCATGACTGACTAACTTTCCTAGTAGATTCCATGAGTCACATAGTCCGGGCGTTCCATTCGACATATGCATAGAAAATCTTTTGAAAGATTTGCTGGGTGAAGTTGGTGACTTCATAACAGGTAGGTAAGCATGGCCGAGGTTGCTTGGGGTAGATAGCGCCCCTGGTAAACTAACCTCGCCTCACATCTTTAAGTATCGGCTTCGGGATTTGGCCCGTTACGGCGGAATCATACTTATTGCGTGACTCATGGTCTCGGTGAAAGCAATGTAAAGGTTGTGGTCAACCACCCTCTGCCGGCCTTCCAAGGAAGAGGGCTAATAATTTGGCATTAAGAGTCGGTTGGTACGTGTGGGTAGGGGTTGTACACCCCTGTAGGGTTAAATGTTTTCGAAAACCCGTGTTCACGGTTATGAACGATTTGGCGACCGGACTTAAGATCATAGATAACACTAACCACTATAAAACTTGCTGATCCAAATGTGCTTAAGGATGCTTCCTCCGGGTCGAGGGGGTGATCCTAGATAGGAGGTTCTGATGAAGTTAGTGGTTATCGAGATGTGATGAACAAGATGAAGAAGTCGCTGTCTTATCCCTTTTAAAAGATTCTGAGTAGACGAGCCTCTTCTCTCTCTTGTTTATAAATAAAGATTGCTTTCCGCAAAAGTAAATCCAGAGAAAACCTTTCTAGCCAAAGCATGTAGATACTAGGTTATCTAAGTCTTGCGGAGTACATTCTTGTACTCAGCCTTGCGCCCTTGATGTTTTTCTATAGAGGATCTGGTTGCAACTAAATGTGGCTTCTACGTTGACATCGACGAGTAGTTGGGGGTCCCAAGTAGCAGCCTGAGGACTATGGGGTGTACGTCGCTTTTGTTAATGGCTTCTTAGGCCTTTTGCTAAGTTGTTGTGTAGAACAACATAATTTGCTTTCGCTGTGTGATGTAATGGTGGGTCTTTGAACTCTGGTTTGTAATAACTCTAATATCTTACTCTGTTAAGAGTTTAAACTTATGTTGTTGAATCCCTGTGTTCTGTAATGTTACCGAATTATACTGTGATCTTCCGTGTTTGGAGTTGAACTTATCTTAGATGATGATCCGAGGTTAGTTTAACCCTTACCCCGGGGGGTGCTACAAGGCATTGAAACGATGTTCTGTTCTGTAAGGAGTGGACCCACCAACGGTCATGTTGATAGGACTCCTGTCAGTGACAGGACCTGGTCTGAAAAGTTGTCAGTCTGCACGCCGCTGAAAAATCCGGATCATGTTTCAAACTGAGCAAGGAGAAGACTAAAGTCAGAACAAAATATATCCGACTCAACTGACTCAGAATCCTACATTGTTGAAAGAAGTTTTCGGGAACCCTTCAAGATTCTCAAGACGAAGAAACCACCAAGCTAGACGATTTATCCGACTTTGGATCTTGGAGACTTCCGGGGGCTACTGTTGGTGATATACTTTCCGGGTATTCCCATAGGAATCCCTGTCCAGGGTGACCCACCAATGGTTTAGAGATTTGCTTCACGGGCGACCCAATCAGATAAAGAGGAGGAGCCAGTTCTGCCTAAGACAAGGCCTAGAAGAGTTACTGACTTAGTCTTGTAGTATTACTTGTAGTCCAAGCTGTATCTAGTTACCGACTCTGTAACGTAGCCGAATAGGTCTCTCCTATAACCCTAGGTCCTTGTGACTATATCAACCAACCCTATGGGAGCCTTTAGGGCACCAGCCAATCGTAACACCACAACCAACTCCCACAGGCGAACCTCTCTTGTAATCCATTATAACATCCGTCTTACGCTGATATATTACTGGGTTGCTAGCAGGAGTAGGATCCGATCACCGCAGTTGGATCTGAACCTGGGTAAGCATGTGCTCACCGCTCCTGGAACATCGGACATCTCACACCCCATCTTTCCAACGCCACTAGGACCCCCTATGGCGTACTTGTCGACAACCCGACGACAGCGGCAGCCTGAGAAGAACTCGCAGTGGCACGAGCATGAGTTTGGATCCTTGTGTTCATCGTCTAAAATAATAAGAAAGGACAAAAATAAAACTTTTTGATCCAATATTAATAAGAATAACATATTCCTCATCATAGCACACTAAATAATCTCCTCAAACAAATAATCTAGGCAAAAGAAACATGGAAATTGGTTCATAGTAGGTCTCACCCTAGATTGATAATGAAAATAGATCTGAGAAAATTTATGAAGGCACTAATATATATATGGCCACAACTATATGGCCGGAATTTTTTTCCTACAATATAGTTGGTCTTTAAACCTTATGTATCCTAGAAAAGAAATTTGTCAAAGGCATCAATAACTATACGTCCGCAACTATACAACTGGAATTTTTATTCCCGCCATATAGTTGGTCGGTAAACCTTCTGTATTCGCCAAAATTTACCTATTTCTTTGGGAATTCTTTCTTAACCTGAAACTTAGCGAAAGACCATGGTTTGACAGAAAAATGACAGACTAAATTGTTAACCAACATCAGCATGTATAAAACCGGATTTCAGTACCACCAAACTTCTCCTCCTCAACTGGAGTTTTCTAGCACTCTTTATTCAACATGAAACTTAAAATAAAACTTAAAAACTTTACTCAAACCTTTATTTCATATAGGTTGCCTCCCATAAAGCGCTCTTTTATGGTCAATAGCTTGACCATGATGTTGCTCACTTAGGCCAGATGAGTGGAACACCCACTCCAAAATAGTTGTCCTTCAAAGTGATGGCCTCCTTCTCATCATGCTTGGATTTATTCTTCCTGGCAAAATGAATAACAAAAGGATCTCGTGAAGGCAATTGAAGCTTCATGTTCCCTTCATGTAGATTAATCAAAGCCTTAATAGTTCTTAAGAATGGACGGCCTAAAATTATAGGAGCAATAGCATCTTCAGACATGTCAACAATAACAAAATGAATAAGAGTAGGAGAACCTTTAATGTATACTAAATTATTCTCCTTAATTCCTATAACTTGTTTATAGGTAGAATCTGCTAGATGTAATTTTAACTCGGTAATTTCAAATGAGCCAAGATTTAACTTATTAAAAAGACTCTTTTGAATTGTTGAAACACTCATACCTAAATCACAAAGTGCAGCTATTTCGTTAGTCCCAATTATAATTTTAATAGTAGGCTCAAATATATCATCAAGCTTAATAGGTAGTTTTTCAGCAATTTTCTTATACTCTTCCTAAAGCTCACATACCTTTATTGCTACCTGATTAACGAAGTGTTGATACGTAGCTTCCTCATTTCCTTGAGTTATAGGAATCTTAATATTGATCCTTTTCACAAGATCTTCAACCGTGTAATTTGGTGAAGGGGCATTGCTATAGTTAAGTTCATTAGGCTCCTCTCTTTGGATTCTTATCATCTTGAGGTCTTCAACCAAATTTGGCTTAGCTTACCTACAAATTTAGCTAGAATGAGAGTTTGACTGTCGGTTATCTGACCTAGTTGGGCCTCAACAATCCTTGTTCTTTCTTGGAGGGCCTGCAAATCATTCCTCAAACTCACAGCTTGGTTAGAAAATTTTCCAAGAATATTATCATCGTTCTCTGTTATTTTAACAAGGATATTTTTTTGCTCATTTTGCGAGTCTATAAAGGACTTAAGAGTTTCTTGGAGACTACCATTACTTGATCCCATATTATTATTAGAGTTACCTGCGGGACTAGAATAATGTTTCTGGAAATTAGGATTATAGTTCTTCTTCCAAGAATTTTTATAATCATTACGAGATATGAAGTCTATTTCTTCAATATTTGATTCTAGGATGGCTCTTACCTGGGTTTCCTTACCTTTGACGTCTAATATGAGATCATCCAGCTTAGCAGTGAGTTCTTCATTTTTCTTGTGGTGTGACGGAGTTCACCTTCTTTGCGTTTGATCCTTCCACATGCCATTGGGAATGGCTATCTTGCATATTGTCTAGCATCTGCTTTGCTTTGGTAATTTGTTTTCCCATAAATGTTCCTCCATCTGCAGTATCAAGCATAGACTTGGACACAGGGTTAAGAGCATTATAAAATAAATGGATAATTAACCAATCTTCCATCCCATGGCTAGGAAAGTTTCTCATGTATTCTTTCATTCTCTCCCATGCAAGCGCTAGTGGCTCATGCTCTTCCTGTCTAAAACCAGTAATATTAGATCTTAGTTGCATAGTCTTTGTAGGTAGGAAAAACCTTTAATAGTATTTCCACCAAATTTAATGCAAGCTCTCATTTAAATAAAACTCTTTTATTTATTTATTCAGAATTTTGTTAATTACTTTAATTAACAAAAATTCACATAAAACCCCTTACAACATTTCAATTTCACATGAAGAACCAGTTTCAGCAATTTCAGCCGAAACAGTTCCGGTGTCTAGTGAAATAAATTCCTGCGCTTTCCTTTTCTTTTTCTGGCATATCATTTGCTCCGAATGGTGTCGGTATCCCTTAAGTGTGTCACCCTACGGTTCGCTAATAATGCAGACATGATCGAGACCCCTCTCGGATCAATAATCAGAAGCGGGATCTGGAGACCCATACTGACTCCCACACATTGAACGATGACTTTCTTGTGATCGTCGGAACCTTTTACGCTAGTATCTTAATCCCTTTGTTTCGCGATATATTACATGTCCGAGATTCGATGATCGGTATCTCCATACCTAGTTTGATCTCGTTACTGACATGCACTCTTTTCTTGTTCCCGTGATATAACATTCTAGTGATCAAATCACTTGCTTGCAAGCTAATCAATGTGATATCACCGAGAGGGCCCAGAGCATATCTATCCGTCATCGAGATGAACAAATTCCACTCTCGATCCATGGGCCTCAACATAACACTTTATTAGTTCTGAATCCATCTTTATAATCACCCTGTTACGGTGTGACGTTTGATGTTATCAAGAAACTCTTCCGGTGTTAGTGATTGACATGATCTCATGGTCTAAGGATTAGGATCACTTCGTAAGTTGTTATAGCAATATAAACTCAATGAATTTGATTGTAATGCTATACTTCGGATGAATGTTCATCACACCATTACACTAATGTTGTGATCTCGTTATTAACAACATCCAATGTCCATGATCAAGAAACCTTGATCATCTTGTTAATCAACGAGCTAGTTTATGAGAGACGCATAACTAGGAACTTTCTGTTTGTTTATTAAACACACATGTATTAACGTTTCCGTATTAATACAATTATAGCATGCAAAATAAACATTTATCATAAACAAGGAATACGATAATAACCACTTTATTATTGCCTCTCGGGCATATTCCCTTCAGTCTCCCACTTGCACTAGAGACAATAATCTAGTTTGAAAACTTTGCGTATTGAACACTTATGGCTTTCCGGTGTTCCATATACGCAATTGCAAGTGGTTAACATAATCTATGGATCTGACACTTTCAGGTCCGTGTGTATTTGCATGTCTCTGCGTCTTCACGCATCACTCATTCTCTAATGAGATGGCATTGTATAAATTTGGTCTTTCGGTGAGACTTTTAATTCCTTGGGGTTAAAACACGTCGATACTATTGTCATACAATATATCTTTAGTGTTAGCCCGTTGCGAACCATACCTTAGTTTGATAACAAACTACTTGACACAAATTCCCTCCTTTGCTGCTACTATAGCAGTCATATACTTAGCCTTTTGTTGTAGTATCTGTCACAATGTCTTAACTTTGGAATTCATCCAAATCCATCATGGAAACTTTCTTTCCATTTCATTGTGCCACCCATAGTTTAAATTGAGATAAACTTAATTTATATCTTGTGACAAACCTAGTGTCAATGTAACGCTTTACAATGAACTATTTGTAATTATTTGTCACCTCTACACAAATATATTCTTAGTTCTTCCAAAAGATCATAAGAATTTCCTTACTATTGTCCAATGATCATTTTATGATTCATTCTGGTATATGCTCATAACACTTAGAGCATATGACATATCTGGATGTGTACATATCATGGTATGATTGATCAAAACAGTCTCGTGATTTCACTCATCAAGTGTCAAAGTACTTGAATCTTGTTTCACTTATCAAGTGTCGATACACTTGAATCTTGATTCAATTCCTTTCCATGCAACAAGAACCGTTTCTTGTTGTTTCTATATTGAACTCCTTCAATATCTCATATATGTACGTTTGGCACAACCATATTAGCATCACAGTCTATCCACTATAGACATTCACGCTAAATATTCGGGTTTTGCCTAAGTATTTCATTGAAATGAAATTCTTATCCTTTGTCAATAAAAGATACATAATTTCTAATCAACAAGATGTCCTCCACATAATGTATTAGAAATATGTCTCAGCGCTCCCACTTAATTTCTTGCAAATGCAAGCATCTTCATCGTCTCTTGATGAAAACTCCTTTTCATCACGGTGAAGATTCCAACTCCGCGATGCTTACTTAGACTATTGAAGTTCGCATGCTCTTTTTAGCATCCTTTGAATTTAACAAAACCCTTTGGACCGTGTCATGTACACGTCCTAGGTAACCATTCTATTAGAAGAACTTTCTTTTGTTTATTCATCTACCATATACCAAATTATATGTAGTGGTTGCTACTTTAATCCGTCCAGACTAAATATCGCTATGAAAGATCAAATCTTGTCATAGTCAACTCCTTGAACATTGTCATAAAAAACATTACGACATGTCGAATATTTCATAGATGTGAGACATCCATGTCTGTTTCTTTATAGATCCAAATACAACCGATAGGTTTTTACACCTTTTCGGAGGGTCTTCCAAGTTCAAAACTTGATTTCTCGTGTATGGAACTATCACGGATTTTATGGCTTCAAGCCATTTGATGGAGTCAGGGCCCATCATAGCTTCTTTGTATGTAGTCGGTTCAACATTGTCAAACAATAATGATTTACTCTCAAATCTTAATCATTTGATTGTTTATCCGACCTTCTTGGTTCAATAGGAACTTTAGACCTCCGTGACCGCAACCTTTGAGGCAGGTAATCCATGAGCATTCTGGCTGCCTCCGGAACATTTTCCGGCGCTGCGCAACTCAGCACATATAGCTAAGGTTTGTTAACCTTATCAAAGTTCTATTGTCCTCCCACTTAACATTTATGAAAAATTCCTTCTTCAAGAAACTTCGTGTTTCAAGCGACAAACCCTTTTGTCCTTGATGTTATGGAGGAATAACCAATTATTATTTGAAATAACCTACAAAGACATGCTCATCCGACTTCGGTTGTAAACATATTAATTATGTTTAGCATACCAAAATTTAAGAAATGACAACTTGGGTTTTACCCCAAACCATAACTTATATGGTGACATTTCAACGGATCAAGATGGAGCTCTTTTTAGTGTAAAGCGGAAGTCTCTAAAGCTTTAATCTTTTAAAACATAATGACAGTTTTATAAATAACACCTTTGATCCAACCATGTCAAACAAGGTTTCATTACAAATCTCAAACACTCCATATTCCTATGGTGTTTCGGGATATGTAAATCTAGGTGTTTTGCTAAACTTGTAACTCAAATAAATCCCTTTATGATAAAATCATAATTCATTTATTTTATTGTTACACTTGTAACTCAAACAAATCCCTTATGATAAAATCATAAACCATTTATTTTCTTGTTACAATGATTTTCCACTTCATCTTGAAAGTCTTTGAAACATTTTCAAATATTTCATACTTCATTCTCATTAAGTGAACATTCACTCAAATTTCCGGAGAAAGCATATGAAGTTGAAATCCATCGCTGACGACTATACTTAATGGACTACATACATCAATATGTATAAATTCCAATAATTTAGTCGTTCGTTCTTCTTTGGCCTTTGAACGAAGTTTTAATTATCCCGAGGAAAGTCTCACAAGCGTCACTTGATCAAATCAAAGACTCTAAAAATCCATGAATATGGGGATTCTTCATGTTTTCTTTCCAATATAATTTAAACAGCGATGTCACTTTGTAAGTGATCTTTCAATCATTTGTCTTGCGACATTTTATCATTAGGTTTTATGGATGTGATTTCTCCAACTAGATTTGTAAATCATCCATCTTATATGGAATACGGTAATTATTTGAACAACCTTTGTTCTCATAATACCTGATTCAAATAACAATTATTAAAACAAATCTTGAAGTCAAGCTTTGATGTCAACGAGAAATACAAACAACGGTTTGTTTGTTTTCGATGAACATCATCACATATTCTCTTGCTCGTTACTTAGGCCATCGTGGTTCATGAATTGCGTTGTTCCGTATGAAATTTCATACCAACCAATTCGGTATCCAATACTCAAGAACCACATTGTTTAACAAGCAAAGAATACAACCAGAACATGTATATCATCTATATACATAAATTGGATATTTCCAATCTTTTCTTTTCTGCCAAGTATATTTTATAGATTCTCTTTCAGCATTTCCTTTTCCTTTTTAAAAGAATCTATCAACATCAAAAGTGGCGCCATATACATGACACATAGTCCAAAGCGTGTATATTCAAATAATAGTACCTTTGGACTTGCACTTTGAAGTAGATCACCATCATCAAAATGATCGGTATTCTTTCAAAATCCATTCTTTAGTAATCTTTTAGTGTAGTAAACACTTTACATACATCTTCTATTCATCCTTATCATGACGACTTTCATGATCAAGCTACTTTAGCTTATAAAGGCGAATCGTGAGTATAACATTAATTTCCAAAACCCCTTCGGATGATTAGGATGTCTAGCATCTCCAACCTTCGTAAATTCTCATCCAATATGAGAACATATATTATACTCTATCATATTGCAACCGAAACATTGTTTCAGATATCGTTATATCTGTCACACATGATGGTTTCTGAAACAATTCTTTCAGCTCCTAGACAATCTCGATATTTAAATCAAGAATCATGGAGGCAAACATGATACTTAAGATACTAACACTGGAATTGTTACTCTCGATTTAATACCAACTATTAAATTTCACGGAGTAAATAGAGTTTGCTGAAAGTTTGCAATAGGACTTTAAACTTTAGATTGACACTCAACACAATACGATACCAGTTCGTAAAGTATATAACCAGAATTCTATAGTTCTATTATCTCAATTACAACTAAGCATAAGGTGGTGAACGAATGCCAATGACTACAACAAATTATGCAAATTCACTCTGATTTAATTTATGATAAATTGAGTTCTACTAATCCAAATTAGAAATGAACTCCCACTCAAAAACGACATCCCTCGTGTCTTTTTGGTGATTACATGAACCAAATCCACTACACCAAGTCCGATCATCACGTGAGTCGGTGTAGCTTCAAAGGCGAGCATCCATATGGTCATCATATCAAAACATATGACTCATGCTTAACCTTTCGGTCCGTGTTCCGAAGCCATGTTTGTACATGCTAGGCTCCCCAAGTAAGAACCTTTGTATTCGCGTGTGTAACAGTCTTACACCCGAGATATGCTCATGGATTCAAGTACACCCGATCATGACGTGATGCCTTGAAGCGACGAAACATTGTCGGTGCATACTTAAGGAAGAACACATTTTTATCTTGATATCTAAATGAGGGATCATCTTATTATGCTAATAAAACGCCAAACAAGCAATATAAGATGCAATAAAACATCTCATGTTAATAAGTGAAATGATATGGTTCCCGCATATGATCTCCATCATGTGCATCGTGGTATGATCACTATCATACCTTTATGTGTAAGGCCAAGGTCTATGGAACTTACACGCTATGTGTGTTGTAAGAGTATCATCTCATACTTCTACTTACAACATCACCATATCATAACACTAGCCCAGAAACAATCTAAACTAGACGCCTCTAATTTGTCCATTGCAAGTTTTACATGGCTTAGGGCTTTCGAAGATAGAACCGTTCTTACCTACGAACATGAACCACAACGAGGATAACCAAATTGTTGACAACTCTTTGCAAATTAGATATTGACTATAGTAGGAGAGACAGACACCCTCTAGCCACTTATGCAAACTAGTTGCATGTCAAGCGTGGAACAGGTCTCATGTGCGATGACATGTAAAGTTTGTCCGGGCCGCTTCATCCCACTATGCCACCAATATCCAAAGTACAACTAAGAAGCAATAAAATGATAATCATTGCCCACATACTCATATGTGTACTAACCGTGCAAAGTATCTACGCATAGATCCGGCTCTGATACCACTGTGGGGTTCGCAGCATAGAAAACAAAATTTTTCCTACGATGGGAACATCTAAACTAGACGCCTCTAATTTGTCCATTGCAAGTTTTACATGGCTTAGGGCTTTCGAAGATAGAACCGTTCTTACCTATGAACATGAACCACAACGAGGATAACCAAATTGTTGACAACTCTTTGCAAATTAGATATTGACTATAGTAGGAGAGACAGACACCCGCTAGCCACTTATGCAAACTAGTTGCATGTCAAGCATGGAACATGTCTCATGTGCGATGACATGTAAAGTTTGTCCGGGCCGCTTCATCCCACTATGCCACCAATATCCAAAGTACAACTAAGAAGCAATAAAATGATAATCATTGCCCACATACTCATATGTGTACTAACGGTGCAAAGTATCTACGTATAGATCCGGCTCTGATACCACTGTGGGGTTCGCAGCATAGAAAACAAAATTTTTCCTACGATGGGAACATCTAAGTACCAAGATCTATCTACTAGATACAAGCAACGGGTGGATATACATCCATAGAATACATACCCTTGAATACCGAATAGCATTAACGAGGTTGTACTCATGGATGATGTAGACAAACGCTTGCCGATCTCAAGATCGTGATGAAGTCCGTCTGGTCCAGCCGGTCCAACACGATCAAGTCCAGCACCTCAAAGCAGTGGTGCATCCGTGATCGCACACACGTACGGGTATCCCGACAACCTCCGCGCCCTCGCTCCAGCGAAGGAGCGGAAGCAACAAATCCTTCCAGAAAAAGCCACCGGGAACATGTATCTCGCTGATCCGAGACCATGGGGAAATTCTAAAGGGGGGAGAGAGATCCTTCGCGAGGAGGTGTACTTTGAGAGGAGGAGAGGGGGGCCTTTTATAGGGGAGAGGGGGGAACCCAAGGGGCATGGCGCCCAGCCATGGGGCTGCCCCCACCTCTTCCACATTCATGTGGGTGGAACTCCCACTCAAAATGAAAAGCCTCCACTCCCATTAAAAATCCACTCACATGCATTAAATTTCCACCAAATTTAATGCAAGCTCTCATTTAAATAAAACTCTTTTATTTATTTATTCAGAATTTTGTTAATTACTTTAATTAACAAAAATTCACATAAAACCCCTTACAACATTTCAATTTCACATGAAGAACCAGTTTCAGCAATTTCAGCCGAAACAGTTCCGGTGTCTAGTGAAATAAATTCCTGCGCTTTCCTTTTCTTTTTCTGGCATATCATTTGCTCCGAATGGTGTAGGTATCCCTTAAGTGTGTCACCCTACGATTCGCGAATAATGCAGACATGATCGAGACCCGTCTCGGATCAATAATCAGAAGCGGGATCTGGAGACCCATACTGACTCCCACACATTCAACGATGACTTTCTTGTGATCGTCGGAACCTTTTACGCTAGTATCTTAATCCATTTGTTTCGCGATATATTACATGTCCGAGATTCGATCATCGGTATCTCCATACCTAGTTTGATCTTGTTACTGACATGCACTCTTTTCTTGTTCCCGTGATATAACATTCTAGTGATCAAATCACTTGCTTGCAAGCTAATCAATGCGATATCACCGAGAGGGCCCAGAGCATATCTATCCGTCATCGGGATGAATAAATTCCACTCTCGATCCATGGGCCTCAACATAACACTTTATTAGTTCTGAATCCATCTTTATAATCACCCTGTTATGGTGTGACGTTTGATGTTATCAAGAAACTCTTCCGGTGTTAGTGATTGACATGATCTCATGGTCTAAGGATTAGGATCACTTCGTAAGTTGTTATAGCAATATAAACTCAATGACTTTGATCGTAATGCTATACTTCGGATGAATGTTCATCACACCATAACACTAATGTTGTGATCCCGTTATTAACAACATCCAATGTCCATGATCAGGAAACCTTGATCATCTTGTTAATCAACGAGCTAGTTTATGAGAGAGGCATAACTAGGAACTTTCTGTTTGTTTATTAAACACACATGTATTAACGTTTCCGTATTAATACAATTATAGCATGCAAAATAAACATTTATCATAAACAAGGAATACGATAATAACCACTTTATTATTGCCTCTCGGGCATATTCCCTTCATGATATGCATATTGACATCACCGTTAATCTCAAGTAAATCCCTCACATACAACCGTACTACCCTTTCTGTCACTGGGGTTCCCCTCATGCAGATTAGTCATTACTCACACCCTATACCTGGATCAATCTTCGGGGTCTTGGGTACCTAACAAGTCCTTAGATTGAGACAAGAGAGGATATAATAATCATCATGTCATATAAACTAATACATGATCCCATCTATGTTAAATAACATGCACAAACTACATGGCTAGGACGAAGCCCTTAGCCCAAAGAGAATTACTCACACATAGAGATAAGATCAACAATCATAAACATTGTAATGTAATTCATGAGATTGATAGTAATATTCTTACAATGTCGCCAATTAGAGATGAGATCCACTAATACAAGTGTTGGAATATGGCTATGTTGTTGGAGAAGGGTTTGGAGATTAGATCTAGTTCTATTCCTCCGGCGTTGTGGTTTCTGATGGCTTGGTGTAGTCTGGCGGAGTCGGGGGCGGTTTTTCTCGTTACCCATGGCCTCTTTATATAGGGGTCCCTTCCCGAAAGTTGTTCTGTGTTTGACCTAGTGGGGTCGTTGGAAACTATATGGCCGGTACTATACGACTGTAATTTTATCCCCGCCGTATAGTTGGTCGTTATAGCATTTGTCTCCACCTCACGACCCCTAGTTTCTTTGGGTTCACTACTAGGAAAATGGCCTTTAGTGGCGCACCTGGAAACATCATCCGTGGCGCACTAGCAGTGCGCCACGGGCCTTGCGCTACGGCTATCTCTCAGCCGTGGCGCACTGCCTAGTGCGCCACGGTTGTGTAGAGACAGGCGTAGCGCACCTGCTAGTGCGCCACAGATGTTTGGGCAGGTGCGCTACCCCTGGGATCTTCTGTGGCGCACTTCCTAGTGTGCCACTAAGCTTCCATAGTGCGCTTTAGGTGTAGTGCGCCACAGAAGGTAGACCATGTGCGCCACAGATGTATTTTTTGTTTTTTTTTAGTTTCTGAGCCAGATTATATACAATACAGATTATATACAATATTACAGCAGATATACACACACAGATACAAGATATACAATTATATATATAGATACTCAATATGAAAAACAAGATTGAAACAAATACATATAGATAAGTCTCATACATGAATACATAGTCTAAGTTACATTGTTTCGATCATGTTACAAAGTAGTAGTTGGTGACATGCGAATACATGTGTCAATCGAACAAGTTAGAGCTCGGAATCTCGCCTAGACATCTAAACTAGCTAGACACAAATGCGGGATAAATAACCAAAGAAGATAAGCATGATCACCGCCGCGACGAACGTGTAGGTCTTCATCCGGTTCCTTGTCCTAATTCCCGCTAGATAGCGCGTGTATCTAGCTTCCGCCTCCGCCATAGTGTTGTACCCTTTGTAGCTATTGCCGCTGAAATGGTGCACCTGTCTCCGGCAGTCTTCCCAATCATCGTAGACTCCGGGAACCCGTCCCTTGTACATGACGTACCACGTCATCTATAAGTTGACTATAATAATTAACCGGTGATTGAGAAAAAAAACATATATAATTAAAGTCGTATATGAAGATACACTTATAGAAAGTACTCCTAAATCAAAAAGACCAAACTCAAAAAGCATGCCTCATATATAACTAGGTTGTTCGACACAGGAATATGCTCTGATGGAACTGTTCGCCAAGTAGGATGCACAACACCTGGACCTGTGCATAGCACAAGGCGAACAATCCCATCGCAGCACATTCACATATAGTGTGCCACGACATTTCAATCATCGGCATTATTCTCTAAAAAGACCAAAGTAACTCAAAAAGCATGCCTCATATATATACATAGGTCGTTGGACACAGGAATATGCTACGATGGAACCGTACGCCAAGTAGGATGCACAACACCTAGACTTGTGCATAGCACAAGGCGTACAATCCCATCGTAGCACATTCACATATATAGTGTGCCACGACATTTCAATCATCGGCATTATTCTCGAAAAAGACCAAAGTAGCTCGAAAAGAATGCCTCATATATAACTAGCTAGGTCGTTGGACACAGGAATATGCTATGACGGAACCGTCAGCCAAGTAGGATGCACAATTCCTGGACTTGTGCATATCACAAGGCTAACTATCCCGTCATAGCACATTCACATATATAGTGTGCCACGACATTTCAATCATCGGCATTATTCTCGAAAAAGACCAAAGTAGCTCGAAAAGAATGCCTCATATATAACTAGTTAGGTCGTTGGACACAGGAATATGCTATGACGGAACAGTTAGCCAAGTAGGATGCACAATTCCTGGACTTGTGCATATCACAAGGCTAACTATCCCGTCATAGAACATTCACATATATATTGTGCCACGACATTTCAATCATCGGCATATTCTCGAAAAAGACAAAAATAACTCGAAAAGAATGCCTCATATATATAGATAGGTCGTTGGACACAGGAATATGCTACGATAGAACGGTGAGCCAAGTAGGATGCACAAGACCTGGACTTGTGCATATCACAAGGCTCACAATCCCATCGTAGCACATTCACATATATAGTGTGCCACGACATTTCAATCATCGGCATTATTCTCAAAAAAAGAGTAAAGAAAAAAAGAAGGACCAAATTGAGCAAAGGACCAAAGAGTGAGCAAAAAAACCAAGCATTGATTGATATATAATAATAATAAGCAAAATAAGTAAGCGATGATTTATAAACCTAATAAGATAAGTACACTTGTCCACACACACAAAGGTCATCTATAGTTTGTAACTACAACTAGGCCAACATCAAGCCTTCTGGCTCGGCTTAGGGAACAGGAGGATGCCCTGTCTCGTCATGAACTTCCTATAGTCACGCTGCATCTCTAGGCGATCTTCTATGTCACGGTTATTCGGGATATTTCCTCCGTAGAAGATCCCCCCCGAAGTCATGACATCACGAAAGATGATTGCCCCAAACTGCTGCTGGATGCGATACATCTCTTGTCTAATATCTGAATCATTGATCTTGGCCTTTGCTTCGGCCCACTGTTTGAGATGATCTGGCAGCGTAGAATTCTGCTGGTCAAGTAGGAACGCCCTCATGTGATGGAGTGCGTAGTAGGCTTCCTTCTTACTGTTTTCCGGCTGCTTCACGCAGGGGAACTCCGTTACGTGGTTGAAGACGTGCCTGCCGAACTTGACCTTCGTACGCACGAAGGTGGTGCCTTTCGTCGAGGCAAAGCCAGTGAGAGCATCATCCAGAACTTCCTTGATCTTGTCATAGTTTTTCTTCTTTTCTAGACTCCCCGAGTCGAAATACGTGGCGTGGGAATGCTTCGGCAATAAGGAGATGAGCGTGCAGTGTTCATCTCTGCGCAAAAAATTCAAATAGAATGTGTTGGAAAAAGAATGATGATGATCTAATAAAGCCAATCGACGGTGGCGAGTGAATAACGACTTACTCGGGAAAGTAAGGCACGAGAATGTATTCCTTTGTCTTGTTCGCCACGAGGATTCTTTTTAGGCACGAGGCCACGATACGTCGTTCGGCGGGGGAATCCAAGCAGCCGTCACGCATGTAGTAGGGGTCCACTGTAGCGATGCCCGGTGTGTTCTCTCTAATGATCTGCATGGCCAGGCTGAGAGAAAACAGACGGACCATGGTATAGTGCAGCGGGTATAGGTGGAACATATTGAAGATGTCGTCGAACCGCAGGAAGAACAGATCCGCAGGGGCATTGTCGACGAAGCCCAAGCCTGGTGGCACCTTAACCACGAATACCGGGTGCGAGGGATCTTTCTCCGATAGAAGGCGTCTCTCTATCGTCAGCACACCGTCATGCACACTCTGCAGTTCCGAACTGGCGAGCTTCCGCAAATTGTTAGGTAGCATGGGCTCACCCTCCACATGAATCCTCCACATAATACCCTCGGGTCTTGGTGGCCCGTCCCGAAACCTGATCGGATTCACAGTTGTTGACGCCACCGGCTGGCTCGAGCTGCTAGATTTTCTTTTCCTGCCCTTTTTTCCTTTTGGAGAGCGGGCAGGCACCGCAATCTGAGCACCGGCCGCCCTATGTAGTGTGTCAGGGCTTAGAATAAAGGGCCGGTTGGTTGTATCAGGTGGCTCTGTAAAGGCGCAAGCTGGAGGCATCTCCTGAGAACCAAACAGACGCTTGGTGATAGTGGCTTTCTCTGTGGGGCCACCAGCTAGGTCTTCTTAGTTGCCAAACTGAGTGCTGAAGAAGTGATCATTCCAGTCTTCGTTGTCCTCGGCCGGATCCTGCGCCATGTGCATATCATCAACATGATCATCCGACCCACCGCGTGGAGGTGACGGCGAGGGCGGTAAGGGGGCCTTGCCACCGCTTGTCGCTGGCACGACAGGCGGTGTTGTTGTCTATGCCGTGATGGCCCCCGCCGTCCCCAAACGGATCATGCTCTTTGGCCATAGCAAGAATAAGCCGAAGCAAGTTCTGAGGACAGACGGCTCTTCTTCATCCGCTCCTGGGGGTTGAATGGGAGGTTCCAGGTCGTCACAGCCCCTTAGCACCCGACTAATTTTAACCCTGTGCACGCTATCTGGCATCGGCTTTGAGTGGAACGTGCGCTGCAAGGGTTGAACGATGGTACCCTTGGCAACATCCCTCAGCTCGTTGTTCACGTAGCATAAGAGAGTGCAAGGAACATCCGTCTGCGGAAAACATGTACGGCGTCGTCAGTGCGAGATGCCATAAGAGTAATAGATGGCATGAAAGGCGGTAATTAAAGCAATTTGTTTACCGTGATGGCGTCGAGATCGGCTAATGTCGATGCACCGCATACGGCGACGGGCGTGCAAGAGACGGAAGGGCTGCTTGATGGCGCGGTGCTGGCCGCCGGTGTATTCTCCCTACCGACGGATACTTGGAGCTCCGGTGCCGCCGCGACGATGGCAGGGGGGCACCAACATGTACTCCAGCGCCGCGGTGCTAGCGGGCGGAGTCACGAACACGTAGTTCGCCTGATTCGTCGGTGCCGCGTTGTTCGAGTGGCTGCTGACCATGCTTGGAATCGGGCACGGCCCTACTCGACCACCCGCACTCCAGTTCGCTATTGACTCCACCAAGGTAGGCAGGAAGGACGTGAGGGTGATTGCCAGGTTGTCTTGGACGATCTGCGGGATCCGCGCCACTTGTGCCTTAAGTTATTGAACCTCGCGGTTTTCCTCCTCGCTCCTTCCCGACGGCGCCACATGCGTCCTCGGCGGTGGACCAAAATGATCCACCCAATTCTTACCCCCGAGGCCGGCCAGACGGCCAACCGACGACGGCTTCTTCATAACCGGCTCTATTTTCTTGGCCCGGTTCATCGCCCTGTTAAAAATGTTATCCCACCGGGTGGCCGCCGTCGACCCCTGGGATGAGGAACCCTGGGATCCATGACTAGCAACAATTTCCTCCTCCTGCAGAAGAAGTAACAGTGAATCATTTAGATCATCGATTAGATTGCAATCGTGTTGATCCGCGGTAATTAGATTATACTTACCACAATTTCCTCGAATTACTTCACCGCAGGATCCGTGGTGAGTTGTTTGGTTTTTGGGTCCACATGGTAACGGGCCCTGATGAAGTTTCGAACCTGCCCGGGTTCGAATTTAGCAAAGGGGTTTTCTATCCCCTTGGATCTATACTCTTCGTTCTCCTTATTCCATTTGGCCTCCACGGTTCTGTATCCACCAGATCCGAGATGGTGATGACCTATATTCATCGCCTGCAGCACCTTTCCCCGATTACTATTGGCCAGGGCTCTTTCGGATTCACACCTCTCCTTGAACTCCCGGAACTGATCTTCGGTGATCTGCGGGTTAATCTTCTGGATCTCCTCGAGACTTTTTCCTTCTTTATAGATCTTCTTCTTTATCCGGGTTCTCCAGCTGGCCAGGGCGGTGCTCATCTTTGTGAGGGCGGATTTGTTTACTTTGTTCCCATGATAATTTGTGTTCTGATACTTAGCGGGGAACTTGTATCTTGCGTGCAGCTTCTCGAAGAGGAGTGTGCGCAAGTGGCCATTATCTTTATGCCAGAGATTCTCGGTGTTGATCGAGATGGTTGTCCGGGTGATCGCCGCCACTTGCCCACCGTACCCTTTGACGACAAGGGCGGGCTCCAAAGGAACCCCTGATAGGCTCACTTCGGTAATTTCCTCCCTGACCGTGTCGACCGTGTTCGGGCGCCGGTCCTTCGGCTTCTTCTTCTTCTTAGGAGGGTTGCTACCACTCCCTGTGCCCTCGCCGCCATCAGTGGTTTCATCGTCCGCCGTTCCTTCGGCTTCTTCCTCCACGTCTTCCATCTCATCATCCTCGCTCTCCGAAGGATGGTATTCTTCATCATCTTCTAGCCGTTGGGCCGCCTCCCAGAATGTCAATTGTTTATTTGGAGGTCTGAGTTCTCCTTCAGCGCTGATGCGCTTAGAACATCCAGCCTCGTCGTTGTCACACTTTGCACTAATAAAAAACAAATAATTGGTTAAATGCACGGAAAAATCCGGCATGACCTTTGCTAATTTTCTTAAACTAGGAGTGCCCGGTTTCTGCCGAAACGGAAGTTAATCAACATTCCGGCAAAAATCGTGACTCGTTTCATACAAGAACCTGCATACACGACATAATAAAGTGCTTCATACAAGCACAAGCACAATTTCAAGGTGCTGTTGTCCCAGCACAGATAGTAGTAGAAGCACAGTAGCACCACAGATAGTAGTAGCCAGAGCAACACTAGGATGGATATAAGGAACAGATAGTAGTAGCAGCACAGATAATAGAAGTAGTAGCAGCTCAAGTAGCATAGAAGTAGTAGTAGCACAAGTAGAAACAACCCAACACAAACATTGTAATAGCCATTGATGCTACTTGAGATCTAATGTTAGGATGCTAGTTAAGAAACAACCCAGCACAAACTCTTGCTTGAACTTTTGCTATGAATACATACAGAAACCAGCTAAGCTAGTAATTAAGGCAAGATTTTCACAAGAGTTTAGTACTCAGATTTTTTACAACTTGAATCTTGCTACTTGCTTAAGTATAAAAGTACTGAAGCAGCAGCAGCACCTAACACTACTTTCTAAACCTACTACTACCAATAACACACCATCCATTTCTAGCAAAGCTACTACTACCTGGACACTGGTAACAGAAGCAGCAGCAGCACCAGCAGGACCTCCTTTTTTACTGTTTTTCATTAACTAACATGCTACCAGTTGGTGTATGCCACACAGGCCTGTTTGCTCTCTGTTTCTAGCATGGATTCCCCTCTACACATTGATAACCACTTTCTCATAAGGAGCCACCTGAAGCAGGAATCGTGGCACGGAATAAGTTGCATCCTCACATGTTATTTTAGACAAGTAAAAGTAAAACTAGACACGGCTATATAGCTAGCACTCACTAAAATTATCACTAGCGTTTCAGGAAATGCCATGTCACCAAGGGGCCTGATAAAGACAAGTGCTGTTTTTGTGCCCTTGATTCTGACTCATTTTTACGGTGCATTTTTGTGCCTGTGATGGTCCTTACACATCGAAATGTCCTCTTTCTTAAGAGTCTGAATTGAGGATAATCCTGACTGTTTTAAGCAACTACCGTAAATTTACAGCGCATTTTTGTGCCTGTGATGATCCTTACACTTCAAAATGTCCTCCTTCTTCGGAGTCTTAATTGAGAATAATCCTAACTGTTTTAAGCAACTACTGTATTTTTACGGTGCATTTTTGTGCCTGTGATGATCCTTACACATTGAAATGTCTTCTTTCTTCAAAGTCTTAATTGAGAATAACCCTAACTGTGATAAGCAACTACTGTATTTCTATGGCGCATTTTTGTGCTTGCAATGGCCCTTACACATATAAATGTCTTCTTTCATCAGTGTCTTAATTGAAGATAATCCTAACTGTGATAAGCAACTTCTGTATTTCTATGGCGCCTTTTTGTGCCTCTTAGTGTTGAAACAAGTTTTCCTAGACCAATGCTGTAAAAGGTTTAATGTGTATTGGTTCTGAAACGCAGGTATAAGGAGAAAAGATGGGATCCTAAGCAGCTTATTGGCTCTGGCGGCATGCCGTCGTCGCATTCCGCGACGGTTACAGCATTATCAGTAGCGATTGGCTTCCAAGATGGCTTTGGCAGTTCCCTCTTTGCGACAGCAACGATATTTGCAAGTGTGGTAGGTTATCCATCTCATCTCCTGTTTGTTTGAAGATGAAAAATCTTGCTTCTTGAGTTTGACATAGTAACTCGTGCTCAGTGTTAGTATTGTGCAACGTTCCAATTTTAATTTCATATAGTTCCTATTGGTAAGGTATTTGCGTTTCAGGGCAACGATGTCTAAACCTAGGGGCAATGATGGCCTGCAGAGAGGGGGGACAGAGGGAGAGAGAGGGAGAGAGAGGGAGAGAGGGAGAGAGGGAGAGACAGGGGAGGGGCGACGCTCACCTCTGACGGGCGGACGACGGGCGGACGACGACGGGCGGCGGCGCGATCCTCCTCCTCCATAAGCGGCGGGACTCCTCCTCCTCCACGGATCGGCAGCGGCCTCCTCCTCCACAAGCGCGGGCCTCCTCCTCCTCGAGAGCGCAGCACGGTGGTGGGCCTCCTCCTCCTACTCGAGAGCGCAGCGCAGCGCGGCGGTGGTGGGCCTCCTCCTCCTCGAGAGCAGATTGTGAGCGGCGCGGTGCGTGGTGTCTGTGAGATGGAGCGGAGCAGATTGTGAGCGGCGCGGTTGACTAGTCCAACACATATAGGCGTAGCGCACCCTGGCCAAGTGCGCTACGGATAACCGTAGCGCACTTGGCCAGGGTGCGCTACGCCTATGTGTGTTGGACTACCAGATAAGAGGGCGGCCACCCCTTCTGTTAACACTAGTACTGTCATAGCCCACTGGTTCTGCCCCTTAGCTCTATTCTAAACTATGAGCACCCAGGTTCGAATCCTGGTGCTCCACTTTTTTATTTTTATTTTAAAAATACTTTTAAATGTTTCAAAAAATGCCCAAAAGTGGTGATTTATGCCATACAAGTTTTGTTTTGTTTTTAAAATACTTTTAAATATTCCAAAAATGCCCAAAAGTAGTGATATATGTCATAAAAGTGTTACAAATATGATTCAAAGTATAACTAAATTTCATAATAATTTGTCCATGAATATTACAATCTTTTTCGACCACGCGTTTTACAATATTTTTTGAGCTAGCGTTTTACAATCTTTTTTCCCTTCTTTGTCGCGGTTGAATAATTTAGCCCCGGCACTTTAATGTTTCTTCTTTCGAACGGGCTACCTTTTTTGGGTAGGGTTGTCCTTTTTCTTCTTGTGATGTATGTTGCTGCATCGTAGTCGTCGTCATCTTCAATCTTTGGATCGCCGTACTGGTCGAAGTCTTGCTCGTTGGCGACTCCATCCATTCCGATGATGTTTCTTTTTCCTCTCCTCACGACAACACGGCTAGGCTTTGTCGGGTCGGTAATGAAAAAACATTGGTCCACTTTGGTAGCCAGTACCCACGGTTCATTTTTCGCGGCCACGTTTGCACCGGCGTCCTTGGATTTGGCTGCTTCGGGTATAACCATGGTTGTGAAATACCGGTCTTCTCTTTCGACGCTCTTTGCCCATCTGACACGGAACATCGGCACCTTTTCTCCACAGTAGTCGAGCTCCCAGATCTCCTCGATTCTTCCGTAGAATATTTCCTTCACGTTGTCATCGGTGTAGAATTCCGATGTTACGCCTGAGTTCTGATAATCACACTTGTTGTCCTTTTCCGCCGTGTAGAATCTGTAGCAGTTGATATCATACGCCTGATAGGTCACCAGGTTTTGCATCGGTCCCTGCGATAAGGTGAATATGATCTTTTCCATGTCAGAAGAATGCGAGCGCGGGGGATTATCAAGGAGCGTCTGCCTAAACCAACGCGTGAAATCTGAGTTGTGCTCTTTGATTATTTCTCCCTGCGTCCTCTGTATGCCCCGGTCACTGTACTTCTTCTCGATTAACCTTTTGTGCTTCTGTACCCAAGGATCGACCAGTTCTAAATGCTGTAGCGTGACGAGGTTTGCTCGATCAAAGTCTGCGCGTCGAAAATCAAAGTCTGCATGCAGTATGCGACGACCCTCTTGGTGACCAGATCCGTCGAGCTTGCCAAGGTGTCTGTTGACGGGAAGACCGACAGGGTTCTCGATGTCTAGATAATTCATGCAGAAAGAGATGCACTCTTCGGCTAGAAAGCCCTTGGCTATGCTTCCATCTGGACGGGACCTGTTGCGAACGTATCCTTTGATGTGTCCGTTCATCCTTTCGAACGCCATCATGCTGCGGAGGAACATCGGCCCGAGTTGTACGATGTCCTCCACGACATGGACCAGCAGATGCACCATAATGTCGAAGAATGCGGGTGGGAAGTAGACCTCAAGCTCACATAGTATCACCATGATCTCCTCATGTAGCCTTCCGAGATGATTCACGCCAATCGACTTCCTAGAAATGACGTCGAAAAACTTGCATAGGACAAATAACGTTTCATGGACGTGCTCGTCCATTATCCCTCTTAGTGCGACCGGAAGTACCTGCATCATTAGCACGGCACAGTCGTGAGACTTCATGCCACTGAACCTCTGCTTCGCCTCGTCTAGGTATCTGCTTATCTTGCCCGCGTAGCCGTAAGGAAATTTGACTCCTAGAAGGCACTTGAAAAACTGTTTGATCTCATCCTGGCTTAGAGTGAAGCAAGAAGGAGGGCAGTAATATTCGTTCTTCTTGAACTTTTTACCCTTCCGACGACCTTCTGTCGTCTCCGACTCATGATCATCGTCATCTTCCTGATCATCAGGAGTAGTGCGTCCTCCGTGAAGCTCCTTCTGGATACCCAAGCATATCAGGTCGTGCCTTGCTTTCGGACCATCTTTCTTCCTATCTGGCATGTTGATTATGGTGGCGACCAGACTCTCGCACACATTTTTCGTGATATGCATGATGTCGAGGCTATGAGGCGTGCGGAGAAACTTCCAGTATGGCAACTCCCAGAAAATAGACCTTGTTTTCCATACCTTCATCAGCGGCTTGTCTTGTTGCTGCCTCTTTCGCTTCTTTCCAGGCTTAGGAGAATCTTTCCAGTTTTTCAGCAACTCTTCCACTTCTTCGCTGCTCCTATGCTCTGGGATTCCTCGGGTCTCTGATTTGCCATTGAACAGGTCTCCACGTTTTCTCCATGGATCATTCTTGCCGAGCCACCTCCGGTGCGCCATGAACACAGTTTTCGATGACCCTGGGTCTTTCTCTAGTTGGAGATAGCTTGTGTTATCCATGCACCTAACGCATGCGCAAAATCCTTGGGTAACCTGCCCCGAGATATACCCACAACCTGGATAGTCTTGCACCGTAGTGACCAACGCGGCTCTCATAGTGAAATAATCTTGTACGACGGTGTCGTAAGTATTGGCTCCAGATTCCCATAACGTGGCTAGCTCCTCTTTCAACAGCCCGAGATACAGATTGATGTCGGTACCAGGTTGTTTCGGCCCTTGAATTAGCATACTCATTTGTATGTACTTCTTCTTCATGCACAACCATGGAGGGAGGTTGTACATCCATACAAACACGGGCCAAGTGCTGTGCGTGCTGCTCTGGCTATCGAACGGATTGAGTCCATCGGTGCTCGCACCAAGCCTGATGTTCCTCGAATCTCCACCGAATTCTGGGAATTCGAGGTCCAATGCTTTCCACTAGCTAGCATCTGAAGGGTGCGTCAGCAGCTCATCCTTTTCGTGGTCATCATCATCTCCTGGCTTCTTCCTTTCCGCATGCCATCGCATGAGCTTCGCTTCCTTAGGGTCCGCGAAATAGCGCTGCAGACGAGGAGTGATAGGAAAGTACCATACCACTTTTCGAGGTGCTTTCTTCCCTTTCTTGTATCGACTCACGCCGCACACCGGACATGTGGTTTTGTCCGCGTCCTCGCCCCGATAAATGATGCAATCGTTGATGCATACGTGATATCTAACGTGCGGTAGATCGAGAGGACAGACGATTTTCTTGGCATCCTCGATACTAGTTGGACATGTGTTCCCCTCCGGGAGACGATCGTGCCAGAATGCCATCATATCGTCGAAGCTTGCGTCGCTCAATTTGTGCTTTGCCTTCATCTCCATAGCCTTGAGCGTTACATTCAACCGGGTATCATCGGGCCTGCATCCTTCATACAATGGAGTAACCGCGTCTTTCTCAAGTTGCGCAAGCTTGGCTTTCTCTCTAGCGGCAGCCCTGGCGTTACTCGTCTGCTTGAGAAGCAGCTCTTGCACATAAGGGTTCTGCACCCAGCCTGACGTTGTTCCATCGTTGTCTGCTCCTCCGGCATCTAGATCATCATCATCCCGGTCTGCTTCCGCACCTTCACCATCTCCAGGAGACTCTTCATCATCTCGCCCGTTCTCGCCGTGATGATGATCATCGTCATGTTGGCCAGCTTCACCGTCTCCATCATCTACGTCATCGCGTATCCAACGAGTGTATCCATCCATGAAACCATGGCGGAGCAGGTGCGCCTGCAGATTCCCGGAATCTGGGTCGATCACCCAGTTGAGTTTGCATCTTCTGCACGGACATCTTATATCTGTCTTGTTATTTCGTATCATGTCGGCCGTCGCACATTTCAAAAATCTAGCCACAATGCCTTCGCTCATTACGCGGACCATTTTTTCCTGCACAGTGTACACGGTACAATTTTGAAGTCTATTAGAACCACATAATCAATGCATGCATGCAATGGTCGATAGAAAATTTCGGCATGACCTATCCTAAAATTAGGACCTTTGCGAAATGCCAAAGTCTTGCCAAAATGGAAATGAATCAACATTTTGGCAAAACAAATGGCAACTTGTTCACATACAAACACAAGAGAGAGAGACCGATCCATACACACATGAACATATCATTATCCTCTCCATACACACATGCATGAGCATCATCAATACTCTCCATATACACACACATATGAGACCATCCTCTCCACATACACACATCATGAGCATCGATCATCTACATACATATGAGCACATCATCCATATACACATGAACACATCCTTACATGGACAACTTACCGAGATGAGAGACCGATCGCGAGAAAGATGGAAAGGAGAGGTGCACGCGTCGACTGGAGAAGGAGATGAGAGACCGGAGACCTCCTCTATTACTTATGTAACATCCAAAGCAAGTTTTACATGCTAAAAATGGTGAATGGGTGGAGAAATTGAGGTGGGAAGGAGAAGATCCCGACTAGATCTAAGGAGGAAGAAGAAGGGGAAAGTGAAGTGTGGGGTGGTGGATGTGGTCACACATGTGCACATAAAGAGCTGTCCTAAAAAATTGACACATCCGTGGCGCACACGGCCCTAGTGCGCCACAGGGAGTACAAACATCTATGGCGCACCATGCCATGTGCGCCACGGATGATCCTACTCCCTGTGGCGCACTAGGCCGAGTGCGCAACAGATGTTTGTGGCCGTTTCACAGCAGAGGGGGGCGTGCGCTTAGGCGTAGCGCACCCCCCATGTGCGCCACAGATGACACTAACAACCGTGGCGCACATGACTATAGTGCGCCACAGATGTTTGGCGTGCGGCCAGGGCCCTGTTGGCCGCACGACACACATCTGTGGCACACTATAGTCATGTGCGCCACGTTTGTTCTAGTTACTAGTAGGGCACTGCCCACAGGTGAGCCACGCCTGTTTTAGCCGTGGGGCCCTTCAACCATGTGAGCCACGGATGTGCTGATTACCTATAGCCGTTTTCCTAGTAGTGGTTGTTGGAATTCTTGTATCTTTGACATTAATGTTGTGATTCCCATCATCAAACATCATTTCCTGCGTAGGGAAAATAGAAATAAAGGATTGCATTCCCCTTTGATCATTTGGCATTAGTGGCAGAGTTTAAAGAGATATTTCATCAAAAATATGAATAATATCCAGTCTAAATGTGGATGTGGATGGCTATATATCATAGCCATCAGGTACTCAAGCGACGCGTCACCAATAGTGATGGGAAGAGTATCCTCCTCGACATCCATGAAGGAATCTGCGGCCACCATGCCGACATTCGTGCCCTAGTTGCCAAGGCTCTACGAGCTGGATTCTACTGGCCAAACGCGATGCGCGATGCCAATGACATCGTCGAGAAGTGCAATGCTTGCCAAAGGTTTGCAGACAAACCAAATGCACCAGGCTTAGAGCTCCGACCCATACCACTGGCCTGGTCCTTCGCCCAATGGGGACGCGACATGGTCGGCAAACTGCATAAATCCTCACTCAGAGGACACGTCTTCCTCCTGATGACAGTCGAGAAGTTCACAAAGTGGATCGAGGTCATGCTGATCACTAACAAAACTGGCACCACTACCGTCAAGTTCATGCAGTCCATTGTCTTTGGTGTAGTACTAATAAATGTTATCTTTTCTACAATTATCTTTGGTGTAGCACTCAGTTTATGTCAATTTAATTTGTTGATGGTCTTTAGTTTGAATCCCCTATGCGTACATATATATATATATATTTGGTTTACATTTTTCTAGCAGTTCGCATTACTTAGAGGCTGACATCATGGACCCAATGGCTTGCAGCATCCCTCGAATTTAATGGGAGGGTTTGAAAAAAAGGTAAATACCTCTACAGAGAGGCTGGGAATGCAGCCCCAGCAGCAAGACTGCCGCATCAAGCAAATTTCCAAGGACAAAATAGCGGAGGCGGCCAAAAAAAGTCCATCATACACATGTTTCATTTATAGAGAAATAGACACATGGGACCCACCAATGAGACATTATAAAGGTGATCCATCGAGCAACATCGCAAAGTTCGAAACAGGGAGGTGTGAGCGAGAATAAAGTCCAACATGCACACGTTTCTTCTAGTGAGAGGCTGTCATGTGAGACCCTGTAGCATGACCAAACGGCAGATTCGTCGAGCAACGCTATCTAGTTCTTCAACATCCTCCGTGTTCAAATCCTAGGCAATTTGTGTTACTTATAGAGTCAACTTTTTTCTATGGCTTACATCTGGGACCCATATAAACTGTTTGTGCATCTAGCACGGACTCGACCCAAAAAATCAGTCCAACTATACACACGTTTCTTTGAAATGGAGGCTAACATTTGGGACCCAGCACAGACATATTTCCTACATAGAGAAGGCTAACATGTGGGACCCATCAACTTACCATGGTCAAAATAGTGGTCATGGCAATTTCTATTATTATATACTAACGCTGACATGTGGGACCAGGCAATGGATATAGATTAAATTTTTTTAAAGGTTGATACCTGGGACCCAGAAAACTGCTGCTGCATCTAGCAATGTTGCCAACGTCAACAGTGGACTGGGCCCGAAAAAATAGTCCAACATACATAATGTTCTTTCAAATGGAGGCTGACATTTGGGACCAAGCCTAGACACGTATCCTGCACAGAGGAGGCTGACATCTGGGACCCAGCAATGGACCAACGTCAGAACAATGGAGGAGTCCGAAAAAAGTTCTTCAAAGCATGTTCCATTTACAGAGAGGCTAACATGTGGGACCCACCAGCGAGACGTTATACAGGTACTGCATCGAGCACAGTTGCCAAGTTGGAAACAGGGAGGGGCGAGCAAGAAAAAAGTGCAACATGCAAACGTTTTTTGTAATGAGATGCTGACATAAGGGACCCACCAGCCTGAATAAACTGCAGATTCGCCGAGCAATGCTATCAAGTTAACACGGAGGCACGGCCGAGGGCAAAAAAACTATCATACACACGTTTCTTCTAATGTAAGGATGACATATGTGGACCAGCTTCGTGATTACATGGTTTATGCATCTAGAAGTGCTATAAAGTTCGGAACAGGGTTGAGCGAGCGAAGGAAAAAATTTCATTATACACACAATTCTTCTAATAAGAGGTTGACATGTGGGACCCAGCAGTGTGATTAACGGCGGATAGATTGAGAAACGTTTTTGATTTCAAATCAGGGAGACACGATCCAAGGAAAAAATCCATCATGCACACGTTCCTTCTAATGAGAGGATGACATGTGGGGCCCAGCTGTGTGATTAAACGATAGATGCATCTAGCAGCGCTATCAAGTTCGGAACAGGGCAACGGGAACGAAAGAAAAAATTTCATCATACACACGATTCTTTTAATGAGAGGCCAACATGTGGGACCCAGCAGCATGATTAACGACATATAGATCGAGCAATGTTATCGAGTTCAAATCAGGGAGGTACGAGCCAAGGAAAAAATCCATCATGCACATGTTTCTTCTAGTGTGAGGATGACATGAAGGACCCAACAGCCTGATTTAACAGCAGATGCATCAAGAAACACTATCAAGTTCCAAACAGGGAAGGAAAAAATTGCATCATACACAGATTCCTCTAATGATAGGCAGACATGTGGGACTCAGCAGCCCGATTAAACGAAAGAGGCATCGAACAATGTTATCGAGTTCAAATCAAGGAGGCGCGTTAGTGTCACTGAAGTAATGGACCCATAGGCCAAAAAATACTTCGGCGAGTCAATATCTCACGAGGAAGCGAAACCTTACCTCTTCCATGCGCACGTCGAGCTTCGTCCATGTTTTTATCAGTTTCATCGTAATAGAGGGGTGCGAAACCCAAAAAAAGTTTTCCATCAGCCATGATCAAGCCGAGAATTTCATCGCGGAAGACGCGCCTTCTACGAGGACCGACGGGCCCAGTCGTTGCGGAAGGATACATTTCTTGTAGTGCAAGTTCATGCACCAGTGGTATCAGAAGCAAAATGGTGAGATGATATTTAGTTATTCATGCACGAGCTTAGTTGCAAGTATGTTAATTGTTGAAGTCTTTTAATTTTTGTAGGAATTTGGAGCCGAGTTCACATGTGAGTTCCTAAAGAATTTTCTTGATGAACCAATTTATGTAAAAGTTGAGCACATGAGCAGCAACAATACTACTATTATTAGGATTAAGATGGGTGTTTCAAACAGAGCTCTGAATACAAGTGTTTGGTACCATGTCTTAGAGCTGTACGATATATTGGTGGATGACATTATCCTTTTCAGCTTCTAAGTGAATGATAAAGGAAATCTTGAACATGTCCTGGCAGCTCTTCCATGAGATTGTTAGATCTTAGCATGAAGCTATCTTAAAAAGACATCTTTTAGTAACTATGTTTGGTAATTCATAATGGACTTGTAGGTTCCTGCTAAGTATCATGGACTACTATATGGATGTAATTGTTATGGATTACTAAGTAAGTGTAAGACGGATGTAATTGTTATGGATTACTAAGTAAGTGTAAGACTGCTAAACATGTCGTTATGGAAGTCTAAGTAAGTGTTATTATGTTCTGTGACTTCTGTTGTAGGACATCTATGTTTTGTTATTAACTTTCTAAGTTATAGAAAAATACCTAGAATCTATATTCTTATAAATGCCAGTGCAATGTTTCATGATTTCCAGCAACATAGATAGATACCACCGGATCACAAATTGTAGAGATTCAATGAAGTGCTATTGTTGTCGTGGTATTGCACGGCAGATGCTACTAGGGGTAGCTTACGTAGAGGGAGCAAGGCAACCTAGGAGAATCCGGGAGCAAGATTGGCACATGATATACCCAGGTTCACGTCCCCTCGGTGGAGGATCGCTACGTCCTGCTATCAATCCAGTATATGATCATAGATTGGTTTACAAGGAGCCGCGATAGACGGAGGGAGAGACTAGATCTAATGAGAGATGTGAGAGCCTGCCCCGTGGGGTGCCCCTGGTGGGTTTATATATGCAGCCAGTTAGGGTTTACAAGTATTTTGGTGAGCTTTGTATTGGAGTCGCCGTATTGGGCCTCCAGTCGGCGCCTGGGTCCAGCATGCGCCAGTCGCTGTATTAGGCGAGTCGACCCGCTCAGGGCTAGGTTTCAGTCGGCTCGATCCAGCTGGCGACTCCGCTTCGTGGGTATACCCCGATTGGTATTCCCACATCAGTAGTCCCCGAGCGCGTTGTCGATTCGACGCGGGCTTGAGGCAGAGCGCGGAGAGTCTTGATGATGGGTCGTGGCGAATCGGCGACGAGCTCCTGAACAGAGAAAAGAACCGTGAAGCGGGAGGCGGTCGGCGTGAGCCAGTCGGTGATGGCCAGTTGGCGAAAGATGTAGAGTATCGGTGAAGCCGCCAGTTGCGGCGAGTCCCCGAACGTGGAGCGTGCCGAGTCACCGAGCGCGGAGAGTGGCGAGGTCGAGCGACCGGCGAGTGCCAAGTCCCCGAGCGCGCCTAGTGGCGCGGTTGGGCGACCGGCGAGTGGCACTGTCTATAGCGCGCCGAGTCCCCGAGCGCGTTGAGTACGCGAGGGCGAGTCCGCGGTGGCGAGGCCCCGAGCGTGTTGAGTACGCGAGGGCGAGCCCGCGGTGGCGAGTCCCCGAGCGCGTTGAGTATGCGAGGGTCAGTCCGCGGTGGAGAGTCTCCGAGCGTGTCGAGTACACGAGGGCGAGTCCGCCGTGGAGAGTCCCCGAGCATGGAGAGTCCACGGTGGCGAGTCGACGAGGGCGAGCCGCGGTCACGAAACCATGTGTACGCGCAGCATGCCTATGAGTAGTCCCCGAGGCTCGAGTTGGCTTGCAGAGGCGACTTGAGGCTCATATTTTGAAAATAGTAGTGGTTGTTGCCGAGCGTGGCGAGTGGCGAGTTCGAGCGACCGGCGGGCGCCGAGTCCCCGAGCGCGGCGAGTGGCGAGGTCGAGCGACCGACGGGCGCCGAGTCCCCGAGCGCGGCGAGTGGCAAGGTCGAGCGACCGGCGAGCGCCTAGTACCCGAGCGCGGCGAGTGGCGAGGTCCAGCGACCGACGAGCGCCGAGTCACCGAGCACGGCGAGTGGCGAGAAAGACACCGTTTTGCTAAGAAGGAGAAAAGACACAATTGCATTAAGGTGTACTTGCATAATATATTGAACAATTGTAAGACGTGCGAATTGTAGACGTTGAAGAAAATGCACTTTTGTTAAATGGATCGATGGGCAGTATGTAAGGTTTATACGTGTCTTTTCATGAGTAGGTAGACCTCCAGCATCAAACGCTTGCCGGGTAACAGGGACACAATGCCAGACTGTTGAACCCGGAGACAAGGTCGGCCTTTTGGTACCAAGCCTCACTACTTCTACGGACGCGAATAAACAGCAGACAAAACTGAAACCGATCCCAACTATGATTTTGGTCCCTGAAAGGGTCATATGCGACTGCGTGGTCGGATTTGAAGAATGAATGAAGATGCCTATATGTTTTGGACTCATAGAGTACGAGTGTAAAGAAACTTAGCTGTTAACATGGCGAGTCCGTGACGGCGAGTAACCGTGGCGAGTCCGTGAGGATGAATCCGCGATAGCGAGTTCACGATAGACGAGTCCGCGACTATGGCGAGTCACCGATCGTGGCGAGCTCACGAGGGCGAGCTCGCGATGGCGAATCCCCGAGCGTGGCGAGTACGCGAGGGCGAGCTCGGGATGGCGAGTCCCTGCGCGTGGCGAGTATGCAAGGACGAGCTCGCGATGGCGAGTCCTCGGGCGTGGCGAGTACGCGAGGGAGAATCCGTGATGGCGAGTCGGCGAACAGGGTTGTCTCCATGTCTTTTCCGTTCTTGTTGCTGGACTAGGAGGCATCTGGTCGCGCCGTGTACACGCCGATTTCATGTTGTGCAGTACATGTATTGTAAAATAAGGTGCAAAGAATTAGATCAAATAACATATTAATTAATTGACATAATAATACGTGAGGGAGATGGGATCGATGTCGCCTGTCCAAGCCAAAGTAGAGGTACATGGCTAGGTGCTTGACGTTGCTTTGATTAATCCATGATGACGTTGGTTTGTCGTAGTCACACGTCAGATTTGTCGGGGACGAGTAGTGATGGTCGTGGTCTGTCGGTTGAGTTGGCGAAAAAGTCTGATCGGATGTAGAAGTCGTGCGGCGACGACAACCATTTTTTGCCGGAGTCGACGTGCCGAATCGCTGGAGTTGATCCGTCTAGGTATCAGGATGTATGGCGCGCCACATATTTTTCTTGGCTCCAGGATTCACAACAAGATGCGATCTGCATGCATGAAAAATTACTCCGCAATGCGTGCAAGTGCAAGCAACACACACGTATCGATTAGATTCAAATAAAATAATAATTGATAAACAGATCAATGATAGAGAGGGGATTAAATTGGGAAATCAGCCACCATACGAAACAACGGTCATACGAAACAGTGCCGTACTGGTGGCGGCCTGACCAGATTCGCACGCAACCGATTGGGCATGTATGCATAACAAGCTTTATCAGCCCGCTGCGTCAGACGGCGATTGGATGGAACCAGCTTGATGCAACCTGGCGGTGAGGGATCTCGCGCGGATTATCACGATCCAAGCACCGCTTGCCCCACTGTGGGCGCCATCTGTCGTGGTATTGCACTGCAGATGCTACTGGGGGTAGCTTACGTAGAGGGAGCAAGGCGACGTAGGAGAATCCGAGAGCGAGATTGGCACACGATGTACCCAAGTTCATGTCCCCTCGGTGAAGGATCGCTACGTCCTGCTATCAATCCAGTATATGATCATAGATTGGTTTACATGGGAGCCGCCGTAGGCGGAGGGAGAGACTAGATCTAATCTAATGTGAGAGAGGATGTAATATGATGTCCCCGTGGGGGTGCCCTGGTGGCTTTATATATACATCCATTTAGGGTTTACAAGTATTTGGTGGACTTTGTATTGAAGTCGCCGTCTTGGGCCTCCAGTCGGCGCCACTCGTCTGGGTCCAGCATGCGCCAGTCGCCGAGTTGGGCGAGTCGACCCGCTCAGGGCTAGGCTTCAGTCAGCTCGATCCAGCTGGCGAATCGCTTCGTGGGTATACTCCAATTGGTATTCCCCCATCAATTGTACTATCATGAACAGTGCAAACAACCTACATGAATATATTCTTGTAAATGCCATTAAAGTTTTGTGATTGCTAGCAATATAAATAGATGTTGTCTAATCACATATTGTCTGGATTTAACGCAGTGCTATTGTACTATTAGTACCAATGCAAACAACATACAGCAAACCAACTGTACTAGTATAGTTTAACATGAAGCGCAATGTTTGTTCACAAGGCAGTGCGCCCATGCTCATCGTTTAGAAAAATACTATTTTTATTAAAAAAACGAACGGCCTACTCATGTCACACAGTACGTGCCCTATGCAATGCATAAATAGAGTCAAGAACATCTATATTTTAGTCCATAGTCCATGCAGGACGGTATAACTGAAACGGGAAGTGCATAAAACCATAAGAGAACCAACTATATTAGAATATCAAAAAATAGTGCAATGCATGCTCGCAAGGCGGTGCATCCAATCTAATTATTGGAAAAAACAATATTTTGCACTAGAAAATTGCATCCAGCAGTACATCTGATGCGTGTACGTTACTATGATTAATTATATATATTTGTTTAATTAAGATTCAACAAAGTGCGATAGAACTGTCACAAGCAATGCAAATAATGATAAGCAAACAAACTAAAATAAAATAATAAGACCAGTGTACTATGTGTTAAGAAGACTGCAATATGTTATAGTCGAAAAATGCTTTTAGCAGTTCATCCGACGCAATATGAACCCTATACACTACGTGACCACAGTCATGTATTGTTACATCACTAGTATAGGCAGTGTGATAGAATTTCCATAGGCAGTGCAAACATCGATTAGAGAAGCAAATATATTAAAATTTAAAAAACAATACAATATTTGTTCACAAGGCAGTGCACACGTACAAGGGCTATGCTCTATGCGTTAGGAAAGTAGTATTATGTTACAGTGGAGAAATTAATTAAGCATCTCATCCAATACAATATGGACCCTCTGAACTACGTGAACACATTCATATATCGTTATGTTCATAGTATAGACAGTGCGATAGAATTGCTATAGGCAATACAGACAACTATTTAAAGAAGAAATATACTACAATGTAAAAATATATGCAATACTATATGTACAAAAGAAGTGCACTATGTGTTATAATAGAATTAATAGGTTACAGGAAAATAGATCATTCGATGCATTATGGACCCTGTGCACTGCGTGAGCACAGTCATATATCGTTACGTCCATAGTATAGGCAGTGCGATAGAATTAGCATAAACAGTGTAAAAAACGACTAGAGAAGAAACTATACTAAAATGTAAAAAGTAGTTTAATATTTGTTCATAAGGCAGTACATATATACAAGAGTAATGCACTATGCGTTAGGAAAGCAGTAAATATTACGGTCAAAAAATGAATTAACCAGTTCCTCTAATGCACTATGGACCCTGTTCACTACATGAGCACAATCAACTACATCTACCGTTACATCCATAGTCTAGGCAATGCGATAGAGAAGCAACTATATGAAAATGTAATAGGTAGTGCAATATTTATTCTGAAGGGAGTGCACGGGTACAAGAGCAGTGTACTATGTGTTAAGAAGGCAGTAATATGTTGTAGTATAAAAACGCTCTTAGCAGCTCATCCGACACAATATAGACCATGTGCATTTCGTGAGCAATGTTATATATCATTACATGCATAGTATAGGCATTGTGACAGAACTACCACGGGAAGCGCAAACAACGATTAGTAAAAAAAATATATTAAAATGTAAAAAAATGGTACAATATTTGTTCACAAAGCAATGCGGAACAAGAGCAATGCACTATGCGTTAAAAAAGTAGTAATATGTTACAGTCAAAAAATGAATTAAACAGTTCATCTGACGCACTATACACCCTGTTCACTGCTTGAGCATAGTCAGCTACGTCTATCGTTGCGTCCATAGTCTAGGCAGTGCGATAAAACTGCTATAGACAATGTAAACAACAAATAGAGAAACAACTATATGAAAATATAATAGGCAGTGCAATATTTTTTTAGAAGGCAGTGCACATATACAGGAGAAGTGCACTGTGCGTTAAGAAAGTAGTAATATGTTGCAATCAAAAATGAATTAAGAAGCTCATCCCACGCAATATGTACCCTGTGCACTACGTGAGAACAGTCATACATTGATACGTCCATATTATTGGCGATGTGATAGAACTGCCACAAGCAGTGTAAACAACGATTAAAGAAGAAACTAAACTAAAATGCAAAAAAGAAGTACAATATTTGTTCATAAGGCAATGCTCAAGTACCAGAGCAATGCACTATACGTTATGAAAGCAGTAATATTTTAAAGTCAAAAAATGAATTAAGCAGTTCATCCGACGCATTATGCACCCTGTTCACTTCTTGATCACAATCAGCTACATCTAACGTTGCGTGCATAGTCTCGGTAGTGCGATAGAATTTCCATAGGCAGTGCAAAGAACGATTAGAGAAGGATCTATATGAAAATATAAAAAGCAGTCCAATATTTGTTCACAAGGCAGTGCACAAGTATAGACTTGAAAAATCGGTTTGTTATCTCGACGAGTTCATGCCACATAATAAACACAAACTGTTGGAGATATTCTTAAGAGGCAATAATAAAGTGGTTATTATTATATATTTGTGTCTATGATAAATATTTACATTCCATTCTATAATTGTATTAATAGGAAACATTAATACTTATGTGCTTTGTAAACATAAAATAGTTCCTAGTAAGCCTCTTGTTAAACTAGCTCGTTGATAAATAGATGATCATGGTTTCCTGATCATAGACATTGGATATTATTAATAACAATATCATATCATTAGGAGAATAATGTGATGGACACACACCCATAGTAAGCATAGCATAATATCAAGTCATTAAGTTCGTTTTGCTACAAGCTTTCAAATACATAGTAACCTAATCCTTCGACCATGAGATCATGTTAATTACCAACACCGGATGAATGCTTTGGTGACATCAAACACCACTTCGTAACTAGGTGGTTATAAAGGTGGCATTGGGTATTATGAAAGTTTGGATTGAAGCACATGGATCAAGAGTGGTATTTGTCCATCCAAATGATGGATAGATACACTCTAGGCCCTCTTGATGGAATGTCATCCAATTGGATTGCAAGCATGTGACTAGGTCACAAGGGATGTCATATCACAGAACGAGTAAAGAGTACTTATCGGTAACGAGGTTGAACTAGGTATGGAGATACCGACGATCGAACCTCGGACAAGTAATGTATCGCGTGGCAAATGGAATTGGTATCATATGTTAATGGTTCATTCAATGATGAAGTCGAGCCATTATGTATCTCCAGATCCTTCTATTGGTTATTTATCGGAGAGGTTTCTTGATTATGTCTGCATAGTTCACGAACCGTACGGTGAAACACTTAAGGTTCAATGTTGTTTAAGTAGATATGAAATATGAGTTGGAGACCGAATGTTTTTTGAGTCTCGGCTGGGATCCAGGATATCACGAGGAGGTCCAGAATGGTTCAGAGAATACGATTCATATAAAGGAAGTTATCCTCCGGGGTTCAGTAAAGTTTTCGGTATTTTTACCGGAGCTTATATAATGTTCTAGCGGGGCCACCAGTGGGCCCACCACCCCTGGAGGGTCCAGATGGGCTGAGGGAATGATGCGGGGGCCCATGGGCCAGCCGCACCAAGCCCTATAGGCCCAACCATCCATCCCCAAAGGGTTTATGGAAAATCCCTAAAAGGAAAGGGCAAAACTTTGGTGGCAAGTTCCTCCCCTCCCCCTTTTTGCGACAGCCCTAGGAGTAGGAGGCCAAAGGGGGGACCCTGGCCACACACACCCCCTCTATATAAAGAGGGTATGGGAGGGCGCTCCCCTTGCCCCTTCCTGTTACCCTAGCCTCCTTCCTCCTGCTCTGGCTTAGGTCAAGCCCTACAGGATTATCTCCTCCACCACCACCACCACGTTGTCGTGCTTCTAGGATTCCGCGGAGATCTACTACCTCCACTGCCTGCTATAACGGGGAGAGGAAGGTCTTCATCGACTCCATATGTGTGACCGAGTGCGGAAGCGCTGTCGGAACGCGACACTGGAAGGATCGCCATCGTGATATTGAGATCGGCAAGTGATTGACTAGATCAACCACGAGATTCGATCTCGTTAATTCTTTGGATCTATGAGGGTTAGTTGTGTCCTATCTCATTGCACCTGTCTTGTTGATTAGATTTTGTCTTTTCCATAGATTGGATCTTGGTTTTGTTCATTCTTGAGATAATTTTTTTTTGTTTTACATACAATGAACCCTACACAAACATAGGATGAACTTCTTCTGACAGTAATTTTTATATACACCTGCATGGAAACAAACTTTTGTTGCAAATAGACATGGGAATCACTACATTCCATGAACTGACACTTAGAAGAGGATGTTGTTGATAACCTATTTTAGCTTGCATTATTGAACATACGAGGAAATTGTATGACATTGGGATGCAGACGTTGCTGGATCAACACCTTGTTCTTCTCCCTTGGTTGATTCAACCACACCAGGATCATCTTCCGAATCTTGATCTTGTTAATCATACTTATCCTGATCCTTTTCCTCATCATCTTCTTCTTCCACAACTGGTCCTTGATCATTGTCTGCTATTTCCCCTTCGTGCTCAACCACTTGTTCGGAGTCTTCCTCCTCCTCAATCTCCTCCTCCATTGGTGGTACAACTAGATCCAGCAACTCAGATATATGTTCATACCATCTCTTGGATGAACTAAAAGGTGTGAACTGGAAAAGTTTGCTATGTTTGGGTCTGGCGACAAGGGCGAAGGTGGGTGACATTGTTGGCAACGGCGAAACATTTTGGATAGGTTTAGTTGGAGCTGGGTAATGCCGAGGACTATAAATAGAAAACGAGCGTTGCTAAATTATCTGCATGGAGGGAAAAATCCTTGTAGTGTCGGGAAAGATTGATGAAATAATTCAAAAAGACGTGATGATCATGCTCTCCATGACAGCCAAGAAAAGAAAGCATAGCAAACGGAATATACCTAATGGTGGTTAATCCATAAGATTCAATCATAATATCAAATGTTCTTTAAAGGAAACACTTGCATTTCGAAAGCCGTTTAGTAGTTTATGGTCTGAACAACAATAAGTGTGGCACGTCAAACTCCAGTAGATTAGTTAAGTACACAACTCTGAGCATAACCATGAATGTGGAGATAGTGCATATATAGTTCTATCCGGCATGGCGGTGCCTATGGAATGCACCGTGACAGTAGTACATTTGCATTGCTAAAAAATTGTTTTTCTTTACCACATTGCACTGCACTGCTTAGAAAATAGCAAAACTGCTTCTATAGAGTAAAAAAATTAATTCATTTTTGTGTCGAAGTGATACGTCGGAAACATATATATAATTTTTGATGCTCCATGCTTGTTTAGTATCTATTTTGCTTTGCTTTGTCTACACTTTGAGGTGCTTTTTACATATTTTCTAGTACTAACCTAATAACAAGTTACCATAGTGCCAGTTGCATGTTTTTTGCTGTTTTTGGTTCCAGAAAAGTTAGTAAAGAAATATTCTCGGAATTGGACGGCACAAACGTCAAAGTCAATTACTTTCCGTGGGGAACAAGAAATCCAGAGGGGAGCCGGAGAGGCGTGCCAGGGCGCCCAGACCCCCCTAGGCCCGGGTCGGCCCTGCCCCACGCCTAGGCAGGGTGTGGGGCCCCTAGCCACCACCTCGGCCTCCCCCTTCGCCTATAAGAAGCCCCCAATGCAGAAACCCTAAGTACCCGATCAAATCTCCACGAAACCTTCTTTAGCCCCGCCACCGTCGTCCCTAGATCGGGGGGGGGGGGGATCTAAAGTTCATCCCGGCACCCTGCCGGAGAGGAGATCATCGCGGAGGCCTTCTCTCCGGTATGATGCGTGAGTAGTTCCACCTTGGACTATGGGTCCATGTAGTAGCTAGATGGTTGTATCTCCTCCTTTGTTCTTTCATGTATAGATCTTGTGAGCTCTGTTCATGATCAAGATCTAATCTATTTGTAATCATGCATGTTGTGTTTGCGGGGATCCGATGGATATTGAGATTATTATGTTGGTTTGATTAATGGTTTTGTCTTTATGATTCTATCATGTCTGTGTTGTTTGTGATCTTGCATGCTCTCCGTTGTTAGTAGATATCTTGGCCAAGTAGTTGCTAGTGACTCCAAGAGGGAGTATTTATGCTCGATAGTGGGTTCATGCCTCTAGTTTCCAAGGGAAGTGACAATAATCTCTTCGGTTGTAGATGTGCTGTTGCTACTAGGGAGAAAACAATAGTCTTTTGCTCATGGAACATGTGGATTGTTTACCTTACATAATTTGCTTAAAGGAGTTGTCTGTTGCTTGCAACTTAATACTGGAGGGGGTTCGGATGATAACCTGAAGGTGGACTTCTAGTCATAGATGCAGTTGGATGGAGGTCTATGTATATTATTGTATTTCCCAATCGAATATCATAGGATCTTCTTGACTAGTAATTGCATTGTTATGCCTTGCTCAGTTCCTGTCAATTTCCCTGCTGTAATTTGTTTACCCTTCATACCATGTTGTTTATCTAAGGAGAGCACCTCTAGTGAACTATGGACCCCGGTCCAACCTTTACCATTGATACATCTTACACTATTACTTGTTTACTTGCTGCAAACCACCATTACCTTTCACACCATACATTTAATCCTTTGTTATAGCAACAAGTGATATTGACAACCTCACTGTTAGTTGGGGCAAAGTCTTGCGTTTGTGTTGTGTAGGTATCCGCATTGCTTGCAACACCTGTGTGACGTTTCCTTCCTCCTACTGGTTCAATAACCTCGGTTTCTTGCTGCTGTGCTGCTTCACACCTTGCTCTTGGGGTTCCCAATAGGCTCCACATAAACTGAGCCATCACGAACACAGTATGTTAATGTCATCACAAGTTTGTTATTTATTTTTAGCTCGACTTAGGTGCTAAAGCTCCTAGTTCGTCCAGGAGTTGATATTTTGCCTCGTTGGCCGTCGAGAACAGTGCCGAGAATAGGTACTCGTCCATGAATGAGCTCGGGTCCATATACCCGAATGTTTCAAACAAATTGAGAAAATATTGTGTTAATGTCATCACAAATTTGTATTTGTTAAAGATTAGGATGCAACATTAGCATTTCTTACATCTTTAAGATCATTTACAAGTTCACTGTCGTTGTAGTTCCAATGGTCTTTAGAAGTCAAAAACCATTCATGTATTGATCTTCTCCTATGTGGACCTTCACATGTTTTGATCTGTAGACAATATTTCTCCACATAGGAATCTTGTTCTTCGGGTAGAGTTCTTCAATGAGCTTGTCAAATCTCTTGAGCAGAAAAAATGAGCATTTAGAGCATAGTTAGTGACATAATTTTAACAAATTATGGGGATTGTCTTTAGATGTATTCCAAAGTAAACAATTTTAAAAAAACCACACCATTGTTTTTCTAATTTGGCTATGGTAAGCTATTTTAGATAATCCTTTTCTCTTTGTATATGTGATGCACGGGGAAAATAGAGACATTGATTATATGTTATAAATGAAAATATAGAATATATCTTTATGTTATTAACCTGTTAAGTACTAAAAACGTACAATCTTAGCTTTGCTCAAATCTGCATTTCCAATGAGACATTTGAAATATTCAATCTTGGATACGGCTTTGTACTGATAAATTTCATCTTCTTCGCCAGCATTTGTGAAATTGTCATTTTTACCGATGTCACATAAACGAGCAACATGTAACACACCAGTTTTAGTTAATATTATATTAGGGTTGATTGTGCATTCATGAGCATCATATCTAAAGTTATGCATGCAAATAAAAAATGAACAAAACACTAAACCCTAATTCCCCCTCACTATTTGAAAACCTATTCAAAAAGGGATTGAATATTTTGAAAACTATAAAAACAACGGAGCCCAAATTGAATACAAGGGCTCATAAGAATTTCATATATTTTATAAAGTCCCTAGTATTTCCAAATAACTTAAAACAGATTTGGAATTCAAGTACAAAAGAGATAAATGAAAACAGGAAAAGGAAAATGTTTCTGGAAATAACAACAAGCAAGAAAGAGAACCAGGCCGCAACACATATTTCCCTCTTCCCTTTCTCCCGTGTAGTGTAGCACGCATCTAGCCCACCTCGGTCCAAGCAAGCTTGTTCGCGGCCCGTTCCGTTTCGGTCTGTCTCATTGTCTTCATCCACCTCGCGTCGCCCCCGATGCATCTACATGTCGTCGTCCATTGCGCTGGCATGCGCCAAGATCCCCGCCACCGATGTTTGCCGCCTACAAGTACTTGTGCCACCTCCACGAAGAGTCCCATCGTTCTTAGCTTCTCCCCTTCCTCCTTATCCCTTCCCCATGTGCGAGAATCCGAAACCCTAGATCTCCATCTCGCCGGCGACCCGCCATTACCGGCGACCCAGTCCTCTCCGTGATGACTGGAAGATCCATCTCGCTCACCTCGTTCGATTGCCCCAATAGGAGTATGTCGTAGAAGCCTCAACCGCCGGAATCAAGCTCTTCTTCTTACACCCGTCATTGCCATGGACCCTGCCACCATCCTCCTCTGCCTTCACTGAGACCAGACATGCATCGAGGGTGAGTCCCCGGTCCTCCTGGACCTCCTCTTCGTCCTACAACCGCTCTGTAGTGTCCTCCTGCTGTTAGCCCGAGACCTCCGTCGCCGCCGGTCACCGTAGCCACGTCTCCGGCGACCAAAAAATGGATGCGCCGCTACTGTCAGGTTTGCCTCGGCATCCTCATTCGAAAGCGTCCACTCGTTCTTGCTGATTCTCCCCTAGCGTCGTCCCTATCGCCGTCTGGGAGGATCACTGCCAGGTGACGTCAGGCTGACGTCTCCGTGACACCAGCACGTGCGGGTCAACACAGTCAAACCGCATCAGGTCCCACCCTGCCCGTGTGTATGTTGAGGTGGCCTCGGGCCCCTCTGTCAGCCTCACAGGCTAGGGTTAGCCTCGGTACAAAAAGAATTAAATGCCTCGCTGATGTCATTCTTGCGCAGTAAATGTTTTAATATGGTTTAATAAATACAAATTTTTTTATAAAACTTGTAAATCCAATATCTAATTATTTATAAGTCATAAAAATATGTATAATATATCAAAATGTTGAGAAAAAATAGATCTATCTCATAGCATCAAAATCATGCATTGTTCAACAACTTTCATTGCAAGTTTAATTAGAATAACCAATGGAACCCCATAGGTGACTCCGAGGTTCTCCCTGTTCTAGGGTTTGCACCCATCAGACCCTTTTTAAAATGGTTGAGCATGCCCTAGGGTTATATTTCAATACACTTTAACTTCATATCCTCATCCTTGCTTGAGCATTGCATCGATGCCATGTGTTGATTTTTTCCCTTTCTTTCTGGTGTTTGGTTCTTCCCAATAGAATACGTTATCAAGATCAAGATCGAAGACCAAGATTAACGCCGTGAAAGCTTGAAGATCAATACTTGACCAACTGTAATCAAGTCAAGCCCAAGGCTTCTAAAGATCTGCTTATTTGTTATCAACTGGCAAAGGCAAGCATAGCCTCACCATGATATAATCCTATGATTTTCGAAAGCATTTTTAATTCCTACCATGATGCATACAATTTTATGGTGGTCTTTTATCGATAGACAGAGTATCCTATCTGTTGCATTACTTCCTTTGAGCTTATATTACCTGATCCACTGCTCCTAGCATAACTAGGTTCGGCTTGTGTGCACTGTTAGAGCTTATACATATGTCTTGCTTATACATGCATAGCTATCAGTACTAATTCATTCAGATGATGTATCAGATGCAGAGAATCTAGTATGAGGAGAACATGATGATATGAGATCAGTGGTAAAGATTAAATAAGCTAAGGCTTGTATGGGAGGCCACGGTGGGATGTGGTTTTTCTAGTCCCATGCTCGCCACCACTAGGACCCGATTTATTGACTCCTGAACCAAGACGAGCCAACAACCACACAGGGCATGGACAACCTCATGACTAACTAACTTGCCTAGTAGATTCCATGAGACACATAGATCGGGCATTCCATTCGACATCCATTATGGATCTTATCGAAGGCGGTGAAGGAGGTGCATTCATAACAGGTAGGTAAGCGTGGCCGGGGTTGCTTAGGGTCGATGGAGCCCCTGGTAAACCAACCTTACCTCACATCTCTAGGGACTTGCTTCAGGATTTGACCCGTTACGACGGAACCATCCTTAGGGCGTGACTCATGGTCTCGGCAAAAGCAAGGTAAAGGTTGTGCTCAACCACCCTCTACCGGTCTTCCAAGGAAGAAGGCTAATCATTGTGGCATTAAGAGTTGGTTGGTATATGTGGGTAAAGTTGGTACACCCCTGCAGGTTAATAATCTTTTCGAAAATCCGCATCCGCCATTATGGACGACTTGGGAACAGACGTGATGATCATAGAGAACTATAACCTAATCGTAAAACTGGCAGATTAACGTGAGCTTAAGGATGCTTCCTCATGGGTACGAGGGTGTGATCCCAGATGAGGTTCGATGATGATGACTTGGTGGATATCAGAATAAGATGATGATCAATACCTTAGAGATGTCGCTCTCTTATCCCCTTATAAAATATTCTGATTAGACGATCTTCTTCTCTTGTTTTATAAAGAAAGATAGATTTTCGCAAAACAGCTCCACTAGCCATAAGTCTTGCGGAGTACACCTTGTACTCACCCTTGCTTTGTTGATACTTTTGTAGCAGAGTAAATGTTCCCCTGAAGACGAGTTCTATACGACATCGACACTAACGAGTAGCTTGGGGTTCCTGGCCGGCAGCCTAAAATCTATGGGCTGGGACTTCATCGTTATGCTTCAGTCCTCTTAGGCCATTTGTTAAGTTTGCTATATTAATAGCATAATTTCCTTCCATTGTTTGATGTTTGTGGTCAGTGACCTCTTCTTGTAATATTTTGTTTCTTTGATCAGTTATGAGCTTGCTGTAATAATTTTGTGTCGTAAGGTCATTGTCGTGTTACCGATTCTTCACTCAATATCCTCGAGCTCAAGGTTAAGATTATGTTAGATGGAGGTTTGGTATTTTTTTAGCCCTGATCTCGGGGGTGTCACAGGTGTTGGTATCAGAGAAGTACTGACCGTAGGAAAACCTTGCTATTGGTCGATGTTGAGTCTAGTGTTTGTAAAAACTATTTAAAATCTAAAAGGTATTTGCGAAAACTCTAGTATGCTTCTTTAACTCCTTATCCAGATTTTCTCTAACTCTGGGTCATCTTATCTTGTGTTGATTTGGAAATGTTTTGATATCTCTTCTAGTGTTTCAAAGTTTAGGTGCCTTCTCGGCATGTCGTTTCTAAGCCAGTTGACCTAGTGTTGAGTTCTCTAGAGTAGTGTGTGTGTTGTGAATTCCTTATTTCCCTTTGCGCTGATTCATTTGAGAGATTCCTTTCTATCATGATGTATTTATCTTATGGGCAAAAAATATTATATTGTTGGTTCTATAGTGTTCTATTCTAGGCTTCGAGGTTTCCTTTTTCGTCGTGTGCCTCCTTTTCATTTGTTTAGGTACTTCAGAAGTTGTTTCTTATCTCGGAAGCTACCTTGTTATTATTACCTTGTAGTATACGCTATGTCACTCAAGTAGTAGTTACTTATTTCTCAGGTTTTAACCCTCGAACTTGAACTGAAGATCCCTGATTGTGCTGGATTCTGGTGTGTGAATGTTGTACATGAATCTCACATTTAACCCAAGATTAAATCCTTTGACCCCTATCGTTAATGTTCACACATTACCTCTGGATGGATGGTACTATAATTCTAGCCTTCAAGCTTGTGGTCTTTGTCGCGATTGAGTTGTGACAACTAAGAACTTCCCCTACCACTAGTTATGGCAGATGTTCTTTAATGGAACCAAATACATCACGACAACAGTACTGCTTATGAGTATCGTATCTGTACCCGTGACTCTGCCACACCTTACCTCTTCTGCATTGTTTTTTGGAAGGTTTTTGACTTATGCATCCACATCTCTAGATTCTATCCTAAGAATGTTCCTTTTCCCCTTGTTTTTTTTGACCTTTGTCTACCAGTTTGTAGCCAAGTGTAATTGAGCATTGATGTCTTCTGATGCAAGATACACTTGTGGTACATCAAGACAACCCATTCCGGAATGTCTAGGAGAAACAAACTCCAGTACCTCGTCATATCTAGGACTAGGTCAAGGTGTTGTAGTCCGTAGATCTAGAAGCAATGATAAGCTTTTGTCTGTTCTATCTTAAACTATCACACCCTTTTATACTAAGAGGTCATGCTGATTTTCATGACCTTTTTAATGAATTGATTCTCTTACACATATATACCCACCCTTCCTCTGAGATGTTCATGCCCATGAATGATGCGTGTGCGTATTAATGTGGCCATCTGAGATCCTTAGAAATCATTGTTGCTTTGAACTATAAGGACATTTGTGTCGTTCTTAGCGTGATTGGTTAACCCTGTTACTAAGCTAAGGATGATTGTGCTACCATGTCTGTTATTCTGGTGCACTCTCTTCGGTTAAAGAGTCAGGCTCAGACTGAAGCTTTGAGATTCTGTCATCTTGCCTTACCTAGTAAGTCTCCTCTCGAACTAAGTGACATACTGATGGTCCATGATATTCTAGATGTCTTCTTAGAAGTATCGCCATGTTTCCACATGACCGTGTTGTCAAGTTCTTGAGCAAGCAAGTTTTGTGAACTACTCCTTTCTCCAAGGATCCGTACTGGATACCCCTGAACTAGTTGGTTGAGCTTAATCAACAACTTGTAGTGTTGTAAGACAAATGTTCGACCCAACTCTGTTCCTCCTTTAAGGGATAGCTAGTCTTGTTTATGCCGAAGAAAGATAGTATCTCCTTTGTGCATATGTTATCTTCCCCCGCCTTTGATTTGATTTGGGCTATTGTCAAATCAAACACAGTTCCAAGTACTATCTTGATGGTGTTTCACTTGTGATGTTTCACTTGAGTACATCTTCATTTCCTTTGATCTGACCAGTATTCTTGCCTTGTTTATGCAACATATGAGTCCATCTTACTGGAGTGTCTCGATAAGTTTGTTGTTGAGCCCATCGAATTACATCCTTATCTTCACCATGCTATAACATACTCATGTGGAATAGTTGGCATTAATGTTGGAAACATTTGAGAACCATATTCGTGTTGTCTCGAAGAATGTGTTCTAGATGTTAGAAGAAACCTTCTCCCATTCACATGCAAATGTTGAAAGATGTCGCCGTGGATTCGAGTAGAGTTATCTTTGTCCCCTTTAGGACACAGGTGTATTTTGTTGCAAGTACTTCATGTAGGCGCAGTTGTCTTGCGAGAAGATGTTAATACATGGGTCTAGCAATATAGCTCAGTCTTTTGGAGCTTTACACTGTAGTCCATATCTCGAGAATCTAGTAACTTTACCTTTGAGGTAAAGGTTGCAGACTTTCTATTCGGACATGCTGAGTCTGAAGTATCATTCCACCTAACCAAAACTAAATCTCAAGAAGATATGATGGTTGGTGTTCCTCAAGGTTTTGTTATAGGTCTCTTCGTAAATATGGCAAGATTGTTGTAACGGTTGACACAACTAGCCGAAAAACCCTTTGTCAGATTCTCTTGAATCAACAATAACAACCAATCTTCATAAGGCTTCCTCTATGCTTCATTCTAGAAGTTGTACTCATGGTTTCCTTTTCTATGAAGTTCGACTTTTACTTGATGTTTGCTTTCTTGAACATCAAGGAGAACATTTAAAGTAGTGTTGCTAAATGTCTGTCGGTCGATCCTCTAGCCCATTTATCTTGGAAATTTCTGTCATGCCAAGTAATTGAAGTATGAGAATGAAGTTTTTTTCTCATGTCATCAGGAATCTTCTTACCTATTCAACCTGGTGGTGTAAACTGATATCATGAGCTATGGCAAAGATTTTGATAACCTTGGATGAATAAAGAGTTTCCTTCATTTTATCAACCATGTTGGAAGAGTGACTATGATTTTGGTAATATGTAGTTTATCTTGTTACATCTTCATTTTATCTTACGAGTCCTCTCCACCAAAACAATTCTATATTTTAGCCTTCTGTTGGATGAAAAAGTGACTCTTCTGTTTCAAAAGTAGTTCAACAGGTTGGTTTTGTTGATCCATATTTCTGCAACCTAAATTCTCTACTTAAGCCATTTAGTAGAGGATCATTTCTCAAAGTCTGTGGTCACGTTCTTTCTGTTGGAACCTTCCTCTTCAGAAACTTACACTTTTCTAAAGGTCCATGGTCTCAATAATTATGAAGACCATCTATCTTACAACTTGAAACATTTTCCTCTTGTTTCCTTCCCTACCTTGATGTGTTTCATGTTTGACATCTCAAAGTTATTTCTGAACACTCCATCCATGAGTTGACCATGAGATACTCGGTGTTTTGTTTAGTGTGTTTCCCTCTTATATTTAGAGTGAACATTTTTCTTTCTCTCTCTGTCTCTCTTCCTACCTTTTGGAATCTCGGGTAGAGATTCTTGTAAGAGGGATAGAGCTGTAAGACCCCACTTTTAGTTAATATTATATTAGGGTTGATTGTGCATTCATGAGCATCATATCTAAAGTTATGCACGCAAAAAAATTAAAAAAACCATAAACCCTAATTCTCCCTCTCTATTTGAAAACCTATTCAAAAAGTTTTTAAATATTTTGAAAGCTATAAAAACAATGGAGCCCAAATTGAATACAAGGACTCATAAGTATTTCATATATTTTATAAAGTCCCTAGTATTTCCAAACAACTTAAAATAGATTTCAAATTCAAATATAAAAGAGATAAATGAAAACAGGAAAAGGAAAATTTTTCTGGAAATAAAAACAAGCCAGAAAGAGGACCAGGCCACAACCCATATTTCCCTCTTCACTTTCTCCTGCGCAGTGCAGCACACATCCAGACCACCTTGGCCCAAGCGAGCCTCTTCGCGTCCCGTACCGTTTTGGTCCGTCTCATTGTTGCCGTCCACCTCGCGTCGCCCCCGAAGCATTAGCATGTCGCTGTTCTTCGTGCCGGCGTGCGGCAAGATCCCCGCCGCCACTGTTTTCCGCCTACAAGTACTTGTGCTACCGCCATGAAGAGCCCCGCCGTGATTAGATTCTCCCCTTCCTCCTTATCCCTTACCGTGTGCAAGAACCTGAAACCATAGCTCTCTGTCTTGCCGGCGACCTGCCATTACCGGCCTCCCTAGTCCTCTCCGTGATGACTAGAAGCTCCTCCTCACTCTCCTCGTTAGATTGCACCAATCGGCATACACAGTAGAAGCCTCAACCGCCGGAATCGACCTCTTCTTCTTTGACACTGACGTTGCTCGTCATCGCCATTGACGCTGCCACCGTCCTCCTCTGCCTTCGCCGAGGCTAGAAACGAACCGAGGGTGAGTCTCCGGTCCTCCTGGACCTCCTCTTTGTCCCGCACCCTCTCTATAATGTCCTTCTGCCATGAGCCCGAGAGCTCCGACATCGCTGCTCGCCGTAGCCACATCTCCGGCGACCAAAACCGGGCGGCATCGCTATTGTCAGGTTCGCGGCAGCCTCCTTCGAACGCGTCCACTGGTGCTTGCTGATTTGCCCCATACCGTTGCCATCTGTGAGGATCACCGTCGGGTGATGTCAGGCTGACGTCACCGTGACGCCAGCACACGCGGGTCAGCGAAGTCAAACCGCATCGGGTCCCACCATGCCCGCATGGATGCTGAGGTGGCCTCGGGCCCCTCTGTCAGCCTCATAGGCTAGGGTTAGACCCTGTAAAAAAAGAATTAAACGCCCTGCTGACTTCATTCTTGCGCAGTAAATGTTTTAATATGGTGTAATAAATACATAAAATGCTATAAAACTTGTAAATCCAATATCTAATTATTTATAAGTCAGAAAAATATGTATAATATATCAAAATGTTCAGAAAAATGATATCTATCTCATAACATCAAAATCATGCATTGTTCAACAACTTTCAATGCAAGTTTTATTAGAATAACCAATTGAACCCCACAGGTGACTCTGAGGTTCTCCCTGTTCTAGGGTTTGCACCCATCAGACCCTTTTTAAAATGGTCGAGCATGCCATAGGGTTATATTTTAGTATAATTTAACTTGTCATATCATCATCCTTGCTTGAGAATTGCATCGTTTCCTATGTTGATTGTTTCTCTTTCTTTCTGGTGTTTGGTTCTTCCTAGTATAATACGATATCGAGATCAAGATCGAAGACCGAGATCAACGCCATCAAAGCTTAAAGATCTATACTTGACCAACTGTAATCAAGTCAAGCCCAAGGCTTCTGAAGATCTGCTTATTCGTTATCAACTTGTAAAGGGAAGAATAGCCTCACCATGATATAATCCTATGATTTTTGAAAGCATTTCAATTCCTGCCATGATGCATATGATTCTAATGTGGTAATTTATCGATAGATATATTATCTTATCTGTTCATTACTCCCTTTGAGCTTATATTACCTGATCCACTGCTCCTAGCATAACTAGGCTTGGCTTGTGTGCACTCTTAGAGCTTATACCTGTGTCTTGCTTAGCCATGCATAGCTAACAGTACTGGTTCATCCAGATGATGTATCGGATGGAGATAATATAGTATGTGGAGAACGTGATGAGATGAGATCAGTGGTAAAGATTAAATCTGCTAAGGATTGTATGGGAGGCCACGGTGGGATGGGGTTTTCCTAGTCGCATGCTTGCCACCACTAAGACCCAAGTTCTTGCCTCTTAAACCAAGACGAGTGTACAACCACACGGGGCCTGGAAAATCTTATGACTAATTAACTTGCCTAGTAGATTCCATGAGTCACATAGTTCGGGCATTCCATTCGACATGCATTTTGAATCTTCTCAAAGGAGGTGAAGGAGGTGCATTCATAACAGGTAGGTAAGCGTGGACATCGTTGCTTGGGGTCGATGGAGCCCCTGGGAAACCAACCTTGCCTCACATCTCTAGGGACCGGCTTAGGGATTTGACCCATTATGGCGGAACCATCCTTAGGGCTTGACTCATGGTCTCGGCGAAAGAAATGTAAAGGTCGTGATCAACCACCGTCTGCCAGCCTTCCAAGGAAGAGGGCTAATTATTGCGGCATTAAGAGTCGGTTGGTACGTTTGGGTAAAGCTGTACACCCCTGCAAGGTAATAATCTTTTTGAAAAGCCATGTCCGCGGTTATGGACGACTTGGGAATGTACGTGATGAACATAGAGAACTATAACCTAATCGTAAAACTTGGCAGATTAACGCATGCTTAATGATGATTCCTCATCAATACAAGGCAGTGATCCTAGATGACGTTCGATGATGATGACTTGGTGGATATCCGAATAAGATGATGATCAATACATTGGACATGCCGCTCACTTATCCCCTTTTAAAATATTCTGATTAGACGAGCTTTTTCTCTCTCTTGTTTTACAAACAAAGATAGCTTTTTGGCAAAACAGTTCCACTAGCCATAAGTCTTGCGAAGTATACCCTGTACTCACCCTTGCTTTGTTGATAATTTTGTAGTAGAGTAACTGTTCCCCTGAAGATGAGTTCCGTACGACATCGACACCAAAGAGTAGCTTGCGGTTCCTGGCCGACAGCCTAGAATCTATGGGATGGGACGTCATCGTTATGATTCAGGCCTCTTAGGACATTTTATAAGTTTGCTATACTTAATAGAATAATTTTCCTTCCGTTATTTGATGTTTGTGGTTAGTGACCTCTGCTTATTATTTTGGTTCTTTGCTCAGTTATGAGCTTGCTATAATAATTTTGTGTCGTAAGGTCATTATCGTGTTACCGATTTTTCACTGGATATCCTCGAGCTCAAGGTTAAGCTTATGTCAGACTGAGGTCTAGAATTTGTTTAGCCCTGGTCCCGGGGGTGTCACACAACCCCGAGTGGCAGTAGTATCCTTTGGTTCCTGAACAGACGTTTGTAGTCCAGGATACTGTGCTAGCTTGAAATTATAGTCCATCATATCATCCTCTACCTTGCCTTTTTCATTAAAACATGCTGCAAGACTTGTTGCAGTCCAATATTTTGGTATTTCCAGTCCTTGTTCTAGAGTTGAAGAATATTTCACGCTCACCAGCCTGAGATTTTCCACAGACAAACGAAAAAATGATCAAATATAAAAACTAGCCGATGAAAGGGAATGCTCGATTTTGCTTGGCCCTTGGCGCACAAGATCCTGTGCTTGGTCCTAAACGAACAAGGCCATGACGACACGTCTAGTGGTGGCTTCAATGAGGCGAGGGGTGGTCGGACATGGCCAGAATGGTGAACTCTGACGAGCTAGGATTTCGGGTGAGGAAGAGAGATAGGACTAGAGAGCGAGATAGAAGATAAGATTTGTATGAGAGGATAGAGGAGGACGCGACGGTCTTATCTACTCCTCTCAGGGTCAGCGGTGAGCATCACGGCGGTCAATTCGTGCTGACGACGGCGGACAACATCAGCGGGGCGCAGGCAGATGCCTATGTGCGTGAGGATGATGACAACGACAGTTTTGCAGAAAACCCCCTGGTGATTCTTTCCTCTCAACCCGCGATCCCTCTTTTGGTCCCACTCGTCAGTCACTGTGGAAGGCGAGTTGGGCTGGTTAGTGGGCGAAAATGGGCTACAATGAAATGCACCAGGCGGTTGTTTGGTAAAAGACAACATGGGCTTTGTCCAAGAATGATTTTCTTTCTGTTTTCCTTTTTATCTTTTATATTTAAATAATTGTTTTGGATATTCCTTATAGAATTCTATTTGTTGAATACTTACAACACTAAATAAAATTTATTTAGATTCATTTAGTGAACCCTTAATACATAAGGTTTATATTTTCTTTATTTCCTTTATTTAGATCCTTTTTTATTAATATCATGTAGAAGTTTTTGTTATGAGTTTAATTTACCTCAATACTCCATAAATTATTAAAGGATGTAGTACTATTAATTCATATGATTTAGTTCTTATCAACTTATAACATTAAAGGAATTTTTATATAGTGATCCTTCGTATTATCTGACATATAAAATTCTTGGGAATTAAAATGGTTAAGGTTATTCTCATGGACTTAAATGATATCAAGATAATTGGTTTGTTATAACTTGCATACAAATTTAGGGTTTAAGATTATAACTGTTTAATATTGAAGGAAATATGCCCTAGAGGCAATCATAGAGATGATTATATTTCATATGTATCCATTAGTTATTGTAATGTTCCTTGAATATCCATATCAAGCAACTTGTATTGATTGGAAATTATGTGAAACTCTTTACATTTATGGTTCATGACTATGTTTTGCAAGTCATAGACACGCGTGAATATTAGACTAGCACATTGATTGGTTCATGACTATGTTTTGCAAGTCATAGACATGGAGATGTCAAACCAATGATGTGGACACATGTTATGAACATGGGGTTGGACTGACCCAACTTGAGACTGACAATTAGACTTGCAGCTCTCTCTACACATCGTGTACGTTTTGTCCTTAGACCTGAGACTGTCGTATGTACTTGAGATGTGGATCGACCTACTTTGGGGCTATCAACCACTACTCCGTAACTGGGTAGTCATAAAGGTAGTTTTTGGGTTTGTCCTGAAGCATGTTGCAAGGAATGGTCAATCAAGATGGGATTTGCCCCTCTATACTTGAGAGAGATATCTCTGGGCCCCTCGAGTGATCGGATCCAGGAATGCATGGCCATGCTACATAAGGTTAAGAGTTAACCTAGTCAAGGGATTCCGAATCATAGTATCGAGAAAGAGAGGTCAGCTTGGAGCTAGACCAAATATCGTGAGGCAAAGGGAAAGACATGTACTAAATCTTGTGATGGTTCGTCCGATATGATATTTGTATGCGTTTAGGAGTTGGCACGTCTTGCTAGAGGCCACTGCCAACTATTGACAGAATAAGTGTATTCATGTCATGTCTACACGTATATGAACCTATAGGGTCACACACTTAAGGGGCTGGAAGCCTAATGAGGATTGGATCCAAATTAGACCAGGCTTAGGCTGCTAATGGGCTGCTAATGTAGAAGCCCACTAGGGATGCCTATATAAGAGAGGGTGGGGCGAGCTGACCAGCGAGAGACCAATCCATCCAACCGCCACACCTCATGCCTGTGTTGCACGCGTGGACCTAGCAGTCCAACGTCTAACGCTTCCACCCCGCACGTGTGGATACCTCGGAGGTGCTGCATCTGTGGCACTTGGACGAGCTGCGCAAGGGGAGCTTCTCATGGGACGAGGACAAGGAGGAGACGTGGAACGTCTGCACTGCCTCGACGCGCTTCATCAATTCCGCAACTGCGCGTCTAGTGGTAATCCCGTGATCTATGACAATAGTATTCCTGGTTTACGCGGTAGAATTTTTTTGATTTGCGCTAGTGTAGCCTACCCGTATCCTAACAACTATTAGTTTCAGGAGGCTTAAATTTATATATGATCTTAGAGATAGGAATAACATTTAAGGTTTAAGACATATTGTCTTTATGCTTATGATTAGAAATGATACCATTATTTAAGGTAAAGTAATAGAGTTGTTCTTTAGAATGGCTTAAGAGTAGGAGTTGCTAATTATAGTTTCTAGGCACTTATGGTTTTAATGTTTTGAAGTGGCAAGATATATTTAAGTGATTTGCTATAGGAAAATATTCCTATAGGCATGGAAATAAGATGATTGATCATACAGATGAAATAGATATTGAATTAGATTATAGATTTAAGGTTGAATGTTTAACAAGAATTCCTATCTTCCATTCTTCATAATTCTAGACTTCTACTTAAAGAATTCCTTTCCTAGATATACTACTCCTTCATATTCATCATCATGGGTTAACATGAGGAGCTTTACTTCACAAGAATATTCTTATCAATACTTCCTCCTTCTAAATCCATTAGATAGTTGCTTCTTACTCCCTTAATATACTTCCTTTATCATCTATCACCAATATTACTCCAATAGATGTATCTATCAAAATCTACTTTCCTCAAGTGCTTAATATACTATAAGAGAAATAACTCAATGTTGCTTTAACATCAACTTAATCATACTATCTTATCCTTTACTTGACTCAGTAACTCATATACTAACTTCTCATTATACCATTGTGATTTGTCATGACTAACCTAGGATAACATATCCACACTAGGATGTAATCATGCTCTATCACCAACATCACTTATACATGATATAATCATTCACTCTTAGTGGCTTGAGCATGATCATTATAATCCTTTAATCAATTATGACTTAGGATTCTAGTTGGATAATCAAGGCTTTATCAATACAACACTACAGTTGTATAATAATTATCTTCTTAATATATCTATTTGACTAAGAGATTTATGCATTGACTATACCTACTTGATCCAATAGTGATTACTCCTGGTAACTATCTTTAGAATTCATCCTTATAATCTTCTTGGTTACCATATATATCTTTATCTGGGATAACTCTTCTATCTATTCAGGAGTGAATTAACCCCCATCAATTATTCTATTAATTTGATTCTCTTCAAACATTCCCATCTATAGATGATATCTAAGCTAGTATTACTACTTACCTAATCTTACTTCTTTCTTTATGATCTTTAAAGTGAATGCTATTATAAGGACAAGAATTGATATATCAAGAGTTAATAGACTAAGAATTGATATATCAATAGTTGATTACTCAACATTGATATTCAACATATATTAGAATATGACTCAATAGAGATGGTAAGGATTTTTATAGAAAGAAAGATATGTGGTGAATGGTCTTGACTTGATTTCCTTCCTACTCTAATGTATTTGAAGAGTTAAATATTATTATGATACTCATGATAAAATATATGAGAATAAGATAGATTAAGATTTAGTTATTAAATTCTTGTTACTTGAGTTGTATTCTTAACTTGGTATTCATGAGTTGTGTAATGAATACTAGGATATAATCTCTAAAAGATCAGGTATCAATCATTAAGTAAGATATTGTGGTTTTAGTTTTATTACATTTTATCTACCCTTAGATCAAATCATGTTTACCCAAAATAAGGTTTTAGAAAAGGTCATATTGAAAATTATCGCAGTCAACTTGATGGTATACTTAAATTCCATCAAGTTAAGAGAAGCTTCAATCACTTTGGCAAGTTTTATTCAAAAGCTCGAAAATTATTCAGATTTTCTATGCATGAATGCAATGCACATATCTATGTTCAGCTTATTTCTAAGCTCTAATGCTAGGATGTTACACGTTGCATGCGCGAGGCGCACCTGATCCCGCAAGGGAAGGACGACGCCATTCTCCCCAAGTCGGATGTGATCCCGGATCCACCCGAAGGCTTCTGGGTAATGTTCTACGCCTTCGCCATTCGCGGTCTCTCTCTTACAGCCCATGAATTTCTTCCTAGGCTCCTTTTCCATCAGTTCTCACCCAATTCTCTTTTGCATATTGCATGCTTCATCATGCTATGCAAGTGTTGGCTCGGCTTTGAGCTGTACTTTGGCCTCTTCAGGAAGCTCTATTCCCTGAAGAGGCAGTCTGGAACTGGTGGGGTGTACGCCCTAGGTGGGTGCGGGATATCCGTCTACCCCCACCTTCAATACTTCACCTTCCACCTATGCGAATCCTTCCAAGGATGGAGGAACACGTGGTTATACATCCCCTACTCCAAGATGGATGGCCATCACTATGGGTTGTCTTCCCTTCAACACCACCAAGGTGATCATCCGAAAGAACTGGTGGTCAAACGACGTTCTTGAAGGTGAAACCAAAGTGGTCGAGAAGTTGTACAAGACAGTGGAGGATCTCCAGTTGGTGTGGGGCAAAGAGGTCTCCGGCGTCGACATCATCCATACGTTCCTCAAGCGTCGGGTGTAGCCCCTCGAAGCGAGGGCGTACCCGATGTTTTTATATTCTGTCGGCAATGACCCGACGAGAGTGTCGGATGAGGAGTTATCCTTAGCCGACCTTGATAGGGCACTTCGACCCCTTCTATGCTTCAGGGCTGACGACGAGCTACCGCCGAGGTTGTCGACTTCCCCCTTCAACGCGAAGGAGGTTCCTTAGGTTAATACTGTACTTTGCACGTAATGCATTTTTTTGTGTATTTTGCTCTTAGTGTTGACGTGAAAGAGCATGATGCCTTCCCTTCCCGAGAAGTAATCGGCTACGCCAGATGGCGGGGACGTGCAACTTTAGTCCACAGTCCCCCTGCCCACTAGCGACGGAGGAAGCCCTCGAGCATAGTGAAGGGAACTCTCACAAGAGATCTCGAAGTGAAAGTTCGGATGCTATGACCCCGCCGACACCAAAAGGGCCCACCTTTCTGCAGCAGCATTCAGCAGATGAATGTGCCACGTCCCCCTTTCGTGCGGTGGCCATCCGGGCCATGGCTCCTTCGCCGAAGGTTAAGAAGGTGAAGAAAGTAGCATTGTTCTTGAACCTTTCTCATATTACTTCGTAAGTACCGTTACTCTTCTGCTTGATTTTGTTTAGTTTTCCTTGATTAATGCCTTATTCACATTGTCTGCTATGCTACGCCAGGCGGTCCTCTTTAGGTGAATCCATGAAGTTCGGAACTGAAGAGATGGCCATGGAGTTGAAAGTGGTGAGCGTCGAGGCTGCACCGGCCTCTCCGAAGACAAAGTCCAACTCCGGTGATGGCGCGTCGAACTCCTCCAAGCAGAGGTCTCACGCGATCGTTACTAGGAAGACACAGGCTCCACCTTCGGAGTCTTCGGGTGGTCATGTAAGTTTTTTTTCATTGTTGTGGGTGAGCCCCCGAGCCCTTTATTCCTCTAATTCTTGTTTCCTTCTCGTAGTCCTTCCCGCACGAGCTACAGCGCCTCGGGCAGCAGTACCTCTCCTTGGAGGGAAACTTCCAATAGCTCCAGGATATGTTTTTACTTTTTCTGCCATTCGGTGCATGTTTTGAAGCTGAATCTTCTAATTTTTCTTGTTGTGGTCCTTTTAGATGAAAATAACAAGGCTCTCCGCTAGCTGGGCGCTCTCGGCAAGAGTCAAAACCAAGCGGAGACCAACGAAAATGAAGCCGTTGAAGTCGTCGAGAGCTCCAAGCAGGAGGCCAAGGAGCACGACGAGAAAATTGCGGCTGATGCTACCTTGCAGGAGAGGACGATGACGGAGCAGCTGATGGATGCTATGAAAGCGTTTTCTAGTAAGCCATCCATTTTTATCGCGTGTTCCGAGTTTTGTTGCATTTTTCCATGCTGCATGCTGAGCCCAACTTGACGCATCTGTAGATGCCACGGGCGTAGCATTTGACCCCTCTGTCTTGGACCGCGGGGACCCTCTTGTGGATGCAGTTGCCGCAGTCGAGGACCGTTGCAGCTCCACCGTGGATACCTTTTCTGAGGCTAAGGGGGTCCTCGGGTGCTTCTATCGGGAGATCTTCCCGAAGGGCGTGGCCGTGACGATGTCGAGTCGCTGGTGGAGGCCTTGGTGGGAGGCACACCTGTCGAATACAAGAAAACCTAGAAAAGGTGCAAGTGCTATACTTGATGTGACGATGGCGTTGGCGACATGCGTGGAGCTAGACCTGAACCAAGCCACCTCCAGGGTGACGGTCGAGGCGTATGGTGTAGATGTTTCCTTCGCCCCCTTTGCCTCATGCTGTAAGCGTTATGGCCCTGCCTGATTGAGCTCTTGGGGAACTACACCATTGAGAAAAATAAGGTGGCAGCGACGCGAGCCAAGAGGCCTGGAGCTGCCTCGGATGTGACGCACCCACAGGGCCCATCTGCTGCTTAGTTAGATTTGAATTTTTCTTTTGCTTAGTTGATGTAATGTTATGTACTAGACAACTTATAAGACTACCACATAGTGGCACTTTTGTGTATATATGTCGTCCCTTGTAATGTTGCCGATTACTTTGTCCTTATGATTTGCTACTTGTGCGCCTCTTAGGGCCCTTCGAATGTTGTCCTAGTGAATTCGTCAGTTGCTTTGGCTGTTTCCCATCCAACAACGAGTGAGGCGTCACATCTGACTTTACTACGTGACTGCATCTGAATCTTGGAGAAGGATGTCCTTGTCATCCGTGGCCATGCGGATGTTTGGAAGTCCAAGATGGAGCAGGATGTTGCGAGAGAAGAGTATCTCCTCAAACAATTTCGGTAGATTGGTGAGCAGCTTCAGTGTAAGTCGCTCTGGATGTCTTTTACTTGTTTTGTGGATGTGCGTGATGTTTGCGGCTCGGCTTGATGTTTGCGGCTTCTGAGCTGTTGTTCTTTTGTAGTTTTCAATATTGTTTCCACGGGAAGAGAAGGAGCGCGTTGCTATCCGGCTAAATTGTCTCACCCAACAGGAGTTGGAGGCCGGAGGTTTCTTCTAGATGGACCGCGACCGAGCGACTGTGGTTGCAACGGTGCAGGACCGTGTCCACCAGGTGTTTCAGGTTTAAAGTGTGTGAGGTCATGACTTGTGTCCATCTAGGCTTCCATGTTCACCCTAGATGCGTCTTCGTCTAGTTTCCTAGGGATGCTAGGGAAGTTCTAGAGCATAGACGTCGTGAGCGATCTTGTAAATCAACAACTTTTTGCGGGTGCAAAGGCGACGCTGGCCCTTGTTCGGCTGCATCGTCAGGACGTGGACTTGGCAGAGATAGCAACGGGGCCGACCATTCCTCCGGGTGGTTGGTGTGGGATATGCGGCCGCACTATGCTACGGTGTCCTGCCACACCAAAGATATCGTGAGCTTCTTCGATGAGCGAATGAATGTTGTGCTTCAGCGTAGTTGAGTCCTGCAGGTGTCATGCAATGCAATGTAAAATCTGTAAAGTTTGTAAAATGTGTTGCACGTAGTGCTTGTTGTTGGTGAGTTTTGCATTTCCTTTTCGTTCGCCTGACATGGTCAGCTACTCAGGGTGATGCATTATTGTAATAGTTGACGAATTTTTTGGGTGAGGTGTAGCCCCCGAGCGTGTTTAGTAATGTAAATTTGCATAAGAGAGAGGTATGTTGGCCAAGGAACATAGCTTTTATTCATCGCATAGTAGGGGGGTACAATTTTCGGCTTAGTAGCCTGGCTGAATAGCCTTAATGAAAGTAAAGACAACTAAGGGTAGAAGCGTCGTAGTTGTGCGACGTTCTAGCGGTTGGAGTATGCTACTCTGGACTCGACGTCCTTGAGGCAGTAGGCGCCCCTGGGATTACTTCGATGAACACATAGGGGCCTTCCCACGGTGACTTGAGATTCATGTGCCCTTTCTGCTTGAGTTGCAGGACGAGGTCTCCTTCGACGAAGGACCTTGGGCGCAGCCGTCGGCTGTGTTAGTTGCGGAGCCCTTGCTGGCACACCATTGAACGGGCTGCCGCGGGTTCGTCCAGAAGGTCGACGACATCTTTGAGTGCGTCCATTGATTCGGCCTCGTTTTAAGTGACGACCCGTGGGGCCTTGTGGTGTACCTTGGCGGGCACCATGAAGAAAGGCGTGTAGCCGGTGGTGCTGTTTGGCGTTGTGCGCTGGCTCTAGAGGACGGAGGGTAACTCGTCTGCCCAGGCTCCCTCTAATCACTCGAGTGGGCACTGGATTCGCTTCTTGATTCCGTTGAAGACGAGGTCGTTGGCCTTCTCTACTTGCCCGTTGGTCTGCGGATGCGCCACAGAGGAGTATGTGACATTGATGCCAGTTCCTTCGCAGAAGTATCGGAATTATTTCAAGGTGATGTTCATGCCGTTGTTGATTATTATGTTGTGAGATGCCCCGAACCTGTAGTCAATGGACTAGAAGAACTTAACGGCAGTAGGACCAGTTTGGTTAGTGACAGGCATGGCCTCTATTCACTTTGCGAACTTGTCGACTGCCATCAGGAGGAAGACATGTCCTCCAGGTGAGGATTTCTGTAGCTTGCTGACCATGTCGAGTCCCCATTGGGTGAAGGGCCAGGCCAGTGGTATGGGTCATAGCTCTGAGCCTGGTGCGTGTGGTTTATCTGCAAACCTTTGGCAGGCATTGCACTTCTTGACAATGTCCTTTGCATCACGCATCACTGTTATCCAGTAGAAGCCAGCTCTCAGAGCTTTGGCGACAAAGCCGTGACTTCCGGCATGGTGGTCGCAGATGCCTTCGTGGATGTCGAGGATGACGTTGTTCCCGTCGCTATTGATGACGCAGCACTGGAGTACCCCTGTGATGCTTCGCTTGTATAGCTCGCCATTGAGGATAGTGAAGGATTTTGATTGGCGAGCGATATGTCTGGCGTCCGTTGGGTCCTCGGGTAGTTGCTTTCTCAGTAGGTACCTGACACATGGCTGGGTCCATGTTTGCTCGATTGCTAGGACCTGCATAAGGCTCACCAGTTCGGCGTCCGTCTCTGATTTGTTAGGTGCCTCCGTTTGTTCGGGTGGCGTAGTCCCCGAGTTTCCCGCAGCATCGGATGTGCCCTTGGGATTTTTGCGCTTAATAGAGACTCGCAAATTTGCTAGAGGAACACACCCGGTGGTACCGGAGCACAAGTGAAGCCAATGTTGGCGACTCTGTCGTCCTCTTCATTGCTTTCTTGGCCGACATGCCGGAGTTAACTATCGTCTAAGTCTGCTTCGAGTGTGTTGTAGAGGTCACGGTAGGCGATCATGTTGTCTCTGACGACGTCACATTGGTTCATCGTCCACTGGACGACAAGGTTGGAGTCGTTGTAGATGACTAGTTGCGTGGCGCCGCAGATTTTGGCAATCCGGATGCCATGGATCAGCGCCTTATATTCATCCTTGTTGTTGGATGCGCGAAACTTCATCGGCAACACATATCTAATCTTGTCCCCTTGGGGTGTCAATATTACTTCTGCTTCGGCTCCTCCATCATGTTTGGATCCGTCGAAGTGCAATTGTAACCATTGTTGATCTAACGAAAGATCGTGAGTGAATCCTTCGTGTGTAAAACCACTACATCATCCCTCCCTGGATCCCTCTAGGACACATTTGCCCCATCTTTAGCCTACCCATGGCATCATCTGTGTCGTCACCACGATAGTAGTCACCCACCATGGGGCTAGCAGTGGTGCTAGCTGGAGTCAAGATCCGGACAGGAAACTTCACCGCCATCGACGAGCAAATCATCTCAGGGCTCGTTTAGCACTTCGACATGTGGGACTACGTCAGCGACGACGCACACCACTTCGTCAGGCGCTCTCCTTCACGCAAAGGGGTCTTCATAAACCTAGGCGCACATAAGGAGTATGTCGTCGTCGATGTTTCCTGCGTCTACCCGCAGCAATTCATCCTCATGGGAGAAACTCCCCTCAGCGCTGCTAGCGGTCTGCATATCACTTGCCCTGCAGGCAGCGTCGAGGTGATGATGACCGCGCCCGCACCAGCAGTAGGCGTAGGAGTCGGGCCAAGCAGGAACCCGGTGGTAGCAGATCCAGCAACAGTAGGTCCGGCAGTAGCAGATCCGGCGGTCACACATCCAGCTGAGGTTCGCAATGTAACCCCTAAGGCAAGTCACATCAAAGTTCGGTCCTTAGAAAGGCCGAAAAATATCTTGCTGGAAGCAATAGAGAACTTAATCACTCCTGTAGTCCTATTGTAAACCCGGCTCAAGCATAGGCCGAGCTAGAGGAAACTCGGTTGAAAATATTATAGGAGGCTAGGAGGGTATATCACCGCAATAGTCGCTTAACAACACATTGCGTGAGTATGCTAGGGCAAACAAGCTCGACACTAGCCCAACTCGGCTAGATTTTGTTAGGATAAGGGGAAAAACATCCTTAGTGATATCAACAAGGAACATGTGTCTAGGCAAGGTGATTCGGCTGACCCAGGGATGCCGAGATATAGCACACCTGTGAAGAACCTTAGGGCTGCAAATGAAGCAGCAGCCGAGATAGATGGCCCGACCGGTGAAGCCCAGTAGAGGCAGCAAGAAAGAGTCATTGAGGTAGTGCACATAGCAAACTAGTAGAATGAGGAACTGCTCAAGAACAACCCGGCAAGACACAGACGTTCATGTGTAGTTCATTCGGCTAGAGTTTCCTCGGAAGTGTCGGCTGTCGCGGCATCTTCTTACCTGGTGGAGGATCAAGGAAAGACAAGGAAGTGACCTCAAGAAGAAGGGATAAACAGATGGTCCCATATGACCCGGCAGTGGCTAGGAAAGTAAATGTGAACCAAGGCAATGAAAGCTAAGGTAATAGTGGGAATAGAAACTCCAGTTATGGCAATGGTGGTCACGGAAACAACTAGCAGGGTAACGCCGGCCAGAATCATTCTGCTGAAGGAAGGCAACATCCTCTGCAAGATCGCCAGCCGAGGTATGAACCTCGGCAAGAAAGGGAAGCAGGACCAGCCCCGCATAACCTGGCGCAGAACAGATATAATGACGGCTATTAAAAAATGGAGAATACTGGATTCGCTAGGCCCAGTCACCATGGGATGGAGGAAAGAGCGGCAAACAGAAACTTCCAACCGGATGATGCAAGGTTGAAGCTTGACAGAATATATAGATATGAGTTGTTCGAAAAGCAAGGTCCCTCGGGTCTATCATGCTTTGGGCCTTGGATTACGAGGGAGCACAAAACCACAAGATTGGTTGATTTGTTAAGATACTGTGGTGAAAATTGCAGAAGGCAACCTTAGATGGGAAGTGAGATATGTGCCACAAATGTTGGAAGGACCAGCAAGAGTGTGGTTGAATAACCTCCCAGCAGGAAGTATCAACTGCTGGTTAGATTTCGAGGATATGTTTTTAAGCAACTTCACAAGCACGTATAAGAGGCCGAATAGACCTCAACAACTCGCCATGTGCAAGCAGAGACTAAATGAGACCGACCAAGAATTTCTGACTCGGTGGTGTAACCTAAGGAACTCATGTGAAGGAGTGGTTGAATCGCAAGAGATTGCTTGGTTTGCACAAGGGTGAAGGTATGCAAGTGTGTTGTGGCATAGGCTGTAGAGAGATATTCCAATCACATTGGCCGAGATAATTAGGATAGCTGACTCATATGAATTGGGAGATCCGACTCAGCTAGAGCTTATGCCGACAGACCAAAAGGACCAGCATGAACATTACACTCGTGATGGTGCCTGGTCATCTCGGAGGAATGAATTCTAAGGTAGAAAGAGAGATGACATGCCGAATTATCGGTACAATTCGAGTCAAGTTGCTGTTGTGACCCAAGACCCACCTAATGCTGAGGGTAATCATCGTCAAAAGAACAGTTCACAATAGTGGACTCCTAGGAATGATGGAAAGAAACAGTAGACCCCAGATCAAAATAAGAAATGGCAAGAAGGGCCAAAGTACACATATGAATCCATGCTATATCACCCTTGTAAGTTTCACACTCCTAACCCGGCCAAGCTGGCAAATCATACGACTTGAAAGTGTGCTTGGATGAAACTGGCTATGGGTGGTACAAAGCCGAATTAGCCGAATCAAAGAGCTCAGCTCATAGGAGGCAATGTGTAGCAGCAACTGGCTCTACCTCCTCCACCGCCGAGGTACAAGAACTAGCCATCACCGAGGTATGAGAACCATGATAGAAGATAAGCAGTACATCAGGTGGCGAATCAGAATCAGGAGAACCTCGAAGACCCCGACCAAGGAGGCTAGAATGAATATAGAGAACATAATCATGCCTACTGTGTATTCACCATAGAGTTGATAGATAAAAAACACATGTAGAGGACTCATATGGAAGTAAACACAGTCATGTCGGCTGTGCCGAAATACATGAACTAGTCAGATCAGGAAATCACCTGGATTATAAGGGATCACCCCAAGATTATGCCAAATCCTGGATCATATGCCTTAGTACTGGATCTGACGTTCATCGGGCCAAATATCAATGTAAAATTCTCGAAAGTGCTGATTTACAATGGCAACAGCATAAACATATTATACAAGGACACAACACACAAGCTTGGCTTCAACGGGAACATGTTGCATGCGACTAAGACTACTTTCCATGGCATCGTGTTGGGGTTGTCTTATGAGCCAATTGGCATGGTCCGGATCAATGTGTTATTCAGCACAAGGGAAAACTGCAGGACTGAGAATTTGGAGTTCGAGGTTGTAGATTTGGAAAGTTGTTACCATGCACTGCTGGGAAGGCCAGCATTATCAAAGTTTATGGCTAGTTCTCACATCAGTTACATGAAAAGGAAGATGCCAAGACCCAATGGAGTTATCACCATTGCTGGAGATTATAGAAGATCGATGGAGTGTGCCTCAGCCAAGTCAAACTTAGCCGAGTCATTGGTGATTCCAAGAGAAAATATGATGATTCAAGAAGTGGAAGATTTGGCTCAGTCGGCACAGCTGAGTATGACGTCACTTGCCAACAACATGGCAGTGTCTCTTTTCAGCCGACTAAGGACACCAAGAAGATCCAAATTGATGAACAGTTCCCAGAGCATATTGTCACTATTGGTGCCGGCCTAAATGCTAAATAGGAAAGCGAGATCGTCAGCTTCCTCTAGGAGAATAGGGATATATTTTCTTGGTCCTCTCAGGATATTCAAGGTGTGCCGAGGGATCTGGCAGAGCACTCTTTACATGTGAGGCCAGATGCAAGGCCGGTGAAGCAACCTCTACGCCGCTTCGCCGAGGACAGGAGAAAAATAATCGGAGATGAGATAGCTCGGCTCCTTGCAGCCGGGTTTATTATGGAAGTACTTCACCCGGGTGGGCTCTCTAATTTGGTGCTGGTAGTGAAGAAGAAAGGTGATACGAATGTAGCTATTGTGTGGCGAATGTTTATTGAGTACACCAACCTGAAAAAAGCATGTCCAAAGGATCCATTTCCTTTGCCGAGGATAGATCAGGTTATTGATTCGACCGCTGGTTGTGAGTTACTATCATTTGTAGACGCGTACTCTGGTTTCCACCAGATACCGTTAAATCCGGCCAATCAAATAAAGAATGCATTCATTACCCCGTATTGGGCTTATTGCTATCGTACCATGTCGTTCGGTTTACGTAATACAGGGGCAACATAGCAAAGATGCATGCAAAAATGCTTACGCGATCAAGTTAGCAAAAATGTCCAAGTATATTGTTGTGGGAATGACCACGGCAGATGCTGCAATCGGCAGCGAGTAGTAGAACATGGGGCAAGGGCGGATAGCCATCTGCGGAGCGAGATGAGGGCGGAGACACAAGGGTTTACCCAGGTTCGGCCCCCGGAGGGTAAAGAGCTACTCCTGCTAGAATGTATTATGGTGAGGGTACAAGGGGCAAACTCGACGACTTGGCGGCGAGTCGCTTGGGTGTATGATGGAACGTATCCCCTATGCGTACCCTAGGGAGGTTTATATAGGCTCACCTCTCTAGGGTTTATAGATTACAACCGAATTAGTTAAGGATTCGGAGGTTCTATGACCTAGTCCGACTGGGCCTAGGTACGCTTCTGGGCCTCTAGCTTCCAGTCGCCTGAGTCCACGCCAAGTCTCGATCCAGTCGCCGTCCTGCAGGCCCACTCGCTGGCGGCTTGGGCCAATAGAAAACGTCCTGCTGGGAATACCCCGGTAGGCATATCCCCATCAATAGTCCCCGAGGCCGTCGTTGATTTGTCGCAGGTGTTTGCTGGTAGTCAGAGTATGCGGGTCCAATGCGGACGCCTAGTCGAATCGGCGGCGGACTCCTGAACAAAGGAAAGAACTAGTCACTTTAGTCGCGATAATGGCGATCAATCGTGTCGCAGCTCGGCGAACGGGTCGGCGAGTAATTAGTCACTGTTATAGTGATCGGGTCGGCGAATCATCGAGTCGCTGGGAGCAGCGAGTCGAGTAGACGAAGTTGGACTGTCAGTTTTGGTCAAACTAGTCGTTGGGTAACCCAACGGTAATATTGCCGTAATTACCGCGTAGTAACGGCTGCCGAAAATGGCGGGTAACAACCGCTATATAAGGAGAGTGAAGGGCGAACGGGGAAAACGCTTCCCTCACTTCCTCTGATCTCGCGCATCCTTGTTTCCCCATTCCGTGTAGCGACCAGAACGATCCAGAGAGTTCCGAATCCCACGATCCTCCAGCCGATGGCTCCCCCCACCGAACCATGGGGCAGATCCAAGTGCACGAAGGCACTGCTAAAATCTTTCGAGGAGGCGGGGATTCTCCACGCCGGGAGAGGCGCATCCCTGCGGCCGGAGAAGTAATTCCGGATCCGCGCGAAGGGGAGTTCATCTGCTTCACCAGTCACCTGGAGAGGGGGCTTGGCTTCCCAACCTCCCTCTTCTTCTGGTGTTTCTGCGCCTACTATGGAATCTAGCCGTCGGATCTAGGTCCGCACAACATCGAGCAGCTCGCCATTTTCGTGGCGTTCTGCGAATGCTATCTGGGCTGCAGGCCCTAATTCCCCCTGTGGCAAGACCTATTCCACGGGAGAATTAGCCGCGAAGAGACAGGCGGCCCAATGCTAGCCGCGGGCGGCCTGACGTTCCAGCTGAAGTCGAAGGCATCATTTTTTGGTTTGATGCTGCCCCTCAAAGCAGCGAATGAGTGGAAGAAAAGCTGGTTCTATGTCACAGAGTCGACTCCAGGCGACGAAGTGGCGCTTCCAAGGTACTCCGCCAACCGTCCCGAGCCGCTTCGGCTTCAGGTCATCAAGCTCCCGCTGGAGCAGCGGATGGTCGTCGACGAAATGCTACAGACCATTCGCAATTTGCAGAAGAAAGGTCTCCAAACCATCAACCTCTACAACTGCTAGCTCGGGCGACGACTCGTGCCCCTGGCCAGCCGTGACCACTACATGTATGAGTACACGGGTAAGGATGACCCGACGAAATCCTGCCTCGACGAGTGGAGGCTCCACGACTACACCCTGGCCTTGAAGTAGATCACCGAGGCGGTGTATCTCGACGCGAAGGCCAGAGTTGCGCCTTATACTTCAAGGCGCCCTGCTCCAACGGTAAGCCGCTATTCCTTCGCACTCGCAGTCGCAGTTGTGCATTCGCGGTTGTGCTATTTTTGTCTGTTTTTGATGCAGTTGTTTCAAGTGGTGGAAGGGTGGCTCCCGCCCGCAGACGACGAGAACTCGAGCTCGTCCGCACAAGACGGGAGCGAGTCTTCGCCCGACAAGGGCAACGCCGAAAGTGATGAACGAGGTAGCGACAATGATGAAGACGACGACCACGTGGAGGTTGCTACTCCCATGGTTCGCAAAATTCACGGGCAGCACCAACGCGATATCGAGGCCAGCAAGAGCTTCGAGGCCCACGATGATGACGATGACGAGCTCCCTGAGCACACCTCACACCGTGAGGCTACGCCATCGAAGAAGAAGAAACAAGCTCCTCCGAAGAGGAAGGTAAAGCCGATGAAGCCGGCGTCTCCGCCTCGGTCTGCGAGTAGCTCCGACACCACCAGCTCGGCCGAGGAGAAAGCAGCTCACACGGCCGCGGCGACTGGTGCCGCCGCCGCCACAACGGACGAGGTGCCACTGGCGTCTTTACCACCACCGTTCTCCCCAGTCACTAGCTTGGGGGCCGCTCCAGCCGTAGGGGCCTCATCGCTAAGGGAAGCTCCCATGACGATCGCCACCGAGGCTCCCGTTGCGACTTCATCTTCGAAGAAGCCATCAGTATCTTGGGCACATGACATGTTTGAGACGGTCCTCACTCGGAATCTGGGGCCAGAACTGGAAAGGCTGGCCAGCATCCGCACTGGCCTACGATTTCTTCCGGTCGCCAAGTGAGTGCTCCTCAATCTTTTTCTCGTATGCTTGCCTTATGTTTCAATCGGAAAGCTTTATTGACAAAGTTGTCTTCGCAGGACTGGGGTTAAGAAGATAGGCCACCCTTCAGTGGCCAAGGTTGCGCCAGTCTCCACAGAGGTTTCAGCTGATCCCTCGCGGAAGAGGAACGACGACGAAGCCATAGCTCCGGCCGAAGGCACCAAAAGGGCGAAAGGCGACGACGTCGTCATGGTCTCTGACAAACCAGCGATCGTCCCGAGCGAGCCCCCAACCGCAGTGGAAGTGGCTTCGAAGGTCATGGAAGATGTGGGGTCGCAACGTACGGTGATTGCGGCCACAATAGATGTGGCCAAGCCGACCTCGAGTGGCGTAGTGGCCGCAGCGGCAACTTTCCCTCGCTTCATGGCGAAGGCCGCCACGGCGAGTGCCTCAGCGCCGTCGAGCCAGCTTCCCGGGGCCGCCGGCGTGGAGGTTGAACAACGTCGTGGCCATACTCCGTTTGTGCTTGCGTCGGTGGATGCAATGGAACTTCACGGCATGCTAGGTGCTGCCATCCAGGTATGTCCAGTCTCCGAGGATCTGGCCACTGAATTTCAGTGGTCGGATTCTTAATTATTTTTACTTGATCCAGTCCCCGAGTGCCTAGTCGCTAAATTTCAGCGGGTGGGCACTTCAGAATTTCGTAATCCAGTCCCCGAGTGCCTATGCTGAATTTCAGCGGGTGGGCACTTAAGAATTTTGTAATCCAGTCCCCGAGTCCTTAGTCACTGAATTTCAGCGGGTGGGCACTTAGGAATTTCGTAATCCAGTCCCTGAGTGCCTAGACGCTGAATTTCAGCGGGTGGACACTTAGGAATTTCGTAATCCAGTCCCCGAGTGCCTAGTCGCTGAATTTCAGCGGGTGGGCACTTAGGAATTGTTTTTGTTGTTGACGTTGTGGTTGCTTCGTAGGGCCTGCAGCGCGAGTCAGCCGAGCGGCTTGCTGCGAAGTGCCGCGTGGAGAAGGAGCTCGTTGCCGTCCAGGAGACGAACAAGGAGCTTCAGGCGGCTGCGGGTTAGTATATACTTTAACTGGTTCTTGTCGCTTACTCGACACGGTGCTGACCGCTTTGCTCTGAAAACAGAGAGTAGTGCGGCTGAGGTGAAGGAGGCTCGCTAAGGCCTTGTACCATTGGGTGACCTGGCTGCTCAATCCGCTTTGAGCGTGGCCAAAAAGCGAATCACCGACCTGGAGCGTGAGCTCAAGGAGGCGAAGGCGGAAGCGAGCTCGGCGGAAGGACGAGCAAAGGCTGTCGTTACTTCTGCCGCTGAAGAGTGGAAGTTTTCTGATGCGCTCGTTGCTGGGTTGCAGAATGATTTCTCTTCACTTCAAAGTTTCATCACGGACCTCTGCCGCCCGCTAATTGGTAAGCTCTCCTTCAGCCGACTTCCGATTGCACGAACTGTGTTGTGGTTTTGATGTTTTGCTTACTGCTTGTTTTTGTGCTGTAGGACGGATCACTGATAACGCGGAAGAGGCGCAGTCATACGACGCGCGGCAATGTGTGACCACCCTGGTCGACTCAGCCGCGTTGTCAGCAACTTGCCTTCGTGCATATCTTCAGGAGATATCGCCCACGGAGGTGATCCCCAGCGACCATGTCGAGGTATCGCGATACCTGGAGAAGGCCCCGTCGGTCATGGAATTCATGACGCGGTCGGCCTTCCGTCGTGGGGCAGCGACGACGCTCAGCCTTGGGCTCACCCACTTCCCGGATGACATTCAACCTCGACGATGTCACGAGCGGTTAACCCTCGTCGACAGGCTCGGTGGAGATTGCCGAGGTGTTGAAGCTGACGGACCGAGCCGCGGTATACTCCGACCGCGTTTGGGCGATGGGCGACCTCATCCCCTATCAGGAGACGATTGTCGCCCCCAATGATCCTTAACCGAAGCATTGGGACTTCAAGATCAAACAACCGTTCCATGCGGCGATGGCAGGCGAGCTGACGACGTACCCGTCGAACCCTTATGTGCCCTTCATCCGCAGCCGCAGGGACGGTGGCGCGTCTTCGTCAAAACCTGCGGAGTAAAAGTGTTTTGCCGTTCGGCATTAGTGTAGAATAACAATGTATCTCTCCTTGTACGCGAAACAAATTTTGCTGCTATAAAGGAATGTTTGTGCTATTTTGTCAGTCGTTTTGTGATTTGGATGTTGGTTGTGCGAGTCCCCGAGCGCGTCCGCCCTTTTTGTGGGGTTTCCTCGTTTTATTTGTTTTGTGAACTGTTAGTGAATTAAGGTCGACTCGCCATGGCTCGGAAAGCCAGTCATATGGTGACTCCCAGGGGTGCTCTTTACTTGGCCGTTTTCCCGGACGCGAACAGGGTCGGATTGCCGAGTCCCCAAGCATGGTAATTGGCCGTTATAGTCGCAAGCCCAAAGTAGGTGAGGACTAAGCGCGTTATGTTAGGCGCGTCACTCCTTCTTGATCCGGAAGAGCAGTCGCATGGCGAGTCCTGGGCACGCTCTCATACTTGGCGTTTTCCCCTAGCCGCTCCTCTTTGTTCGGGTGTCAGTCCCCAAGCGTGGTACTTTGCCGTTCGAGTCGCTACACCGAGGATGCGGAGGACTTGGTCGCTTTGGGGAGCGAGTGCAGTTGTCTTGGCTCGAGGAGCCAGTCGAGATAGGCGACTCCAATGGGGCTCGGGGTTAGCGTTTTTCGTTGACGGTACGAGGCCCGAGTTTTCCCGGTGCCCTCGTACCGCACTACTTGGCCGTGCCGGTCGCTTTGCCAAAGGTTGACTCCTATGAATAGCGTCACGCTGTTATTACGAGTGCGAGTGGCACAAGACACGAAGAGTAGACGCGATTTCTCGATAACCAATCTGCTTTATTTCATAGCGGGTAGGGGTACATGTCTGGAGTTCGAAGAGTAGAACATCCGTAAGAGGTTTACATTCCATGGCCGCTTGACGTCGAGTTTTTCGTCGCCTCGGACGTCGGTGAGGTAGTAGGCGTCGTTGCCCAGGACTCACCCGATGGTGAATGGTCCCTCCCAAGGGGGCGAGAGCTTGTGCATGCCTTTCTTGTCCTGGATCAGGCGCAGTACCAGGTCGCCTGCATGGAAAGTGCGAGTCCGTACTCGCCGGCTGTGGTAGCGGCGGAGCCCTTGCTGGTAGATGGCGGTGCGGGAGCGAGCTAGGTCGCGTGCTTCGTTGAGCTGGTCGACTCCGTCTTGGCGTGCGAGCTCGTTGTCGGCCTCCGTGTAGATGACTACCCTTGGTGAGTCATGCTCGAGGTCGGTTGGAATTACTGCCTCGGCGCCGTAAACCATGAAGAAGGGGGTGAATCCTGTCGACCTATTGATGGAGGTGCGGATGCCCCAGATGACAAAGGGGAGCTCCTCGACCCAGCACCCGGCGGTGCGCTCGAGTGGTACTAGTAACCGTGGCTTCAGGCCATGGAGGTTGCTCTGATTGGCGGGTTCCGCCTAGCCATTGGACTCTGGGTGAGCGACTGAGGCGAGGTCTAGTCGGATGTGGTGCTCCTCGCAGAACTCGGCCATGGCTCCTTTGGCGAAGTTGGTGCCGTTGTCCGTGATAATGTTGTTTCGGAACCCGTAGCGATAGATGAGCTCGCGTAGGAACTTGGTGGCAGTCTTCCCATTGCACTTGCGGACTGGCTTGGCCTCCACCCATTTTGTGAATTTGTCGACTGCGACTAGGAGGTGGGTGAAGCCTGAGGGGGCCTTCTTGAAGGGGCCTACCATGTCCATGGCCCACACGGCGAACGGCCAAGTGATGGGGATTGTCTTGAGCGCCGAGCTCGGCACGTGAGTCTGTTGGCGTATTTCTGGCATCCGACGCACCATTGGACAATGTCGACAGCGTCTGTGTGTGTGGTGAGCCAGTAGAAGACGTGTCGCATGGCCTTTGCGACGAGAGAGCGGGCGCCGGCATGGTGGCCGGAGTCGCCGGAATGGATGTCTTGGAGGATTTTGCGTCCTTCAGAGGGTTGGACGCAGTGTTGGAACACGCCGGTCACACTGCGCTTGTGGAGCTCGCCGTTGATGATGACGAAGGACTTGAAGGGGCGTGCTATCATCCGGGCCTCCGTTTCGTCCGCAGGTAGGGTGTCTCCCTCCAGGTAAGCGACATATGGCGCGGTCCAGTCGCTTGGCTCGGCGATTAGTGAGACCAGGGCTGCTTCTGGTTGCAACGGGATTCCGATGTCGATCTCCCTTGGGGGAGAGACAGAAGGTTTGGTGATGGTTTCGAGGAAGACGCCAGTGGGTGGTGCAAGTCGAGCCGAGCCGATGCGAGAGAGTGCGTCGGCCTCCTCGTTCTTCCGCTTGTCGATCCAATGGACGAAGTAGCCTGCGAAGTGTCCACCCAGCTGGTCCACTTCTTGGCGGTATGCCGCCATGGTGGGGGAGACGGCGTCGAAGGTCCCGGCGGCTTGCCCGGCGACGAGGTCCGAGTCTCCGTAGCAGCGCAGGTGATTGATGTTCATCTCCTTGGCTACTCGCATGCCGTGGAGTAACGCCTCGTACTCGGCCATGTTGTTGGTGCAGGGGGTGAAGTCGAGGTAGAGGATGTAGCGGAGCTTGTCGCCCTTCTGAGATATCATCACGATCCCCACTCCTGTACCGTCTGCATTCTTGGAGCCGTCGAAGTGTAGGCTCCGGTAATGTAGGTATGGTAGCTTCTCTGGCTGCTGGGCCTCCTCTCAATCGGCGAGGAAGTCTGCGAGAGCCTGCGACTTGATCGCCTTGCGCGGCTCGTACTTGATGTTGTGGACGCCGATCTTGACGACCCACTTGGCGACTCACCCGGTCGCCTCGCGGTTGCGGATGATGTCCTGCAACGGTGCTGAGGAGACGAACTTTTTTGGGTGCTCCTGGAAGTAGTACGGCAGTCGCCGCTATGCTCTGAAGACCGTGTATAACAATTTCTTGTACTGCGGGTAGCGCTGGCGCGACTCGGTGAGGATTTCACTGATGTAGTATATGGGTCGCTGCACTGGGCGCTCCTTCCCTTCCTCTGGCTGTACGACGACCATGATAGTGCTGACGACGCGCTCGGAAGCCGCGACGTTGACCTGCATGGGTTCCTTGTCGACGGGGGCGGCGAGTAGCGGTGCTGCGAGTAGCACCTCCTTGAGAGTGTGGAGCGCGTCGTCTGCCTCCTTGTCCCACTTGAAGGTGGGGTTCTTGCGTATTAGGCGATAAAGGGGCATCGCCTTTTCGCCTAACCGGTGGATGAAGCGATTGAGAGCCGCGACTCACCTGGCTAGCTTCTGGACGTCGCGCAGGCACTCGGGTATGCCGAGTCGAGCGATCGTGTTGATCTTGGTGGGGTTCGCCTCGATCCCGCGCTTAGAGACTACGTATCCCAGTAGCTATCCAGTTGGTATACCGAAGGTGCACTTTCCTGGGTTTAGCTTTATCTTGTACCTTCGCAGGTTGGCGAAGGTTTCCGCCAGGTCGGCGAGTAGATAGCCCTGGCGAGTGGATTTCACCACCACGTCATCGATGTAGACGTGGATATTGCGACCAATTTGGCTCGCAAGGAACTCCTGCATGCACCGATGGTAGGTCGCTCCGGCGTTTTTGAGGCTAAAGGTCATGGCAGTGTAGCAGAAGGCTCCGAATGGCGTGACGAACGCCGTATTCTCTTTGTCCTCGACGGCCATTTTGATCTGGTTGTACCCAGAGTAGGCGTCTAGGAAGCATAGCACATTCGAGCCCGCGGTGGAGTCGATGATTTGGTCGATCCGTGGGAGGACGAATTGCTCCTTCGGGCAGGCGCTGTTTAAATTTGTGTAATCGATACACATTCTCCAGGTCCCGTTTTTCTTCTCGAACAGGACTGGGTTTGCCAGCCACTTGGAGTACTTGATTGGCCGAATGAAGCCTACAGCGAGTAGACGCTGCACCTCCTCGGCGATGGCTCATCGGCGCCCTTCATTGAAGGGCCACAGCGACTGCTTGATAGGTCGCACTTTGGGGTCAGCGTTGAGTTTGTTCTCAACGAGTTCCCTCGGGACACCAGGCATGTCGGATGGCTTCCATGCGAAGATGTCCCTATTCTCACGGAGGAACTCGGTGAGCGCGCCTTCCTGTGCTGGGCTCATGCCCGTTCCAATCGTCATCGTCTAGCTAGAGTCGCCTGGGACCAGCTCGACGGTGTGGGTGTGTGTCGTTGCCACGAAGGCGGTGGAGCTGCCACTCTCCGAATTGGGCTTCTTGAGTATGGTGGGGTCTTCGCTGTTGACGCCGCTCACGTACTTGGCGAGCTCCTCGGCGTGGTTGGCCTCCACCGCGATGACGGTGTTAGCGAGTTCGGCGCATTTGGCCTCGCATTCTGCAGCCATGTCGGGGTCGCCGTGGACAGTGATGATGCCCCATGGCCCAGGTAGCTTCATCGTGTTGTACACGTAGTGGGGCGCTGCCATGAATTTGGCGAACGCCTGGAGCCCCAGGACGTAGTGGTAGGGGCTGTTGAAGGCCACCAGCTCGAAGACGATCCGCTCGGTGCGGAAGTCTGCTGGTGTGCCGAAGGTGACTGGAAGCGTCACCTTGCCGATCGGGTACGCCTTCTGACCGGGGACGATGCCGTGGAAGGTGGTGTAGTTCGTCTCGATCATCGACTGCGTGATCCACAGTTGCCTGAACGTGTCCAGGTACAGGACGTTGATGGAGCTGCCACCGTCCATCAGCGTTTTGGGGAGCCAGTAGTCTGCCACCTTGGGCTTGACCACTAGGGCGACTCGGCCCGGATATTCGATCCGTGGCGAGTGGTCCTCGCGGCTCCAGGTGATTGGTTGCTCAGACCAGTTGAGGAACTAGGGGATGTCTATCTGGGACACCGCGTTGATGGCGACGGCACGGGCGATGACCTTCTTCTCGCACTTCGTGTTGAAGCCTGTGAAGGTGTGGAGAGAGCCAGCGACGCTGCCGAATTTTCCGCCGTTTGGCGGGTTGTTGTCGGGGTCTTCCCGTGCGCGCCTTGCCTTCTCGATCTCCTTGAGATAGTGGCAGTCGGCAGTTGTGTGCGTGGCGGGCTTTCCTTCCCTGCTATGAAACACACAAGGTTGGTTGAGGAGGGCCGCGGAATCAAACCTCGGCTTTGCCTTGTAGTTGCCGCCATCACGGTGCTGTCCTCCGTCGCGGCGGAAGCTCTTGGGTCCGCGATGCGCGTATCCGGTGTTGGCGAAGAAGTCGACTCGCCCATCATCGCGGCGTTTGCCGGTGAGGCGAGTGTTGCTGTAGCGTAACTTGGGTCGCCTCCTGTTGTCGTGGTCGCTCGTGCAGCGATGTCCTCCCGACTCATCGTTGGTTTCTTGGTTTGGGTCCTCCTCTGCATACTTCTTTACGATATCTAGGAGGTCCGGTATGTTTTCAAGTGTTCTGTACACTCGCTTGAGCTTGGAGACCAGGGGCTCGTAGCGGCACGAGGTCTTGAAGCAGTGGATCGCGGTGTCCGGGTGGATTCCGGCCGTGATATACCACAGATCTTGCCACGTTGAACCCAACTGCGGGTCGACTTGCGGGGTCCCTGGACGCATCGCTCTAGGTCCTCGATGGTGGTGGCGCGGGTGTATGAGCCCTCGAAATGCCTGACGAAGGCATCGCGCATTTCCTCCCAGGAGTCGATGCTATCCGCTGGGAGGGTGTTAATACACTGCATGCACGCTCCCTCCATCATCAAGGGAAGGTAGCGGGCGGCGAGTAGATCGGTGTGGCCGGCGATCCCCATCGCCATGAGGTAAGTGCCTAGCCACACAGGCAGATCGTACGAGGGGCCGTACTTCTCGATCTCCTTCGGTGCTTTGAAGTTTGCCGGGTATCTTTCACCTCGGATCATCGGTCCGAAGCACTGGGGTCCGACTCGGCTCAGCGATCCACTTGGTTTGCCGTCGCGGCGGTTGGTGAGGGTATGCCTCAAGTCTTCAGGCTGGTGTGTGCACCAGCTCTGGTTGATGATGATGTGGGTGCGTGCGTTGACGGGCTGTCTGTTGGCGGCGATGAAGTTGTTCGCCGACCGTGGATCGTTGGTGGAGAGTGCCGCGTTCGCGGGTCGGTGTTGGAGCTGCAGGGGCTCGGGTGGCGGGCAGTTGAGGGTATTTGCCGCCATTGGGCGGCCGCTCGAGGCCACCCTACTGCCTGATGAACGCGAGTACATCCGACCATGTGGGTCGATGCCCGCGTTTTGTTGCTCGACTGCTTTAGCGAGCAGAGCCTTGGTGTACTGGATCGGCAGGGCGCCTTCCCCGGTGACTTGGATGTTGTCGACTGCTTCTCGGCTCGCGACGACGTTGTCCATTGGGGTGGAGAACAGCGGGAGGCCGTTCGCTTCTCATTCTCGTGAGGAGACCATGATCCTTGGCTGGTCCCTGCGGGGTGCGTGGTTGGGTGGTGGTGGGGCGCCGTTGGCCGTCGCCCCTGCTGGGGGTCGAGCGCTTCCTCCTGGCGGCGCGTTTTCGCAGATCGCGCGCTTGGCCGCCCGAGATGGGTCGTTTTCATCGTCGAAGTTCAGGACGCGCCCCTGAACGGTAGGGTTCAGGCGTGACCTGATTCGGAGTTGGTGGTAGCACGGCAGCTCCTGCACTGTCACCTGATCGAGGCGAAATTTTTCGCGCTCGGCTTGTTCCTTGCGGACCGCCTCCGCCAGCTGCAGTCGGAGATCCTCAACCTCCGTTGCCGTTGCGTTTGGTGGGATCAGCGTGGAGAAGGGGTCTTCCGGCGGGTCGACGCCAGTCGCCATGTAGGTCGCGGCGTGGCGGCCGGTTCCGTCGTGGAGGTCGGCGGAGTTCTCCGACCTGGAGTCGAAGTCGAAGATCCCAAGGATGGAGGGGTCCTCGAAGTCTCCGACGTTGGAGACCTGGGTGATGGAGCCTGCGGGAGATGCGGTGACGATGGATCTGGCGAGTGTTGCTGGGGTCACCGAATCGACGTCGTCATTGAGGGTCGCGTCATCCACGGCTGCGGTGGTTTCGGCCACGTTGCTGTTGGCCGATTCGTACTCGGAGGCGAGGCGGTGGATCGTGCGGACCTGGCTCTCAGAGAGCCGGTCGCGTGGCAGCTACTCGCGGATGCGAGCCGAGTCCTCCGAGTTGATGGCGTCGGTGAGACCGACGAAGAGGCTGATCGTGCCAACCGGCAGGATCACGCTATGCGTGACGGTTCGCGCCGCCAGGACATAGCTGCTCGGCAAGATCTGGAGCATCTCGCCGATTGCGATCATGTGGTTGGTGGCGATCGACTCGTTGATGGGCAGATTGGATCTCAGCGCAGAACACCGGCTTGACCAGCCAGGCCCCACGGTGGGCGCCACTGTCGTGGGAATGACCACGGCAGATGCTGCAATCGGCACCGAGTAGTAGAACATGGGGCACGGGCGGCCAGCCATCTGCAGAGCGAGATGAGGACGGAGACACAAGGTTTTACCCAGGTTCGGCCCCCCAGAGGGTAAAGACCTACTCCTGATAATTTGTATTATGGTGAGGGTACAAGGGGCAAGCTCGACGACTAGGCGGCGAGTCGCTTGGGTGTATGATGGAACGTATCCCCCAGAGGGTAAAGACCTACTTCTTAGGGTTAAGCATCATGTTGTATTTCCGGAGGTTATCAAAGGTTTCTTTTAAGTCAGAGATTAAGTCATATGACTTTTTAGACATCAGCGCGATATCGTCCACATAGGCGTGAACGTTCCGACCAATTTGGTCGTGAAGGCAACGTTGCATTATCCGCTGGTACGTAGCACCTGCATTTTTTAGCCCAAAGGGCATCGTAACATAGCAAAACGTGTCGTATGGGGTAGTGAACGAAGTGGCCAATTGGTCCGACTTCCTCATCTTGATCTGGTGGTATCCTGAGTATGCATCGAGAAAACACAAAAGTTCTGAGCCAGCCATCGAGTCAATGACTTGGTCAATGCGAGGCAAAGCAAACAGATCTTTGGGACATTCTTTGTTCAAGCCGGTGTAATCAACGCACATTCTTAATTCATTGGTTCCCTTTTTGGGGACAAGTACAGGATTGGCCACCCGTTGGGTGTGAAGGACTTCTCGGATAAATCTAGCCTTAAGTAACCTAGCTATCTCTTTGCCAATGGCGCGTCTCTTCTCATCTCCAAAGCGTTGTAGAGGTTATTTCACTGGTTTGGATTTTGGATCAATGTTTAGGCTGTGCTCGGCAAGTTCCCTAGGTACACCTTTCATGTCGGCAGGTTGCCAGGCAAAGATGTCCCTATTCTCATGGAGGAACTCGATAAGCGCGCTTTCCTATTTGGGATCCAGGTTCGTCCCAATGGCGGTGTCCTTGGAGGCATCGCCTACCACAAGTTCCACCGGCTTGGTCTCGATGTCGGCCTTGAACGCAGGAGTAGAGTCAGGGATTTGCTTCTTCGACGCGGGCATCTCTGAGTCATCGACCTTGCTCTGGATCTCTTTGAATTCTTTGCTATAGAGGACAGCTTCCGCAATGGCTGCTTCATTGATCTTGTAGTCCCTTGCCTTGGTAAAGCTTCCGGATACGGTGATGACACTGTTTAGTCCGGGTATCTTGAGTTTGTTGTAGACGAAGCATGGCTTGGCCATGAACGTGTGGAATATGTCGCGGCCGAATATGACGTGGTACATGCTCTTGAAGGGGACCACCTCGAAGGCCATGCGCTCTTGGCGGTAATTCTTAACATCGCCAAAGGCAACCTGAAGTATAATGCACCCAAGGGACCGATCCTCCTGACCAGGAACTACGCCATGGAAGATGGCGTTGGTCCGCCTTAGATTTGCCTCTGTCAGGTTTATCTTCTGCAGTGTATTCAGGTACATGATGTTGATGCTGCTTCCACTATCCACCATACACTTGTGAACTCCACGCCATCAATCAAGGGGTTGATGACCATGGTGTACTGGTTCTCCGTAGGGATAAGGTCTGCGTGGTCCGTCCTGTCCCAAGTAATTGGAACCTCTGACCAGCGCAGGTACTGGGGAACTGGGGGGAGAGTAGCCATCAGGATCCTCAGAGAGGTCTTCTGTTTTCGGACGGTGGGGGTGCCAAGGAAAGTGTGGTAGACTAGAGCCTTCTTCGCGAAGGGGTTCTTGCCCTTGTCGTCGCTCTTGGCGGCGTGTTTGGGGTCAACTTGAATCCTTGGACTCCTCCTCCTTGTTCTTCCCCTTGCCCTTGCCTCGCGGTCTGTTCTTCCGACTTTGCTTGTAGCCGGACTCCGAGTCTTCCTTAAGGTCGTTGACTAACTTGTAGTGTCGATTGGTATGGGTGGCCTTGCCGTTGACGTCGAGGTGTACGAGGCACGGCATATCGCGGTACTCCTCGTAGGTTTGGGGAACACGGAGGGCGCCAAGATAGTTTCACTTCCTCGTTGCTGCCCATGACCAGCTCCCCTTCCTTGGCCACGTTGTCCGCCATCGCCTCGTCCTGCAAAAGTCATAGCGACCATGTCGGTAGATTGCTTTTCTTCTGGAGCGGTTTTCCGCTTTGTACTGTTGTTCCTCCGAGCTTGAGTTGGAACGGCCGTTGCCGGCAAGGAGCCACGAGCACCATCGTCGGCAGCTGCGAACTCACTAGCCAACTGAATCATCTGGTTCAAGTCAAGCTGGTGATTGTCCTGCAAGCGCTTCAGCTTATGTCGGAGCAACGTGCCCCTTTCCAGCCCATCGATGAAGGCGGCCATGGCGGTCTGAGCGTGCACTCCTGCACAGGAATTCTTCATGTCCAGCCAGCGGGAGAGGTAGGCGCGAGATGTCTCGTCTTTAGGTTTGTGAATGAGATGTATCTAGACACCTTTTAGTGTCTAGATTCATTTGAACCTATACACTAAAAGGTGTCTAGATACATCTTCTTCACAAACCTAAAACATCTTATATTTCTAAACGGAGGGAGTAGATAGTCCATTGACGGGCCGTGCCCGCCAACATTAACGGGAGGTACTTGACGCCGACGTTGGGGTTTCCTTTGGCAATCTCCACCGCGTTGCCGTAGTCCTGCAACCATGTGGCTGGCTTGGCGGTGCCGTCATAGGGCTTGATGGTCTTGTCAATCCGGAAACCTTTGGGGTAAGTTGCAGACCGTATTGCAGGTCCAAAGCAACGTGGTCCCAGGTATGGTCCTTCCCGGGCCTCGTGGATCTTATCGATCCGCGAACTTGCATTGTACGGCTCCGGGTTCTTCTTCTTCTTGTCAACAGGGGATGGGCTGTGTGAACGACGCGGGCCTCCTCCGCCGTGGTGACTGCTTGCCGATGACGGAGGCGGAGGTGGTGGTGGGTTCGCCTTCTTGCTGTTACCCTCCTGCGACGCCTCACGCCTATCATGGTTGCTTGTCGGATGCAGAGGGTCATGGTGCGACCTGCTCCTGTGTCCTTGGTTGCGCTCTCCGTCATGATGAGTCTGCTCCAAGTTGTCGTGGATGACGATGTCGCACTTCTTTGGTGGGGGCATATCCGTACGATGGTGAGCCTTGTAATATTCGCGATGTCGGGGGGATCGGGGCGGTGGCGGTGGCGATGGGTGACCAGGTCGGTCCTTTTCTCCATGGTCGGAGGATATGGTGATAGCATCCTTCCTGATGCACGCATCCCTCCGTCTTCATTCTGATGAACCCGTCTGGGACCCAACATCAAGAGGAGATATATCCCTTGGCGGCTTATACTGGCTAGAGTGGCAAAGCGCTGGGTCGTACTCAAGCCTCTCAGAGGTGGCCTTTTCCTGCTGCTTCACCGCCTTGGCTACTAGGTCATAGACCTGTTCCACTGCCTCTGGCGGTCTATCCTGCTCCAGAAGGGTCTTGGCGACGGCGAGGTTAAGGAGCGGGGTGGGCATCACCTGCTTGCCTTCACTATCAATGTATGGCTTAACCTGTGCCGGCTTCGAGGGAGCCCATCCTAGGTTTCGCCGTACACCAGGATCGTTGATGACGCGAGCCGGAGCTTTCTTGGCCTTCTGCTGCTGCAGCAAAGTCTTGTACTCGGCCTCCATTGCTCTAGCTTTCTCTATGGACTTCTGCGCGTTGACCAGATCTCGATCTAGCTTAGCGCCTTCCTCCGCGATGGCCTGAGCTTCCTCCAGCAGCTGCTGGCGCTTCTCGTCAAGCTGGGTCACATTCCGGATATGAGCGACGGTTAGTGGCTCGACGAGGAGAATGCCGTACATCACTCTATCAGCTGGAGTAACTTGGGATGCTGCAGACGTAGATGCCGGAGGCGGCAAGTTTGCGGTGTTGTTGTTGCTCGGGCCGGTGCCGAGTTATTGCGGCCGCTGCACTGGGTTAGGCGGAGGAGGCATGACCTTTGCGCGATCATCGTTAGTAGCAATAATTGGCCCCTTCCCATTCTCTAGCGCTGTAGGCGGAGCTAGTCCAGGTTGATCTTCATCCATCGCCATCCCAATGGTGACGAACACCCCTCGAGACGTGACGGCATTGTTGGCTTGCTTGTCGCGCGTATATTCCTCCTCCATCTTCTGCATGGCGGAGTCTACCTCTTCTGGAATGAAATCTATCTCCTCTAAATCTGCACTGAAGTCAGCATAAAACACGTCAATAACAGAGTCGGAGGGTTCCAGGACCTCCTCGATGACGGGCAGTGGAGGTGCAACAACAACGACGATGAGTGGAGGTGGCGGCACAGCTGTGACGATGGCGGTCAGAGGCGATGGCTGAATCGGAGGATCTCCGTCAATGAGCGCAAGCGCTTTCTGGGCTGCCGCGTCAGCCTCCGCGTAGTTGTTGACGGTGCTCACTATCTCCTCAAGGGTAAGGCGTCCTGACGCCTGCTGCCGTCTTAGACAATGCCGGAGAAGTGCCACGGTCCAGTCCTTCCACGAAGTGATACAAAGCATTATCATCGGGGTAGTGGGCCAGATCGTCTCGTATACGGAGCCACCTGGACAGGTAATCACGGGGGTTTTCGCCCTCTCTCTGAACGCACCGCGCCAGATCGAAGATGGTAACACTCCGACGAACTTGGATCTCTGTTGTCCAGACGCACGGGTGAGGCCGGCGGATTTGCAGCGATCTTCCACCTTTATATCCTGCACAGGGGCAGTTTGGGTGGGCCTTGAATTTTTCCGATCTTTGACGGCAAACTCCGAAGAGAGATCCGACATCGATCCTTCCGCGAACATATCATGCCCGTAGGCGGTCCGTGCGGGCCTTGATGCTCCTCCGACTCCTAGGGAACTAGTGCTCGAGTCGGTTTCGCCAATGAAGAGGTGGATGTCTCTGATAGGAACGATCGAGCACCGCGTAGGGTTCGTCTTCGCCGGGATCCAGAACTCATCGGGAGGGACGATCGAAACATTGCCGGAGAAGAGAACGCGACCGATGGCTACGGTTTCATCGATTCCCGTGAAGATCTTGGTCCTCGCCCACTAAAGATCCCGAAGCACCTCTTGCCCCACGGTGGGCGCCAACTGTCGTGCTATTGCCGACGAGTACGCCATGGAGGGGTCCTCACAGTGTGTGTTTAGAGACGTGGGGGAAGGCGGACGGTTGATGGGTACGAGGTAACATAGCTTACCTAGGTTCAGATCCCACGATGGTGGCGGAATCCTACTCCTGCTATAAATCACTATAAGGGCAATACGCTGAGTTACAGGGATTGATTCGATGTGCGAGATTGTCCGAAGTTGTCTGTGAACGTGCCCTAAAGGCTCCCATAGGCCCGACTTATATAGTCGCTAGGTCCTAGGGTTATAGGGAAAAGTCCTAGCCGCATAGGTTACAGAGTCCTACACCGTCTATTACTAGTCTTGTGTATCTTGCAATCCAAGGCTCCGGGTACGTCGGTGACTCCAACCGTAGCCTTCCTTTATCCGGCATGGGCCTCCCTTCTGGATCCATCTAACTGGGCCGCCCAGCAGGCCATAGGCCATGCTACCAACTGTGGGCCACCCGGGTTATCCGGATAGGAGACATGCTATGAGGATACCCATATAGCATATCCCCAACATTATGCGTTCAAGAACATCAAGGTTGATGTCCTCGTACCAAGAAAGCACGAAGGCAGGAGCCTTATCTGCTGCAGCTCGGCCGGCCGACTCGTGCCATTGATCCAGCCTATCTTCAGTAAGAAGCAGCCTGGCAGCCAGAGGCTTGATGAGTGTGGGCGCGTCTTCATCCGGCCAGAGCATTCAGAATGCATGGATCGCTGATTTGAGCAAGTCTACGCCACATGACTTGATGGTCTTGACACGCTCTGACAACGCTTCGAGATGCTCGCCAATACTAACCTCGCCATCAGCTGGAGCGCCAGATTCGGCTCGTACTCTTTTCATGTCCTGTATGGCGAACATATCAGCCTCAGGAAAATTCTCTGCAAAAGCAAGGGAACATTAGCAAAACAAGGAAAAAAAGCAGACAAAGGAATGAGTACAGCGAAAAAGGTAAGGACTCGCTACCGAGGAAAGATTTGATGGCACCAAGCTTGCTCTGCCAATTCCGAGCCTTGGCCTGAAGAGCATCCTGATCCAAATAAGCCGACTCAACCGTAGACTCAGCCTCCTTGAGTAGCTCCTTGGTCTTCTCGGCACTAGCGGCATGCTAGTCATCTTTCTTGACAAGCTCCTCCCGCAGCCCCTTCACCTCAGCCTGATGCTTCTGCTCCATATCCGCCATGGCCTTCGTCAGACGAGTCACCTCGTCTTGCTCCTTTTGGAGCTCGATCCGGTGCCTCTCTGCTTATTCAGAGCATATGACCCATCAACAACAACAAAGCTATGGATAAGGAAAAGCGTAAGTACGGAGCGGAGGTGAAATCCTCAAGAACTTACTTTCAGCATCGCTGATTTGTAGGTGCAGGGCATCAATGGTGGATTGGGCAGAAGCTATAGAAGGACAATGAAATAAAATAAGCAAGGGCAAGCAAGGAAAGTACACTGAATATAAGCGGGACAAGTTAGAAATTTACCTTGGCCTTTAGCCTCAGCTTGCAGGTTTTGGTGATTGAGCTCCAACTTGCGATACTCAAGGAGCAGAGCCTGGTGCACATTGGTGCACTCATTATGTGTAAGCTGCACAAAGAAAAAAGACAGTCAAAAATTCTGAGATCAAGCTGATAGCCGGATAAGGGTTGAATCCTAACTTAGAACTTACAGCCGAGTAAGTTTCTCATTCGGCAGTAACCTCGGGGAGTAGGGATCGAAAATCTAACATGCGAACTTGGCATCGGGAAATAAAGGGTAAATCCTAACTTAGAGCTTACATTCGAATAAGTTCCTCATTCTGCAGTAACCTCGGGGACTAGGGAGCATGTATAACAAAAAGATACTCAATACGCGAAAGAGTAATAAGATTATGTACCTTGTTCACTTCGTCTGCGCGAGCCATCAAGGTGATGGCCTGCTGAGTCATGTCAGAAACGGCCTTAAGGCCCAACTTCATCTTCTTCCCAGCACTGGAGCTGACCTCTTGGTCGCCACCTGTGTTCCAAGCCACAGCATACGGCTCTGTGGCACCAAGGCCATTCCCGCTGAGCATCTGAGTGAGAACTTGACCCTTTTTCAGGGTAGTTCCCACATTGGCATGGGTAGCAACGATACTGCTGTGCAAAGCAATAGCCTTGGAACTGCCACCAGACCCGACAGCTGCAAACTCGCCAAACTGACCCGCCGAAGCGGGTGTCTTTGTGGTTGATGTGGGACGAATCTGAGGTGCGGTGCCTGGGCTGTGGACTAAGGTCAAATGCTTAGACGGTAAAGATTTGCTGGTAGTAGGGTGAGCCTGGCTTGGAGCTGCAGGCCGATTCTGTTTCTTTGACAGGAAGGGAGAGTGAGCAGGTCTGGCAAGGGATAAAACAAGAGCCAAATGAACAGGCTCGCTAATGGTTTGGGAAACAGCAACATGATCAACTTGTGTACTGGGAGCAGGAGAACTAATGATAGGAGTCTTCTCAATGCTAGTGTTGCTAGCACCAAGATCAGGAAGTTGTTCATGAGGAGTAGTAGGGGAGCTGGGCCGGGTCTCCACCGATGGTTGCGCCGCCGGCTCGGCCTCACTTTGAGACTTGTGAGTCTCAGTGGTGGGGGCAGTGACCCGGACAAGGCTTGGCACGGCAGTGTCGGCGCAAGGAGGAGAGGCTGGCCTTAGCGGCGAAGAGGCCATGCTAGGAACAGTTTGGCTAACCGACAAAGGAGTGGCACTGAAAATAACAAGGAGTGCTTATAAGAAAACAATTACAAAACAGGAAAGGAAAAATGGAAAGTAAGCAAACATCAAAAGCTTACCTGGAAATGGTCGGGTCACGCGGCATGCGACATGTGACCCGGTGCCCAGCAGCCTTGCGAGTTTCATTTAGCGACGCAGCAGGAGGAGCAGCAGCAATAACCTTGCGCTTCTTGGCGGGCTGAGAACTAGAGGTAGCCCCACGTTGCTTACCCGTCTTGGCAACAAGGATTTTGGCGACTCCGCCCACAGCGAGAGGGGGAGTGTCATGTACCTGGCCAGCTGTATAAGTAAATGACAGGCTCACTCGAATAAGTTAGAGGGCTAAGGTCGAAAAGCAGGTACCTCCAGGGTTTCACAATCATCATCATCGTCGTCGTCAGACAAATCTCGTAAGGGATTTCGAGTGTGGGTCTTACCCGGAGTTGAAGCGGCAGATGCATGCAGAATGGGCATGAAGCACTCCAGATCGAACTCGACTTCGTCAGAGTCGGAGCGGTCCTTGTTGTAAGCACTAGGAGGGACAGTACTGTCATCAACCTGTTGAACAATATTCTGTGAAAGATAAACATAATAAGAATGAAGAATGAGGGAAACGGCAGATGAACATAAGAAAAGCTATGTTGGATAGAAAGTGATTCGGAAACTTACCCAGGGGACAGGCCTATCCTGGCAAAATGGAGGGTAGCTCCAAGCCCAATCCTCCGCCAAAGTCATCTTGAAGATCGAGCTGACCTGGCGGGCCACGGAGTCGTGAGTGAGCTCCAATGTGGAATGCCGAGTAGGATCTCGCGGGCCGCTCATGAAGCACATCTTGTGACTTCTGGCTTGGATGGGGCTGACCCGGTGTGCTATAAATGCGCACATGAGGTCCTCCTCTATCAAGTGGAAGTACTCATCCGGCGACAACAACCTCTCCAGGATCACGTTGGCCTCATTCACCGCCGCGTTCTTGTTACGTGGATCAAGCTTCCAGAACTCCTTGTTAGGAACTTCGTCCGAGAAAGGGGGAAGCCGGATGTAGTGAGTAGACCCGCTGTTCTTGACATAGAAGAAGGTCCTATGCCATTTCTTGCAAGAATCGAGGCCAGTGACCCGAGGAAAAATGGATTCCTTCCTAGGAGTGATGCTAGCGGCACCGCACCTAGTAGGACTTTTCTCGGCACGAGGGACGCTGGGGTCAGGAACTACTTGGATCCTAAAACTAAAGTACTTGGCCCAGAGGAGAACAGTGGGCCAAAGACCGAGGTAACCCTCGCAAGAGGAAATAAAACAAGACAAGGAGCCAATTGCATTGGCAGGCAAGTGATGGGTTTGGAGATGGAAAGTAGAAAGAAAAGAAACAAAGAACTTGCTCATGGGCAAGGAAAAACCTCCCACAAAATGGGATAGTAAAACCACCCTCTCATTGGCATCAGGCTTGGGAGAAATCTCACCAAGCGGGAGGCGGCAGTCCACCTCTAGCGGGATGCGCCTAGTGGAGCGCAGCCACTCAAGCTCCTCGGCGGAGACCTCCGAGCCCTCCCAGCCGCCACTCTCGCGGCGGGAACCTCATGTTCCTCCGCTCCCTCTGCGGCATCACGAGCATCCATGGTTTCTCTGGATTCAATCTCTTCCCCCATTGGAAGAGGCTTGGAAGAGCAAGGACTCGTAGTGGAATGAAAAGGGGAAAATAGCAATTACAGAGGTGGATCTATGGAGAAGAAGAACCGCAAAGGGGAAGTTGGGATTTTGGAGGCGCAAGGAAGAAGAAGGCAATGAGGAAACTGAACGGGCGAGGGAAGTTAAGTTATCCTCACCCCTACTTAAGCGGAGTAAAAAAACTCAATCATGGGATCTTCCTACGCCGTGCGGCCAACATGTGGTCGTGTATACGGCCGAGTAGGCCAATCAGAAAACGCCACGTGTAGGTGATATGCAATAAATCCACTGCCACATCACGCTGCGCAAGACATGAGGCACTGAGCTATTGGACTGACATAGTGACGGGGAGTTACTGCGCCGCCGTCACTGTGCAGTCAGGATTTTGGACAGAACTTGAGGCAAGTCACCATGATTACAAGCCATCAGTGACTAAGGCACGCCGGAAATGACTCAGAACTGGTCAAAATGACTCGGCACGAGGCAAAAATGGGCCAAAAAGTCAAAGATGAGACTCGGAAAGAGCAGAGTAGACTCGGCTAAGGTCGAGGTTATGCCAAACAGTGCGTCCTAAGCAGTGAGTGCAGGAGGAGAGAAGTTCCAATCACATTAAAGGAACCTGGAGACGCCTAACAGCTAGAAATGCTAGGCCTCACCAACTTTGGGGACTAATGTCGGGGGGATAACCGCTGGTAGGGTCATAAAGGGTAAAACACTACCCAGCTAGGTTTACACCGAGAAAAGAAAGAACCAGGCGGAGTAAGGACGGCCGAGTAAGATAGTCATATGCAACCGACATGAAAACAATGTTGGCCCATATAAGACAAGTATGTTAATCTTGCAGGAACCAATGAGCCGAGTCTCACGAGGGAGGGCCGAGTCAGATAGGACGCGTGGCATCTTTCTGAATGAGGTTCAGGAGGGACCATGGTAAAGCACAGTCAAAAGAGAAGGGCGACGCCGGGTGACACGAAAGGAGCCGGGTGACGTCTAAAGCAAGGGCTGACGTACAAAGTTACTGTGTGACGCCAAAAGAACTGGAGGCGACGTACGTGAAGACTGTTAGCTGTATAACTTTATGGACTGGGCCACTGGCCTTAGTACAATCCCATGACCCGTTCCGTACAGTGAAGACCAAGATCCAAATAGTAACCCTAGGACCCAAAGGGGTGTAACCTAGCTAGCCATCACCTATATAAGGAGGGGTATAGCTAGGGTTAGAGGATGTTGGACCTAGTAGAGAACTAAGGCACTGAAGCTTTGTTCATACAGCTCAAGGAGCACTAGTAAACATCTAGGATCAATAAAATCCTCAAGTTTGGAGAGTTCATCCTGTTCTTCGTGCATGGCAAGACCATGCACACCCTCCCCGGTGACCATAAGCATCCATTCGCCCCCCCAACTTAAGCCTACCCATGGCATCTGCCGTGACACCACCACGACAGGCGGCATCAAACTCCGAGTGAGCAAGACCTCAGTGCTCTTTGCAGAAGCCAATATCAATCCCCAAGCGTGTAACACCCTCTCCAAAGTGTGGGTTAGGCTCCTGGACGTGCCATCGTGCCTGTGCAATGCTGAGTTGCTCATGGAGGGCACGAAGATGATTGGCAGTCCTCGCCTTGTTGACGATGACTCGATTGCGGATCTGGAGGGCCCGGTGCGCATGCTTTTCCACTCGCATGCCCCAGACAAACTGCCAAGCACGTGATGCTGTTCTCCAACGCTATTGGTTTCCATATCAGAGTTGAGGTGTAGTTCGCCAAGAGCACTGGGGTGGATCCGACCTCCCCACTAGAGGATGACAAACGCGATGAAGATGAAGAAGAGACTGAAGACCAGAGCCTGACGGACAGACACTAGAAGAGGCCCAAATCAGCGGCAAAGGCCAAAGGGAAGGAACCTGATGTTTCGAGCGCCCCTCCTAAGGAGGCTCCGAAGGAGGTAGTGTGTGAGGAAGGTGTTGCAGATGCTTTGTTTCCCCTTGATGGCTCTGACCAGAGGCTTGCTCCGAATCCAGATTCCCAATCCTTGGTGGGTAGCTGCCAAGTGGTGATTGCCCCAAGCTTGGACCACTCTACGACAAAGCCAACTGCTTCCCCATCCAAGTCCAACGTCAAGCCGATTCCTTTCAATCAATATGGTTCCAATATGTCTACCTCTGTCCTGTTCTCAGATGGTCCCCTGGTGCATGATGTTGCTCGCCCTCCCCCTCCAAGCAAGCCCCTGTCTCTGTGGTAGAGATCCCGTCTGACTCGTCCTGGGACCTGTCCCCACTGCATACCCCCATCTCTCCGTCAATCTTTAAAAGATCCAAGCTTTCCAAGGAGGATCGGGCTGATATTGGATGGGCTAGCCCTGCTAACTGGGAGTTCTACAATGAGACCTTTTCATCAAAATTCGTGAAGCTGAAGAAGAAACAGGGTGGGGAGGTGGAAAACCCCCCGGCGTCTGCCCCTGAGAAAGTCCCCAACCTTGCTTGTGAGTTGGCTGGCATCACCAAGGTGGCCAAGGACAAGTGCTCGGTGTCCATCACCTCCCTAGTCTCTGGATCCAGGAGAAGCGCGAGGAACAATGAGCGGAGCACCGAGCCAGTGCTTGCCCGTGCCTCGCGCAGGGCGGCCTCAGGTATGCGGCCTTCTCCTCTTTCTCGCACCCTTCTAGATAATTTTCTAGTGTTGCCTTCCCTCTCTGATTCTCATCTGCATAAAGTGCTTTTGGAGTGTGGGCTCCGTTGCGATTCTTTGATTTCCTCCCCCTATCCCTTATTTCTATGGTTCGTGCAAAGGAAGAAGGCTAGGCAGTTATTGTAGCGGCCGCAACACCGACCAAAGTGGTGAAGGCTTTTCAGGGCCAGGAGGACTCGCTGGTGGCGCCCCATGGCGGCCTTGTCGGCCATGGTGGCCCTGAGCCTCAGTCTGCACCGATCACCGCAGGGGTCGGGTATTCGGTGGATGCGGTGGATGATCTAGAGCAGATCTGCATCGCGTCCCTGGCAGCTAGAGCTAAAAGGAAAAGGTGTGTGCACTCTCAAGTTGGACCCATACCTAATCTTAGTGATACCCCTGCTCGCTAAGCACGAGCTTCCACTCAGTACAAATGATTAAGGCCCTCGGTTGGAACATCCGTGGGTGTGGCATCAAGGACCACAACTCTCAACTCAAGGATTATGTCAGGAAAGAGAGGATCAACATTGTTTTCCTTCAGGAGACTATGAAGCAGTCTTTCTTGGATCAGGAGCTGTGGGCCCTTGTCAATGGTGAAGTGTTCCACTGGCAATGGAAAGCCGCAAGCGCCTAGTCGGGTGGGCTCCTTCTGGGGTGTAGAGATGCTTATTTCGAGGTTGGGGCGATCGATCAAGGTGATTTCTTTCTAAGTGTGTCTCTGTATCACCGGCTGGACAAGTTTAAGTTTGAGTTTATTGGGCTTTATGGTCCGGCCGACCATGCCATCTCGTAGTCCTTTCTGGAGGAGCTGTAACCCAAGATTTCAAATTGCCCTTTGCCGGTGCTTGTAATGGGTGATTTCAATCTTATTCGCGGTCTAAGAGACAATAACAACACCAATATTAATTGGCCGTTGGTTAATGCCTTCAATGATTGCATTGCCAGGGTGGCTGTGCCTGAAGTTAACCGCTCGGGAGCGGCCTTTACCTGGACTAATAAACAGCGTTGCCTGGTCAGAAGCGTTCTGGACAGGGCACTGGTCTCACCTGAATGGGAACTGCAGTTACCACTCACCTATCTCAAGGGAGAAAACTCGCATCGGCTCTGATCATACCCTGCTGGTGCTTGCTTCGGGAGAAGAGGTTGTCAAGAGGCAGTCATGCTTCTTCTTTGAGGCTGGTTGGTTTAGTCTGCAGGGTTTCATGGGCTTGGTGCGTGGCTGGTGGGAGGAGATTGATTCATCTCTCCCCAACCCCAAGGTCCCCATTGATCGTTGACAGGCCTTGGCTGGGGGTGATGACCCACAAGTATAGGGGATCGCAACAGTCTTCGCGGGTAGTATTACCCAATTTATTGATTCGACACAAGGGGATCCAAAGAATACTTGCAAGCCTTAACAACTGAGTTGTCAGTTTAGCCGCACCTGGAAATAGTTCTTGCTCACAGAAGTTTATCAGTAGTAACAGTTTGTTGTGGCAACGACAAAGCAACAGCAGCAGTAACATCAATAGTGAAACAGTAGCAATAGTAACACTAACGGTAACAGTAGGATTCGAGTTCGGTAGGCATAGGGATTGATCAACAGGCGTTGCATAGACGAGTCTAAACATGTAACTTCAAGATCTAGGGCATTGCAGATAAATAATTAGAAGCATCCAAGTACTAAACAATCCTAGGCATGTGCTCCAAATATATTCATACATGCTCACAACGAGAACTGGCACAACATCTTTTGTCCAGCCAACCCGTGGCAGCGGGGCCTCTAGGGAAATACTGGAAATTAAGGTGCTCCTTTTAATAGAGCACCGGAGCAAAGCATTACCACTCCATGAACACATGTGGTCCTCACACCACAGCCATCCCCTCCGGTTGTCCCAATTTTTGTCACTTTGGGGCCTTTGGATCCGGACAATGATATGTGTACATAACTTGCAGATAAGATCACAAACAATACTATCATAATGATTCAATAATAAGTTCAGATCTGAGATCATGGCACTCGGGCCCTAGTGACAAGCATTAAGCATAATAAGTTGCAACAAAGTCAAATAGCACCAAAAGAGATACTAGGCACTATGCCCTAATAGATCTTATTCGTTTACATGATAGTACTCATCCAATCCCTACCATCCCCAAGTCTATAGCGGGGGATTACTCTCTCATGGCTGAGGGAAACATCGATTGTTGATGGAGATGCATTGGTGATGAAGATGATCCTCTCCAAATTCCCCGTCCCGTTAGGGTGCCAGATTGGAGTTTCTTTATCAAAATCTTGGTTTCTGGTGGCGGCGGCGGAGCGGAACTTTTTTTGGAAAACTATCGAACCCCCCTCGGTTTTTAGGTCGAAAGTAAACTTATAAGTGCAGAGGGAGGCCGAGAAGATGGCTTGGGTGGCCAAACCCCCTCTAGGCGCGAGGTTAGGTGGGCCCGCACCTGGGGTGGGTCTGGGGCCCCCCAGGCCTCCCATCCGTCTCTTCTTCTAGCTCTGTGGATCTTCTGGTGAAATATAATTTTTGGCATATTTTCCGGGATTTTCCTGATAGTTCATTTTCTGCACAAAAACAAGACACCAAGGTAATTTTGCTGAAAACAACGTCAGTCCGTGTTAGTTGTATCCAAATCACACAAGTTTAGAGGAGAAACAATAACAAAGTCTTCGAGAAAGTATATATGTTTTGGACGTATCAACTCCCCCCAAGCTTAGCGTATTGCTTGTCCTCGAGCAATTCAGTTGAAAACTGAGTGCGATAAAAGAACTTTCATGAACACTTTGCTTCATATGATGTAAATATTCTCAGCACAGGAGTAGATGCTTAGACAATTAATAATAAAGAGTATGCAACTAAGTCTACTCAATAGTCATTGCAAGCTATGCAGAGAAACCAACTCAATAATAATAAGTAGCATGAAACAGAAACATAAGAAACATTGCAGTGCTCAAAATAAGGTATGATAGAGTGGTATCTCGCTTGGCTTTGTTTGAAGAGCACAATATAAATGCCAAGGCACCTCTGAAGTTCACATGAATACTAGAGATAAAGATATCAGAGATACAAGCATCAAAGTCATGACATAATTAACCAAGTTTTGGAACAAACACAAGAATGACAACTATGCTCTCAAGAAGGTCCTTATAGAATAAGTGGTGACTCAACAAGGTTGTGAAAAGTTTGAAAGGCTTCCCAATGCTGAAAGGAAGGTACTCATTAGCTTTGAGCTCTCATTGCTCCTATCATAGGCATCTTCATGTGGTTAAGGTGAAAGTGAGGTCCACTCTGAATCATATGCTTGAAAGACCATAGACTGGAAATCCCAAGTCCCTTGAGTACGAGGGTCGCTCCACATTCTACTCAACTTTGGTCACCTGAAAGTTCTTTTCATTGTAAATACATGCATATCATCGAGAACCGCCAACGGGGTACCCCTTGCACATGGTACAAGAGCTTTCCCATAACCAAAATGACAAGGCAAGCAGACAATGAGCATCTCAGCAATCTTTTTATTTACCATATGCATAGCTTTTTATTGAGGATGCTTCATAGATGCTCATTATAGTGATGCTGCAAGTTTCCACCATGATTGGGCATGGCTTAGGCTAGCGGCCCAGGCATTTCTCTAACACAATGTATAAACTCCATGAACTCACAACCTCCCCTTTTATTTCACATCGTCGACATTCGTAAACAAAAGATAAAAGTATCAACTAGATAAGGTATCCAACAGGTGTTGAAAGCATTCCCCATGACAGGATGGTTCTGCTGACTCCTAGCATATAATAAGCAAGCATATAACTTTCATGGACTAGTCACAATGGTTCAAGATTATTAAGCGCAAGGAATAAAGTGTGCCATTAAATTCATGAGAGCTTTACTAACTAACTTTCTAAAAACAGACAGACATTTTATTTTGGAAGAAAACATGGCATATATAATTTGCACTGAAGTAGCAAATGATGCTAATAGGTAGGTATGGTGGACACAGCTGGCAATATAGGTTTTGGGGAGTTGGAAGCACAGGTAGATCACGTACTCAGTGCAAGTGAAGGCTAGCAATAGAGAGGGAGCGACAAACGAGAGATCAATAAAATTCATAATCATGCTTGCAACAAAACAGGACTAATTATGGCATGAAAGTGATACAAGAACTCTGAGGCAAAATAAATCATCGAGGCTTACTGACTACTGATTAGTCATATGCATGCGTGAGCATGTGCCAAGTCGATTCACATGAACAGTCAGAGGAGGATACCACAATATCATACCAAAGTATGAATAAAACAATGCAAGAAAACATTCATATGACATGCTACAAACTATTAGCAAGATAGAGCTAATCATAGACAAGCAAGAACTACTAAGCATCCATAATGACATACACCTTACACAAACAGGCGAAGCATTCTCACAATGATGAGTATATGTACAAACATGAAACAAATAGAGTTCGTTACCAGCCTCTTACCACACCTCGAGTTGTCTTAATCTTCATTATTGCCCTTCACTTGTGTGACTTGAATATTAACATGAAAACCAATATCCATTGAGGATGGCTGAACTCTGCAAAGAACTCACAAAACGAAAGAAGAACAACAAATATTTTTTGTTTTTCGATTTTTTTAGAAGGAAACCAGTGCAAAACCAAACGAAGCAAAAGAAAACCAAAAACAAAAAATAAGACGCTCCAAGAACAACACAACTGTGCATGAAACAATAAAACAAATTGTCTAGAAAGACCTGAGATTTTTATTAATGAAGAAGGGGATGCCTTGGGCACCCCCAAGCTTTGACGCTTGTACCACTTGAGTAATTCTTGGGGTGACACGGAGTGGCTCCCCCCAAGCTTAAGCTTTTTTCCATTCTTCATCTCATTACATCATCCTCTCTCTACACCTGAATTTTTTCTTTCATACAAAACTTCACACAATCTTCATTAGCAACATTAGTTTATTCAAAATATATTAGACCTCTAGCAAAGCTTTGGAAGATCAAGGGTTTTCATTAAAAACAGAAGCTATTGTAGCAACTCCTTCAAAAAGCCCAATTTCGCAAAAAGAACCCGAAAGGGAATCAATAAGAAGCAAATGCAAATAATAGGACAGAGCTCTGTGTCATCACACAAACTGATGAGTTGCGTATTGGTTGGCTTTCATGGTATCAAGTTAGGCATCGCCGGTTCGATCCCCCGCGCCCCCTTTTTTGACCTGTCAATTGGAAACGCTGTTGGAGCTCGGTGGGGCCTCAACGTTAGGTCCGCTGCTGGAGCTTGGTGTAAGTAGACACATAAATAAAACTGGACACGTAGACTCATTACATAGTCAAAAATTTACACATAAAACTGACACGTAGGCGTAAATGATAAGGTGGCAGACCAGTCATTTAAACCTATTTTATTTTAGACAATATGATGATTTAATTTGGTCATATTCCGCCATACATAAGGTCCTAGACTGTATTACGCATGTTATGATGATTTTGTCTATTAAAATTATGACATTTTAACCAAAATCGTCGTAATTTAATAAGGTTTTGGCCTCTCAAATAACTTACGACCATCTTGTGTGAAATCGTCATAGATCTATGACGATTTTATTCCCCGTCACTACGAGAAGGTCACAAGTTAACACATTTCTTGTAGTGCTACTTCATTCACCACACCCTACGACATGTTTTGCTATGTCACAATGCCCGTATCAGTGAACAATACAACATTGCCTCCATGTCCAAATTGGTCGGATTATTCACGCTTACGTGGATGATATTGTGGTGATGTCAAAGAAATCAAATGACCTAATCGCCAACTTAAAATAAACCTTTGATAACCTCCGAAAGTACAACATGCTGCTTAACCCTAAGAAGTGTGTCTTCGGGGTTCTAGCCGGAAAATTGTTGGGCTTCATCGTTTCGCTATGTGGAATCGATTTCAACCCGGATAAATTCAAGGAAAACCTCAACATCAATTGTCTAACATGCCTAAAGGATATCCAATGGCTAACATGCTGCATTGCAGCAGTAAGGCGGTTCGTCAGCCGACTCGGAGAGAAGGCCCCACCGCTATACAAGCTGCTGAAGAAGGCAAACAAATTCATATGGACAGACGAAGTGGATGTTGTGCTTAAGGGGATGAAAATGATACTTTATTCTACACCTATACTTGAAGCACCTAAGTCAATGGAGCCTATGTTGATCTACATGGCGGCCACCAACCGGGTTATCAACATCGTCTTCCTGGTGGGGCGAAAGTAACCTACGCATGAGTACGGAGTACAATGACCAGTTTACTATGTAAGCTGGGTCTTGACAGAGTCCAAGTAGAGTTACCCGCAGTACCATAAGCTAGCTTATGGAGTTTTATTTGCTTCTCAGAAGCTAAGGCATTTTTACCAGGAGCACCCAATCATAGTAGTAGCAATGCTCCAATATCCTACATCATTAACAACGGAGTCGCTGCAAGAAGGGTAGCGAAGTAGGGCATTGAGATTGCCTCCTTCGAAATCACCTACAAAATATGTGATGCCACCAACTCACAATCCTTGGCGGATTTTATTGCAGATTGGATGGAGCTGCCAGATGATACTCCTATGCCAGAGCCAGGGTATTGGGTAATGTACTTTGACGGATCAAAGCTACTCAATGGCTCGGGGGGTGGTGTATTATTGCAATCTCCAACAGGAGAAAAGTTGCATTATGTCCTACACATTCACTTTGAGGCTACAAATAACATGGTGGAATATGTGAAAGAAATATGCCCTAGAGGCAATCATAGAGATGATTATATTTCTTATGTATCCATGAGTTAATGTAATGTTCCTTGAATATCCATATCAGGCAACTTGTATTGATTGGCAATTAGGTGAATTGTTTGTGAAACTCATTACTTGTATGGTTATTTAATAGTTGTCCCTAGTCGGAGTTCATGTGAGGACACATGTGAATATTAGACTAGCACATCGATTGGTTGATGACTATGTTTTGCAAGTCATAGACATGGAGATGTCAAACCAATTATGTGGACACATGTTATGAACATGGGGTTGGACTGACCCAACTTGAGACTGGCAATTAGTTGCAGCTCTCTCTCTACACATCGTGTACGTTTTGTCCTTAGACCTGAGATTGTCGCATAGTTATAAAGGTAGCTTTCGGGTTTGTCCTGAAGCATGCTGCAAGGCATGGTCAATCAAGATGGGATTTGCCCCTCTCTACTTGAGAGAGATATCTTTGGGCCCCTAGAGTGATCGGATCCATAAATGCATGGTCGTGCTACATATGGTTAAGAGTTAACCTAGTAAAGGGATTCCAAATAATAGTATCAAGAAAGGGAGGTCAGCTTGGAGCTAGACCAAATATCGTGAGGCAAAGGGAAAGACATGTACTAAACCTTGTGATGGTTCGTCTGTTGTGATCTTTGTATGCGTTTAGGAGTTGGCACGTATTGCTAGAGGCCGCTACCAACTATTGACAGAATAAGTGTATTCGTGTCATGCCTATACGTATATGAACCTATAAGGTCACACACTTAAGGGGCTGGAAGCCTAATGAGGATTGGATCCGAATTAGACCAGGCTTAGGCTACTAATGGGCTGCTAATGTAGAAGCCCACTAGGGACGCCTATATAAGAGAGGGTGCGGCGAGATGACCAGAGTTAGACCATTCCTCCCAGTCGCCACTCCTCACGCCTGTGTTGCACGCGCGGACCTAGCAGTCCGGCGTCTGACGCTTCCACCCTGTACGTGTGGATATCTCGTAGGCACTGCATTTGTAGTGCTTGGACGAGCCGCGCAAGGGGAGCTTCTCATGGGACGAGAACAAGGAGGAGACGTAGATCGTATGCACTGCCTCGACGCGCTTCATCAAGTTCCGCAACTACACGTCTAGTGGTAATCCCGTGATCTATGACAACAGTAATCCTGGTTTACGCGGTAGAAATTTTTTATTTGCGCTAGTGTAGCCTACCCGTATCCCTTCAGTGGTATTAGAGTCGATGTTGTTCAGTTATAGGTTCGGGATGTTTGCATATGGTGATATGCAGATTGATATGAATGATGTGACCATTTATATTGCGGTGGTTCAGGATTGATCTATGATCTTGCTTTCCATGATCGTGATTCTGAGGTAGTCGAACGACTTACCCCTACCGGTCGGTTTCCTCCATTGGGGTAGACAGTGACACAAATCCTGTTGAATCATGCGAAGATCAATATGATTGATCGAATCAGAACCTAGATCTAAAATCGATGTACCGTGATCAAAGGAGTTTGATCGAATCGAAACAAGAGTCGGTTTATGGTAAATTTGATTTGCCGATCAAAATCCTTAAAGCAAATTGTGTAGATTTGATCTCTCATTTTTCACAGTTTACCGCGAGGGGCGCTGCCCCTTCGAACCCCGCAGGGGAAGACCCCCTAGGCCCCCCTAGTCGTAGCCCCTTTGGTATCTCGTTAAGGTAACTACGTGCTGCGAGTTCACATGATCTGGTAGAATGCGATTCTATGCATAACTTCTTTTTGCAGGATGTATGTGATCAGTGTGGCCCATATATGTATGTGATGCATGTGTGAAATTTATCATGACCTGCGTGTCGTGAGTAGGGCAACACGGCTGGAGCCATGTGTGTTGTCAATTATTGTAATGGCATGCGTGCTAACTTGTGATGATCCCAATTCTATGTAATTTTGATTACCAGCTGTTAGGGGTAATAGCTTGTATTAGTTCTTTGAGGACTCGTCACTTGGAGGATGGCTCACATGGGACATGAAGATGGAGATCATCATGGTGGACAGGTTCAATGGCGATAGAGATCACCATGAGAAAATGGGCCATACTGTGTCACAACTATGTGAATGCTATTCTTATGTGTTTTACTCTATGCATGCTTAGATGATAGAAATAGAACGATACCTCACAAAGATTAAGTTAAACCATGCCCTCCCAACCAAACCTTGCAGCATCCTATGCCCAGTACATTCATTCATGGGCCTATAAAATTAGGGTGCCACGGTTTTCCTTGGCTGGATGGGTTTGTATCAGATACCTACACGCATAAGGGTTGGTGAGCTTGACAAGGTCATCTTAATAGTTAAGGACCTTGGGGCATAAAGGTTGGGCGCCTAGTTTTGACATAGAGATGTCACCCAAAAACAAGAGTCATATGTGATATGATTATCAAGTGTTTCTTATCGATTTACCTTGTCTTCTAGCAGAGATGCTAAAGCTCACTAGTCGACTTGTTAATTGTGGATCTTGAATCACTTAGTATCAATAGAGGGATTTTGATTTAAGTGGGAGTATATGCTATTAAATTGTTTAATATGTTTTACTATTTCATGGTTACATGGCTTAGTATTTTGCATGTTTTCTATTGTAGATAAATGGCACCGAACACTGCATCACCTTTTTCTTTGCCTTCAATTCCTGACAAAGATAAACTAAATGGAACAAACTATATGGACTAGGTCCGTAACCAGAGAATTGTTCTCAGGTCTGATAAAAAGGAAACGGTTCTGGATACCCCAGTCCCCGATGAACCTGCTGATAATGCATCTGCTCCCCTAAAGAATGCATACAAGAGAGCATGTGATGATTCTCTTGAGGTTAGCTGTCTTATGCTTGCATGCATGGAACCTAAACTCCAAAAGAAGTTTGAGGATCAGGATGCTTACGATATGATCGTCGCGCTTAAGGACATGTTCCAAGATTAGGCAAGGACTGAGAGGTACAATGTTTCCAAGTCCTTTGTCGAATGCAAGCTAGCAGAGGGAGCAGCTGTAGGCCCCCATGTGAACAAAATGGGTGGTTACAGTCAGACTTTGGAAAAGCTTGGTTTTCCACTAGGCCAAGAGTTGGCCACTGACTTGATTTTGGCGTCTCTTCCATCAAGCTATGGGTAGTTCATTTCGAACTACCATATGCATGGGGTGGAGAAGGGCCTTAATGAGTTATGCGGGATGCTAAAAACAGCAGAAAGTGACATGAAGAAGTATGCATGGCATAGCCATGTGATGGCTGTGCAGAACAAGCCTAGCTTCAAGAAAAATGGTACTTCTTAGAAGAAGAAGATGAAGGGCATGGCTAAGGATACGATCCCTAAGCCTGCACCCAAGCAAAAGGCTGGACCTGTAGAAGACATTGAGTGCTTCTTTCGTCATGAACATGGCCACTAGAAGAGAAACTGCAGCAAGTACCAGGCTTCTTTGAAGAAGAGTGGAAGTAAGAGTACTTCCCACTCAGGTACGCTTGTAAATGTTGTGGACATTCTTATCACTGATTCTTATGTTAACTCTTGGGTATTTGATACCGGATCAGTTGCTCATATTTTTAATTCGATGCAGGGGCTAATAAGGACTATAGAAGTGCAGAAAGGCGAAGTGGATTTTCGCGTCACAAATAAAGCAAGGGTTGCTACATTGTTCGTCGGCGTCATGCAACTTCACCTTCGGTCAGGATTTATTATGGAGTTGAATAATTGTTATTACATTCCTAGTATGGGTCGAAACATTTTATCACCTTCATGTTTGATGATGGATGGTTATTCATTCACGAGTGCAAACAATGGTTGTGTAAAATCTAAGAATGATATGTTTATGGCTAATTCTCCCATTGTGAATGAGTTATTTATTTTAAATCTTGATGATGCATCTGTCTATAATGTTAGTTCTAAAAGGCTTCGGCCTAATGATTTGAGTCCTACCTATTTACGGCATTGTCGTTTGGGGTATATAAGTGAAAATCACATGAAGAAGGTTCATGGTGATGGTCTTCTAACTTTGTTTGATTTTGAATCATACAAGACATGTCAGGCTTGTTTACTGGAAAGATGACCAAATCGCCTTTTTCGGGTTTACCCGGGAGAGCGACAGACTTGCTGGAACTCATACATACTAATGTGTCTAGACCAATGAGCACGACAGCCAGAGGAGGATATCACTACTTCATTACTTTCACCGATGATTTCAGTAGATGTGGTTATGTCTACTTAATGAGGCATAAGTCTGAAACTTTTGAAAAGTTCAAGGAGTTTCAGAATGAGGTAGAGAATCAACGTGGCAAGAAAATAAAGGCCTTGCGATCTGATCGCGGAGGTGAATATTTGACTCACGAATTTAGCAATCATCTTAAGAGTTGCAGAATTCTTCCACAGTTCACGCCGCCCGAAACGCCTCAAAGAAACGGGGTCTCGAATGGTGCAATCGAACTTTGTTGGACATGGTTCGACCGATGATGAGCCAGTCAGATTTACCATTATCATTTTGTTGTTACGCTCTAGAAATGACAGCTTTCACACTTAATAGGGTACAATCTAAATCCGTAGTTAAGACACCATATGAGATGTGGACTGGAAAGAGTCCTAGTTTGTCTTTTCTAAAGATTTGGGGTTGTGATGCATTTGTCAAGCGACTTTCAGTCGGACAAGATAACACCCAAATCGGATAAGTGCATTTTTGTGGGATATCCGAGGGAAACCTTAGGGTATTACTTCTACAACCGAGAAGAGGGAAAAGTGTTTGTCGCTCGTAGTGGTGTTTTCCTAGATAAAGAGTTTCTCACAAAGGGAACAAGTGGAAGGTCGGTGCAACTTGAAGATGTTCAGGATGAACCAGTCGGGGATGCTTCTACGAGTGATGCTATTGTAACGGAACAAGTAGAGGAACCCGTGGCAATAGAAGCACCACAACCACGAAGGTCGGTGAGGCTCCGCGAAATGCGGGAATTATTATTGTTAGACAATGATGAGCCTGCGACCTATGCAGAAGTGATGGTGGACCCAAACTCTGAGCAATGGCTGATCGCCATGAGATCCGAGATAGAGTCCATGGGAGACAATCAAGTTTGGAACTTGGTTGACCTGCCTGATGGTTTTAAAGCCATCGAGTGCAAATGCATCTATAAGAAGAAGATTGATATGGATGGAAATGTTCACATCCATAAAGCTCGACTTGTTGCAAAAGGTTTTCGACAAGTTCAAGGAGTTGACTACGACGATACTTTCTCGCTCGTAGCGATTCTTAAATCTATATGGATCATTCTAGCCATTGTTGCACATTTTGACTATGAAATATGGCAGATGGATGTTAAGACGGCTTTCCTAAATGGAATCTTAACTGAGGACGTTTATATGATGCAACCCGAAGGATTTGTCGATCCAAACAATGCTGGAAAGGTATGCAAACTTCTAAAGTCTATTTATGGGCTGAAGCAAGCATATCGGAGTTGGAACATTCAATTTGATGAAGTTGTAAAGGAGTTTGGCTTCATAAAAAACGAACAAGAACCTTGTGTTTACATGAAGGAAAGTGGGAGCATTGGTATTTATAATCTTATATGTAGATGACATATTACTGATTGGAAATGACATTCCTATGCTCGAGTCTGTTAAGACCTCGTTGAAAAATAGTTTTTCGATGACAGACTTAGGAGAAGCGGCATATATTCTGGGAATCAAGATCTATAGAGATAGATCAAGGAGGCTAATTGGATTAAGCCAGAGTACATACATTGACAAAGTGTTGAAATGGTTCAGCATGGAAGAGGCTAAGAAGGGGTTCTTTCCCATGTCTCACGGCATAAAATTCAGCAAGACTCAGTGTCCTTCGACTACTGATGAGCGTGAGGGCATGAGCAGGATTCCATATGCTTCGGCTATTGGATCCATCATGTATGCAATGATATGTACTCGCCTAGATGTTTCCTATGCTCTAAGTGTTACAAACAGATATCAGGCTGATCCAGGTGAAGGTCACTGGACAGCGGTAAAGAATATCCTTAAGTACTGGAGAAGGACTAAGGATGTGTTCCTAGTTTATGGAGGTGAGAATGAACTCAGTGTAAGGGGTTACACAGATGCGAGTTACCTTAACGACTCAGATGATTCCAGATCGCAATCTGGTTATGTGTTTGTCATGAATGGTGGTGCTGTGAGTTGGAAAAATTCCAAGCAAGATACGGTGGCCTCCTCTTCAACAGAAGCTAAATATATTGCCGCCTCGGAGGCTGCAGAGGAAGCTATTTGGATTAGGAATTTCCTGATCGCTCTTGGTGTGGTTCACGGCGCGTCCAATCCAATGGAAGTTTATTGTGACAACAATGGTGATATTGCACAAGCAAAGGAACCTAGACAGCTCCAGAAGAACAAACATATTCGCATGCGTTACCATCAGATTCGAGAGTTCGTTGAGGATGGTAGTGTCATGATATGCAAAATACATATAGACTCAAATGTTGCTGATCCTTTTACAAAGCCACTCCCGCAGCCTGCGCATGAGGCGCACGCAAGAGCAATAGGTATTAGATACAATCTAGATTTACTCTAGTGCAAGAGCCTACTTTGGGGCTATGAGACGCTACTCCGTAACTGGGTAGTTATAAAGGTAGCTTTTGGGTTTGTCCTGAACCATGCTGCAAGGCATGGTCAATCAAGATGGGATTTTCCCCTCTCTACTTGAGAGAGATATCTCTAGGCCCCTCGAGTGATCGGATCCAGAAATGCATGGCCGTGCTACATATGGTTAAGAGTTAACCTAGTAAAGGTATTCCGAATCACATTATCGATAAAGGGAGTCAGCTTGGAGCTAGACCAAATATCGTGAGGCAAAGGGAAAGACATGTACTAAACCTTGTGATGGTTCATCCGATATGATCTTTGTATGCATTTAGGAGTTGGCACGTCTTGCTAGAGGCTGCTACCAACTATTGACAGAATAAGTGTATTCGTGTCATGTCTATATGTATATGAACCTATAGGGTCACACAATTAAGGTGCTTAAAGCCTAATGAAGATTGGATCCGAATTAGACCAGGCTTAGGATACTAATGGGCTGCTAATGTAGAAGCCCACTAGGGACGCCTATATAAGAGAGGGTGCGGCGAGCTGACCAGAGTTATACCATTCCTCCCAGCCGCCACTCCTCACGCCTGTGTTGCACGCGCGGACCTAGCAGTCCGGCGTCTGACGCTTCCACCCTGTATGTGTGGATACCTCAGAGGCGCTGCATCTATAGCGCTTGGACGAGCCGCGCAAGGGGAGCTTCTCATGGGATGAGAACGAGGATGAGATGTAGATCGTCTGCACTGCCTCGACGCGCTTCATCAAGTTCCGCAACTGTGCGTCTAGTGGTAATCCCGTGATCTATGAAAACAGTAATCCTGGTTTACACGGTAGAAAATTTTGATTTGCGCTAGTGTAGCCTACCCGTACCCCTTCAATATGAAGCAATCATTCACGTACTCAGCATAGCCAAGGATATTGGCATCAAGCACGTAGTTTGCTACGGAGATTCCAACATGGTTGCCCGGCAGGTGGCTGGCACATGGAACACGCGGAACCCTATGATGGCGGCATTTGAATATGAAGTAGACGAGATAGCCAAGTGCTTCAAAGCCTACGAAGTCAAATACGTCAAGAGGGAAGAAAATGAGGCGGCAGATCTGCTGTTAAAGCTTGGATTTGTCCGCAAACCAATTATGCCAGGCTTTTTTCTAGAGCATCTATGGACTCCATCCGTGAAGGGAGCAGACCCAGAGAACCCGGATAGAGTTGACTCATTTGTTAATGCAGTAACAGTAGTCCCTCTAGCTTGGACAAAACCATTCATGGATTACCTCAAAGAGCTAACTTTGCCCATCGATAAAGTCGAAAGTCGGCAAATAGTACGTCGAACAAAGGGCTATATCATAGTAAATGGGCAGCTCCACAAAAGGAGAACTAAGGGTGTATTCCTAAAGTACGTTTCCCAGTAGCAAGGTATGGATATCCTTCGTGATATTCATCTTGAAGGTTGCGGGCATCATCCCGCTCCCTAATCATTGGTCTCCAAAGCTTTCCGACAAGGATTATACTAGCTGACCGCGAAGGCGAACATCAACAAGATGGTCGAACCATGTATTGGGTGTCAATATTATGGACGGGAGCCACATGTACCAGTTGAAGAATTGCGAACTATACTAATAACTTGTCCATTCCTAATCTGGGGGCTTGATATGGTTGGGCCGCTGCAGATGGCACCTTGTGGGTTTACGCATCTTCTTGTAGCAGTTGACAAATTCACAAAATTGATAGAAGCTAAACCCATTAGGAAGCTTGATGGGGCAACTGTCCTTAAGTTTGTCCGGGATCTAGTGGTGATAATAGGTCTCCCACATAGCATCATCACCGACAATGGTAGTAGCTTGTCACTCGGATAAGCCGAGGCTTATTGTCACGAGAAAGGCATCGGCGTTGACCTACCATATGTGGCTCATCCATAATCTAATCGTAAAGTTGAATGGCCTGATTCTGCAGGGAATAAATCCACGTCTAGAAGCACTGCTACATAGAGTAGTTGGAGCCTGGGCAGAGGAATTCCCATCTGTCTTGTGGAGTTTAAGAACTACTCCCAAAAAATCTACCGACTACATCTCTTTCTTCATGGTATATGGAGAAGAAGTAGTCCTACCTTACAACATCCTCCACGATTCACCAAGAGTTGCCGCCTACAATAAAGATGATGCTGAAGAATCTCGATGCATAGATGTGGAACTACTCGAGGAGGAACGCATGATGGCATGCCAAAGATCTGCCATCTACCAGCACAAGTTATGCATGTACCATAGTCGCTGCGTTTGGCATCGCACGTTTAAAGAGGGGGATCTAGTGCTGCGACTTAAGAAGAAAAGTCACACAAACTATCCCCGTCATGGGAAGGACCTTTCATCATAAGCAAGCACTACTCAATGGTTCCTATTACCTCATTGATAATCGTGAGGTGAAGGATAGGACAAGTGAGGATCACGAGAGTAAGCGATGTGATAAGGATGATGACTACCTGAAGCTTGACCGGACATAGAACATAGCACATCTACGTTCCTTTTACACTTAGAATATTTTATTATCTACTGTGTACCTATTATATGATAAATGAATAAAGCTTTTGGTTCCCTTATATGCCTGAGTATTTTACCTCCTTTAGTGTTCATTTTTGTATCATGCATAAGCTTTGCAATTTCTCTTGTAAAAATTTCGCCCATGGGCGTTACCTTAGTTTTCTGGTCTACATGTTCTTCTTTGTATTTATGTGAATTCTGGAGTAGTGACTTTTGGCACTCAAAGTCGGAGATTTTGTGCTTATCTTCTTGACGGTGCCATTAGGCATCATCACTTGAGTGCATGGTTCTGGCTGAGAGTCTTCCGACTCATGAAAATTCAAGCATAAAATTGGGAGTAATGGATAAGCCATCACTTGCTTAAAAATATACAACCATACATGCTGGTGCTAGATCATAAGTAGATGGAGGCTTGACACCAAGTTTTCTGTCTTACATACATCATTATTTTCCATATATTACATACGAGAAGAGACAAATATTACACGTGTTTTATACTCTTCTGGTGTTGGGGACTTCGAGGCTGTGTCGTCAACAACAGGAGAGCCATCTTGTTCATCAACAAAGTTGGTGGTATTCAAAGACTTGAAGGCTGCTTGGTTAGCATTGATAACCTCTAAAGTCACAAAGACGTCCGCCTAGACCAACTGGGCGACCCTGGTTTCGTAGCCAGCAAGGGAGGACCAGATTTCATTGTTGTCTATTTTTTATTTTGTGTCCTCATCCATGACAGGGAGACCAGCGGTCACCATGTCGATGTTGGCATCGTCATAGTGAGTTTTGTCCATGCCAAGGCCATCCTAGCGCCAGCCCGGGTACAACAAGATTTCTAGCTTAGGATAAGCTCGGGGGATCGGTGAAGGATTTCCGAGTACTTCATGATAGAGTCCACCACCTTGATGTTGATGTCCAAGGCCTTGGAAATCTCTTTGGCGTAGGAGATATTAGTTTTGATGAAGTTGCCGACAAGAACCATGCACTCTTTTGGTGGAGGAGCACTTTCACCCACGTTGGCTAGGCCAATGGGAGCTGCATTTCCGACAAAGAAATTGAGAGCGTGAGTACAACAAATAAGTTTAAAGTACCTGACTTACAGAAATTGAAGGATGTTGCTCTCGGCTTACTGGAGAACCTCCGCTAAGGAGTCCCGTTCCTTTCGGAGAGTGTTGTATGCCTCAAGGTTGCGGGCATTTTGCTTGTCGATAGACTTCTTCTGCTCCTTGATGATCGCGATCTCTTCCTTAAGGCGGTTCATCTCCGTGTTAGCTGATTCCTGTACTGCGGCCAGCGCCTCTTCATGCATTTTCAGGGTATCAGCCCTCTCCTGCTTCAAGATCTTGTTCTCACTATCGAGCTTCTGGATATGCTTGGATTGCTCGACAATGTCTTTGTCTTTGGAAATAGCTTGTACAAGTCGGAGAAATAACAACGCATAATGAGTAGTCGGAAGTTGAAAGAACAAGACCAAGTTGAGAAGGAAACTGAAAAGAAAACAGACTCTTGTTTTTGGTGATCTGTTCCTTCAAAAAGGCAGTTTTATCCTTTTTAGCTTCAAGCTCCTTGAAGATCTTGGAAAACTTCTCATTGGCAGAGACCTTCCATGCATTCTCATTCTACAGAAATAGAAGTACTTAGTCTAGTTGAAGCATCTAGCCATAATTATTTAGTTCTGCCTAGAGGCTCGACAGCTACGGTGCGAGTTTTTAACTCAAAGCTATTCTTAGTCCTTATTTAAGCATCTAGTCAGAACTATCTCTGTTTCAACTAGAGGCTTGGGGGCTACAGTATTGAAATCTACAAACACTGTGTATGCTACTCTGAAAGTATCCAGTCGGAATTATTCATTCAAACTACATACTTGGGGGTTACAGTACAAAGTTTCTCACTTAGTCACTCTTAGAGCACTTAGACCAAAATACCTACACTTTTCCCGTCTAAGTCCTTGGGGTCTACAGTGGGATATTATATATGAAATGCAAAAGCATACAAAACTTACATAGGCAATGATCTAGAGGTTGTTGGTGGCCTCTGAGTACAGTTTGCCAAAGGCAATTGTGTTTAGCCAGAGGATATCTGCCTTCTTGAGGAGCTCCTCAAGCCCGTATGTTGGATAATTCAACCCTGCACTAGGATTCGAGGCAGAGGCCCTTGGAACGATTGTCGGGCTTATAGGCTTGGAGGCCTCCGCATGGATCATGGTCACCATAGATCCGCCTCCCACCACCAACTCCTTTCCTTTTTTGGTGGCATCCTTAGCCGGAGCATCAGCCACTTGGGAACAACGGCCATCTCGGCAACATATGGGACCTCCTAAGAAGGAGTGATGTCTACCTCCATGATGGAGGGATCAGATGCCACCGTGGTCAGAGATCCAACAGGAACGGCAGAGGGCTGGATGGAAGGAGTGGGAGGAGCGATAGTGGGAGAAGCTTGGATCAACATATCCCTAATATTTTTAGAATCCCCAACATTCTTGGAGGTCTTCTTCAAACTCCACCTATACTTTTTCCTGAAACGTACAAAGTGACAAAATATAAGTATAGGAAGAAGCAATGCAAGCGACAAAGTCGGAGGAAAAGTGACTTACACAACAGTTGGCGCCTTGGCCATGGGGATGCCAACTAACTTTATTTTCTCCGCCTCTAGGGAGGCGGTGGATTTCTTGGAGACTCTACTCACGATCTTCTTCTTCTTTCCTCCTCCAGCAGCGTCAAGGTGGAGCTCTTCCGCTTTCGCGCTAGTGGGACATCATCGTCGGACACGACCTTGACTTCCTTCATCTTGGGGTAATAGACTTGGGGAGCCATGTCGGTCTCTGCCAAATCCCCCATCCATTAAGTGATCAAAGTGTTAGACGGATAGATGAGTTAAAGGCGGAAGAACTAGAGTATATGTCAAAGCAATGTAACGAATCAGAAGTTACCTTTGGGCACTTGTCGTTCTCGAACATGTCATAGGTGATGGAGAAGCCATGCTTCTAGTCCTTCACCTTGACGATGTCCTTGAGGTGGATCTCGATGGAGTCACTGGAAAAGTTATCCTCAGAAATATGGAGGGTATCTTTTTGGTCCTTCATGTATTGACACATCAGCTTCTCGTAGTTCTGCAAAGGCAGGATCCGCCTTACAAACCAGCACATTGCTAGGTCCAAGCCGGTCAGACCCGTGTCGACGAGCCACTCGGTCCGCCTTACAGTGCGAGAGGCTTCGTCATCGGAGGGAAGGAGGACTTGGGACTTCCATGTGGTGGCTTCGGCAGTGGCCCCGTCGATGAAGTTCGGGTACGTTCCTTCTCGGCTAGCCAGAGGGACATCTGGATGTATAAGTAACTATGTTACTAGTTCTTGTAGGACTAATGTCCCACAATGTCGGGAAATCTCCGGTCGGGATAGATCGTGAAGCTAATAGTTCCGTAGTTCCTAAGCTCATCCTTGCTATCTTTGGCTTCCCTCTTGACAGTGAAAAAATAGATAAAGATATGTAACCTAGGCCTAATCCCTAGGTATCTCTCGCACATGCTACGTAGTTGCTAAGTGCTAAGATGCTATTAGGAGAAAGGTTTTGCGGTTGAACCCGGAAGTGCAGGAGGACTTGGAGGCAGAAGTCAGAGATCGGGAGGGCGACGCGGCGCACCAGTTGAGCTTTGAGGTATACCTTTTATCCGCCTTGGGGAGAAGGGACCACTTCGCCGGCCGGAACTGGATGCCATACAAGATCCTTCGTCGCCGGGAGGTACCCCTCGGAGATCATCTCTTTGATGTCCCCGGCAGATATGTTAGAGCCCCTCCATACTCCCTTGTGGGAGTCCACCTCTTCTTCCAACGGCTCTTATGCTGCTGGAATATGGTCGTCGCTGGTCGATTCCACCACGCGGAAAGTGGCACCTCCACCCCCTCCGACGGGACGTGTACCAAGCTGGACGGCTTAGCCGACGCCTCACCGAACACCACCGTGGATGTGGGTGAATTGTTTCTCTCCATTAATGGAGGAGGAGGAGATGGGAACTGGAGTAGGAGTTAGGGTTTTCTCTGTGCGAAGACCTCGAGGAGGATCATGGCAAGAGTAAGAAGTCGATGTGGGAGCGAATGAGGGTAAAAATAAATATACGTGTGCCGTGAAAAATTTATAGACCCGACATCAAGATTCGTGCAGGATGATCTAATGGTCGACGCGTGGACAGTGGGTGCGCGAGCGTGCGTGGAGATTTCGCCATGTTCCCACTGCCTCCTCTCAATGTTTCAGATTTCTCGCGTGGGAAATTCGTTGTCATTATGTTTTCTGCATGTGTGAGTTTCAAGGCGACACTATCTAAGGTCTACATCATCTCTTTGTCAAATGCAGACGAACAGTCCCATCTGAAGATTCTGGCATGAACGGATTCTGTCCGGCTACGAGAAGAGTAAGATGGAATACTAAGTGATTCTCTGACTTACGTACTGAAGACGAAGAATATTGCAGGATTATTTGGATGACTACAAGACATTGTTTGACGAATTGCTGACATCACCTATAGGAAGCAGTCAAACTGAAGAGGCCAGACGGCACAAGATCTCAGATTTCTCCGGGGGCTATAGTTGGGGATATGCTAAATGGGTATCACCATTGCATGTCTCTAATCCAGCTAACCCTGGTGGCCCATAGTTGGTAACAAGGCCCATGGACTACTGGGCGGACTAATTAGATGGATACAGAAGGGAGTCCCATGCCGTATAAAGGAAGGGTACGGTGTAGTCACCGACCAACCCGGAGCCTTGGAGTGTAAGACACGAAGATTAGTTAGTATCTTTGTAGAACTCTGTAACCTATCCGGCTAGGACTTTTCCTTGTAACCATAGGTTTTGGCGCCTTTATAAGTTGGAACTCTAGGATCCTTTAGGGAATAAATTTACACACCTCGAATAGCAAACCAATCCCTGTAACTTGGAATATTGCCATTATAGTGATTTATAGCAGGAGTAGGATTCTGCCACCATCGTGTGATCTGAACCTAGGTAAGATGTGTTAACTCGTACCCACCAACTCACCGCCTTCACCCACGTCTCTAAAAACACTCTGTGAGGACCCCTGCATGGCGTACTCCTCGGCAATACCACGACAATTGGAGTGTATGATGAACTCTTTGGGCCAAAGGTAATGCCGCCATACTTGTAAAACACGAACCAAAGAAAAAGGTTCTTTGTCATAAATTGGATAGTAAAGACGTGATCAATCAAGTTTCTCTCTATGGTAGGCCACGATACATCCATTTTGCATAAGTACTTCTCTAATGCCAATACCACTAGCATCACACTCTATCTCAAAAGTTTTTGTGAAATCCGGTAACACGGGAAGAGGTGCTTCTGTTAGTCTCTTTTTAAACTCATCAAACGCTCTTTATTCTACTTTTCCCCAAACGAAAGTGACATTATTTGTGGTCAACTCATTTAAAGGGAAAGCAATGGTAGATAAGTCCTTCACAAAGCAATGATAAAAGTCGGTAAGCCCATGAAAGCTTCGAAGTTCATGCACATTTTGTGGAATAAGCAAATCTCTTATGTCTTTGACTTTGTAAGTATCAACTTCAATACCATTCTAAGAAACAACATAACCGAGGAAAACCAATTTATCTTTAGCAGAGGAAAATTTTGGAAGATTTGCATAAAGATTTTCCTTTCGAATAATCTCCAAAACTTCCTTGACATGAGTAACATGTGCATCAAGAGACTTAATATATAAAAGGATATCATCAAAATAAATACCAACACTTTCGCCAATAAGAGAACAAAAAATGTTATTCATAAGGCGCATAAAGGTGGATGGGGCATTAAATAAGCCAAAAGGCATGACCAACCATTCATAGAGACCATGTTTGGTCTTGAATGCGGTTTTCCACTCATCACCCTCGGCCATACATATTTGGTGGTAGCCACTTCACAGATCAATTTTGGAGAAAATTGTGGCTCCACTCAATTTATCAAGCATGTCATCGAGACGAGGTATAGGATGTCTATAATGTATGGTAATAGAATTTATAGGACGACAATCCATGCACAACAATAAAGTATCATCCGTTTAGGCACAAGAATCACGGGAATCGCACTAGGACTAAGGATTTCTTGGATCAAACCTTTGGAGATGAGGTGGTGGATTTTTCGTTCTATATCCTTCGTCTCCTCTGGGTTCATGTGGTATGTGGCGTGGTTTGGTAGGGACACCCCGGGTATAAGGTCGATGCGGTGCTCAATTCCAGGAAGATGAGGTAGTCCGTGGGGATGCTCTTCAGGAAACACATCATGGAATTCCTGCAACATAGAGAACAAAGACGGAGGATGGTTTGTCAAGTCGTTAGTTCCTGGCGCTAGGCCCTTACAAACTAGGACGTAGTGCAAAATAGTGGGAGTATCCTTACCTTACCTCATCTCACTTTTGGTGGCAAGGAGAAATCTCCTATTTTTGTCACTCATATTTGGCTTGGGGCACTCACTTCCTTTGACGTGGTAGTCTCGCTCACCACTCATCTCACTAGTTTATTTTGTGGTTTGCACCCTCGCTAGATTCATTTGAACCTATACACTAAAAGGTGTCTAGATACATCTTCTTCACAAACCTAAAACATCTTATATTTCTAAACGGAGGGAGTAGATAGTCCATTGACGGGCCGTGCCCGCCAACATTAACGGGAGGTACTTGATGGCGACGTTGGGGTTTCCTTTGGCAATCTCCACCGCGTTGCCATAGTCCTGCAACCATGTGGCTGGCTTGGCGGTGCCATCATAGGGCTTGATGGTCTTGTCAATCCGGAAACCTTTGGGGTAAGTTGCAGACCGTATTGCAGGTCCAAAGCAACGTGGTCCCAGGTATGGTCCTTCCCGGGCCTCGTGGATCTTATCGATCCGCGAACTTGCATTGTACGGCTCCGGGTTCTTCTTCTTCTTGTCAACAGGGGATGGGCTGTGTGAATGACGCGGGCCTCCTCCGCCATGGTGACTGCTTGCCGATGACGGAGGCGGAGGTGGTGGTGGGTTCGCCTTCTTGCTGTTACCCTCCTACGACGCCTCACGCCTATCATGGTTGCTTGTCGGATGCAGAGGGTCATGGTGCGACCTGCTCCTGTGTCCTTGGTTGCGCTCTCCGTCATGATGAGTCTGCTCCAAGTTGTCGTGGATGACGATGTCGCACTTCTTTGGTGGGGGCATATCCGTATGATGGTGAGCCTTGTAATCTTCGTGATGTCGGGGGGATCGGGGCGGTGGCGATGGCGATGGGTGACGAGGTCGGTCCTTTTCTCCATGGTCGGAGGATATGGTGATAGCATCCTTCCTGATGCACGCATCCCTCCGTCTTCATTCTGATGAACCCGTCTGGGACCCAACATCAAGAGGAGATATATCCCTTGGCGGCTTATACTGGCTAGAGTGGCAAAGCGCTGGGTCGGACTCAAGCCTCTCAGAGGTGGCCTTTTCCTGCTGCTTCACCGCCTTGGCTACTAGGTCATAGACCTGTTCCACTGCCTCTGGCGGTCTATCCTGCTCCAGAAGGGTCTTGGCGACGGCGAGGTTAAGGAGCGGGGTGGGCATCACCTGCTTGCCTTCACTATCAATGTATGGCTTAACCTATGCCGGCTTCGAGGGAGCCCATCCTAGGTTTCGCCGTACACCAGGATCGTTGATGACGCGAGCCGGAGCTTTCTTGGCCTTCTGCTGCTGCAGCAAAGTCTTGTACTCGGCCTCCATTGCTCTAGCTTTCTCTATGGACTTCTGCGCGTTGACCAGATCTCGATCTAGCTTAGCGCCTTCCTCCGCGATGGCCTGAGCTTCCTCCAGCAGCTGCTGGCGCTTCTCGTCAAGCTAGGTCACATTCCGGATATGAGCGACGGTTAGTGGCTCGACGAGGAGATTGCCGTACATCACTCTATCAGCTGGAGTAACTTGGGATGTTGCAGACGTAGATGCCGGAGGCGGCAAGTTTGCGGTGTTGTTGTTGCTCGGGCCGGTGCCGAGTTATTGCGGCCGCTGCACTGGGTTAGGCCGAGGAGGCATGACCTTTGCGCGATCATCGTTAGTAGCAATAATTGGCCCCTTCCCATTCTCTAGCGCTGTAGACGGAGCTCGTCCAGGTTGATCTTCATCCATCGCCATCCAAATGGTGACGAACACCCCTCGAGACGTGACGGCATTGTTGGCTTGCTTGTCGCGCGTATATTCCTCCTCCATCTCCTGCATGGCGGAGTCTACCTCTTCTGGAATGAAATCTATCTCCTCTAAATCTGCACTGAAGTCAGAGGGTTCCAGGACCTCCTCGATGACGGGCAGTGGAGGTGCAACAACAGCGACGATGAGTGGAGGTGGCGGCACAACTGTGACGATGGCGGTCAGAGGCGATGGCTGAATCGAAGGATCTCCGTCAATGAGCGCAAGCGCTTTCTGGGCTGCCGCGTCAGCCTCCGCGTAGTTGTTGACGGTGCTCACTATCTCCTCAAGGGTAAGGCATCCTGACGCCTGCTGCCGTCTTAGAGAATGCCGGAGAAGTGCCACGGTCCAGTCCTTCCACGAAGTGATACAAAGCATTATCATCGGGGTAGTGGGCCAGATCGTCTCGTATACGGAGCCACCTGGACAGGTAATCACGGGGGTTTTCGCCCTCTCTCTGAACGCAACGCGCCAGATCGAAGATGGTAACACTCCGACGAACTTGGATCTCTGATGTCCAGACGCACGGGTGAGGCCGGCGGATTTGCAGCGATCTTCCACCTTTATATCCTGCATAGGGGCAGTTTGGGTGGGCCTTGAATTTTTCCGATCTTTGACGGCAAACTCCGAAGAGAGATCTGACATCGATCCTTCCGCGAACGTATCCTGCCCGTAGGCGGTCCGTGCGGGCCTTGATGCTCCTCCGACTCCTAGGGAACTAGTGGCCAAATCGGTTTCGCCAATGAAGAGGTGGATGTCTCTGATAGGAACGATCGAACACCGTGTAGGGTTCGTCTTCGCCAGGATCCAGAACTCATCGGGAGGGACGATCGGAACATTTCCGGTGAAGAGAACGCGACCGATGGCTACGGTTTCATCGATTCCCGTGAAGATCTTGGTCCTCGCCCACTAAAGATCCCAAAGCACCTCTTGCCCCACGGTGGGCGCCAACTGTCGTGCTATTGCCGATGAGTACGCCATGGAGGGGTCCTCACAGTGTGTGTTTAGAGACGTGGGGAAGGCGGACGGTTGATGGGTACGAGGTAACATAGCTTACCCAGGTTCAGATCCCACGACGGTGGCGGAATCCTACTCCTGCTATAAATCACTATAAGGGCAATACGCTGAGTTACAGGGATTGATTCGATGTGCGAGATTGTCTGAAGTTGTCTGTGAACATGCCCTAAAGGCTCCCATAGGCCCGACTTATATAGTCGCTAGGTCCTAGGGTTATAGGGAAAAGTCCTAGCCGCACAGGTTACAGAGTCCTACACCGTCTATTACTAGTCTTGTGTATCTTGCAATCCAAGGCTCCGGGTACGTCGGTGACTCCAACCGTAGCCTTCCTTTATCCGGCATGGGCCTCCCTTCTGGATCCATCTAACTGGGTCGCCCAGCAGGCCATAGTCCATGCTACCAACTGTGGGCCACCCGGGTTATCTGGATAGGAGACATGCTATGAGGATACCCATATAGCATATCCCCAACATTATGCGTTCAAGAACATCAAGGTTGATGTCCTCGTACCAAGAAAGCACGAAGGCAGGAGCCTTATCTGCTGCAGCTCGGCCGGCCGACTCGTGCCATTGATCCAGCCTATCTTTAGTAAGAAGCAGCCTGGCAGCCAGAGGCTTGATGAGTGTGGGCGCATCTTCATCCGGCCAGAGCATTCAGAATGCATGGATCGCTGATTTGAGCAAGTCTACGCCACATGACTTGATGGTCTTGACACGCTCTGACAACGCTTCGAGATGCTCGCCAATACTAACCTCGCCATCAGCTGGAGCGCCAGATTCGGCTCGTACTCTTTTGATGTCCTGTATGGCGAACATATCAGCCTCAGGAAAATTCTCTGCAAAAGCAAGGGAACATTAGCAAAACAAGGAAAAAAAGCAGACAAAGGAATGAGTACAGCGAAAAAGGTAAGGACTCGCTACCGAGGAAAGATTTGATGGCACCAAGCTTGCTCTACCAATTCCGAGCCTTGGCCTGAAGAGCATCCTGATCCAAATAAGCCGACTCAACCGTAGACTCAGCCTCCTTGAGTAGCTCCTTGGTCTTCTCGGCACTAGCGGCATGCTAGTCATCTTTCTTGACAAGCTCCTCCCGCAGCCCCTTCACCTCAGCCTGATGCTTCTGCTCCATATCCGCCATGGCCTTCGTCAGACGAGTCACCTCGTCTTGATCCTTTTGGAGCTCGATCCGGTGCCTCTCTGCTTATTCGGAGCATATGACCCATCAACAACAACAAAGCTATGGATAAGGAAAAGCGTAAGTACGGAGCGGAGGTGAAATCCTCAAGAACATACTTTCAGCATCGCTGATTTGTAGGTGCAGGGCATCAATGGTGGATTGGGCAGAAGCTATAGAAGGACAATGAAATAAAATAAGCAAGGGCAAGCAAGGAAAGTACACTGAATATAAGCGGGACAAGTTAGAAATTTACCTTGGCCTTTAGCCTCAGCTTGCAGGTTTTGGTGAGTGAGCTCCAACTTGCGATACTCAAGGAGCAGAGCCTGGTGCACATTGGTGCACTCATTATGTGTAAGCTGCACAAAGAAAAAAGACAGTCAAAAATTCTGAGATCAAGTTGATAGCCGGATAAGGGTTGAATCCTAACTTAGAACTTACAGCCGAGTAAGTTTCTCATCCGGCAGTAACCTCGGGGACTAGGGATCGAAAATCTAACATGCGAACTTGGCATCGGGAAATAAAGGGTAAATCCTAACTTAGAGCTTACATTCGAATAAGTTCCTCATTCTGCAGTAACCTCGGGGACTAGGGAGCATGTATAACAAAAAGATACTCAATACGCGAAAGAGTAATAAGATTATGTACCTTTTTCACTTCGTCTGCGCGAGCCATCAAGGTGATGGCCTGCTGAGTCATGTCAGAAACGGCCTTAAGGCCCAACTTCATCTTCTTCCCAGCACTGGAGCTGACCTCTTGGTCGCCACCTGTGTTCCAAGCCACAGCATACGGCTCTGTGGCACCAAGGCCATTCCCGCTGAGCATCTGAGTGAGAACTTGACCCTTTTTCAGGGTAGTTCCCACATTGGCACGGGTAGCAACGACACTGCTGTGCAAAGCAATAGCCTTGGAACTGCCACCAGACCCGACAGCTGCAAACTCGCCAAACTGACCCGCCGAAGCGGGTGTCTTTGTGGTTGATGTGGGACGAATCTGAGGTGCGGTGCCTGGGCTGTGGACTAAGGTCAAATGCTTAGACGGTAAAGATTTGCTGGTAGTAGGGTGAGCCTGGCTTGGAGCTGCAGGCCGAGTCTGTTTCTTTGACAGGAAGGGAGAGTGAGCAGGTCTGGCAAGGGATAAAACAAGAGCCAAATGAACAGGCTTGCTAATGGTTTGGGAAACAGCAACATGATCAACTTGTGTACTGGGAGCAGGAGAACTAATGATAGGAGTCTTCTCAATGCTAGTGTTGCTAGCACCAAGATCAGGAAGTTGTTCATGAGGAGTAGTAGGGGAGCTGGGCCGGGTCTCCACCGATGGTTGCGCCGCCGGCTCGGCCTCACTTTGAGACTTGTGAGTCTCAGTGGTGGGGGCAGTGACCCGGACAAGGCTTGGCACGGCAGTGTCGGCGCAAGGAGGAGAGGCTGGCCTTAGCGGCGAAGAGGCCATGCTAGGAACAGTTTGGCTAACCGACAAAGGAGTGGCACTGAAAATAACAAGGAGTGCTTATAAGAAAATAATTACAAAACAGGAAAGGAAAAATGGAAAGTAAGCAAACATCAAAAGCTTACCTGGAAACGGTCGAGTCACGCGGCATGCGACATGTGACCTGGTGCCCAGCAGCCTTGCGAGTTTCATTTAGCGACGCAGCAGGAGGAGCAGCAGCAATAACCTTGCGCTTCTTGGCAGGCTGAGAACTAGAGGTAGCCCCACGTTGCTTACCCGTCTTGGCAACAAGGATTTTGGCGACTCCGCCCACAGCGAGAGGGGGAGTGTCATGTACCTGGCCAGCTGTATAAGTAAATGACAGGCTCACTCGAATAAGTTAGAGGGCTAAGGTCGAAAAGCAGGTACCTGCAGGGTTTCACAATCATCATCATCGTCGTCGTCAGACAAATCTCGTAAGGGATTTTGAGTGTGGGTCTTACCCGGAGTTGAAGCGGCAGATGCATGCAGAATGGGCATGAAGCACTCCAGATCGAACTCGACTTCGTCAGAGTCGGAGCGGTCCTTGTTGTAAGCACTAGGATGGACAGTACTGTCATCAACCTGTTGAACAATATTCTGTGAAAGATAAACATAATAAGAATGAAGAATGAGGGAAACGGCAGATGAACATAAGAAAAGCTATGTTGGATAGAAAGTGATTCGGAAACTTACCCAGGGGACAGGCCTATCCTGGCAAAATGGAGGGTAGCTCCAAGCCCAATCCTCCGCCAAAGTCAGCTTGAAGATCGAGCTGACCTGGCGGGCCACGGAGTCGTGAGTGAGCTCCAATGTGGAATGCCGAGTAGGATCTCGCGGGCCGCTCATGAAGCACATCTTGTGACTTCTGGCTTGGATGGGGCTGACCCGGTGTGCTATAAATGCGCACATGAGGTCCTCCTCTATCAAGTGGAAGTACTCATCCGACGATAACAACCTCTCCAGGATCACGTTGGCCTCATTCACCGCCGCGTTCTTGTTACGTGGATCAAGCTTCCAGAACTCCTTGTTAGGAACTTCGTCCGAGAAAGGGGGAAGCCGGATGTAGTGAGTAGACCCGCTGTTCTTGACATAGAAGAAGGTCTTATGCCATTTCTTGCAAGAATCGAGGCCAGTGACCCGAGGAAAAATGGATTCCTTCCTAGGAGTGATGCTAGCGGCACCGCACCTAGTAGGACTTTTCTCGGCATGAGGGATGCTGGGGTCAGGAACTACTTGGATCCTAAAACTAAAGTACTTGGCCCAGAGGAGAACAGTGGGCCAAAGACCGAGGTAACCCTCGCAAGCGGAAATAAAACAAGACAAGGAGCCAATTGCATTGGCAGGCAAGTGATGGGTTTGGAGATGGAAAGTAGAAAGAAAAGAAACAAAGAACTTGCTCGTGGGCAAGGCAAAACCTCGCACAAAATGGGATAGTAAAACCACCCTCTCATTGGCATCAGGCTTGGGAGAAATCTCACCAAGCGGGAGGCGGCAGTCCACCTCTAGCGGGATGCGCCTAGTGGAGCGCAACCACTCAAGCTCCTCGGCGGAGACCTCCGAGCCCTCCCAGCCGCCACTCTCGCGGCGGGAACCTCATGTTCCTCCGCTCCCTCTGCGGCATCACAAGCATCCATGGTTTCTCTGGATTCAATCTCTTCCCCCATTGGAAGAGGCTTGGAGGAGCAAGGACTCGTAGTGGAATGAAAAGGGGAAAAGAGTAATTACAGAGGTGGATCTATGGAGAAGAAGAACCGCAAAGGGGAAGTTGGGATTTTGGAGGCGCAAGGAAGAAGAAGGCAATGAGGAAACTGAACGGGCGAGGGAAGTTAAGTTATCCTCACCCCTACTTAAGCGGAGTAAAAAAACTCAATCGTGGGATCTTCCTACGCCGTGCGGCCAACATGTGGTCATGTATACGGCCGAGTAGGCCAATCAGAAAACGTCACGTGTAGGTGATATGCAATAAATCCACTACCACATCACGCTGCGCAAGACATGAGGCACTGAGCTATTGGACTGACATAGTGACGGGGAGTTACTGCGCCGCCGTCACTGTGCAGTCAGGATTTTGGACAGAACTTGAGGCAAGTCACCATGATTACAAGCCGTCAGTGACTAAGGCACGCCGGAAATGACTCAGAACTGGTCAAAATGACTCGGCACGAGGCAAAAATGGGCCAAAAAGTCAAAGATGAGACTCGGAAAGAGCAGAGTAGACTCGGCTAAGATCGAGGTTATGCCAAACAGTGCGTCCTAAGCAGTGAGTGCAGGAGGAGAGAAGTTCCAATCACATTAAAGGAACCTGGAGACGCCTAACAGCTAGAACTGCTAGGCCTCACCAACTTTGGGGACTAATGTCAGGGGGATAACCCCCGGTAGGGTCATAAAGGGTAAAACACTACCCAGCTAGGTTTACGCCGAGAAAAGAAAGAACCAGGCGGAGTAAGGACGGCCGAGTAAGATAGTCATATGCAACCGACATGAAAACTATGTTGGCCCATATAAGACAAGTATGTTAATCTTGCAGGAACCAACGAGCCGAGTCTCACGAGGGAGGGCCGAGTCAGATAGGACGCGTGGCATCTTTCTGAATGAGGTTCAGGAGGGACCATGGTAAAGCACAGTCAAAAGAGAAGGGCGACGCCGGGTGACACGAAAGGAGCCGGGTGACGTCTAAAGCAAGGGCTGACGTACAAAGTTACTGTGTGACACCAAAAGAACTGGAGGCGATGTACGTGAAGACCGTTAGCTGTATAACTTTATGGACTGGGCCACTGGCCTTAGTACAATACCATGACCCGTCCCGTACAGTGAAGACCAAGATCCAAATAGTAACCCTAGGACCCAAAGGGGTGTAACCTAGCTAGCCATCACCTATATAAGGAGGGGTATAGCTAGGGTTAGAGGATGTTGGACCTAGTAGGGAACTAAGGCACTGAAGCTTTGTTCATACAGCTCAAGGAGCACTTGTAAACATCTAGGATCAATAAAATCCTCAAGTGTGGAGAGTTCATCTTGTTCTTCGTGCATGGCAAGACCATGCACACCCTCCCCGGTGACCATAAGCATCCATTCGCCCCCCCAACTTAAGCCTACCCATGGCATCTACCGTGACACCACCACGACAGGCGGCATCAAACTCCGAGTGAGCAAGACCTTAGTGCTCTTTGCAGAAGCCAATATCAATCCCCAAGCGTGTAACACCCTCTCCAAAGTGTGGGTTAGGCTCCTGGACGTGCCGTCGTGCCTGTGCAATGCTGAGCTGCTCATGGAGGGCACGAAGATGATTGGCAGTCCTCGCCTTGTTGACGATGACTCGATTGCTGATCTGGAGGGCCCGGTGCGCATGCTTTTCCACTCGCATGCCCCAGACAAACTACCAAGCACGTGATGATGTTCGCCAACGCTATTGGTTTCCATATCAGAGTTGAGGTGGAGTTCGCCAAGAGCACTGGGGTGGATCCGCCCTCCCCACTAGAGGATGACAAACGCGATGAAGATGAAGAAGAAACTGAAGACCAGAGCCTGACGGACAGACACTATAAGAGGCCCAAATCAGTGGCAAAGGCCAAAGGGAAGGAACCTGATGTTTCGAGCGCCCCTCCTAAGGAGGCTCCGAAGGAGGCAGTGTGTGAGGAAGGTGTTGCAGATGCTTTGTTTCCCCTTGATGGCTCTGACCAGAGGCTTGCTCCGAATCCAGATTCCCAATCCTTGGTGGGTAGCTGCCAAGTGGTGATTGCCCCAAGCTTGGACCACTCTGCGATAAAGCCAACTGCTTCCCCATCCAAGTCCAACGTCAAGCCGATTCCTTTCAATCAATATGGTTCCAATTTGTCTACCTCTGTCCTGTTCTCAGATGGTCCCCGGGTGCATGATGTTGCTCGCCCTCCCCCTCCAAGCAAGCCCCTGTCTCTGTGGTAGAGATCCCGTCTGACTCGTCCTGGGACCTGTCCCCACTGCATACCCCCATCTCTCCGTCAATCTTTAAAAGATCCAAGCTTTCCAACGAGGATCGGGCTGATATTGGATGGGCTAGCCCTGCTAACTGGGAGTTCTACAATGAGACCTTTTCATCAAAATTCGTGAAGCTGAAGAAGAAACAGGGTGGGGAGGTGGAAAACCCCCCGGCGTCTGCCCCTGAGAAAGTCCCCAACCTTGCTTGTGAGTTGGCTGGCATCACCAAGGTGGCCAAGGACAAGCGCTCGGTGTCCATCTCCTCCCTAGTCTCTGGATCCAGGAGAAGCGCGAGGAACAATGAGCGGAGCATCGAGCCAGTGCTTGCCCGTGCCTCGCGCAGGGCGGCCTCAGGTATGCGGTCTTCTCCTCTTTCTCGCACGCTTCTGGATAATTTTCTAGTGTTGCCTTCCCTCTCTGATTCTCATCTGCATAAAGTGCTTTTGGAGTGTGGGCTCCGTTGCGATTCTTTGATTTCCTCCCCCCTATCCCTTATTTCTATGGTTCGTGCAAAGGAAGAAGGCTAGGCAGTTATTGTAGCGGCCGTGACACCGACCAAAGTGGTGAAGGCTTCTCAGGGCCAGGAGGACTCGCTGGTGGCGCCCCCTGGCGGCCTTGTCGGCCATGGTGGCCCTGAGCCTCAGTCTGCACCGATCACCGCAGGGGTCGGGTATTCGGTGGATGCGGTGGATGATCTAGAGCAGATCTCCATCGCGTCCCTGGCAGCCAGAGCTAAAAGGAAAAGGTGTGTGCACTCTCAAGTTGGACCCATACCTAATCTTAGTGATACCCCTGCTCGCTAAGCACGAGCTTCCACTCAGTCCAAATGATTAAGGCCCTCGGTTGGAACATCCGTGGGTGTGGCATCAAGGACCACAGATCTCAACTCAAGGATTATGTCAGGAAAGAGAGGATCAACATTGTTTTCCTTTAGGAGACTATGAAGCAGTCTTTCTTGGATCAGGAGCTGTGGGCCCTTGTCAATGGTGAAGTGTTCCACTGGCAATGGTAAGCCGCAAGCGCCTAGTCGGGTGGGCTCCTTCTGGGGTGTAGAGATGCTTATTTCGAGGTTGGGGCGATCGATCAAGGTGATTTCTTTCTAAGTGTGTCTCTGTATCACCGGCTGGACAAGTTTAAGTTTGAGTTTATTGGGCTTTATGGTCCGGCCGACCATGCCATCTCGTAGTCCTTTCTGGAGGAGCTGTAATCCAAGATTTCAAATTGCCCTTTGTCGGTGCTTGTAATGTGTGATTTCAATCTTATTCGCGGTCTAAGAGACAATAACAACACCAATATTAATTGGCCGTTGGTTAATGCCTTCAATGATTGCATTGCCAGGGTGGCTCTGCCTGAAGTTAACCGCTCGGGAGCGGCCTTTACCTGGACTAATAAACAGCGTTGCCTGGTCAGAAGCGTTCTGGACAGAGCACTGGTCTCACCTGAATGGGAACTGCAGTTACCACTCACCTATATCAAGGGAGAAAACTCGCATCGGCTCTGATCATACCCTGCTGGTGCTTGCTTCGGGAGAAGTGGTTGTCAAGAGGCAGTCATGCTTCTTCTTTGAGGCTGGTTGGTTTAGTCTGCAGGGTTTCTTGGGCTTGGTGCGTGGCTGGTGGGAGGAGATTGATTCATCTCTCCCCAACCCCAAGGTCCCCATTGATCGTTGACAGGCCTTGGCTGGGGGTGATGACCCACAAGTATAGGGGATCGCAACAGTCTTCGCGGGTAGTATTACCCAATTTATTGATTCGACACAAGGGGATCCAAAGAATACTTGCAAGCCTTAACAACTGAGTGGTCAGTTCAGCCGCACCTGGAAATAGTTCTTGCTCACAGAAGTTTATCAGTAGTAACAGTTTGTTGTGGCAACGACAAAGCAACAGCAGCAGTAACATCAATAGTGAAACATTAGCAATAGTAACACTAACGGTAACAGTAGGATTCGAGTTCGGTAGGCATAGGGATTGATCAACAGGCGTTGCATAGACGAGTCTAAACATGTAACTTCAAGATCTAGGGCATTGAAGATAAATAATAAGAAGCATCCAAGTACTAAACAATCCTAGGCATGTGCTCCAAATATATTCATACATGCTCACAACAAGAACTGGCACAACATCTTTTGTCCAGCCAACCCGTGGCAGCGGGGCCTCTAGGGAAATACTGGAAATTAAGGTGCTCCTTTTAATAGAGCACCGGAGCAAAGCATTACCACTCCATGAACACATGTGGTCCTCACACCACAGCCATCCCCTCCGGTTGTCCCAATTTTTGTCACTTTGGGGCCTTTGGATCCGGACAATGATATGTGTACATAACTTGCAGATAAGATCACAAACAATACTATCATAATGATTCAATAATAAGTTCAGATCTAAGATCATGGCACTCAGGCCCTAGTGACAAGCATTAAGCATAGTAAGTTGCAACAAAGTCAAATAGCACCAAAAGAGATACTAGGCACTATGCCCTAATAGATCTTATTCGATTACATGATAGTACTCATCCAATCCCTACCATCCCCAAGTCTATAGCGGGGGATTACTCTCTCATGGCTGAGGGAAACATCGGTTGTTGATGGAGATGCATTGGTGATGAAGATGATCCTCTCCAAATTCCCCGTCCCGTCAGGGTGCCAGAATGGAGTTTCATTATCAAAATCTTGGTTTCTGGTGGCGGCGGCGGAGCGGAACTCTTTTTGGAAAACTATCGAACCCCCCTCGGTTTTTAGGTCGAAAGGCAACTTATAAGTGCAGAGGGAGGCCGAGGAGATGCCTTGGGTGGCCAAACCCCCTCTAGGCGCGAGGTTAGGTGGGCCCGCGCCTGGGGTGGGTCTGGGGCCCCCCAGGCCTCCCATCCGTCTCTTCTTCTAGCTCTGTGGATCTTCTGGTGAAATATAATTTTTGGCATATTTTCCGGGATTTTCCTGATAGTTCATTTTCTGCACAAAAACAAGACACCAAGGTAATTCTGCTGAAAACAACGTCAGTCCGTGTTATTTGTATCCAAATCACACAAGTTTAGAGGAGAAACAATAACAAAGTCTTCGAGAAAGTATATATGTTTTGGACGTATCAACTCCCCCCAAGCTTAGCGTATTGCTTGTCCTCGAGCAATTCAGTTGAAAACTGAGTGCGATAAAAGAACTTTCATGAACACTTTGCTTCATATGATGTAAATATTCTCAGCACAGGAGTAGATGCTTAGACAATTAATAATAAAGAGTATGCAACTAAGTCTACTCAATAGTCATTGCAAGCTATGCAGAGAAACCAACTCAATAATAATAAGTAGCATGAAACAGAAACATAAGAAACATTGCAGTGCTCAACATAAGGTATGATAGAGTGGTATCTCGCTTGGCTTTGTTTGAAGAGCACAATATAAATGCCAAGGCACCTCGGAAGTTCACATGAAGACTAGAGATAAAGATATCAGAGATACAAGCATCAAAGTCATGACATAATTAACCAAGTTTTGGAACAAACACAAGAATGACAACTATGCTCTCAAGAAGGTCCTTATAGAATAAGTGGTGACTCAACAAGGTTGTGAAAAGTTTGAAAGGCTTCCCAATGCTGAAAGGAAGGTACTCATTAGCTTTGAGCTCTCATTGCCCCTATCATAGGCATCTTCATGTGGTTAAGGTGAAAGTGAGGTCCACTCTGAATCATATGCTTGACAATCCATAGACTGGAAATCCCAAGTCCCTTGAGTACGAGGGTCGCTCCACATTCTACTCAACTTTGGTCACCTGAAAGTTCTTTTCATTGTAAATACATGCATATCATCGAGAACCGCCAACGGGGTACCCCTTGCACATGGTACAAGAGCTTTCCCATAACCAAAATGACAAGGCAAGCAGACAATGAGCATCTCAGCAATCTTTTTATTTACCATATGCATAGCTTTTTATTGAGGATGCTTCATAGATGCTCATTATAGTGATGCTGCAAGTTTCCACCATGATTGGGCATGGCTTAGGCTAGCGGCCCAGGCATTTCTCTAACACAATGTATAAACTCCATGAACTCACAACCTCCCCTTTTATTTCACATCGTCGACATCCGTAAACAAAAGATAAAAGTATCAACTGGATAAGGTATCCAACAGGTGTTGAAAGCATTCCCCATGACAGGATGGTTCTGCTGACTCCTAGCATATAATAAGCAAGCATATAACTTTCATGGACTAGTCACAATGGTTCAAGATTATTAAGCGCAAGGAATAAAGTGTGCCATTAAATTCATGAGAGCTTTACTAACTAACTTTCTAAAAACAGACAGACATTTTGTTTTGGAAGAAAACATGGCATATATAATTTGCACTGAAGTAGCAAATGATGCTAATAGGTAGGTATGGTGGACACAGCTGGCAATATAGGTTTTGGGGAGTTGGAAGCACAGGTAGATCACGTACTCAGTGCAAGTGAAGGCTAGCAATAGAGAGGGAGCGACAAACGAGAGATCAATAAAAGTCATAATCATGCTTGCAACAAAACAGGACTAATTATGGCATGAAAGTGATACAAGAACTTTGAGGCAAAATAAATCATCGAGGCTTACTGACTACTGATTAGTCATATGCATGCGTGAGCATGTGCCAAGTCGATTCACATGAACAGTCAGAGGAGGATACCACAATATCATACCAAAGTATGAATAAAACAATGCAAGAAAACATTCCTATGACATGCTACAAACTATTAGCAAGCTGGAGCTAATCATAGACAAGCAAGAACTACTAAGCATCCATAATGACATACACCTTACACAAACAAGCGAAGCATTCTCACAATGATTAGTATATGTACAAACATGAAACAAATAGAGTTCGTTACCAGCCTCTTACCACACCTCGAGTTGTCTTAATCTTTATTATTGCCCTTCACTTGTGTGACTTGAATATTAACATGAAAACCAATATCCATTGAGGATGGCTGAACCCTGCAAAGAACTCACAAAACGAAAGAAGAACAACAAATATTTTTTGTTTTTTCGATTTTTTTACAAGGAAACCAGTGCAAAACCAAACGAAGCAAAAGAAAACCAAAAACAAAAAATAAGACGCTCCAAGAACAACACAACTGTGCATGAAACAATAAAACAAATTGTCTAGAAAGACCTGAGATTTTTATTAATGAAGAAGGGGATGCCTTGGGCACCCCCAAGCTTTGACGCTTGTACCACTTGAGTAATTCTTGGGGTGACACGGAGTGGCTCCCCCCAAGCTTAAGCTTTTGTCCATTCTTCATCTCATTACATCATCCTCTCTCTACACCTGAATTTTTTCTTTCATACAAAACTTCACACAATCTTCATTAGCAACATTAGTTTATTAAAAATATATTAGACCTCTAGCAAAGCTTTGGAAGATCAAGACTTTTCGTTAAAAACAGAAGCTATTGTAGCAACTCCTTCAAAAAGCCCAATTTCCCAAAAAGAACCCGAAAAGGAATCAATAAGAAGCAAATACAAATAATAGGACAGAGCTCTGTGTCATCACACAAACTGATGAGTTGCGTATTGGTTGGCTTTCATGGTATCAAGTTAGGCATCGCCGGTTCGATCCCCCGCGCCCCCTTTTTTGACCTGTCAATTGGAAACGCTGTTGGAGCTCGGTGGGGCCTCAACGTTAGGTCCGCTGCTGGAGCTTGGTGTAAGTAGACACATAAATAAAAATGGACACGTAGACTCATTACATAGTCAAAAATTTACACATAAAAATGACACGTAGGCGTAAATGATAAGGTGGCAGACCAGTCATTTAAACCTATTTTATTTTAGACAATATGATGATTTAATTTGGTCATATTCCGCCATACATAAGGTCCTAGACTGTATTACGCATGTTATGATGATTTTGTCTATTAAAATTATGACGTTTTAACCAAAATCGTCGTAATTTAATAAGGTTTTGGCCTCTCAAATAACTTACGACCATCTTGTGTGAAATCGTCATAGATCTATGACGATTTTATTCCCTGTCACTACGAGAAGGTCACAAGTTAACACATTTCTTGTAGTGCTACTTCATTCACCACACCCTACGACATGTTTTGCTATGTCACAATGCCCGTATCAGTGGACAATACAACGTTGCATCCATGTCCAAATTGGTCGGATTATTCACGCTTACGTGGATGATATTGTGGTGATGTCAAAGAAATCAAATGACCTAATCGCCAACTTAAAATAAACCTTTGATAACCTCCGAAAGTACAACATGATGCTTAACCCTAAGAAGTGTGTCTTCGGGGTTCTAGCCGGAAAATTGTTGGGCTTCATCGTTTCGCAATGTGGAATCGATTTCAACCCGGATAAATTCAAGGAAAACCTCAACATCAATTGTCTAACATGCCTAAAGGATATCCAATGGCTAACATGCTGCATTGCAGCAGTAAGGCGGTTCGTCAGCCGACTCGGAGAGAAGGCCCCACCGCTATACAAGCTGCTGAAGAAGGCAAACAAATTCATATGGACAGACGAAGTGGATGTTGTGCTGAAGGGGATGAAAATGATACTTTATTCTACACCTATACTTGAAGCACCTAAGTCAATGGAGCCTATGTTGATCTACATGGCGGCCACCAACCGGGTTATCAACATCGTCTTCCTGGTGGGGCGAAAGTAACCTACGCATGAGTACGGAGTACAATGACCAGTTTACTATGTAAGCTGGGTCTTGACAGAGTCCAAGTAGAGTTACCCGCAGTACCATAAGCTAGCTTATGGAGTTTTATTTGCTTCTCAGAAGCTAAGGCATTTTTACCAGGAGCACCCAATCACAGTAGTAGCAAGGCTCCAATATCCTACATCATTAACAACGGAGTCGCTGCAAGAAGGGTAGCGAAGTAGGGCATTGAGATTGCCTCCTTCGAAATCACCTACAAAATATGTGATGCTACCAATTCACAATCCTTGGCGGATTTTATTGCAGATTGGATGGAGCTGCCAGATGATACTCCTATGCCAGAGCCAGGGTATTGGGTAATGTACTTTGACGGATCAAAGCTACTCAATGGCTCGGGGGGTGGTGTATTATTGCAATCTCCAACAGGAGAAAAGTTGCATTATGTCCTACACATTCACTTTGAGGCTACAAATAACATGGTGGAATATGTGAAAGAAATATGCCCTAGAGGCAATCATAGAGATGATTATATTTCTTATGTATCCATGAGTTAATGTAATGTTCCTTGAATATCCATATCAGGCAACTTGTATTGATTGGCAATTAGGTGAATTGTTTGTGAAACTCATTACTTGTATGGTTATTTAATAGTTGTCCCTAGTCGGAGTTCATGTGAGGACACATGTGAATATTAGACTAGCACATCGATTGGTTGATGACTATGTTTTGCAAGTCATAGACATGGAGATGTCAAACCAATTATGTGGACACATGTTATGAACATGGGGTTGGACTGACCCAACTTGAGACTGGCAATTAGTTGCAGCTCTCTCTCTACACATCGTGTACGTTTTGTCCTTAGACCTGAGATTGTCGCATAGTTATAAAGGTAGCTTTCGGGTTTGTCCTGAAGCATGCTGCAAGGCATGGTCAATCAAGATGGGATTTGCCCCTCTCTACTTGAGAGAGATATCTTTGGGCCCCTAGAGTGATCGGATCCATAAATGCATGGTCGTGCTACATATGGTTAAGAGTTAACCTAGTAAAGGGATACCAAATAATAGTATCAAGAAAGGGAGGTCAGCTTGGAGCTAGACCAAATATCGTGAGGCAAAGGGAAAGACATGTACTAAACCTTGTGATGGTTCGTCTGTTGTGATCTTTGTATGCGTTTAGGAGTTGGCACGTATTGCTAGAGGCCGCTACCAACTATTGACAGAATAAGTGTATTCGTGTCATGTCTATACGTATATGAACCTATAAGGTCACACACTTAAGGGGCTGGAAGCCTAATGAGGATTGGATCCGAATTAGACCAGGCTTAGGCTACTAATGGGCTGCTAATGTAGAAGCCCACTAGGGACGCCTATATAAGAGAGGGTGCGGCGAGATGACCAGAGTTAGACCATTCCTCCCAGTCGCCACTCCTCACGCCTGTGTTGCACGCGCGGACCTAGCAGTCCGGCGTCTGACGCTTCCACCCTGTACGTGTGGATATCTCGTAGGCCCTGCATTTGTAGTGCTTGGACGAGCCGCGCAAGGGGAGCTTCTCATGGGACGAGAACGAGGAGGAGACGTAGATCGTCTGCACTGCCTCGACGCGCTTCATCAAGTTCCGCAACTACACGTCTAGTGGTAATCCCGTGATCTATGACAACAGTAATCCTGGTTTACGCGGTAGAAATTTTTTATTTGCGCTAGTGTAGCCTACCCGTATCCCTTCAGTGGTATTAGAGTCGATGTTGTTCAGTTATAGGTTCGGGATGTTTGCATATGGTGATATGCAGATTGATATGAATGATGTGACCATTTATATTGCGGTGGTTCAGGATTGATCTATGATCTTGCTTTCCATGATCGTGATTCTGAGGTAGTCGAACGACTTACCCCTACCGGTCGGTTTCCTCCATTGGGGTAGACAGTGACACAAATCCTGTTGAATCATGTGAAGATCAATATGATTGATCGAATCAGAACCTAGATCTAAAATCGATGTACCGTGATCAAAGGAGTTTGATCGAATCGAAACAAGAGTCGGTTTATGGTAAATTTGATTTGCCGATCAAAATCCTTAAAGAACATTGTGTAGATTTGATCTCTCATTTTTCACAGTTTACCGCGAGGGGCGCTGCCCCTTCGAACCCCGCAGGGGGAGACCCCCTAGGCCCCCCTAGTCGTAGCCCCTTTGGTATCTCGTTAAGGTAACTACGTGCTGCGAGTTCACATGATCTGGTAGAATGCGATTCTATGCATAACTTCTTTTTGCAGGATGTATGTGATCAGTATGGCCCATATATGTATGTGATGCATGTATGAAATTTATCATGACCTGCGTGTCGTGAGTAGGGCAACACGGCTGGAGCCATGTGTGTTGTCAATTATTGTAATGGCATGCGTGCTAACTTGTGATGATCCCAATTGTATGTAATTTTGATTACCAGCTGTTAGGGGTAATAGCTTGTATTAGTTCTTGGAGGACTCGTCACTTGGAGGATGGCTCACATGGGACATGAAGATGGAGATCATCATGGTGGACAGGTTCAATGGCGATAGAGATCACCATGAGAAAATGGGCCATACTGTGTCACAACTATGTGAATGCTATTCTTATGTGTTTTACTCTATGCATGCTTAGATGATAGAAATAGAATGATACCTCACAAAGATTAAGTTAAACCATGCCCTCCCAACCAAACCTTGCACCATCCTATGCCCAGTACATTCATTCATGGGCCTATGAAATTAGGGTGCCGCGGTTTTCCTTGGCTGGATGGGTTTGTATCGGATACCTACACGCATAAGGGTTGGTGAGCTTGACAAGGTCATCTTAATAGTTAAGGACCTTGGGGCATAAAGGTTGGGCGCCTAGTTTTGACATAGAGATGTCACCCAAAAACAAGAGTCATATGTGATATGATTATCAAGTGTTTCTTACCGATTTACCTTGTCTTCTAGCAGAGATGCTAAAGCTCACTAGTCGACTTGTTAATTGTGGATCTTGAATCACTTAGTATCAATAGAGGGATTTTGATTTAAGTGGGAGTATATGCTATTAAATTGTTTAATATGTTTTACTCTTTCATGGTTACATGGCTTAGTATTTTGCATGTTTTCTGTTGTAGATAAATGGCACCGAACACTGAATCACCTTTTTCTTTGCCTTCAATTCTTGACAAAGATAAACTAAATGGAACAAACTATACGGACTAGGTCCGTAACCAGAGAATTGTTCTCAGGTCTGATAAAAATGAAACGGTTCTGGATACCCCAGTCCCCGATGAACTTGCTGATAATGCATCTGCTCCCCTAAAGAATGCATACAAGAGAGCATGTGATGATTCTCTTGAGGTTAGCTGTCTTATGCTTGCATGCATGGAACCTGAACTCCAAAAGAAGTTTGAGGATCAGGATGCTTACGATATGATCGTCGCGCTTAAGGACATGTTCCAAGATTAGGCAAGGACTGAGAGGTACAATGTTTCCAAGTCCTTTGTCGAATGCAAGCTAGCAGAGGGAGCAGCTGTAGGCCCCCATGTGAACAAAATGGGTGGTTACAGTTAGACTTTGGAAAAGCTTGGTTTTCCACTAGGCCAAGAGTTGGCCACTGACTTGATTTTGGCGTCTCTTCCATCCAGCTATGGGTAGTTCATTTTGAACTACCATATGCATGGGGTGGAGAAGGGCCTTAATGAGTTATGCGGGATGCTAAAAACAGCAGAAAGTGACATGAAGAAGTATGCAGGGCATAGCCATGTGATGGCTGTGCAGAACAAGCCTAGCTTCAAGAAAAATGGTACTTCTTAGAAGAAGAAGATGAAGGGCATGGCTAAGGATACGATCCCTAAGCCTGCACCCAAGCAAAAGGCTGGACCTGTAGAAGACATTGAGTGCTTCTTTCGTCATGAACATTGCCATTGGAAGAGAAACTGCAGCAAGTACCAGGCTTCTTTGAAGAAGAGTGGAAGTAAGAGTACTTCCCACTCAGGTACGCTTGTTGTAAATGTTGTGGACATTCTTATCACTGATTCTTATGTTAACTCTTGGGTATTTGATACAGGATCGGTTGCTCATATTTTTAATTCGATGCAGGGGCTAATAAGGACTATAGAAGTGCAGAAAGACGAAGTGGATTTTCGCGTCATAAATAAAGCAAGGGTTGCTGCATTGTTCGTCGGCGTCATGCAACTTCACCTTCGGTCAGGATTTATTATGGAGTTGAATAATTGTTATTACATTCCTAGTATGGGTCAAAACATTTTATCACCTTCATGTTTGATGAGGGATGGTTATTCATTCACGAGTGCAAACAATGGTTGTGTAAAATCTAAGAATGATATGTTTATGGCTAATGCTCCCATTGTGAATGAGTTATTTATTTTAAATCTTGATGATGCATCTGTCTACAATGTTAGTTCTAAAAGGCTTCGGCCTAATGATTTGAGTCCTACCTATTTACGGCATTGTCGTTTGGGGTATATAAGTGAAAATCACATGAAGAAGCTTCATGGTGATGGTCTTCTAACTTCGTTTGATTTTGAATCATACAAGACATGTCAGGCTTGTTTACTGGAAAGATGACCAAATCACCTTTTTCGGGTTTACTCGAGAGAGCGACAGACTTGTTGGAACTCATACATACTAATGTGTTTGGACCAATGAGCACAACAGCAAGAGGAGGATATCACTACTTCATTACTTTCACCGATGATTTCAGTAGATATGGTTATGTCTACTTAATGAGGCATAAGTCTGAAACTTTTGAAAAGTTCAAGGAGTTTCAGAATGAGGTAGAGAATCAACGTGGCAAGAAAATAAAGGCCTTGCGATCTGATCGCGGAGGTGAATATTTGACTCACGAATTTAGCAATCATCTTAAGAGTTGCAGAATTCTTCCACAGTTCATGCCGCCCGGAATGCCTCAAAGAAACGGGGTCTCGAATGGTGCAATCGAACTTTGTTGGACATGGTTCGACCGATGATGAGCCAGTCAGATTTACCATTATCATTTTGTTGTTACGCTCTAGAAACGACAGCTTTCACACTTAATAGGGTACCATCTAAATCCGTAGTTAAGACACCATATGAGATGTGGACTGGAAAGACTCCTAGTTTGTCTTTTCTAAAGATTTGGGGTTGTGATGCATTTGTCAAGTGACTTTCAGTCGGACAAGATAACACCCAAATCGGATAAGTGCATTTTTGTGGGATATCCGAGGGAAACCTTAGGGTATTACTTCTACAACCGAGAAGAGGGAAAAGTGTTTGTCGCTTGTAGTGGTGTTTTCCTAGAGAAAGAGTTTCTCACAAAGGGAACAAGTGGAAGGTCGGTGCAACTTGAAGAAGTTCAGGATGAACCAGTCGGGGATGCTTCTACGAGTGATGCTATTGTAGCGGAACAAGTAGAGGAACCTGTGGCAATAGAAGCACCACAACCACGAAGGTCGGTGAGGCTCCGCGAAATGCGGGAATTATTATTGTTAGACAATGATGAGCCTGCGACCTATGCATAAGTGATGGTGGACCCAAACTCTGAGCAATGGCTGATCGCCATGAGATCCGAGATAGATTCCATGGGAGAAAATCATGTTTGGAACTTGGTTGACCTGCCTGATGGTTTTAAAGCCATCGAGTGCAAATGGATCTATAAGAAGAAGATTGATATGGATGGAAATGTTCACATCCATAAAGCTCGACTTGTTGCAAAAGGTTTTCGACAAGTTCAAGGAGTTGACTACGACGATACTTTCTCGCTCGTAGTGATGCTTAAATCTATATGGATCATTCTAGCCATTGTTGCACATTTTGACTATGAAATATGGCAGATGGATGTTAAGACGGCTTTCCTAAATGGAATCTTAACTGAGGATGTTTATATGATGCAACCCGAAGGTTTTGTCGATCCAAACAATGCTGGAAAGGTATGCAAACTTCTAAAGTCTATTTATGGGCTGAAGCAAGCATATCGGAGTTGGAACATTCAATTTGATGAAGTTGTAAAGGAGTTTGGCTTCATAAAAAACGAACAAGAACCTTGTGTTTACAAGAAGGAAAGTGGGAGCATTGGTATTTATAATCTTTTATGTAGATGACATATTACTGATTGGAAATGACATTCCTATGCTCGAGTCTGTTAAGACCTCGTTGAAAAATAGTTTTTCGATGACGGACTTAGGAGAAGCGGCATATATTCTGGGAATCAAGATCTATAGAGATAGATCAAGGAGGCTAATTGGATTAAGCCAGAGTACATACATTGACAAAGTGTTGAAATGGTTCAGCATGGAAGAGGCTAAGAAGGGGTTCTTTCCCATGTCTCACAGCATAAAACTCAGCAAGACTCAGTGTCCTTCGACTACTGATGAGCGTGAGGGCATGAGCAGGATTCCATATGCTTTGGCTATTGGATCCATCATGTATGCAATGATATGTACTCGCCTAGATGTTTCCTATGCTCTAAGTGTTACAAACAGATATCAGGCTGATCTAGGTGAAGGTCACTGGACAGCGGTAAAGAATATCCTTAAGTACTTGAGAAGGACTAAGGATGTGTTCCTAGTTTATGGAGGTGAGGATGAACTCAGTATAAGGGGTTACACAGATGCGAGTTACCTTAACGACTCAGATGATTCCAGATCGCAATCTGGTTATGTGTTTGTCATGAATGGTGGTGTTGTGAGTTGGAAAAATTCCAAGCAAGATACGGTGGCCTCCTCTTCAACAGAAGCTAAATATATTGCCGCCTCGGAGGCTGCAGAGGAAGCTGTTTGGATTAGGAATTTCCTGATCGCTCTTGGTGTGGTTCAGGGCGCGTCTAATCCAATTGAAGTTTATTGTTTATTGTGACAACAATGGTGATATTGCACAAGCAAAGGAACCTAGACAGCTCCAGAAGAACAAACATATTCGCATGCGTTACCATCAGATTCGAGAGTTCGTTGAGGATGGTAGTGTCATGATATGCAAAATACATATAGACTCAAATGTTGCTGATCCTTTTACAAAGCCACTCCCGCAGCCTACGCATGAGGCGCACGCAAGAGCAATAGGTATTAGATACAATCTAGATTGACTCTAGTGCAAGAGCCTACTTTGGGGCTATGAGACGCTACTCCGTAACTTGGTAGTTATAAAGGTTGCTTTTGGGTTTGTCCTGAACCATGCTGCAAGGCATGGTCAATCAAGATGGGATTTGCCCCTCTCTACTTGAGAGAGATATCTCTAGGCCCCTCGAGTGATCGGATCCAGAAATGCATGGCCGTGCTACATATGGTTAAGAGTTAACCTAGTAAAGGTATTCCGAATCACATTATGGATAAAGGGAGTCAGCTTGGAGCTAGACTAAATATCGTGAGGCAAAGGGAAAGACATGTACTAAACCCTGTGATGGTTCGTCCGATATGATCTTTGTATGCATTTAGGAGTTGGCACGTCTTGCTAGAGGCTGCTACCAACTATTGACAAAATAAGTGTATTCGTGTCATGTCTATATGTATATGAACCTATAGGGTCACACAATTAAGGTGCTGAAAGCCTAATGAAGATTGGATCTGAATTAGACCAGGCTTAGGCTACTAATGGGCTGCTAATGTAGAAGCCCACTAGGGACGCCTATATAAGAGAGGGTGCGGCGAGCTGACCAGAGTTAGACCATTCCTCCCAGCTGCCACTCCTCACGCCTGTGTTGCACGTGCGGACCTAGCAGTCCGGCGTCTGACGCTTCCACCCTGTATGTGTGGATACCTCAGAGGCGCTGCATCTATAGCGCTTGGACGAGCCGTGCAAGGGGAGCTGCTCATGGGATGAGAACAAGGATGAAATGTAGATCGTCTGCACTGCCTCGACGCGCTTCATCAAGTTCCGCAACTGTGCGTCTAGTGGTAATCCCGTGATCTATGAAAACAGTAATCCTGGTTTACACGGTAGAAAATTTTGATTTGCGCTAGTGTAGCCTACCCGTACCCCTTCAATATGAAGCAATCATTCACGGACTCAGCATAGCCAAGGATATTGGCATCAAGCACGTAGTTTGCTACGGAGATTCCAACATGGTTGCCCGGCAGGTGGCTGGCACATGGAACACGCGGAACCCTATGATGGCGGCATTTGAATATGAAGTAGACGAGATAGCCAAGTGCTTCAAAGCCTACGAAGTCAAATACGTCAAGAGGGAATAAAATGAGGCGGCAGATCTGCTGTTAAAGCTTGGATTTGTCCGCAAACCAATTATGCCAGGATTTTTTCTAGAGCATCTATGGACTCCATCCGTGAAGGGAGCAGACCCAGAGAACCCGGATAGAGTTGACTCATTTGTTAATGCAGTAACAGTAGTCCCTCTAGCTTGGACAAAACCATTCATGGATTACCTCAAAGAGCTAACTTTGCCCATCGATAAAGTCGAAAGTCGGCAAATAGTACGTCGAACAAAGGGCTATATCATAGTAAATGGGCAGCTCCACAAAAGGAGAACTAAGGGTGTATTCCTAAAGTACGTTTCCCAGTAGCAAGGTATGGATATCCTTCGTGATATTCATCTCGAAGGTTGCGGGCATCATCCCGCTCCCTAATCATTGGTCTCCAAAGCTTTCCGACAAGGTTTATACTAGCTGACCGCGAAGGCGAACATCAACAAGATGGTCGAACCATGTATTGGGTGTCAATATTATGGACGGGAGCCACATGTACCAGTTGAAGAATTGCGAACTATACCAATAACTTGTCCATTCCTAATCTGGGGGCTTGATATGGTTGGGCCGCTGCAGATGGCACCTTGTGGGTTTACGCATCTTCTTGTAGCAGTTGACAAATTCACAAAATTGATAGAAGCTAAACCCATTAGGAAGCTTGATGGGGCAACTGTCCTTAAGTTTGTCCGGGATCTAGTGGTGATAATAGGTCTCCCACATAGCATCATCACCGACAATGGTAGTAGCTTGTCACTCGGATAAGCCGAGGCTTATTGTCACGAGAAAGGCATCGGCGTTGACCTACCATATGTGGCTCATCCATAATCTAATCGTAAAGTTGAATGGGCTGATTCTGCAGGGAATAAATCCACGTCTAGAAGCACCGCTACATAGAGTAGTTGGATCCTGGGCAGAGGAATTCCCATCTTTCTTGTGGAGTTTAAGAACTACTCCCAACAAATCTACCGACTACATCTCTTTCTTCATGGTATATGGAGAAGAAGTAGTCCTACCTTACAACATCCTCCACGATTCACCAAGAGTTGCCGCCTACAATGAAGATGATGCTGAAGAATCTCGATGCATAGATGTGGAACTACTCGAGGAGGAACGCATGATGGCATGCCAAAGATCTGCCATCTACCAGCACAAGTTATGCATGTACCATAGTCGCTGCGTTTGGCATCGCACGTTTAAAGAGGGGGATCTAGTGCTGCGACTTAAGAAGAAAAGTCACACAAACTATCCTCGTCATGGGAAGGACCTTTCATCATAAGCAAGCACTACTCAATGGTTCCTATTACCTCATTGATAATCGTGAGGTGAAGGATAGGACAAGTGAGGATCACGAGAGTAAGCGATGTGATAAGGATGATGACTACCTGAAGCTTGACCGGACATAGAACATAGCACATCTACGTTCCTTTTACACTTAGAATATTTTATTATCTATTGTGTACCTATTATATGATAAATGAATAAAGCTTTTGGTTCCCTCATATGCCTGAGTATTTTACCTCCTTTAGTGTTCATTTTTGTATCATGCATAAGCTTTGCAATTTCTCTTGTAAAAAATTCGCCCATGGGCGTTAGCTTAGTTTTCTGGTCTACATGTTCTTCTTTGTATTTATGTGAATTCTGGAGTAGTGACTTTTGGCACTCAAAGTCGGAGATTTTGTGCTTATCTTCTTGACGGTGCCATTAGGAATCATAACTTGAGTGCATGGTTCTGGCTGAGAGTCTTCCGACTCATGAAAATTCAAGCATAAAATTGGGAGTAATGGATAAGCCATCACTTGCTTAAAAATATACAACCATACATGCTGGTGCTAGATCATAAGTAGATGGAGGCTTGACACCAAGTTTTTTGTCTTACATACATCATTATTTTCCATATATTACATACCAGAAGAGACAAATATTACACGTGTTTTATACTCTTCTGGTGTTGGGGACTTCGAGGCTGTGTCGTCAACAACAGGAGAGCCATCTTGTTCATCAACAAAGTTGGTGGTATTCAAGGACTTGAAGGCTTCTTGGTTAGCATTGATAACCTCTAAAGTCACAAAGACGTCCGCCTAGACCAACTGGGCGACCCTGGTTTCGTAGCCAGCAAGGGAGGACCAGATTTCATTGTTGTCTATTTTTTATTTTGTGTCCTCATCCATGACAGGGAGACCAGCGGTCACCATGTCGATGTTGGCATCGTCATAGTGAGTTTTGTCCATGCCAAGGCCATCCTAGCGCCAGCCCGGGTACAACAAGATTTATAGCTTAGGATAAGCTCAGGGGATCGGTGAAGGATTTCCGAGTACTTCATGATAGAGTCCACCACCTTGATGTTGATGTCCAAGGCCTTGGAAATCTCTTTGGCGTAGGAGATATTAGTTTTGATGGAGTTGCCGACAAGAACCATGCACTCTTTTGGTGGAGGAGCACTTTCACCCACGTTGGCTAGGCCAATGGGAGCTGCATTTCCGACAAAGAAATTGAGAGCGTGAGTACAACAAATAAGTTTAAAGTACCTGACTTACAGAAATTGAAGGATGTTGCTCTCGGATTACTGGAGAACCTCCGCTAAGGAGTCCCGTTCCTTTCGGAGAGTGTTGTATGCCTCAAGGTTGCGGGCATTTTGCTTGTCGACAGACTTCTTCTGCTCCTTGATGATCGCGATCTCTTCCTTAAGGCGGTTCATCTCCGTGTTAGCTGATTCCTGCACTGCAGCGAGCACCTCTTCATGCATTTTCAGGGTATCAGCCCTCTCCTGCTTCAAGATCTTGTTCTCACTATCGAGCTTCTGGATATGCTTGGATTGCTCGACAATGTCTTTGGCTTTGGAAATAGCTTGTACAAGTCGTAGAAATAACAACGCATAATGAGTAGTCGGAAGTTGAAAGAACAAGACCAAGTTGAGAAGGAAACTGAAAAGAAAACAGACTCTTGTTTTTGGTGATCTGTTCCTTCAAAAAGGCAGTTTTATCCTTTTTAGCTTCAAGCTCCTTGAAGATCTTGGAAAACTTCTCATTGGCAGAGACCTTCCATGCATTCTCATTCTACAGAAATAGAAGTACTTAGTCTACTTGAAGCATCTAGCCATAATTATTTAGTTCTGCCTAGAGGCTCGACAGCTACGGTGCGAGTTTTTAACTCAAAGCTATTCTTAGTCCTTATTTAAGCATCTAGTCAGAACTATCTCTGTTTCGATTAGAGGCTTGGGGGCTACAATATTGAAATCTACAAACACTGTGTATGCTACTCTCAAAGTATCCAGTCGGAATTATTCATTCAAACTACATACTTGGGGGTTACAGTACAAAGTTTCTCACTTAGTCACTCTTAGAGCACTTAGACCAAAATACCTACACTTTTCCCGTCTAAGTCCTTGGGGTCTACAGTGGGATATTATATATGAAATGCAAAAGCATACAAAACTTACATAGGCAATGATCTAGAGGTTGTTGGTGGCCTCTGAGTACAGTTTGCCAAAGGCAATTGTGTTTAGCCAAAGGATATCTGCCTTCTTGAGGAGCTCCTCAAGCCCGTATGTTGGATAATTCAACCCTGCACTAGGATTCGAGGCAGAGGCCCTTGGAACGATTGTCGGGCTTATAGGCTTGGAGGCCTCCGCATGGATCATGGTCACCATAGATCCGCCTCCCACCACCAACTCCTTTCCTTTTTTGGTGGCATCCTTAGCCGGAGCATCAGCCACTTGGGAACAACGGCCATCTCGGCAACATATGGGACCTCCTAAGAAGGAGTGATGTCTACCTCCATGATGGAGGGATCAGATGCCACCATGGTCAGAGATCCAACAGGAACGACAGAGGGCTGGATGGAAGGAGTGGGAGGAGCGATAGTGGGAGAAGCTTGGATCAACATATCCCTAATATTTTTAGAATCCCCAACATTCTTAGAGGCCTTCTTCAAACTCCACCTATACTTTTTCCTGAAACGTACAAAGTGACAAAATATAAGTATAGGAAGAAGCAATGCAAGCGACAAAGTCGGAGGAAAAGTGACTTACACAACAGTTGGCGCCTTGGCCATGGGGATGCCAACTAACTTTATTTTCTCCGCCTCTAGGGAGGCGGTGGATTTCTTGGAGACTCTACTCACGATCTTCTTCTTCTTTCCTCCTCCAGCAGCGTCAAGGTGGAGCTCTTCCGCTTTTGCGCTAGTGGGACATCATCGTCGGACACGACCTTGACTTCCTTCATCTTGGGGTAATAGACTTGGGGAGCCATGTCGGTCTCTGCCAAATCCCCCATCCATTAAGTGATCAAAGTGTTAGACGGATAGATGAGTTAAAGGCGGAAGAACTAGAGTATATGTCAAAGCAATGTAACGAATCAGAAGTTACCTTTGGGCACTTGTCGTTCTCGAACATGTCATAGGTGATGGAGAAGCCATGCTTCTAGTCCTTCACCTTGACGATGTCCTTGAGATGGATCTCGATGGAGTCACTGGAAAAGTTATCCTTAGAAATATGGAGGGTATCTTTTTGGTCCTTCATGTATTGACACATCAGCTTCTCGTAGTTCTGCAAAGGCAGGATCCGCCTTACAAACCAGCACATTGCTAGGTCCAAGCCGGTCAGACCCGTGTCGACGAGCCACTCGGTCCGCCTTACAGTGCGAGAGGGTTCGTCATCGGAGGGAAGGAGGACTTGGGACTTCCATGTGGTGGCTTCGGCAGTGGCCCCGTCGATGAAGTTCGGGTACGTTCCTTCTCGGCTAGCCAGAGGGACATCTGGGATGTATAAGTAACTATGTTACTAGTTCTTGTAGGACTAATGTCCCACAATGTCTGGAAATCTCCGGCCGGGATAGATCGTGAAGCTAATAGTTCTGTAGTTCCTAAGCTCATCCTTGCTATCTTTGGCTTCCCTCTTGACAGTGAAAAAATAGATAAATATATGTAACCTAGGCCTAATCCCTAGGTATCTCTCGCACAATGCTACGTAGTTGCTAAGTGCTAAGATGCTATTAGGAGAAAGGTTTTGCGGTTGAACCCGGAAGTGCAGGAGGACTTGGAGGCAGAAGTCAGAGATCGGGAGGGCGACGCGGCGCACCAGTTGAGCTTTGAGGTATACCTTTTATCCGCCTTGGGGAGAAGGGACCACTTCGCCGGCCGGAACTGTATGCCATACAAGATCCTTCGTCGCCGGGAGGTACCCCTCGGAGATCATCTCTTTGATGTCCCTGGCAGATATGTTAGAGCCCCTCCATACCCGCTTGTGGGAGTCCACCTCTTCTTCCAACGGCTCTTATGCTGTTGGAATATGGTCGTCGCTGGTCGATTCCACCACGTGGAAAGTGGCACCTCCACCCCCTCCAACGGGACGTGTACCAAGCTGGACGGCTTAGCCGACGCCTCACCGAACACCACCGTGGATGTGGGTGAATTGTTTCTCTCCATTAATGGAGGAGGAGGAGATGGGAACTGGAGTAGGAGTTAGGGTTTTCTCTGTGCGGAGACCTCGAGGAGGATCATGGCAAGAGTAAGAAGTCGATGTGGGAGCGAATGAGGGTAAAAATAAATATACGTGTGCCGTGAAAAATTTATAGACCCGACATCAAGATTCGTGCAGGATGATCTAATGGTCGACGCGTGGACAGTGGGTGCGCGAGCGTGCGTGGAGATTTCGCCATGTTCCCACTGCCTCCTCTCAATGTTTCAGATTTCTCGCGTGGGAAATTCGTTGTCATTATGTTTTCTGCATATGTGAGTTTCAAGGCGACACTATCTAAGGTCTACATCATCTCTTTGTCAAATGCAGACGAACAGTCCCATCTGAAGATTCCGGCATGGACGGATTCTGTCCGGCTACGAGAAGAGTAAGATGGAATACTAAGTGATTCTCTGACTTACGTACTGAAGACGAAGAATATTGCAGGATTATTTGGATGACTACAAGACATTGCTTGATGAATTGCTGACATCACCTATAGGAAGCATTCAAACTGAAGAGGCCAGACGGCACAAGATCTCATATTTCTCCGGGGGCTATAGTTGGGGATATGCTAAATGGGTATCACCATTGCATGTCTCTAATCCAGCTAACCCTGGTGGCCCATAGTTGGTAACAAGGCCCATGGACTACTGGGCGGACTAATTAGATGGATACAGAAGGGAGTCCCATGCCGTATAAAGGAAGGGTACGGTGTAGTCACCGACCAACCCGGAGCCTTGGAGTGTAAGACACGAAGATTAGTTAGTATCTTTGTAGAACTCTGTAACCTATCCGGCCAGGACTTTTCCTAGTAACCATAGGTTTTGGCGCCTTTATAAGTTGGAACTCTAGGATCCTTTAGGGAATAAATTTACACACCTCGAATAGCAAACCAATCCCTGTAACTTGGAATATTGCCATTATAGTGATTTATAGCAGGAGTAGGATTCTGCCACCATCGTGTGATCTGAACCTAGGTAAGATGTGTTAACTCGTACCCACCAACTCACCGCCTTCACCCACGTCTCTAAACACACTCTGTGAGGACCCCTGCATGGCGTACTCGTCGGCAATACCACGACAATTGGAGTGTATGATGAACTCTTTGGGCCAAAGGTAATGCTGCCATACTTGTAAAACACGAACCAAAGAAAAAGGTTCTTTGTCATAAATTGGATAGTAAAGACGTGATCAATCAAGTTTCTCTCTATGGTAGGCCACGATACATCCATTTTGCATAAGTACTTCTCTAATGCCAATACCACTAGCATCACACTCTATCTCAAAAGTTTTTGTGAAATCCGGTAACATGGGAAGAGGTGCTTCTGTTAGTCTCTTTTTAAACTCATCAAACGCTCTTTATTCTACTTTTCCCCAAACGAAAGTGACATTATTTGTGGTCAACTCATTTAAAGGGAAAGCAATGGTAGATAAGTCCTTCACAAAGCAATGATAAAAGTCGGTAAGCCCATGAAAGCTTCGAAGTTCATGCACATTTTGTGGAATAAGCAAATCTCTTATGTCTTTGACTTTGTAAGTATCAACTTCAATACCATTCTAAGAAACAACATAACCGAGGAAAACCAATTTATCTTTAGCAGAGGAACATTTTGGAAGATTTGCATAAAGATTTTCCTTTCGAATAATCTCCAAAACTTCCTTGACATGAGTAACATGTGCATCAAGAGACTTAATATATAAAAGGATATCATCAAAATAAATACCAACACTTTCGCCAATAAGAGAACGCAAAATGTTATTCATAAGGCGCATAAAGGTGGATGGGGCATTAAATAAGCCAAAAGGCATGACCAACCATTCATAGAGACCATGTTTGGTCTTGAATGCGGTTTTCCACTCATCATCCTCGGCCATACATATTTGGTGGTAGCCACTTCACAGATCAATTTTGGAGAAAATTGTGGCTCCACTCAATTTATCAAGCATGTCATCGAGACGAGGTATAGGATGTCTATAATGTACGGTAATAGAATTTATAGGACGACAATCCATGCACAACAATAAAGTATCATCCGTTTAGGCACAAGAATCACGGGAATCGCACTAGGACTAAGGATTTCTTGGATCAAACCTTTGGAGATGAGGTGGTGGATTTTGCGTTCTATATCCTTCGTCTCCTCTGGGTTCATGTGGTATGTGGCGTGGTTTGGTAGGGACACCCCGGGTATAAGGTCGATGCGGTGCTCAATTCCAGGAAGATGAGGTAGTCCGTGGGGATGCTCTTCAGGAAACACATCATGGAATTCCTGCAACATAGACAACAAAGACGGAGGAAGGTTTGTCAAGTCGTTAGTTCCTGGCGCTAGGCCCTTGCAAACTAGGACGTAGTGCAAAATAGTGGGAGTATCCCTACCTTACCTAATCTCACTTTTGGTGGCAAGGAGAAATCTCCTATTTTTGTCACTCATATTTGGCTTGGGGCACTCACTTCCTTTGACGTGGTAGTCTCGCTCACCACTCATCTCACTAGTTTATTTTGTGGTTTGCACCCTCGCTAAATCCTTTGCATTATCCGCAATTATTTGGCTAGGAGTCATTGTTTGAAAAACACATGTTTATCTTGCCACTTGAAGGTATACATGTTCGTGTAACAATCATGGTTAGCTCCTTTATCAAATTGTCAAGGGCTTCCAAGAAACATATGGCACACTATCATTGGAACAACATCACAGTATATCGTGTCTTTGTATGATCCAATAGCTAATGTGATGGAGACCGTGTGTTTAATCTTGTCGGATCCTTTGTCGCTTAGCCATTGCACATGACAGGGGTGCTTGTGTGGACAGAGGGGAAGGTTGAGTTTCTCAGATAGTTCCATGCTTGCAAGATTATGACAACTCCTTCCGTCAATGGTAACTTTGATGGATTTTCCATTGATACAAGAACATGTTTGAAAGATGTTGCACCTTTGATATTTATGTTATTTTGTATTTAGCACTCTTGTGACGTCAAGCGATGGACTTGCTTCATGCTTACACATGAGGAGATCTTGATCATTGGTTGGCACTTGTTGTTGATCCATTGCCTCCTTGACTCTTGCTTCAAACTCTTCCTCATGTTGTCGCCATTGTTATTGGCAAACAAGACTTTGGTGTTGCCACATAGGTACAATTTGTGTCCTTTTACTCCACACTTGAAGCATTCTACTTGGGACATGGAGTTGGATTCCAAAATTTGCTTGCCACTTGGAGGCGGTTTTCCTTGAGACTGTGTTGACTTGAACATGGTCTTAAATCTACCTAGAGTCCTCACTTTGGGACTTGGTGTAGGAGAGGGAGTAGAGGACTTGTTGGTGAAGTAGGTATTCGGCTTGCTATATTTTAGGTCCTCTTTCACTTGACCCTCGGCCTTCGTGGCAATATGCACAAGGTCTACCATGTTGCGATACGTTTGGAATTCCGCGATGCACTTTATAGGATGATTCAAGCCCATAAGAAAATGAGCCATTATTTTCTCCTCTTTTTCTTCTATGTTTGCGTAAATCATTTGGAGTTCCATTTCCTTGAAGTACTCTTCCACACTCTTGGTTCCTTGAATAAGCTTTTGGCACAAAGCGGGAGCACATGTGATCCTCCATTGCTTGCCAAGTGGTAATGGGTGGCTCCTCCCTTGCCTCTCTAGAAACTTGAACTTGTTTGTAGGGTTCATAGCATGGAAAACAAAAAAATTCTATCGCATGAACACACAAAACCAAGATCTAATCTATGGCAAATACAAGATCTAATCTACGAGATTGATGCAACGAGATTGTAGAGAACTAACCCTCGTAGATCCAAAGCGTTTAATGAGATCGGATTCTCGTGGTTTATGTAGTCGATCACTTGCTGATCTCAAGATCATGTAGACGATCCTTTCGGCGCCGCGTTCCGGCACCGTTTCCATAGTCGGTCACATGTACGGTAGTCGATGAAGACCTTCCTCTCCCTTGTTCCAGCTGGGCAGCGGAGGTTGTAGATCTCATCGGAATCCCAAAAACATGATGGTGTGGAGATGGTGGTGGTGGAGGAGGAGAGATTTCTGCAGGGCTTCGCCTAAGCTGGAGCAGTATGGTTGAGGAGAGAGGTATGCGGCGACTAGGGTTGTAGGCGCTAGGGGACGAGGGTGAGGGGGGTGTGCCCCTACCTCTCATTATATAGGTGTGGTGCAGCCGGCCAAGGGTTCCCAGCCCAGGCCGTGTCCCCCCCCAACTCGACCACCAAGGGAAGTGCTTGAAACCTTTTCCACCAAGTCTTCCTTCTTACCAAAAACTAGAGTTTGATTTTTCAAACTAGGATTTGACGATTCAAACTAGGGTTTGACCCCTTTACTAGTCTTGGCCGAATTCTCCCTTCAGGGATTGGTGCGGCTAGCCCCTAGTGCATGCAAATGTCTAAGTGACCCTCTCCCGGGGTGGTGGAACCACTAGTGGCCTCTCTAGAACATTCTAGAAGTGTTCGGTCAAAACACCGAAACTTTTTCTGGACCCCGGGAAACCCCTTTCCTTATATGAATCTTATTCTCCATACCATTCCAGATCTCCTCGTGATGTCCTAGATCCATTCTAAGACTCCAAAAAACATTCGGTCTCCAACTCATATTCAATATCTACTTAAACAACATCGAATCCTTAAGTGTGTCTCCCTGCGGTTCGTGAACAATGCAGACATGATCGAGACACCTCTACAATCAATAAATGATACCGATTCCCTTTATCGTGTGATACTTTATAGGTTTGATCATTGTCATCTCCATACCTAGTTCAACCTCGTTATCGATAATTAATCTTTACTCTTTCCGTGATATGACATCCCTTGTGACCTAGTCACATGCTTGCAAGCCAATTAGATGACATTCCACCGAGAGGGCCCAGAGTATATCTATCCTTCATCTGGATGGACAAATCCCACTCTTGATCCATGCACTTCACACATACTTTTAGAATACCAAATGCCACCTTTATAACAACCCAGTTACGGAAGTGGTGTTTGATGTCATCAAAGCATCCATACGGTGATGGTGATTAACATGATCTCATGGTCGAAGGATTAGGTTACTATGTATTTTAAAGCTTGTAGCAACTAAAATCTAAATGACTTGATCTTATGCTATGCCAACTATAGGAGTGTGTCCATTACATCATTATCCTAACGATATGACCTTGTTATTGATAATATCCAATGTCCATGATCAGGAAACCATGATCATCTAATAATCAACAATCTATCTTAATAAGAGGCTTACTAGGGACTCTTTTATGTTTACAAAACACACAAGTATTAAAGTTTCCTGTTAATACAATTATACCATGGGATGTAAACATTTATCATAAACACAAAGATATAATAATAACCACTTTATTATTGCCTCTTGGGCATATCTCCAACAGTCCCCCACTTGCACTAGAGTCAATAATCTAGTTTGGAAAAAACTTGTGCATTTCAACACCTATGGCTCTATGGTTTTCTATATACATGATTGCTAGTGGTAAACATAACCTTCGGATCTGACACTTCCAGGTCCATGTGTGTTTGCATGTCTTTGCGTCTCTACGCATCAGTCATTCTCCAATGAGATGGCATTCTATAAATTTGGTACTTCTGTGAGACCTTTAGTTCCTTGTGGTTAAATCATGTCGATACAATTGTCATACAATATATCTTCATAGTACTAGCCCTTGTGAACCACACCTAGTTTGATTACAAACTACTTGACACAAATGCCCTCTTTTGCTGCTATAATAGCAGTCATATATTTAGGCTTTTGTTGTAGTATCTGTCACAATGTATTCACTTTGGAACTCATTCAAGTACGCTATAGAACTTCCTTTCCATTACATAGTACCACACATAGTTTAAATTGAGATAAAATTAATTTGTATCTTGTGAAAAACTAGTATCAATGTAACACTTTACAATGAACTATCTATCTATTTGTCACCTCTACATAAATTACATATTCTTAGTTCTTACAAAGATCATAAGAATATCCTTACTATCGTCCAATGATTATCTTATGAATCATTTTGTTATCTACTAATAACATTTAGAGCATAGGACATATCTGCATGTGTACATATCACGGTATGATTAATCAAAATATTCTTGTGATTTTACTCACCAAGTGTAAAAACACTTGAATCTCGTTTCACATACCAAGTGTCAATACACTTGAATCTTTATTCAATTATTCCTATGCAACAAGAACCTTTCTTGTTGTTTCTATATTGAACTCTTTTAATATTTCATCTATGTACATTTGGCACAACCATATCAGTGTATCAATCTATCCATATAGACATTGATATCTAATATTCGGGTTTTTCCTAAGTCTTTCATTGAAATGAAATTCTTAACCTATGTCACTAAAAGATACATTATTTCCAATCAACAATATGTCTTTCACATAATGTATTAGAACTATGTCTTATCGCTCCCACTTAATTTCTTGGAAATGCAAGCATCATCTCGGATGAAATTAAAACTCATTTAACAGTTTCATTATTGTAACATCCCAAAAATACTAAGCTTGGATCATCAAACTCTACTCATCAAATTTAGGGTTAACAAAAACTTTTCTAATTAAAAATATGAAAGCATTCATATGTGTGTGTATTAAAATTTGGATTCTTTTGAATTGTCATAGTTCTGTGTTTCTTTGCTTGTAAAATGATTCTTAGGTGAAATAAACATCATCTAAAGAATCCCCAAACTTTTCCCAAAGACAAACAAGTCAAAATAAACAAATTAGGTGAATGGTCACTTTGGCCAAATTAACTCCCATGCCTACTTTGGCTATCTCTAATTCTCAGAACTTAACAGAAACATGTATGGATATTTGCACCCCTTGATAGTACTCATAATAAGGTACCAAGTCCCACTTTGTGATCATCCAAAAACATTCAAATGCTTAGTTTAAATGACAGTTTAAAATTGAATCTATTTCATATGGGAAGATCCCACTATTTCAAAAACCACTCAAACAAGCTCAATTTTCAAAACCCAAGCATCCACAGAACCCTCAACACATGCCTAGCACACCCACCAAAAATCTTTTCAAAATTCAAAACTTAAGTTCATGCGGCCATTTCATCAAACAGGTTGCAGATTCAAATCAACAAAATCAAAAACACTATGTTGAGCAGTGTTTTGGGCTAACCTTGTTCCCTCTCTGGTTACAACTAGCCTTAGTAGATCATCTAGCAACCTTAACTAACCTCTTGCACCACTGTAAGTTGGCCATTGTCATCAATGGTGAGCAGGCCGAGAGCACCCATGTCACCCCAGTGTGGACAGCAAGCTAGGAGAAGAACTACCCGTGCCAACCTTGTCTAGCATGCATCCCATGCCTCACCGCCCCCTCTCACCCAGCCCTAGCTCGGAGACAGGGACCAGAATCATAAGGAACGCCGCGCCGGTGCCATTGTCGACCATGCCAACGTGCACCGTAGAGCACGCGCCGTTCCCACGCCACCCGACCACCTCGAGCCCTCGCCACCCGCCAGTATGCACCCCCACTGAGCCGCTAGGGTTCGAGATCGCCGGTGACTTGTTCATCGTCGACGACGACCCTCAGCCGTCGATCTTCATTCTAATCCAACGCACCACATTGCCCCATACCGCTTTTGCGTTTTATGAGCCACTGACCAGTAGACCCCCCTGTCAGTTGCGCCCCGCGCTGAGGAGTAACACTGGGTCGGCCCAATAAACCTTCCCGTGCAGCCCACTCGTTTGAATTTAGCTTTTTCTATTTTCATTCAAACTCAGTTCTGTACCTAGTTTCAAAAATCAACCCAGCTCGATTTAGTGAACCAAATTGCATGAAACCAATTGTGTTAGAAATTTGTTGAAATGCTTAATCCAAGCCCGTTGGATTCAAATCATTTGAATCTGTAGATCAACCCTGGTAAAAATAACAAGTCAGAAGCTTGTCTGCATTCAATTTTTTTTCAAATTTAAACCATAATAGCTTTTGAGTTGATTACAACTCTCAAAAATCACATTTGACCATACCTTTCAGAATATATAAAAACATATGGGTTTACTTACAGAAATAATGTTCGAGTAATAAAAGAATGCCACATAGGCATTTCTAGTCACTTATTTTATTTAAAATAAAAGGTTAAACCTTATTAAATTGTGACACCACTTTAAATCACATTCTCATGTACTGAAATATGTGGTGATGACATGTGTCAACATGATCCCATGTTTGAGTTAGAGAATATTAAATCTTAAGTAGTTTTTCAATGAGTAGAAATTAATTTTCTAAAAATAAAATAAATAAGACAAAGGCTTTAATCTAGAATGTTAGTGATGATGCTAGATCATCTATAGAACCCTTTTGTGTGATGATTGAAAGTAGTTAAGTATTATTTGGTTATTGTGTACCTCGTATATATTTATAGACGCTAGTACCGAGCAAGGATACGAGGAGGAAGGAGGATACTACGAAGAAGAAGCCGAGGAGAACTTCAACCACTGCTCTGCACAAGGCAAGCTAACACTTGCAAGATACTCTACTTTAGCAAGACTATACTGATACTGATGCAAGATAATACTTGCTTGTTACCATGACCACTAGATGCCTTAATCATATGTGATCATACCCACTTGATACCCCCTCCTAGTGTTAGTTGCAAGCTTTATACTTTATTTATTTATCAAAGCTATTACTTAGAGTCTACTTAAGTGACTTGTAGATTCTAGGAAGATAATTGAAGGTTGCATAAAGAGCATTAAATTTGGCCTAAGCTAGATAATCTTGATGTCACCCTAAGGCATGAGATTGAACTTAGTTAAACTCCACTTGTTAACCACCCCTCATTAGTACTCACCCCCACTTGTAGATGCTAGTGTTAAGCATAAAACTTGACCAACTTTAGATGGGAATACTTGGTGGAAAATGGTTATGAAAACCTTAGAATGATGAGTCATTCTACTGAGATGTTTTGACATGTGTTTCCGAACACCAGATGATTTGGATGATGAAAATGTTAAGGCATGAGCCTTATCCCTTTATAAAACTGATGGTTGTCTGGATGCGATACCATTCCAATTTTACCGTGCAACCACAATACCCGAAATTTGGGTAGGGCTTCACTAGAAACTTATATACCTTAGTATGGGTTCCCTCACGGCCATGGTCTGAGCTGAGGCTACCTTGTGAAGATTGTCCACCTGTGCAGTACCCAAGATGATAGTTGGTCATGGTTGGGAGGCAAAACTCACAGGAGAGGTGCTTATACGTGGGCGTGTAATTGAAAGGTTAGGATTGATTATCCGCATACTGAGTATGGTGAATTCAGGATTTGTTCCTGATGGATGTATCGAATGTTGTGGTGAAAGTGTACAATCTCTGCAGAGTGTCAAACTATTCGAATAGCCGCTTCCGCGGTTATGGACAGTTGGAGTGGACATACTGTACCCCCGTCAGATGTTTTCAAAATGACTTATGAAATGAATTGAGATTTTGACTTGACCACAACAGAGTTGTGATATGAAATACAAGTTCCCACTTAGGTGTTATAAAATTTCAACTAGATTTTCTTGCTTTTGAATTTAGTAGAGGTAAATCTGGCTTTTTGCAAAACAACCCTAGAGCTTAGTGTCCTACTACAAAAACCGCCTTCACCTGTTAGTATTAGTTTGCGAGTACTTAAAGAGTACTCATGGCTTTGTCCCTAGCTATTCCCATGCCAGACTATGAAGAGGAGTACCAGGACGAAGGACGCCAGGAAGGTTACGACAACTAGGATCATCTCCCATCGTCAGCATTGCCTGTGACCCCGAAGATGGAGCTTCACCTATGCTACCATTATTATTACGTATTTCCGCTGCTTGAGTTGTATTAAGAACTGGATCATGAGATCCTTATTTGTCTAAGACCGTATGTATGGTTTGTAATGGATGATGTACTATGGTATCCAAATCTGTTATGTCTCGCAAAAATGGTAATCCTGGGATTGCGATGTATGGTATAACAGGCATCTGGGATTAAAAATCCGGTTGTTGACAAGTTGGTATTAGAGCCATCCTGACCATAGGAGACCCTAGTTAGACTGGTCGTTTGAATCAAAAACTTAGTTTCAAAACCAAAGGAAGCAAATATTTACGAAAACTTATTCCCATTCTTATCACCTTGTTTTTTTCATAAAAAATCATGATCCTCAAAAACTCACAAAATACCTAAAGTTTGACACACTTGATCACTCTACTAACTTACTCAACCTATATTCTTATAGATGGACGTGAAGTACAACAAGTTTTATCAGTTGGGAAATGGAGGAGACCTTATCTTTGAGCGGGATTTGGAACAGCTTTCGGAACTTCTGGAGCGTCCGCACCCCGAGTTCTTCGGAGCTCAGCTCAATGATCAAGGAGGAGAAGATCTGTAGTGGCTAATTGTTGCAAGTCTCCGAGGAAAGATTGAACCTCCCACTGCCGAGGGAATTCAGTTCACCTTAAGAGAAAACAACTGGCTTGATGGACTTGCCATGGCCATGCAGGAAGCTCTTGCCCGTCTGTGTTGGCAGAGTATCAACCAGATCAAGGGTACCCGCTTTGAGTTTTGTCCAATGCGTGATGCTATGGGACAGCCACTGGAAGCCCCATACCACCACGAGCTGAAGACTCAGTTGGACCACCTCAGCTTCATGATGTATGATCGTCAGCAGGAATTGGATAATTGCTGTGACTACTCCAACCACAAGTCCGCCATCATCAAGACAAAGGATCAGACCATCGCGATGCTAGCGAAGGATCGCAAGTCTCACCGCCGTCAGCTCGACAAGAAGGAGCGCATCATTGCCCGTCTTCGCCATCATATCTCGGATTTGGAGGAGACCATCCACGAGAGAGACATGCAGTTGGAGGAAAGAGAGAATGCCAGAGAGGATCTTCGTGGAGACCCCTACTCCTATCTCAGCGATGATGATGATTTTCTGGAGGATCAGGCTATGGACTTCTTCACCGATGAGGATGATGAGGATGACGACTACACCGACTCCGAGGAGTGGTAGCACCTGAGAACTAGCGTAGTGAGTTGTATTCAGTCCCATTGTATCGTAGTTTCCAGAATGGTTCTTGAAACCATCTGTTTACCTTTGTTGTGGTGTGTGTTGTATCGTGTGCTATGGATGAATGAATGAAAATCAAGTTGCTAGAAAATCTGAGTCAAACTTTAAAAACTTTTCAAAGTCCCTGAACCTTATAAATTTCCCTCTTTTCTCATGATCTATCTCAATCTTCAGATGCCACGCGGAGGAAGTGGTTCATCCCCGAACCCGATGTTGCAGATCCTGCAAATGTTGGTTTCTGACCGTGAAGCTGAAAGAGCCGAACGTCAAGCCAACCTAGCCACCGTTCAGCAGATAACCCAACTAGCCCACAACAATAAAGGCCAAGGAAATCAGGACAACCATGGATCTAAGCTCAAGAATTTTCAGAACACCAACCCACCCATTTTCACTAAGTCAGAAGAGCCCTTAGACACCGATGATTGGCTGCAAACCATGGAAAACAACCTGGAAGTCGCTGGAGTGGAAGCTAACGAGAGAGTTTTGTTCGCCACCCACTATCTAGCCGGAGATGCAAGAGCATGGTGGAACAGCGTTCGTGCAATGACCGGAGGACAGATGATGACCTGGGAGGCATTCAAGGTCAAGTTCAGCAGAACCCATGTGCCCCCGGGTTTGATCCAGAGGATGAAGGATGAGTTCAGAGAACTGAAGCAAGGAAGGATGACCGTAGTGGAATACCGTGACAAATTCCTGCCATTAGCTAGGTATGCCCTGGATGAGATCAACACCGAAGCCAAGAAGAAAGAGAGATTCCTAACTGGTCTGCACGATGAGATGTAGATGGTATTGGTCAATATCCCCTTTGCTGATATTGAAGCTCTTGTCGACTCTGCCATTCAGATGGAAGGAAAAATCAACCAAGCCAATGAGAAACGCAAGCATCGCATGATGCATCAGCCAGGAACCAACCATACCCCCAAAGTATCGCCCTAACCAATCTCCAGGATTTTCCCCGAGAACCAACAGACCCCCGATGAACCGTCCGACCTATCCCAACCATGGAAACCCAAGGCCCGGAGGAAATCACAACAACCCCGGCAACTCTGGCAATTTAAACCGTGCACCACCCAAGTTCAACAACAACAATGCTGCCGCCAACACCAACACTGCCCCGAGGACTGGAAGCAATGTTGTGCCTGTTGCAGCAAAGGACAAGTCATAAGTGACTTGTTATGACTATGGAAATAAAGGACACTACTCCAATGAGTGCCCCAAGAAGAATGCCGCAGCCCCCAATGCCAATGCCCCAGCTCAGCAACAGTGTCGTGTTCAGCCCAGAAGAAGGTTTGCCCCAGGGAACTCGCTCGACCGCAACGGCTGTCTTTTTCTCATGCATGCTGAAGAAGCCCAGGAAGCGCCCGATGTCGTGTTAGGTATGTTTTCTGTTAATTTAGTACTCGCTAGAGTGTTGTTTGATTCTGGTGCATCGCACTCATTTGTCACCGAAGAATTTTCATGCACTAGTAAGATTCAACCAACCAAACTGAAGCATGTTATGATTGTTCAAATCCCCGGTTCAACCACCAAAGCTAGGAAAATTTGCAAAGCCGTCCCTATCCGTATCCATGGCATAGATTTTTATGCTAATCTGATAGTACTCGGAACTAAAGGTTTTGAAGTAGTACTAGGAATGGATTGGATGTCCAAACATAAAGGATTGATTGACTGTGCCAAGAAAGCCATAACCATGACCAGTACAACCGGAATATCAGTCGAGCATATATCTGAAACCTTACCTCGTCAATTCAAGTGCAACAAGAGTATAGCCCAACCTACCATTGACCAAGTCCGGATAGTCTGTGAATACCCCGATGTATTTCCAGATGTTTTGCCCGGTATGCCCCCAGATCGGGATATCGAGTTTATCATCGAACTAATCCCCGGAACCGGACCCATAGCCCAGAGAACATATAGTATGAACCCGTCTGAACTAGCAGAACTGAAGAAGCAACTAGATGCCATGTTGGAAATTGGATTGATTCAACCAAGTGCGTCACCATGGAGATCACCTGTCTTGGTCGTGGACAAGAAGGATGGAGGTAACCGTTTGTGTACGGATTATCGGAAGTTGAATGATGTCACTATCAAGAACAAGTACCCACTGCCCAAGATAGAAGATTTGTTTGATCAGTTGACCGGTGCCAAAGTGTTTTCTAAGATTTATCTTAGAACAGGCTATCATCAACTCAAGATTCGCGCAGAGGATATTCCCAAGACTGCCTTTACCACCAAATATGGATTATATGAGTATACTGTCATGTCTTTTGGATTAACCAATTCCCCCACTTATTTCATGAATCTCATGAATAATATTTTTATGGACTTCCTGGATAAGTTTGTCATTGTTTTCATTGATGACATTCTGATTTATTCCAAATCAGAAGAAGAACACGAGCTAGACCTAAGGACCATTCTTGGAACCCTTAGAGAGCATCAGTTGTATGCTAAGTTTAGCAAATGTGAATTCTGGTTACAGGAGGTAGGATTCCTCGGCCACATTGTATCAGCTGGAGGAATTGTCGTTGACCCTCCAAAAGTGAAAGATGTCGAAGATTGGCAAGCCCCAACCACTCAAACCCAAGTTCGTGCATTTCTCGGATTGGCGGGATACTACCGCAAGTTCGTAGAAGGATTGTCGAGTATCGCCAGACCAATGACCCAATTGCTGAAGAAGGACAAGAAGTTTGAATGGACGGACAAATGTGAAGCGAGTTTCCAAGAACTCAAGAGGAGATTGATTTCAGCCCCAATCTTAATCATGCCAGATATCACGAAGCCCTTTGACGTGTATTGTGAAGCATCCAAGATCGGTCTCGGATGTGTGCTAATGCAAGAAGGCAAAGTTATATCTTATCTATCTCGACAACTGAAACAACATGAGCAAAATTACCCAACCCATGACCTCGAACTCGTAGCCATAGTTCTAGCCCTGAAGACATGGAGGCATTACCTGATGGGAAATCATTGTGAGATATATTCGGATCACAAGAGCCTGAAGTATATATTCACTCAGAAGGAGCTGAATATGAGACAGAGAAGATGGATTGAGCTAATCAAGGATTATGATCTAGAAATTCACTATCACCCCGGTAAAGCCAACGTGGTAGCAGATGCCCTTAGCAGATTGCCGTGCCGCTTGAACTCCATGATTTTGAAGGAGCAACCAAGCTTGCACAAAGATATGGAAGATTTCCGAATGGAATTAGTGAGTGAAGGATTTTTGGGTAGCATAGAACTTCAACCCACTTTGATCAGCCAGATCAAAGAGGCGCAGAAAGGAAATGCTAGTGTCGACGGAATCAACGTCGTATCTGTATAGGAAAAGTACCCGGATTTACCGAAGACGAAGAAGGAGTTCTGTGGTACAAAGGATGCCTTTGTGTTCCAGCAGATTCTGAGTTGAAAGAAGTTATTCTGAAGGAAGCTCATGATACTCTTTATTCTATCCACCCCGGAGGAACGAAGATGCATCAAGATTTGAAAGAACAATTTTGGTGGCATAAGATGAAGAGAGAAATCGGAAGCTATATCGCCAAGTGTGGTATATGTCAGTGAGTCAAGCCGGGACATCAACGACCCGCAGGATTGTTGCAACCATTGCAGATACCGGAATGGAAACGGGATTCCGTTGGAATGAAATTTATCACCGGATTGCCTACTTCTAGTAGGGGAAATGACTCTATCTGGGTCATAGTGGACAGATTATCCAAAGTCGCCCATCTCTTACCAGTCAAGACCACATATCAGAGTTCGAAGCTAGCAGAGTTATACATCGCTAGAATCGTCAGTTTGCATAGAGTCCCCAAGAACATCGTATCGGATCGAGGAACTCAGTTTACCTTGAGATTCTGGAAGAAAGTCCAAGAAGGTTTAGGAACCCGACTAGATTTCAGCACTGCGTATCACCCTCAGACCGAGGGACAAACGGAGCGAGTAAATCAAATACTCGAAGATATGCTGAGAGCTTGCGTGTTAGAATATGGATCTAAGTGGGAAGGCTGTCTGCCGTTTGCAGAATTTTCATACAACAACAGTTATCAAGCCAGTTTGCAAATGGCCCCATTTGAATTCATGTATGGAAGGAAGTGACGCACCCCTTTGAATTGGTCGGAAGTAGGAGAGAGTCAGATTTTCGGACCCGACATCCTACGAGAAGCATAAGAGAAGGTTCACAAGATTCATGAGCACCTCAAGACCGCCCAGACCAGACAAAAGAGTTACGCCGACAAGAGACGTCGAGACCTCTCCTTCAACATAGGAGATTTTGTGTATCTGAAAGTGTCGCCATTGAAAGGAATGCAGCGTTTCCAGCTGAAAGGAAAGTTAGCCCCCAGATATATCGGCCCCTTCAATATTCTGAACCATCGAGGAGAAGTGTCGTATCAATTGGAACTGCCCGAAGAGATGTCAGTCATGCACAATGTGTTCCATATCTCATTACTTCGCAAGTGCCTCGAATTCCCGGAGAAGACTGAAGTGTTCAAGAATATTGATCACCGAACCATAGAAATCAACGATGACCTAACCTATCCCGAAGTACCCATCCGTATTTTGTAAGAAGCCTTCAGAACTACCAGAACCCGAAGCATCAAGTTTCTCAAGATTTAGTGGAGCAACCACACAGAAGAAGAAGCTACCTGGGAGCGCGAAGATCACATCAGGACGGAGTTTCCCGATCTCTTCAAATCCTAGGTAATCTTTTTCGTCCTTTTTCAAATCTCGAGACGAGATTTTGTTTAAGGGGGGAAGGTTTGTAACATCCCAAAAATACTAAACTTGGATCATCAAACTCTAATATCAAATTTAGGGTTAACAAAAAAATTTCTAATTAAAAATATGAAAGCATTCATATGTGTGTGTATTAAAATTTGGATTCTTTTGAATTGCCATGGTTCTGTGTTTCTTTGCTTGTAAAATGATTCTAAGGTGAAATAAACATCATCTAAACAATCCCCAAACTTTTCCCAAAGACAAACAAGTCAAAATAAACAAATTAGGTGAATGGTCACTTTGGCCAAATTAACTCCCATGCCTACTTTGGTTATCTCTAATTTTCAGAACTTAACATAAACATGTATGGATCTTTGCACCCCTTCATAGTACTCATAATAAGGTACCAAGGCCCACTTTTTGATGATCCAAAAACATTCAAATTCTTAGTTTAAATGACAGTTTAAAATTGAATCTATTTCATATGGGAAGATCCCACTATTTAAAAAACCACTCAAACAAGCTCAATTTTCAATACCCAAGCATCCACGGAACCCTCAACACATGCCTAGCATACCCACCAAAAATCTTTTCAAAATTCAAAACTTAAGTTCATGCGGCCATTTCATCAAACAGGTTGCAGATTCAAATCAACAAAATCAAAAACAATATGTTGAGCAGTGTTTTGGGCCAACCTTATTCCCTCTATGGTTACAACTATCCTTAGTAGATCATCTAGCAACCTTAACTAACCTCTAGCACCACTGTAAGCTGGCCATTGTCATCAATGGTGAGCAGGCCGAGAGCACCCATGTCACCCCAGTGTGGACAACAAGCTAGGAGAAGAACTAGCCGTGCCAACCTTGTGTAGCATGCAACGCATGCCTCACCGCCCCCTCTCGACCAGCCCTAGCTTGGAGACAGCAACCAGAACTGCCAAGAACGCCGCGCCCGTGCCGCTGTCGACCATGCCGACGCGCACCGCAAAGCACGCACCGTTCCCACGCCACTTGACCACCTCGAGCCCTCGCCGCCCGCTAGAATGCACCCCTACTGAGCCGCTAGGGTTCGAGCTTGCCGGTGACATGTTCATCATCAACGATGACCCTCAGCCTTCGATCTTCATTCTAATCCAACGCACCACATCGCCCCGTATCGCTTCGAGTTTTATGAGCCACTAACCAGTAGACCCCCTGCCAGTTTTGCCCCGCGCTGCGGAGTGACACTGGGCCGGCCCAAAAACCCTTCCCGCGCAGCCCACTCGTTTGAATTTAGCTTTTTCTATTTTCATTCAAACTCAGTTCTGTACCTAGATTCAAAAATCAACCCAGCTCGATTCAGTGAACCAAATTGCATGAAACCAATTGTGTTAGAAAGGTGTTGAAATGCATAATCCAAGCCCGTTGGATTCAAATCATTTGGATCTGTAGATCAACTCTGGGAAAAATAACAAGTCAGAAGCTTTTTTGCACTCAAACATTTTTCAATTTTCAACCATAATAGCTTTTGAGTTGATTCCAACTCTCAAAAATCACATTTGATCATACCTTTCAGAATACATAAAAACATATGTGTTTACATACAGAAATAATGTTCAAGTAATAAAAGAATTCCACATAGGAAATTCTAGTCACTTATTTTATTTAAAATAAAAGGTTAAACCTTATTAAATTGTGACACCACTTTAAATCACATTCTCATGAACTGAAATATGTGGTGATGACATGTGTCAACATGATCCCATGTTTGAGTTAGAGAATATTAAATCTTAAGTAGTTTTTCAATGAGTAGAAATTACTTTTCTAAAAATAAAATAAATAAGACAAAGGCTTTAATCTAGAATGTTAGTGATGATGCTAGATCATCTATAGAACCCTTTTGTGTGATGATTGAAAGTAGTTAAGTATTATTTGGTGATTGTGTACCTCGTATATATTTATAGACGCTAGTACCGACCAAGGATACGAGGAGGAAGGAGGATACTACGAAGAAGAAGCCGAGGAGAACTTCAACCACTGCTCTGCACAAGGCAAGCTAACACTTGCAAGATACTCTACTTTAGCAAGACTATACTGATACTGATGCAAGATAATACTTGCTTGTTACCATGACCACTAGATGCCTTAATCACATGTGATCATACCCACTTGATACCCCCTCCTAGTGTTAGTTGCAAGCTTTATACTTTATTTATTTATCAAAGCTATTACTTAGAGTCTACTTAAGTGACTTGTAGATTCTAGGAAGATAATTGAAGGTTGCATAAAGAGCATTAAATTTGGCCTAAGCTAGATAATCTTGATGTCACCCTAAGGCATGAGATTGAACTTAGTTAAACTCCACTTGTTTACCACCCCTCATTAGTACTCACCCCCACTTGTAGATGCTAGTGCTAGGCATAAAACTTGACCAACTTTAGATGGGAATAATTGGTGGAAAATGGTTATGAAAACCTTAGAATGATGAGTCATGCTACTGAGATGTTTTGACATGTGTTTCCGAACACCAGATGATTTGGATGATGAAAATGTTAAGGCATGAGCCTTTGCCCTTTATAAAACTGATGGTTGTCTGGATGCGACACTATTCCAATTTTACCATACAACCATAATACCCGAAATTTGTGTAGGGCTTGACTCTAAACTTATATACCTTAGTATGGGTTCCCTCACGGCCAAGGTCTGAGCTGAGGCTACCTTGTGAAGATTGTCCACCTGTGCAGTACCCAAGATGACAGTTGGTCATGGTTGGGAGGCCAAACTCACAGGATAGGTGCTTATACGAGGGCGTGTAATTGAAAGGTTAGGATTGATTATCCGCATACTGAGTATGGTGAATTTAGGATTTGTTCCTGACGGATGTATCGAATGTTGTGGTGAAAGTGTACAATCTCTGCAGAGTGTCAAACTATTCAAATAGCCGCGTCCACGGTTATGGAAAGTTGGAGTGGCCATACTGTTCCCCCGTCAGATGTTTTCAAAATTACTTATGAAATGAATTGATATTTTGACTTGACCATAACAGAGTTGTGATATGAAATACAAATTCCCACTTAGGTGTTATAAAATTTCAACTAGCTTTTCTTGCTTCTGAATTTAGAAGAGGTAAATCTGGCTTTTTGCAAAACAACCCTAGAGCTTAGTGTCCTACTACAAAAAACCCCTTCACTTGTTAGTATTAGTTTGCGAGTACTTAAAAAGTACTCATGGCTTTTTCCCTAGCTATTCCCATGGCCAGACTATGCAGAGGAGTACTAGGACGAAGGACCCCAGGAAGGTTACGACAACTAGGATCATCTCCCATCGTCAGCATTGCCTGTGACCCCGAAGATGGAGCTTCGCCTACGCTACCATTATTATTACGTATTTCCGCTGCTTGAGTTGTATTAAGAACTGGATCATGAGATCCTTGTTTGTGTAAGACCTTATGTATGGTTTGTAATGGATGATGTACTGTGGTATCCAAATCTGTTATGTCTCGCAAAAATGGTAATCCAGCGATTGCGATGTATGGCATAATAGGCATCTGGGATTAAAAATCCGGGTGTTGACAATTATGGTGAAGATTCCAACTCCGTGATGCTTATTTCAACCATTGAAGTTTGCATGCGATTTTAGCATCCTTTGAATTAACAAAACCCTTTGGATCGTGTTATGTATGTTGGAGATATGCCCTAGAGGCCATAATAAAAGTGGTTATTATTATATCTTTGTGTTTATGATAATTTTTTACATTCATGCTATAACATCATTAACCGGAAACATTAATACTTGCGTGATTTGTAAACTAAATTAGAGTCCCTAGTAAATCCTCTTTGTAATACTAGCTTGTTGGTTAATAGATGATCATGGTTTCCCAATCATGAACATTGAGATGTTGTTAACAATAAGATCATATCATTAGGAGAATGGTATGATGGACATACTCCTATAGATAAGTGTAGCATTAAGATCAAGTCATTTCAATAGTTCATTTTCTATAAGCTTTCGGATACATAGTAACCTAATTCCTTCGATCATCAGATCATGCTAATCACCATCAACGGAAGGATGCTTTGATGACATCAAACACCACACCATAACTGGGTGGCTATAAAGGTGGCATTGAGTGTTCAGAAAGTATGTGTCGAGGCACATGGATCAAGAGTGGGATTTGTCCATCCATATGACAGATAGATATACTCTAGGCCCTCTCGGTGGAATGTCATCCAATTGGCTTGCAAGCATGTGACTGGATCGCAAGGGATCACATATCACGGGAACGAGAAAAGAGTACTTATCGGTAACGAGGTTGAACTAGGTATGTAGAGATACCGACGATCAAACCTCGGATAGGTAAACTATCATGAGACAAAGGGAAATTGGTATCGTATGTAAGTGGTTCATTCAATCGCAAAGTAATCATTGAAGTATGTGGGAGCCATATGAATTTCCAGATTCCTCTATTGGTTATTGATCGAAGAAGTGTCTCGGTCATGTCCGCATAATTCACGAACCGTAGGGAGACACACTTAAGGATTCGATGTTGTTTAGTAGATATGGCATGTAAGTAGGGATACCGAATGTTGTTTGGAGTCTCGGATGGGATCTGGGATATCATGAGGAGATCCGAAATGGTCCGGGGAATAAGATTCATATAAGGAAAGTCCGATTCCGGAGTTTGGGAATGATTTCGATGTTTTCATCGGAGAGGTTCTAGAAGGTTCACCGGACCGGAAGGGGAATGGTCCATGAATGTGTCTTGGGTAAGTGGAATGATTGGATCATGTCCTAAGACAAAAATAAAGCTCTAAATTGAAAGTCAAAAGGGAGGTTTGAAAAGTCAAAATGGAACTATGGTTTCCTAGTGTAAGAAGGAAAGAGTCCTTCCTTCTATCCAACTTGGGTTTGGGTATGGATTCAAACTCCCCTCTCCCAAGCGTCCCTCCCTCTCATACATAGAGGGGGAGGGCTGCTCCAAAGAACACACAACCAGCCCTCCCACCCGTGTCGCGCCGCCGCCCCGTCGTTGTCGCCCTAGCCACCGACGACACCACCTCCTCCTCTCCGGACTTCTAAACCTAGATCACCGGAAACCCTAGATCCACCATAACTCTCACCGGCTTAGGCGAAGCCCTGTGGGAACTTCCCTCTACTTCCGACACCACCCCGTCATGCTGCCAGAATCGCGAGGGGAGAACTACAACCTCCACTGCCTGCTTGAACAAGGGAGAGGAAGGTATTCATCGAGTACCGAACGTGTGACCGACTGCGGAAGCGCTGCCGGAACGCAGCGCCGGAAGGATCGTCTACGAGATCTTGAGATCGACAAGTGTACGACTACATCACCCACGAGAATCTGCTCTCGTTAACCGCTTTGGAATCTTAGAGGGTGAGTACTCTAATCGACTCGTTTCTACAATCTAGTAGATATATCTTGGCTTGTTTGTGTGCATGCGGTAGAATTTTTTGTTTTCCATGCTACGAACCCCTATAGTGGTATTAGAGCCATGTCTATATGTAGATCTATTGCACGAGTAGAACACAATGGTCATTGTGGGCGTTGATGCTTTTGTTGTCGATTGCTTCTTGTGTACTTTGCATCTTGCGGGATGGTGGGATGAAGTGGCCCGGGCTAACCTTACATGAAATCGTTCATGAGACTTGCTCCACGCTTGACATGCAACTTGTATTGCATAAGTGGCTTTGTGGTTGCCTGTTTCTCCCAACATAGTTAAGATTCAATTTACAACGGGTGATTGACAATACTAGTATCGACGTTGTGGTTCTTGTTCGTAAGTTAGAACAACACTTATTGAAAGCCCCAAACCACGTAAAACATGCAAAGAAAATTAGAGGCGTCTAACTTTGTTTTGCAGGGGTGTGATGTGATGTGATATGATATGGCCATGATTGTGATTATATATGATGTATGCAATGTTCCTTATTATAAGTCGGCAACCGGCATGAGCCATATGGTTGTCTTTTAATTCCGTTAAGACCTGCGTGTCTATTATTCATAGTATTTGTAATAGTTGATGCTGGTGGACGACAACCATGAAGCGGCGCCATTGACCTTGACTTCATGCCAGTGATGATGGAGATCATGTTCGTGCTTGAAGATGGATATCGGAAGCACAAGAAGAAAGTCCATATCATATCACATATTATTAATTGCATGTGATGTTAATCCTTTTATGCATCTTGTATTGCTTAGTTCGCGACGGTAGCATTATAAGATGATCCCTCTGGCACAAAAATTTCAAGTTATAAAGTGTTCATCCTTAGTAAACACAGTTGCTAAAGCTCGCTGTTTCGAAGCACCACGTGATGATCAGGTGTATTAAATTCTGCGAGTGTATACAACGGGAGCAAGCCAGATTTGCTCATGCGGAAGCTAAGGTTTGATCTTGACGAGCCTAGCATGTACAGACATGGTCTCGGAACACGGATCACCGAAAGGTAAAGCATGAGTCATATAGTAGATATGATGAATATGTTGATTGTTCACCATTGAAGCTGCATCAACTCTCGTGATGATCGGTTTTGATGTGGTGGATTTGGTTTGTGTGATCACTAAAACAATGTGAGGGATATTTTTTTGAGTGGGAGTTCACCTAGATTAATTTAACTATTAATTAGAACTCAATTTGTCATAAACTTAGTCTAAACTACTGCAAATATGTTGTTGATCAATGGCGGCCCCTACCATCAATTTTAATGTGTTCCTAGAGAAAGAAAAGTTGAAAAACAATGGAAGAAACTCCGCGGATTGGTTCCGCAATTTGAGGATTGTCCTCAATGCTGGTAATTTGACCTATGAGTTGGATGCACCGTTGGGTGACCCACCTGCAGCTGATGCTACCGATGAGGTAAAGAATGTTTTCCTCGCTCGGAAGAATCAGTACTCCACAGTTTAGTGTGCTATCTTGTATGGTTTGGAATCAGAGCTTCAGAAAAGGTTTGAGAACCATGACTCACATGATATTGTCTGTGAACTCAAAATGATATTTGAGGCTCACGCGGCAGTTGAGAGTTATGAGGATTCTGAAAAGTTCTTTAACTGCAAGATGGAAGAGGGCAGCTCTGTTAGTGAGCACATGCTTAAGATGTCTAGGCACGCAAGCAAGCTTCAAATCTTGGGTATAGTGATTCCTAATGCTTTGGGGATTCACCGTGTCCTCCAATCACTACCACCAAGTTACAAGAACTTTGTGATGAACTACAATATGCAAAACATGGACAAGTCATTGCCCGAACTCTTCTCCATGTTAAAGTCTGCAGAAGTGGAGATCAAGAAAGAGCACCAAGTGTTGTTGGTCAATAAGACCACCAAATTCAAGAAGTAAGACAAGTCTAAGAAAAAGGGAAACTTCAAGAAGGGCGGTAAGAAAGTTACCGCGCCGGCGAAGAAGACCAAGGCTGGGCCTAAGGCTGATACTTAGTGCTTTTACTACAAGGGAGAAGGTCACTGGAAGCGGAATTGCCCTAAGTACTTGGCGGATTTGAAGAACGGCAACATCAAGAAGAAAGGTATATCTGATATACATGTTATTGATGTGTATCTCTCTAGTACTCGTAGTAGTGCCTAGGTATTTAATACTGGTTCGGTTGCTCATATTTGTAACATGAAATAGGTGTTGTAGAATAGAGAGAAACTAGCGAAGAACAAGGTGACGATGCGCGTTGGAAATGGATCAAAGGTTGATGTGATCGCGGTCGACACGCTACCTCTTCATCTACCATCGGTATTAGTTTTATACTTAAATAATTGTTATTTGGTGCCTGCGTTGAGCATGAACATTATATCCAGATCATGTTTATTGCGAGACGGTTACTTGTTTAAGTCCGAGAATAATGGTTGTTCGATTTATATGAGTAATATGTTTTATGCACATGCACCTTTGATAGATGGCATGTTCTTATTGAATCTCGATTGTAGAAATACAAATATTAAAAACATTGAAGCTAAACATTTGAAATTGAGCGATAACTCGACCTATAAAACATTTGAAACATTGAAGCTAAACTCCATTCCTATGGACTTCTTGAATCACTTGATTTCGAATCACTTGAAAGATGCGAAGCATGTCTGATGGGTAAAATGACTAAGACTCCATTTTTTGGTATGATGGAGCGAGCTACGGAGTTATTGGAAATCATACATACCGATGTGTGTGGCCCAATGAGTGTAGCATCGCGTGGTGGTTATTGTTATGTTCTTACCTTCATGGATGATTTGTGTAGATATGGGTATATCTATTTCATGAAACATAAGTCCGAAACTTTCGAAAAAGTTTAAGGAATTTCAAAGTGAGGTAGAGATTCAACGTAACAAGAAGATTAAATTTCTATGATCTGATCGTGGAGGTGAATATCTCAGTTACAAGTTTGGCGAGCATTTGAAGAAATGCGGAATACTTTCACAATTGACACCGCCGGGAACACCACAACGTAATGGTGTGTCCGAACATCGTAATCGAGCTCCCTTAGATATGGTTAGTTCTATGGTGTCACTTACAGATTTACCGCTATCGTTTTGGGGTTATGCATTAGAAACAGCCGCATTCACTTTAAATAGGGCACCATCTAAATCCGTTGAAACGACACCGTATGAATTATGGTTTGGGAAGAAACCTAAATTGTCGTTCCTTAAAGTTTGGGGTTGCGAAGCTTATGTAAAGAAGTTACAGCCCGACAAGCTTGAACCCAAAGCGGAAAAATGCGTCTTCATAGGATACCCGAAGGAAACTATTGGGTATACCTTCTATCATTGATCCGAGGGCAAAATCTTCGTTGCTAAGAATGGATCCTATCTAGAGAAGGAGTTTCTATCAAAAGAAGTGACTGGGAGGAAAGTAGAACTCGACTAGGTTATTGAACCTTCTCTCGAACTTGAGAGTAGCGTAGCACCGGAAGTAGTTCCTGTGGCGCCTACACCAATAAGAGAGGAAGCTAATGATGTTGATCATGAAACTTCAGTTAAAGTAACTACGGAGCCTCGCAGGTCAATGAGAAATCGTACCACTCCTGATTGGTATGATCCCATTATGAGTGTCATGTTGGTGGACAACACCGATGACCCTGCGACATATGAGGAAGCAATGATGAGCCCAGATTCCAATAAATGGCAATAAGCCATGAAATCCGAGATTGGATCCATGTACGAAAACCAAGTATGGACAGATGGCCGGAAGGCTGTCGAGAACAAATGGATTTTCAAGAAGAAAACAGATGCTGATGGCAATGTTACTGTATATAAAGCTCGACTTGTTGCAAAAGGGTTTTGACAAATTCAAGGAGTTGACTACAATGAGACTTTCTCACCGGTAGCGAAGCTAAAGTCTGTGAGGATTTTATTAGCAATCGCTGCATATTATGATTATGAGACATGGCAGATGGATGTCAAAACGACATTCCTCAATGGAGACATTGATGAAGAGTTGTATATGGTACAACCCAAAGGTTTTGTCGATCCTAAAGATGCTAACAAGGTATGCAAACTTCAACGGTCCATTTATGGATTGAAGCAAGCATCCCGAAGTTGGAATCAACATTTTGATAAGGTAATCAAAAGCTTTGGTTTTATACAAACTTATGGAGAAACTTGTATTTACAAGAAAGTGAGTGGGAGCTCTGTAGCATTCTTAATACTATATGTGGATGACATATTGTTGACTGGGAATGATGTAGACCTTCTTAATAGTGTCAAGTATTATTTGAATAATAGTTTTTTAATGAAAGATCTTGGCGAAGCATCTTACATATTAGGCATAAAGATTTATAGAGATAGAGCGAGACACCTAATATCATTGTCACAGAGTACATATTTGGACAAAGTTCTAAAGAGGTCTGGAATGGAAGATAGCAAGAAAGGGTTCTTGCCCATGTTGCCCAATACGATCTTGAGTAAAACTCAAAGTCCTGCAATGGCAGAAGATAGAGAAAGGATGAGTAACACTCCCTATGCCTCAGCCATAGGATCTCTTATGTATGCCATGCTATGTACTAGACTCGACATTGCATATGCTGTTAGTTTGACTAGCAGATATCAAAGTGATCCAGGAGTGGATCATTGGACAGCGGTCAAAAATATCCTTAAGTACTTGAGAATAACCAAGGATATGGTTCTTTCTTATGGAGGTGATGAACAACTCATTGTTAATGGTTACACCGATGCTAGTTGGAACACCGATCCGGATGATTCTAAATCTCAATCTGGATACGTATTTACTTTGAATTGTGCAGCAGTTAGCTGGAGGAGTGCAAAGAAAAGCATTGTGGCGAGATCGTCAACTGAATCGGAATACATAGCTGCTTCGGAAGCTTCACAAGAGGCGATATGGATGAAGGAGTTCATTACAGAGATCGATCGGTTTGGGTACACTTTCGCAAGGACAGATTTCCGGAGTTGCATAAATCCAAGTTACTTCAATGCGGTGCTGGTCCTTATGAAGTGAGTGACAAGATCAATGATAATGCCTACAAGATAGATATTCCTCGAGATGTGTTTGTAGGTGTTAGTGATAGTTTCATTGTTGCTGATTTGACACCTTATGATGGAGAAGAACATGGAGCGTTCATGTCGACGCCTTTTGAAGGGGGGTGATTATGAGGACATCCCTACTAATTTTCTATCTCAAACTCCTAATGAAGTTGTCGATGTCAGTGCCAAGAATATGTCCAATGAGATCAGGATTGAACCGGTTACTCGAGCTCGTGCCAAGCTACTTGAACGATAGGTGAATTCACTCCTAAATGAATCTGGTGTGTTTGTTGATGATAATTTTATACTATCTAAGTCTATGCACTTGTGTATGCTCAGGTTCATTGAGAAAGAAAGCATGGTGCGAGGCGAAGAAGGGCTGTAAGACGATCCCAGCGTGATGATCGTGCAAGGATGCGCGAGGGAGGAGCGGGAGGAAGGCGCAAGAGAAGATCATCAAGAAGCAGGCAAAATTTCCTGTGAAGACCACAGTGTCTGGCCAGTGTCACACGGACTCTCCGACCAACCCATGAAGCGACAAGGTGGTTGCTAGTCTTTTCACCAAATTGGACACTACCCAGACACCATCCAAAAACTTTGAAGTTTCCTAACGGACTGGACTGTCCGGCACACTCCACCCGGAGTGTCCGGCCCGACCGGACTGTCCGGCGCATATCAACCGGAATTTGCCCGCCGAACGAATTCTGGTCAGAGTCATTTGTATAAGCTTGAGTCTTAAATCTCTTTGTTTCAGTTCTTGGCTAAAGTCGTGGGACTCCCGCATAGCTTAGTTTAGACCATGTTTAAAGTAAACCCTAGATCCATTGAGTTGATACTTCCTTCCAATTGACTCCATACACCATTTCGTGACGATTTGGTGTATTTGCTACTATCAATCAATTGTGATTACTTGTTCCATTTGGAATTAGCCAATTGCAAGTTTTGTGTGATCTGCTATTCCATTGGGAATTAGAAGATTGCAATAACCGCTTCGTGGTCAGTGGCCATGTGCGCAAGTGTGTGAATTTGTGAATATATACAAGGGTTGAGAGCTATTGCATTGGCATCATGGATTGATCGAGAGGTTCTGAGCATCATACAAGTTATCTCCATCGATTGTCATCATCTTCCACCCTCACTTACTAAGAAGATCGGGCCACCCCATATCAGGTACTAACTGGGTGGGTGATTTTTCCTCGAAATGTTTGAAACCGACTGGCGCAAAATGCTTCGGGGTCGACGGGTTATTTTTCCGCTCGATTACTATTTTGAATTTGGCTGCCAGCCAAGTTTTAATAGAAAAAACCTTGTGTAGACCGTACGCCATTTGGTCAGGAATTTAAGGTGCGAGTTGTGGGACCCCGGATTTATGGTCCGAGAATCCCTCTTATGCCTGCAATTTATGTTCCCATGAACAGTGAGCCGCGAGGATAACCAACGATTATCATTACAACATCCATGAGGAACGAGTACAAAACTTACATTGTTCGAATTATGGCTATTACAAACATCAATTCGGAAATCTTCAAGTGCAGAGTCCGTGTCAAGCCTTACCCTACAGGCAACTGACTGGGAATACGTCCTAGCTCGCATAGATCAGCATCTTCATCATTCCTCGATCTTCTGAAAGTTTGGCCAAGTAAATAGCCAGGGACAAAGCCGTGAGTACTTTTGAATGTACCCGCAAGACTCCCGAGATAAGGTAAACAAGGAAAATGCATATTTGTCTATGGCAAGGTAGCTCTATACTATAGTTGTTTTTGAAAAGCCTAAAATGGCATCTCTATAGCTTTATTGAAAAAGAGGTTTGAAAACATGTCTCCATTTCGAAAGTCTCTCCACATCCTTGTTAAAAACCTTTTGAAAACAGTTTTATAAGAATACACCTTCGATCATCCCTAATCAAAACAAAACTTGTTCTCATACTTCCTCGTGACCAAGTCACACCCTTTTTAGTTCCTAAAAACCATCCCAAGGGTACTCCTAGAAATTACCCTTCCAACTGTCCTTGACCATGGACATGGCTATTCGAATAGATTATACTTTGTAGAGTTTGTGCACTTTACCCACAAGATTCAATACATCCACCGGGATACAACCACGGCCCGCTACACATGGTAAACGGGGGTTCGAATAATAAAACCTAACTTTTCATTTGGCATCCCTAGCAACGACGGCTTTTCCTTTTGGGTTTGGTCTCCCCGACAACGAGTATGTGGCCCCCGGCCATAGTCCTTCCTTCTACACTTCCGTATATTGAAACCCGCATCTTGGCAATATACAATAACCTCAGTGACTCCACTTCCTTCTCCACTCCTAAAGTATACCGTCCGTGGGAGACCCAATTGTTGCACCGGCACTCCTGCCGAGATAGGCTCACTCTTGCTGAAGAAAGCTGCAAGCCCTAAATCCGAAGATCTGTTGTAGAGCCTACCCTGGTTTCTAGGGATTTTTCCCCGTAAGAGGATACAATTAGCCCCGGCTAAAGATAACAAACTATGAGCTAAGCCCCAGCTTCTAGGGTAGTGTGGTTGCACGGGTAAATTGTTCCGGTAAAGGCGTAGAACATCCCTTCTCCTTATCTTGCCCTACTTTCTCCTTCTCCTCTTTATATTTTCTTTTGTAAAACATCCACTCGGAAACGATGCCTCTTTCCAAGGGTTTTATTTTGAAAACATTGTGGTAGGGGTAAAACCCAAAATGGTTTTAACATCAAAAAACGTAGTTTGCAAGGAGGGGAGATGCTAATCATCCCAACCTCGATCTAAAGTGCTAAAAGTGGGTGCCCATAAGGGTAGGTGTCCTAAAGCGAAAGTTATGCATGCGATATTTGTAAAGCGAAACAATGCAAGTATTAATGCAATTTATAAACAAGATATAAAAAGAGTACAAAAAGGACTAGGGAAAGTATCAGGATTCAGGAATGGTGGCTTGCCTATGACCAGTGAGATATCCATGGACTTCTTATTTATAAAACCAGAATACCGCAATAATAATAAGAATAATACTCTGAGGCTTCCTTCTTCTTGGCGTCACACAATCGCAACTATCGCCATTATCGAGCATACATGCAAACAAACAGTGTCACATTCAAAACTAGCATACAAGCATCAAAATGATACATCAAGCAAAATATAATCACATAATATAAACAGTAGGGTGCTGGATTATTGGTTTGATGAGATTGGTAAATGACTTGGAGACATTGTAAGATGATTCTTTAGGATTTATAGTATTGAAACTACCTCAGAGAGGGGTTTTGGACCGAGGACATGATCTGTGTGATACCATTGTATAAAGATGATACCATTAGGTATATATTGATAAAATTAAACCAACAAAAGTGTTTTCACTATTTTATCAAATTCCATTGATTTTCTATGAGATGTCTAGTGTTAAAAACTCTAGTTTTAGGTAATAATTCATCGGAAAATTTTTGTGTGTCCAAAACTTATTTCCTCTAAGGATTAAGTAGGGTTTGATGGATTGATTCATTGAGAGTTGGAATCACCTCAATATATTGAATAGAATGACCTCAGGAAATTCCCAAATGTAGTACTAGAAGGTTTTTGTATTTTTCACAAGATTTGTTATGCAGGAGATTTTGATGTTATTCCAAGGAAACATTTTAGGTATTTGTACTACCTTTCCGTAGAATTTGTAATAACCCTTTTTGGGTTTATAGAACTATTGTAGTGATTTTTCTAGTGAATTAAACATACACATAATAGTTTAATTCCTAGTAAATCATCTAGGGCTTATAAAGTTATGGGCTCCTGGGGTTTGAAGGATACTAGTTTGCAGGTATTCTGGGAGTTGGAATTAGGTCAGTACCAATATTTTTTTGGCCTCAAGAATTCCCTAAAGGCATATTAGGGATGCTTTTGTTATTTTTGCTATGGGCAGAATAGCAAGCAATTTAAGGTGGGGCCATGGTGACAAGCAAGGTATCACATGGACCTTACAACAAAAAGATGTTTCAACCTTTTTTGAGTTGTAAAACACTCTCTGTGAATTTATTGGTGAAAAGTATACCTTTTGGTAGCTAATTTTCTATAAATAAAATTTTGTAATATTTTGGCCAACTAATGCTACTTCATGATAGGGAAAATAGATTAGGTCATGTGAAAATTTAGATCAAGACTTATATATGGGTTTTCCATTTTTAAAATGATTTAAAGTACCTGGATAAATACAAATCTAAAATGAAATCATAAAACAAAAAGGGAAAATCCCCGTGGGCAGGGATCTGGGGACGAGTTAGGCCGCAGAGCTGCAATCGGCCCACTTGGGAACGTATTGCGCAGGGCGTGGGTGTGTATTTTTATATGAAGGGTGGGACCCAGTTGTCGGTGATAGTGGCTGGCGAAGGGGTATCTAGCATCGTGAGCCGTTCGATTAGAAAGCGATCAACGATGTTGGACCTTCTTACTCCATGCATTGCCGGTGATAGGGCTCCAAACCCTATCTGAGACGAGGAGCACTGCGGGAGGCTTACTAGGGGTTCATCGGTGACCGGGGAACCATGGAGGGGAGGAGGCGGATGTCAGGGAGCCAGGAGATGGGTCGAAAGATTTGGTTCTGAGTCGGGAGTGAACTCGAATGAAGGTGACTAGAGGCCCTCGCCGGAGCTAGTAATGTCATCGGCTGCTGTGGCCCTAGTTAGAAAAGAAGCAAGGTTTAGGTAGCCCGGGCTCAGGAGAGTCCAGGAATATGACATGAAGATGGAGATGAGAAGGGGAGCGAGAACCTAGCTCGGTTTTTTTGGAGATGGCCGAGAGGGCGAGCCCTTCCTATCCATTGACATCCAGGGGTAGGAGCTTGGTGGCGAGGTGTAGGGGAGCTATAGGAGGGTTGAGGAGGGTAACTAAGGTGCTGGGGAAGGTCGAGATCGACCAAGCACTCCATTTCTCTAAGGAAGCCGAGAGGGGATATCCTCCTTCTCCATGGTGAGGGAGAGCTGCTAGTCGAGATCTAGGGCTCGGGGTGAGGTGGTTGAGGGTGAGGTAGTGAAAAGAGAGGGCAGGGGAGGGATGTACTGGCCCTTTGGTTTATAAACCGGAGGATAGGGTGTATGGTGGACAATGTCCATGGGTGAGCTTGAGGGAGGGGTGTTGGCCAGTCATTATGCAAGGAGGGCAGTGGAGAGGGGGTGTGCGGGGCATGGAAGGGTAGAGGGGAGGCTGCAGGACTTGAGGTTGGAGATATTTGCTAGACAAATTTTTGTGGCCACTCTCTCTCTCTCTCTATCGTCTCTCCAAAAGCTAGAGGAAAAGGGTGAACAGTGCCAACCTACAGTGCAGATCGACCTGGAGGGGTGTGGTTTCTGGAAAAGTTGGCTTGACCAGATTGGCAAAGGTTTAGTGGGGGTTAAAATGTGGGTTTGAAAGATTTCAAATAATGGCCAAATATGGGTTTATGAAGCAACTCTTGATTTTTGCACTAGGCAGGATGAACCAAGGATACTGGTTAGAAGATATGGTCAAGGAAACACTCCTGGATTTATTTGAGAATTTTCAAAGGAGCGTAAGTCTACTTAAAACCATTTATTCAAAAACTGCAGAAATGGTTTCTAGAAACTATTTTGATATTTATATATTGGGCTAGGTTGGTTTTTGATGTGAGACGGTCCTAAATGCCATATCACACATTGGGGAATTTTATTGGAATTTATTTGGATAGAAAAGTATTTTTAGGTTATTATCTCTTGTTTCTGCCATTTAAGAAAAAGGGCAAAAAAAATAATAAAGGATATCAAAAATATTTATTTTTGAGATGGGAAGATAGGTTATTATGTATTGGCCTCAAAGGTTCCTTGAGTTGGCAAGGTAATTTGGAGAAATACAAACTTTCCTTTATAGAGAAGGTTTTGAGGATTTTGACAAGAATGGAATTTAAATAGTTTTAGGTTCCAATAATTATGGGAATTATTTGACAAATGTATATATCCAAGGTGGATGATGTCAACATGAGGTATCTATCATATCCAACCATGGGTTTTTGAATTCCACATTAAAAATGGAAGGAAACTAGATGGGGATGATCTAGGATTTTGATATTTTTATACCACCTAAACTTAGCTAGATTAGGGACCTCAGAGTTCACCTTAGTACAAGGGATAGATGGATGGGTAGGCAAAGTTGTATAGATGATCATTATTCCAAGAGTGGGGCTTGGATTTATTTGAGGTGATATAGGAGTGATGGCAAACTTTATTGATAATAAGGCTGCCATAACCAATGAGTCATGATGCCTCATAAACCAGGTGGGTTTAAGAAGCCTCCTAACCTACTACAAGATTAAGGAAATTCATCTTGCCAACTTATCAAGCTACCTGGTTTATGAGGCATCATGGTTTGCCATCACTCCTAGCTCACCTAAGGGTCATGATCCCTTAGGATCCTAAGGGATCATGACTCATCGGTTATGGCAAGATGAATTGCCAACTTATCCAACTCCTAGATCCCCAAATCTACTCTGGATCCTAAGGGATCATGAATCATCGGTTATGGCTCAACCGATGAGTCATCTTGCCAACTTAGGGTGTGATCCTAAGGGACGAGCTACTAGATTAGCACACTCTAGTTCCTAAGCAAATAAAGAAATCAACAGGTCAAGGCAATCATCAGAGAACAGATCAAGGCAATTCATCTTGCCAACTTATCCAGCTACTACTAAGGTTACCATCAAGCCTATCTTGAGGTAAGCATGGGTGTTTTGAAGAGGTTGTGATTTGAAGTAAGATAAGGTCCTCTTGGTATTTCCACCAAGATGGGAATGAAAAAGGTTTAGGTAAAGGTTTTGGAAAACCTAGAGATAAGAGTAGTTGAATGTTTTGTCTTGAAAACATAGGGAGATTATGTATAGTTCTCCATAGTTTGGTAATAGAAACTAGTAAAACTTTTTGTTGTATCAAATTCATATGGGCTCAAGTTTGAAATGTCAAAACATTTGAGAATATGAAAGGTGATCCAAGACATCTCTTTTGTAAAATAGTTTTTGTCAACCAGTTTTGAGGTAAGGGGCATAGCATCTAATACTCAAACAGTTGCATGAACACAAGAAAACAATGTAACAAACATTGCAGCACATAGCAAGAAAAAGTTTTTGTTTCCTCCTGATTTTTTCCTTTTTGACAACAAATGAGGCTTTCGGAGATTGGGATGTTACATGAGCCACATCAACTGATGCCTCTGATTCAAACGGGGTAGGCGGTAGGTTTTGGCGGTCGACTGTGATTTTGAATTTGGAGATTATGCAAAGAATAATTTAAAAAAAGGCTATTCTCTCTGTATTTAAGGAATCCAAGTCGAGGCAACAAATAAATGTCTGAAGTAGCTTCGATTCGAGAATATAGTTCTGTTTATCATAAGCGCATGTGAAATTGGTGTGCATCCAAGGTCAACTAATTATTTAGGTGTCGGCACATACTCTTCTATAGGAAGCACTAACTAAATGGTAGGTAATTCAGATCAAATAAAAATCCTACTGCAAAACAAATACTACTTTATACTATCAAAACACAAATACTAGCTACATGAGCATATGTTGATCACATAAAACAAGGTTTCATCACGCATATAGTACTATATATAGAGAAACAATGTTTCATCAAACACGCATAGGCCCCCAAAATGAACAGACAGCTCTAACATTCCAGCCCCTGGAGCTCCATGACTGCAGCACAAACAAAGTTGCCACCACAATTCCATCAGCTACCAAAACAAACAAACATTAGACTACAGATCCAAATAACACAACCTGATCTAACACATGTTTTCACAAAAAAGCCTTGCTTGTCCATCCGAGTGTTATTTTCATCTCCTTGATGTTGTAGTCTGAATCAGCTAGGTTGCTGATAGGAATTCCTTTTCGTTTCTTTGATTTAGCACTCCGAATCACGTCGGTTGATGAACAAAATGAACAAAATGATCAGCAAAATCATTGTGTACAAGGATGCAAGGGTTTTACATGAATGACTGCACTAACCAGATTTCATTAAGTAGGGATATAAAGTACATCAACGTTCAGGAGATCTGAACTGCTTACACTTCATGGTGTTGAGATCTAATTCGAATACTCTCTCCTTCGCCCATATAACCACCATTTCTCTATCCTCAAATGCCCAGAGTAACCTTACCACATCTTTCCCACCAGATGCCCATGATTTCTCAAGGCCAAGGTGAGTATCCAACTCAATCTTTATATGAGGCACCCGAGCATCCCATTTGCTTGTTGATGATCTTGCACTGGACCACGTGCTTAGAGTGAAGTCTCTTACAACCGCAAGGGCAACATCTCCATTGTGCCCCTTAGCGATGAAAAAATTGAGTCTGGAAATATCATGTGTCTCATGTGGGCACTCAATATAACAAAGTTTTGTTGTCACGTTGTTGAAGGAAATTATATATCTGGACTTCATTATTGGCCAGTACAAAATACCCCCTATGAGAGTTTCCAGCCTGTGATCAATCTTAGCCAGCATCTCAGCATGTTCAATCCAGTCCTCCCATTTTCCAAATCTGATGAGTACCTCTAAACCAATGCTTGGTTACCATTGGTTACTATCCAAACGACCCATAAATTGCTGCAATAGTGTGAAGAGAATTGACCATGGTCTCTCGAACAAAGAATTGTCCCACTGTCAAACTCATGTCTCTGCCAAATTGGTGGTTCTGGTATCACTGTTTCACTTCCACTGATTGGATCCCAGGCCATTATTATGTTAGACACTTGCAGACAATGAAGTAGCACCCTATGCGACATCCGAGTACATATAGTTTCTAGGCTTTATGTACTTCCACTAGGCTGTTCAGCTTCTGGAACATGGATTGGTCAAGATTATGATATGTTATGAATCGAGCGTCCTTGGAGCTGTTGGTGAAAAATCCAAGTAGCAGCATTCCTCTTTTGTGTGACAAGGTTATATTTTTTAAATCATTGCTTCCCATGAAGTCCATCCAATGTTTTTGGGTAACTGATGCCCTCATTATCCATGATGGGTGCGGACGTAGCCTAACAAGAATCTCATCGACTACATTGCTTGGCAAGTCATTGATTGTTGCATATGTCTTCCAGTTAAGCTGGTAGGATGATGCAAACAGCACTAGTCCATAATCAGAATTAAATAAACTTCACAAGGCACAATGCACAACCCTAAAAAATAATTCAGTAAACACCACAATGCATCATATAATTTTATACGAAAATTTATCATCAAAATTTCATAAAATGCATGCATCCAAAAAACTACCTAAAAAGTAGAGTGTGCCAACAAAATAACTAAACAACACAAGGAATCAACTAGAGTAGTATGAAAGCATCGAAAAATGCTTCACCATGTCAGAACACGGTAAAGGGAATGAAGAACATTTTATTCAGAGGTCACCGAGAAGGACAGAAAGGCCCCCACTTGAATTTTCTTGTTTTAACATAAATACGGGGAGAAAATGGGACACATCTTCACTAACTTGGTGAACCCAGGTCTCATGGTGTCTTGCCCCAAGAGCCACCTTCCTCTTAGATTCAAGGTATGACAGTAGATCAGATTTTAAACTACAAAGTAAAACTATTCGAATTGTTTTTACAAAAAATCAGTAAATCATAGAAGCCTTGGTTTGAATCCTGTGAAAGTTTCATCCTATTTGAATCACTAGTTTGTGATTGAATAGATCTTTATGTTCCTAGTACTAGTTTAAAATAATATCCACTGTGTCCATAAAAAACCCTGGAGCGGAATACATAAAAGAGGGAGGGAGTTAGGGAGACAACATCCAATCCAAAACTTACAAAGGGTCGATGAGTTCTTAGCAAATGGAGCAGGCGCCCCCTAAGAATGACAAGCCACAACCGCTGATGCTGAAGAAGCACGACCACGAGCTGACGCATTCCTAGCATCCCGCGTAGCCGTCTCTTTTGCAGCGGCAACCAACATAGCCGAATTTGATATAGTAGCAGCCGACGAGAAATTCGACTGCGCCTCCACCACTTTCCTAGAATCATTCAACACTTCCCCAGATTCTAATGCAGTACAAGCATCGGCCTTCGCATCCGCCTCACATGTATCCACTGGTGCTGCTTCTATATCTACCTCTGCTTTACAAGCATCCGCTGATGCAGCAGAAGTATCGGTCTATATCGATTCCATTTCCTGGAAATGCCACCCGCTTATTTACGTCAAAATGCCCAAAATAAATGTATTATATCCATCAGAAAGCACGTAATTGCTGGAGGTTGACATATGTACCAGTGAACGGCGGTGCGGTGGTGCTCAACAGTGAAGCAACGGGGACGGTCCGGTCGAGGGAGAGCGGCCAGGAGGAGAAGATGTTGATGCGGTTGAGGGAGGGCTTCCTCCAAACTAACTTTCGACCACTATATTTTTTTTGCGAACCCCGCTTTTTTAGGGGAAACCCCGCATTGTAATAATAGTAGAAAACACACGACTAAGGATCCCGCCTTGAATTGCTTAGTTTCCCGCCTATAGACATCAAGTTTTGAATTCTTCTGATATAATGAATTGCTTGGTATAAAATGTTCCAGGTGATAGAAGCCTTCCGTTAAATGATATCAAGTTCTAGAGTTAAAATATCTACCTAAAATTTCACAATCTACAACTGAAAGTTTTGGTTTAATACTAGATACATTCTTACAAAGAACTCACAACTGGCATTGAGAACATCATTAATAGATCATAGAAGGAAAAAATTGAAAGATAAAAAACCATCACAAGTTAGAATAAAATGACTCCTATTGCCAAATATCGTCACATAAAACCAGGTCTAACATATATTATGTCATAATAGTACATAAAATATATAGATTCATCAGTGCCACACACCAGCAGAGCAAACAAAACATGTTTTAGTACCTGACGTAATAAACATCATCCTCACAGGAGATCCCAAACTCTTCCAAAATGAAATTAGAGCGGTTAATATGGTTTATAGATTTCCTCATATTTTTGAGGATCAGGACTGCATGGGTGTGAAGAATATTGAATTTATGTTAGGGTCTAGAGCCAAATTGAAAATATTGCCATCTTGTATTTCCACCTGTTCCAAGATCCGGTCATACGCCTGGCCAATCAGGTCGTCATCATCAACATCAGGTGACTCAGGAACTAAGTTGTCAGTCACAAACTTTTAAAAATCAGCAGGGGCATCATGAGCAACTGAAATTGATGTATTCCATCCTGTAGTCAAATCAGCTATCCGCTTAGTGGATGTGTCCACTTCTTCTTTCAGGCGCCTAATCTGTTCCTCCTGGTGTTTCTATTTGTCTTGAAGGCACTAAATCATGTGACTATGAGCTTTGTATTTTTCTTGGAGACGGACAATTGTCCAATCCTTATAGTGACCAGCACCATTATGCCATGAGAGATATGAATAAGGTGGAAACTGCAGATAAAAATCTAATATTAAACCAAATTCACATTTCAAAACATAATCCAAATTGAGCTGCACACATTGTGCAAGCTCCATAATGCTGCAACAAAATGGTAAAAAACCAATGAGGCATATTTCCCAAACATGGAAAATAGAACTGACATGAGAAGAGTCGTACTTCAGGGTTTTCCTTCTTAGACGGAACATGAGGAGTCCTAGCCTTAGTAAGTGGCGAGAGACTAGAATGACTTCGTTTCTGCAAATCATGATGCAACAAAAATGATCAATATATTTTAGGTGACATTTTAAGGAATAAATTTCCCTTTATCGAAAAAATGTTTTCAGGGACAAAGCATAGGTTACTAAAATTCTAGCAAAGCAGTTGCATACATCAACACACTTTTCACTTGATAAACAAGATTAAGGAATGTTTTCATGCAATGCCTTAATCGTGTTTATCGAGTGATCCCATCTTCCTAATGTGGCATATAGATCTACTATTTCAAATAGGAATCACCTAGAAAACTATCCAGATGGTTTCAGACTCATCAGAGATTGTGCTGATGCGATGGAGAGGTGGACGCTACTGGGTAAAGAAGGTGTGCGATGGGGGAGGTGCACAAATGTGCAAAAAATATAGCGATACTCGTATATAGATAGAGTCATCAGTAACCACAAACTCCAGACATGCTGTAAGTAGATTGTCAACTACTCCCATCTTAATTAAACTAGTGTAATTTAAAGTGGTAGTACTATGAGATGGTGAGTACTAGTAAACAGAAGGGGATTACTTAATTATTAGTAGAATCTAAGGCCAACCACCAAAAGCATCATGAGCATATCTAGATTGTAGACCATACATGGTTAAGAACCTAATGTCCAGCTCTAATTACCCAAATATAAGAGAATCTATCCTATTTACAACCAAGTTTAGTGAGTTGGAAACATCCGCTAACTCTACAGCCATGTCCTCGGGCTATAACGAGCTATAACCACAACGAATCATCACGCGCTGCAGCAAAAGTGAGTGCGGTAGATCGACCCAGTGGACGAACATGAAATGCTCGCATTCAAACTTGCAACCCAAGAACCTGCGGCCGAAGTTTGTTCCCTCGAACACGATGTAGTGATGGGGCACCAGGGTACAGTCACACCGGAGCAGGAGACTCGTACCGGTAATGATGCCATACCACTCCTAGTAGTTGCGATAACCCACTGGTCCAGCCTATAGGATTACACAGCTAACGGTCGATGTAGAGTGTCAAACCTATTTTTAAAATCGGATGAATAGATCTGATTAGGTCTGCTATTACTCCTTGCCTCTATGCTATTCTCATTTTATCTCTGCGTGTTTCGAATTGTTTCTTCTACCTTTTCTTCGAGTCCAGGATTTCTCATGGTCAGGTTTCTATCATACCTTTAGGGTATCGCTTCCTTCCTCTTGTAACGGTTCTTCCATCTGGTCTTCATGTTATCTGAGGAATCTTCCTCTGTGTACCTTTCAGTGTACCAAAAATTCACTAAAAATTTTCTTTGTATCTTTCGGTGTTTCCAAGATGACAACATCATCTATGTCAGATCCGATGAAGAGTCTGCATCACTCCTTTCTTTCCAAATAGGTTTTTTCTCATCCCCCTCTAATAGCCAATGGTTGTATCGAATCTCTATATGCTGTTTAGTTCATGCTTCATTGCCGCTCTAGTACACCATACCTATGTAGGCGAGAGCCGCCGAATTCTAAGACTCGTCGTGTACTGGCCTCAGTACTGACTGCTCTCTTTTTCTTTTGCCCTTTGTCGGCACCCATTTTGTTTTAGTAGGTTTGACATCGATGTCATTAGCAGGGTTACCCTCCCGGCTTGGCCTAGCCAGGGTTATGGACGCCATTGGTTATTCTTTAGGGCTCTTAGCCCAATTTGCATCTTGTCCATACTCGGATGTTGTCTCATTTTCAACGTGATTTGGATCTTTATACTATATATCTGCATTCTTGACTCGTTGAGTCGATGTTGTATATATATGTTTTGTGGGTTCCATCGTGAACTATTGTGTAATGATATTACTTCATTTTCCACTCGCACGCAAGTGCCTGGTGGGAATCTTCGAATTGTTTCTATGCGGGTTTGGTCGGAATTGCTGAAGCATGCATCAGGATGATTTGAGGGTGGTACAAAGTGGTACAGAGCCAGGGTCCTCACGGTTACACGGGTGTGTGCAGGTCAAGTGGTGGGACATGTGGAGGATGGCGCGTGTTTCCCTGAGTGGACACGGCATGGCACATGTCCTGGCACTAGACGCACAAACGTGTGCCAAGTGCGGAAGTTCCTGGCTTATGCTTGATCAATGAGGGCATCGATCTTCTAAGGGTGGGTGTATGTGAGATCGAGGTAAATGGCTTGATAGGATTGATAGGATACTCATACCAACAAGGTGCAACTTCTTTTCCGGAAGTTCAACCAAAAAGAACTCTAAGATTAAGCGGGCTTGTCCTAGAGGAATTTTAGGATGGGTGATCGACTGGGACGTGGGTATCGGGTGTGCACGAGTGAGGTCAAAGTGCACAGAAAAGACTAGTGTTGGTCCACGGGGCCAGTCTAGAGATCCTATTAACCTGCCAGGAGTGACACCCTGGGGCCAGTGTTTGGACGGGGTGATACAACCATCCATGACGTCAAATGAACCCAGGAAACATCATCGATCATGATAGGGAGAATAGAGAAAAACCCCAAAATTAGAGACCCCATAAGCTAAATTAGAGAAAATAAACTAAGACCGTGAAATCTGGAGTACTTACCCTAACCCTGCCGCCTTGCACATCAAGTTCCCCTTTGTTCACTGGACCGGCATGACTGAATTTGCAGACATTGCTCGCAAAACATGCGCGCCTTCAAAACCTAGCATAGAGGCTTCATGGAGAAGGAAGAGGTAGGGGAGAAGGTGCTCACATTGGCTCACGATTAACTGTACCATTGATAATTGGGATCCACGATAGAGAGCCCGTATGCCCCAAACATTAATGACCTAGTTTGACTTGCATTACATGTACTTTTGGATAACATAGCAAACCTCAATAAATAAACCAAAGGCCCCTATCTCTTTTTTAGAGAAACCTTTCTAGAAAACGGAGACACTCACGAATGCGTACACACACTCACCCCTATGAAGGCTGGCACACACACCCTACCCTATGAGCACCTCAGAAATACTATTTCTTGAGACTAATCTGGTGGGGTTTGAGCTTGACAAAGTCACCATAGGCACCTCACTATATATATCGACAGGAACGTCGCCTCCCACTGCCATCATAACCATCCTTCAAAGCCAAGCGCCAAAGATTCATGGAGAAGGAAGGGATAGGGTAGTAGGAGATCATATTCGATGGCTTCTATAGGATATAGCTGGACCACTAATTACATGGCCCCATGGTAGTGAGGCGATAGGCCCTAGAAATCAGTGACCTAGTTTAACTTGTATTACAAGTAATTTTGGAAACCCGAGAAAGACTTAATAGAAACCAAAGGCCCCTCTCACTTTGTGAAAACACACTACAAAATGCAGACACACACAAATGCATGCACACCCTCACCCATATGAATGCAAGAACGCACACCCTACCCCTATGAGCACCACCGAAATGTTGTGTCTTGAGACTGATCCGGTGGGGCTTGAGCTTGACGAAGTGTAAGACCCCAACTTTTAAAGGTAAAAGCCCCTGTGATTGCAATGCTAGTCCCTGGATCAAATGCTAGCATCCACAGTTTAAGATGAAGTACATAGATACAAAGGTCGTTATTACATCGTCATTCCAGAGATAACATAGTCTTGACAACTCAATATCCCAAGGCTAGTACATAGAGTTCATAACATAACGGAAATAACTATAAGTCTTCATCTTCATGTGCCACATGCAAGCATGTTGAGTGTAGACTCACAACCCTAATCTCCATCAGAATAACCTGCAACATCATAAGTTACAGCCACAGTGGGTTAATACATTTGGAATTGTATTGGCAAGTGATAGCATAGTAGATTAGTAGTATCTAATATATATATGAATTTGGCTATGTGTAGCTTAGGCTTGCTTTGCTCAAAATAAGGTTTTCCTTATTAGTTGAAAACACTAAGTTTTTGTTTGTCAAAACACCCAAGGAACCACCAATAGACATTGGTGAACCTTTACCCTTGTTTAACCACAAGTTTTTAAATTAGAAATTGGGATGAGGAGATCCTTGATTGCTTCAATGTCTATAATGCTCAAATTATCCGTTGACGGGGACACGGCTAAGTACTCAGGTTTTACCCTCTCGAGAGGTGGTGCACTTTCCCCATAAGTCTCAACATGCATTGAGACATGACTTTTCAGAAGCATTCCCTTAGACCACCATGGACGTGTTCCATCCTATCACCCTACCACCAACTGTCCATCTGGCTAAGTTCTTGCAACCTATTTGGTCAAGGAAGAGCCCATATGCCATGTGGTTGCACTAGAAGCTTCTCAACACTAAACATCTCAAATCCCTTTGTTCCTGGGTGGCAATCCACAAGTGTGATACACAAGGTAAACCATAGACATGGGCCTTGTGTAACCACTCAACATAAACCAACCATACCATTCCACCTAGGTGATTCATTCACATAGTTGTTTTATTAATCAAAAACACAAGTCACAGACTTAGCATAGTACATAGTTAGAGAAACAAAATCCACTAAGACTACAACTACTAGGATTTCCCAAGGCATAGCATAGTATATAGTTAGTAAAAATCTCCATGCAAGTCCTACTCAAAATATCACTAATGCATAGTCAAAATAATATGACAAAATATATGAAGCACCACTTGCCTTGATAGTTATGAGAGTAGCAATAGTCCTCACAATCACAATCACCAAAATCTACACATAAAATCATAACACCAAATTCACATTCAAATATTCAAACAAAATATATATGAATGCATGCAAATGCAATGGAATGATTTTATACACTAAACAAGTCAAACCAAATAGTACTGAACACAAATTAAACTTTCTAAGGTTCAAATAAAACAAGTTTTACTCTAAAACAATTTTCTAAACATTTTATATAGTCAAAATAAGCCTATAATTGGTTCTTCAAATAATCCTATTTTTCTAGAAACAAAATACTAATTCAAGGATACAGAAGTGTAGGGCTTAATTTTCTGAATCGAATGATATAATATTTGCAATTTTTGGACAAACGGATCAAAAGATATGAATTTTACAAGTTTGAACATCTAATAGATTCAAAACAGATTTTTAAATCAAAAACAAAGACACATGGCCGTGTCTGATTGGCCTGTACCGCTTCACACGGATCACACTTCCGCGCCGTTGGATCAAGTCAGATCCAACGCGCTAGATCAAAACGTACCCCTTCGCTCTAAATCTAATCTTAACCACCAGATATAAATCTAACGGGCGAGATCCAACTGACCAAAGACTGGCGGTGATGATGGCTACTGCGGTGGCGAAGGAACAACCGGCGGTGCACTGGCGATTCTAGAGGGGTTGGGGGGTGGTGGCGAGGCTTACCAGGTTTGCACGAACGTGAGGAAGCTCAAGGTGTCGTTGGTTTGGACAGGGACACACGGACGTAGGCGTAGGAGCTCGTCGAAGTTGCTGCTGGATTCGGGTTTTCGCAAACTGCGCAAAGACACGGCACACACCATTGTTTGAACTAGAAGGCAAGGGGCGTGAGGATTTTACCAGAATCGCTCGTCGGAGTCATGATCGGCGTCGGGTACTCTCAGGGGTTAACGGGGCCGATGTTCTGGGTCACAAGTAGGCAAATAGAGAGCATGAGAAGAAGCACAAGAGGGTGGCGAGCACGACATGGTGAACCAGAGGGCTCGGGATGGACGGAGCTCACCTGAATCACTCCCCGGAGGTTCTTGGGTCCACGGCGGTGCAAGCTTGATTGTGGGCAGCCTAGGGGCGCTAAGTGGGGGCTGGGTGAGGGAAAATGACCGCGGCGAGGTGGTGCTTAAGTAGCCAGAGCAGGGGCGGCAATCGTGCGGCAAATCAATGGAATTTAACTGAATTGATTTGCGACAGTGAAGGGAGGAATCGGCGGCGACGACGTGGTCTGTGGGTGTGGGGTTTGGGGACGATGGGGTGAGTTGGCGCCAGGCCTAGTGGTCAGTGAGCGCGGGGTGTGGTTGACGCGGGTGAGAGAAGAGAGAGGGGGAGGGTGGCCCGGGTGGGATTCCTGGGCCAAAAGTGGCTCTGGGCTAGTTAGGCAGCGCAGGTTTTTTTCTTCTTTTTTCTCTTTTCCTTTTCCAATTTGATTTTCAGGAATGATTTTGAAACTCTAATTCAATTCTATTTGAATTCAAACCTTCACCAAAATTTTATAAGGTGAGCCTAACATCAAAAAGTGTGCTGAACACATCTAACCACTCAAAACACTTTGGTCTTTGAAATAAAAACAAATCCATGCCCCATATATAATATATAAAGTGGGATTTAAATATGGTTTCAATTAGGGTTTTGGTTTGAAAAAATTTGTGCAAGTCAAACATGCTATGATGATATGAATGCAATGATATGACTTTTCATTTGATGAAATTTGGGATGTTATACGAAGTCACCATAGGCACCTTTCAATCTACGAGAACATTGCCTCCTATTTCCCTTATAACCATCCTTCAAAGTCAAGCATCGAGGCTTCATGGATAAGGAAGAGTAGGGGGGTTAGAGCTCATATTCATTGGCTGCTATAGGATATAACTGGAATGCTAATAACGCGGCCCCACGATAGTGAGACCATAGGCCCCAAACATCATAGAAAGCACAGCGTGAGTAGTTACTAGATGTGGCTAGAAATTTACTAGACTCACTTAAGAAAATAAAATCTCCTCCACCATTTAGACCAGATAGGGGACCTACTCATCTGAGTAGAAATAAACAATAAAGAAAACCTGCCATTTGATTACCTTAGACATGGGGCTTGTACTATACATAGGGTCTATAAAAACTTAGCTAAATTCGCCCTCTCAAGGCATCCACTATGTTGTCCACAAGCTTGTCCATATGGAAAAAAAGTAGTGGAAGCTATCCATAAGCTAAAAACCTTAACGATCACCCTTAAGCTTATGGGTAGTCCATAAGATTTAAAATATTAATATCTAGTACACATTTCAATAGAAAACAAATTTTAATCACAAGACTATGAGAAGGTAGATCTTACGTCTTGGGTCTTATCTTATGGACAGGTTTGACTAGATACATTATGGTCCAGTCAAATAGCTTATGGTATAACAAGTGGGTCCCATCTTAAAGATAGGTTGGGCCATATACATAGGTGATGCCCTCAAGTTAGACCTATGTCTAGTAATAAAAAGATTCTCTTTTAGATCCCCAAAATTTCCAACGATGCATATACTCTTAGTGACCTAGTTTGACTTGCATTATAGGTACTTCTAGATAACCGAGAAAAAATCAATACGAATTAAAGGACGAATGCATGCACGCACACCCTACTACCTCCATATGACCACCTCTGAAATATTGTGTCTCGAGATTGATCCAGTGGGTCTTGAGCATGCTGAAGTCACCATACACACCTTGCTGTAGACAGGAACATCTCCAATAAAGAATATTCCGCCTTTTATGAGACACCAAAGTTCCAAACCCTGGGTTTGATGTCTGGTAGGCTAAGGGTACCACTTCTCTTATAATCATCCAACCACATGTGAGCTCTCTCTCTCTCCCCTTATATCTCTCTTGTACATTACATGGTACATAATTAAAAACTGGCATACATGAAATTAGGCGAACACACTTTGTAAGTTCATTATTGTGACTGGGCTTAACGAGTAGCTCATGAAACTCTTTAACTATATTGTTTAGTTCATTAACATTAACGAGCAAAAAATGTTGCTCACCTAAGTTCCTTAAGAAAACAAACCAAGCAAAAACAATTCGACTAGACGAGCGCTCATTAGACTAGATGCGCGAGCTTGGCACCGCCCCATTTTTGGACGAACATAGACATGTGTTTAAGAATGATTCTCAAGATTTCTAGTTAGTTTTGACCGCCGAAATGACTTTAGGTCGATTAGCGGAAAAACTAGTGAGGGTTTCAAAAGATTCAATTTCTTAATAAGAATTTGCACGTCGACATTTTGAAAATATTGAAATAAAAAAAGAAAAAAAGCAGAACTTTCGCATTCGATGGAATTCATCAACAAGCTCTAGCGAAGGTGATCAACACAATGTTATCTTTTGTTAAGAAAGTGGTACTATCCAAAGGGTATGGCTCAGATTCTTGGTGGAGAAATAGCAAGACCAAACTATTTTACCTTGATTAATTAATTTCAGGATCCTTTGTGCTAAATGTATGGACTTGGATATCATTTTCATTTTCTAAGTCCTAGATGCAACTTGTATTTCCACCGACCGTGACAACTGAAGCATACTACTCCTACGGGACCCAAGTATATTAAAAGAAAATGTCACCACCCCCATTTTCATACAAAGTGGACCATGCTTTCTAAAAATTCCAAAGTTCTAGTCAGATTTATCAACATTACTAGCTAACTTGGTACACTTAAATGACTTTGTGTCGATTTAATGAAATTAGATTAAATTTATATTTTCTGTGAAGAAAATAGCTCAAACTAGAGGGGGACATCGAAGAACGAGAAGAGATTGAGCATTCATATTGTTGAGTAAATAGGGTATCTAAGAGCAACTTACTTTTGGGCCTCTTTATACGATTGTTGATCATTATTAATATATTGATCCTTAAACTTTTGGGCGATAGATTTCTCTTAAATTAATTGTCTTTTAGAAGTTAGATGAGTGCATCTTGTTTTAGTAAACAATGTTGTCAGTGTGAGTTTCAACTGTTAGGAAAGAAATATTCTCAATTTGAAGTGATGACGAGATTGTTCCTTTCTGTAAAAAAGTCCGAATATTATTAGATATGAATATGCCACAAGCCAAGCTTTCAGACATATATAGTGGACCGACATGTTGTACTACTTATGATTCCTATGTTTCATGAGTTCTCAAATTTTGTCCTTGCTAACTCTGCCCACTTGAATGACTTTATGCTGATTTATCGAAATTAGGTCAAAATTGAACTACAAGAAAAATTTAGGTTGCTTTGAAAGTTTTTCAATTTTTTGAAGGTAACCATCGGGGGTTCATTTAATATATTACAAACCACCCCAAGAGTTCTAACAACAAGTTCAACTTCTTGCTAAGATTTTGCACCTTAACAATTTAGCGATGTTAGGTCAAACATGAGCTACTAGTAAGAGCGATAGATTTCTCTCAAATTAAATGTCATTTCAGAGGCAGATGGGTGCATCTTGTTTTAGTAAACAATGACATTGGTGTGAGTTTCCAACTATCAGCAAAAGAACATTCTCAATTTTCCAAGTGATGGATTTGTATGTATTTTTTATTTTCTAAGGTCCATGATGAAACTTGTACTTCCACCAACCATGTTAACTGAAGCACATTGCTCCTACGGAACCGGCCTTAGTTAAAATAATATTCCGCAACCCCAATTCTTATACAAAGTCGACCTTGTTTTCTTACAATGCCCTAGTTTTGAAACGGGTTTTTCAAGATGACTAGCTAACTTGGTACACTTAAATAACTTTACATATATTAAACGAAATTAGGTCAAATTGTTATTTTATGTAAATAATATAGCTCAAAATAGAGGGTAAAATCAAAGAAGGAGAAGAGATTATGCATGGAAATTGTTGAGGAAATAAGGTGTGTAAGAGAAACTTACTTTTGGGTCTCTTTTTACGGTTGTTGATCATTATTAATAGATCGGTGGAATCTTGCAAAAATAGATCGAGTCTAGCTTGGTGGCGAGGGGAGTACAAGGCACAAGTGTCTAAAGGAAAAGGCAAATGATGGGCCCCACTTGGCAGTGTATGACCAAGCTATAAAATTACTATGCAAAAGTTAGCATCTTCAGTTTAGAAGGTCCCACGAATCGTCTCGTATAAACACTGTCTAAAGAGCTTAGGGCAGCACCTATGTATATGGCCAAAACTATCTTTAAGATGGGATCCACTTGCTATACCAAGTTAGTTGACTGAACCACAATGTATGTAGTCAAACTTGTCCATAAGATAGGACCCACATGTAAGAGCTACCCTCTCGTAGTTTTGTGATTAAATTTTTTCTATTGTTATGTGTACTAGTTATCAATATTTTAATGCTTATGGACTACCCATAAGCTTAAGGGTGACCTTTAAGGTTTCTAGCTTGTGGATTGCTTCCACTATGTATATGGAAGTCCAACGAGACTATTTTTTCTTATGGACAACATAGTGGATGCCCTTACTCGTATTATTTCTTTGCTTAGACATATGCTCACCTATTTCCATACACTGTACATGTAGAGATAATAAAACGTAGGTAGGGGAAGTGGACAACATCGAAGAGAGAATAGGAGTTCACTACAAGGAATCTATTGATACATGACCCTCCATTTTCGTCACTGAATTGTCATTGTCTATAATATATGATGATCTTATGATGAAAAACATATCGTCAAAAACTGAGCGTTAGTAATTGCATAGAACAATGTTTTTGTGAAATCATCATAACCATCTATGACGATACTAGATTGTCATAACCTCTATCATGATCTAATATCATCACTGGCAGTCTAGACTAGCCACGTCAGATCCTACATGGCCAATCTGACGTGGCAAAATTATGACGAAATGAAATCGTCGTAATGCAAATTTAGCCCGGTCCAGTTTGGTTGCTTATATGGGTAGAGCACATTAATTCTAGTCTTTTTTCTTGGTCCAGGCATTTTATAGTACATTTCACTTTGGGCCATGGTATATTTATGATCCATTTCATATTATTTGGGCCTTGTCACATTCAAAGTCCTATTTAGGCCTTCCATTGTCATTTGTACCATTTATAATCAGATACTTTGTTCCGCAATTTGTCATTGGGATGGCCTTTTTAATGCCCAACTCAGTTCAAATAATATTTAGGTTGTACATGCAAGTAATCATTTGAAGCCCAGACATTTCTGGATAAATAATGAATCAATTTTCATTGCAAAATGATATAGACTACATTTCAAAATGAACTGACTAAAATTTCAATTAAACAGAATGGACCATCACTATCAACACCCGGATTTTTAATCTCAGATGCCTGTGATGCCATACATCGCAATCCCAGGATTACCATTTTTGCGAGACATAACAGAATTGGTAGCACAGTACATCATCCATTACAAACCATAATAGTCGAACAAATAGTTGATCTCATGATCAAGTCTGATTACATATCAATGCAGCGGAATAATAGTAGCATAGTGGCTCCATCTTCAGGGTCACAGGCAATGCTGAAGATGGGAGATGATCCTAGTTATCGTCAGCTTCCTGATGTCCATCCTCCTCGTATTCTCCTTCATAGTCTGGCCATGGGAGTAGCCAGGGATGAAGCCATGAGTACTTTTAAGTACTCGCAAACTATCACTAAAGCAGTAAGACCATTCTAATAGGAATCCTAAGCTCTAGGTTTGTTTGCAACAAGCCAATTTTATTTCATCAGTACTTACTAACAAGAACTAACTTTAGTTGTCAAGATTGCTTAAGTGGGGAACCTAGTGTCATGTCCACATCCTTGTGGCGTCAAGTCCAAGTCACAATTCAAGTCACGTATCATTTTGAAAACATCTGACAACGGTACAGTATGGCCATCCAACTATCCAAAACCACGGAAAAGGCTATTCGAATAGTTTGACACTCTGTAGAGGTGGTACACTTTCACCACAACATTCGATACATCGGTCAGAGAGAACCCTGAATCATCATACTTGGTATGAGGATAATCAATCCTACCCTTTCAATTACACACCCTAGTATAGGGACCTCCCCTATGAGTTTGGCCTCCCAACCATGACCATCTGTCATCCTGTGAACTGCATAAGTGGACATTCACATTCACAAGGTAGCCTCAGCTCACCTCGTTCCGCAAGGGAACCCATACTAAGACACATAAACATCCAGTCAAGCCCTACCCAAACTCGGGTATTGTGGTTGTACAGTAAAATTGGAATGGTATCATATCCGAACCCAACCATTAGTTTTTATCAAAGTCAGATCACATACTTCATTCCACATCATCTTCAACTGATTGTGTCCATAACACATGTCAAAAATTTCAATAGAATGACTCATCATTCCAAGGTTCTCATAATCATTTGTTCCCATCTATAGTGATCAGGATTGGTTTAGCACGAGCATCTATCATTGAGGGTGTCACTATTGAGGGGTGCTAATCAAGTGTATCTACCTACATCAAGTTCCAAGCTCTTGATGACACCTTTCCTAATCTTCTACTAATCACCAATTTAATTACTACTTGAAAAACTTTGCAAAACGGGTAAAAGATAAAGCTTGCATGTAAAACTTGGGATGGGTATAATCAAAGTAGTATCATAGTTGCTTGCAAGTCAGACTTGCATGGTTTAGCTTAGCTTGCCTTAGTTGGTAAGGTGGTCGAAGTTCTCTTCCTCGTCTTCGTAGAATTCTTCCTCCCCGTAGCCCGGATTGATACTAGCGTCTATAAAGGAATACGAGGTACACAATCACCAAACAATACTTAACTACCTCTATTTTAACACACAAGGATCCACATTACATGATCTAGCATCATCTCTATCATCACACAAAAAGGGTGACAAGGTTTTGATTTATCTCATTTTAGAAAAGTAATTTCTTTTCATTGAAAAGTTACTTAAGATTTAATATTCTCCAATTCAAATATGGGATCATATTGATAAATGTCATCACCACATATTATAATACTTGGGAATGTGATTTAAAGTGATTGACCTCATTTACAATGTTTAACAATGCTATTTAATAAAGTTTAAGTGACTAGAAATGACTATAAAGCCATTATATAATTTTGGTCCAGGACTACTATATGCAAAATTATATACTTTTACATATTCAGATAGGTCATGGACAATGTGATTTTTGAGAATTGGAATCAACTGAAAATCAGTTATGGTTGATTTTTGAAAAATGTTTGAAGTGATAAAATCTACTGTCTTGTTATTTTTACTAAGGGTGATCTATAGTTTCAAACTATTTGAATCCAACGGGAGTGATTAGATATTTTCATCTACTTTCAAACAAAATTGGATTCATTCAATTTGATTAAGTGAATCTTCCTGAATTGATTTTTAAAGTTACCTACAATATGGGATTTTTAAATAAAATAAAACCTAAGTTTGAATCCGTGGGCTACGCGCGGGAATGCTAATGGGCTGGCCCAACTACGCGACGCGCGCGCGATAGGCTGCACCTAGGTTGGTCCCACATGTCAGCGACTAACCAAATGAGAAGTGGTAACTTACAATCTAAACCTCACGATTAGAGTGTGATCGACAGCTGGGCGCCGTCGTCTCCGTTGGGGACAGACGAGACAAAACCCTAGCAAGACAGAACCCTAGAGCTACGACAGGGGTCGTCAGGGGCTTACCAAGGCTCCAGCTAGGTCCGGCGAGGTGGGCGAACGAACGAGTCGACAATGGCGGTTCGACTGGTGGTCGCGGCAGCTCTTGGGTTGGCTCCTCTTCTCCACTGCAGCGACGAACTATGGTGAAATTCCGGTGAGGTGGTGCTCGCCTTGCTCCAGGGATGGGTCAGAGAGGTTGTTGGGTGAGAGGGGAGTGGAATGGTGTGCGTTTTGAGGAAGGGGGTGGGATCTATTTATACTGTGGCGAAGGGGCACGATGGCATGTCTCGGGCTCGTCGGCGGCATAGTTACAGTGTGCTATCGGCATGGCCAAGGGTGTAGGTCGACCCGGTGCTTCAGGGCGGTCGTCATGCGCACAGTGGCATGGAGAGGCGCTGTCTCCTTCGTTCTAGAACATCCGTGCTCTGTGGCGGTACGGTCGCCATTCGTCACGACGTACGGTGGTCACGGTGAGCACGGGGTCAAACGATCATGTCTGGGGGGGTCGCCGAGGTCACGACGAACTAATTGGCGCAAGGAGGGAGCGAGGCGCGGCGTGTGTGCGCGGGATTGCTCGGTGCTCTGGTGCGGCGACCGGCATGGTCTGGTTTTAAATGGGAGCGGTTGCGCTGGTGTCTCCACGAGCGGTCTTTGGTCGAGGCGTGCAGGGAAAGGGGCAGGGGCTGTGACGTCAGGGCTACCTCCTAGACATCATGGGCGAGGGTGGCGCGGTCTATGGCAGCGTGTCCACGTCGGGGTGGCAAAGGTGATCTCGGGTACGGTCAACACTAGTCCATTGGTCGAGTGAGAGGGGCTCCTTCGCACAGGCTGGTACTGAGTGAGTTAAGGGCACGTCATTGGAGCTCGGTGAGGTCACAAAGATGATCAAAGGATTGATCAAAACAGTAGATAGTTGTTGAGGTTGTACTGTGATCACCAGGTGTTTGATCAAATGACCGCAAGAACTAAACCATCATATTTTCAACTGATTTTTGGTGGGTGTTCTGGTCTTAATCTTGGTAGTCTCTGGTGCAAGGATTTGCTAAGTGGTGAAGGTTGTGTTGGTTTTCCAAAAAGGCTATTTTTATGCATAAGATAGATTCAATTTTGAATTGTCTCTCAAATGGGTTTGGAGTTGTTTCTGCAAGGTTGGAAAGCTCCATTGTGTTTAGTGTCACTAAGTCTAGCAAGGGGAGAAAATAAATAGAATTGTTTCTGTTTGAGATCACTTGCTAGAGATGCTCAAAGTGAGCTAAGTGTTAACTTTTGAAAAAATGACCATTAGGTCATATGCTTCATATTTTAATTTTCTTCTGTTTTGATCTCGTTTGGAAATGACCTAGATGATATGGTTTTGATCTTTAAACCATTTCTCATCATTTACAACAATCAAACATGGCATTGAAAACATTCATACACACATGCATTAAGATAGGATTTAATTAATAAAAACTTTTGTTAACCCTAATTTTGGTTGATTAGAAATTTATATCCTCATTAATATTTTTGAGATGTTGCAAACCTTCCCCCCTTAAACAAAATATTGTCCCAAGATTCAGGAACATCTAGGAACCAAAGAGATTGGGAAACTCAGTCCTCATGTAATCTTCGCTTTCCCAAGTGGCTTCTTCTTCAGTATGGTTGCTCCACTTGATCTTGAGATACTTGATACTCCTGATTCGGGTAGTCCTAAAAGCTTCTTCAAAAATACGAATGGGTACATCACGTTAGGTTAAATCCGGGTTGATCTCCACGTCTCTCTGATCGATGTTTTTGAAAACTTCTGTCTTCTCTGGAACTTCTAAGCATTTCCGAAGTAACGAGATATGGAACACATCATGCACGGCTGACATCTCTTCCGGTAGTTCTATCTGATACGATACTTCTCCTCGGCGACTTAAAATCTTGAATGGTCCAATATATCTAGGAGAAAGCTTTCCTTTGAGTTGGAAATGCTGCATTCCTTTAAAGGGTGATACTTTGAGATAAACAAAATCTCCGATATTGAAGGCTAGATCTCGACGTCTCTTGTCAGCATAACTCTTCTATCTAGACTGAGCGGTCTTGAGGTGATCACGGATCTTGTGAACCTTCTCTTCGGCTTTCATAGGATGACACCAGCGGTCCGAAGATCTGACTCTCTCCTACTTGCGACCAATTCAGGGGGGTATGACACTTTCTTCCATAGAAAAACTCAAATGTGGCCATTTACAAACTGGCTTGATAACTGTTGTTGTATGAGAATTCTGTGAAAGGCAGGTAGTCTTCCCATTTAGATCCATATTCCAATACACAAGCTCTCAGCATATCCTTGAGTATCTGGTTTACTCTTTCTTTTTTCCATCGGTCAGCGGGTGATAAGCTGTGCTAAAGTTCAGTTTGGTTCCTAACCCTTCTTGGACTTTCTTCCATAATCTTCAAGTAAACTGGTGTCCTCGGCTGATATGATGGTCTTGGGGGGTTCCGTGCAGACTGACTATTCTACCAATATATAACTCTGCTAGCTTCGAGCTTTGATAAGTGGTATTGACTGGTATGAAATGATGTACTTTGGAAAGTCTATCCACTATGACCCAAATAGAATCATTTCCTCTACTAGACGTAGGCAAACCGGTAATGAAATCCGTTCCAAATGAATCCCATTTCCATTCTGGAATTTGCAAAGGTTGCAAAGTCCTGCGGGTTGCTGGTGTTCCACTTTGACTCTCTGACAAATATCACACTTGGCTATGTAGCTTCCGACTTCCCTCTTCATTTTGTGCCACCAAAATTGCTCCTTCAAATCCTGATACATCTTCGTTCCTCCCGGATGAATAGAATAAAGATTATCATGGGGTTCTTGCAAAATAACTTGTGTTAACTCTGAATCTGCTGGCACATAGATTCTTCCCTTATACCATAGAACTCCTTCTTCATCTTTCGTGAATCTGGGTACCTTCCCTATACCGATACGACGCTTAATTCCGTCGATACTGGCATTTCCTTTCTGAGCTTCCTTTATCTGATCTATCAAAATGGGTTGAAGTTAAATACTGGCTAGGAATCCTTCGCTGACTAGTTCCATTATGAAATCCTCCAACTCATTATGGAAACTTGGCTGCTCTTTCATAATCATGGTGTTTAATCTACACGTCAGTCTACTAAGAGCATCTGCTACCACATTGGCCTTGCCGGGGTGGTAGTGAATGTCAAGGTAATAATCCTTGATCAACTCTATCCATCTCCTTTGCCTCATACTTAGCTCCTTCTGGGTAAAAATATACTTCAAACTCTTGTGATCTCAATAAACCTCACAGCGGTTACCCATGAGGTAATGATGCCATGTCTTCAAGCCTAAAACTACGGCTGTCTGTTCTAAGTCATGAGTGGGATAATTCTTCTCATGCTGCTTCAGTTGTCTGGATAGATATGATATCACCTTGCCTTCTTGCATCAACACACATCCGAGACCGATCTTGTATGCATCACAATACTCGTCAAAGGGCTTCGTGATATCCGGCATGATCAAGATTGGGGCTAAAATCAATCTCTTATTGAGCTCTTGAAAACTCGCTTCACATTTGTCCGTCCATTCAAACTTCTTGTCTTTCTTAAATAGTTGAGTCATCGGCCTTGCGATGCTTGAAAATCCTTGAACAAACTTGCGGTAATATCCTGCTAATCCAAGAAATGCACGAACTTCTGTTTGGCTGGTTGGGGATCTCCATTCTTCAACATCCTTAATCTTGGCAGGGTCGACGGAAACTCTGCCGGCTAACAATATATGTCCTAGGATTCCTACTTCCTTTAACTAGAATTCACATTTACTGAAGTTGGCATACAACTGATGCTCTCTAAGGGTTCCAAGGATGGTTCTTAGGTGTTGTTCATGTTCTTCTTCTGACTTGGAGTAAATCAGAATGTCATGGATGAAAACAATGACAAACATATCCAAGTTCATGAAAATCTTATTCATGAGGTTCATGAAATAAGCAGGAGCATTGGTTAATCCAAAATACATGACCTTGTACTCATACAATCCATATCGGGTAGTGAAGGCAGTCTTTGGGATATCCATTGCCCGAATTTTTGGTTGATGATAGCCAGTTCTAAGATCAACGTTAGAGAACACTCTAGCACTGGTCAACTGGTCAAACAAATCTTCTATCTTCAGCAGGGGGTACTTGTTCTTGATGGTGACATCATTCAACTTCCGGTAATCCGTACATAAACGGTTGGCACCATCTTTCTTATCCACAAACAAAAAAGGTGATCTCCATGGCGATGCACTTGGTTGAATCAGATCTTTGCTAATCATGTCATCAAGTTGCTTCTTGAGCTCCACTAACTCTGATGGGTTCATACTATAGGGTCTCTGATCTATGGGTCCAGTTCTAGGAATTAGTTCAATGATAAACTCGATATCCCAATATGGGGGCATACCGGGTAATTCATCTGAGAACACATCGAGGTATTCACAGACTACATTGACTTGGTCTAGGTTTGATTGGGCTAGACTCTTGTTGCACTTGAATTAATGGGGCAGTGTCTCAGACACATGCTCAACTGATACTCCGGTGCTACTGGTCATGGTTATGGCTTTCTTGGCATAGTCTATTAATCCTTGATGTTCCGACATCCAATCCATTCCTAGTACTACTTCCAAACCTTTTGTTCCGAGTACTATTAGATTGGCATAGAAATCTATTCCATGAATTCTGATAGGTATGGACTTGCAAATTTTTCTAGCTTTGGTGGTTGACCGAGGTATTTAAACTATCATAACATGCTTCAAATTTGTTGGTTGAATCTTACTAGTGCATGCAAATTATTCTGTAACAAACGAGTGCGATGCTCCAGAATCAAATAACACTCTTTCAAGTACTGAGTTAACAGAAAACATACCTAGCATGACATCTGGTGCTTCCTGGGCTTCTTCAGCATTCATGTGGAATAGACGGCCGGTACGGTTGTGCGGATTGCCTAGGGCGAATCTCTTTTCAGTTTGGACACGACGTTGTTGCTGGCAGGTGCAGTGATGTTGGGTGCTGCAACAATCTTCTTGGGACACTCATTGGAATAGTGACCTGTCACTCCACATTCAAAGTAGGTGATCATTGACTTTTCCTTCCCTACAACATGCACACCATTACTTCCAGTCCTTGGGGCAATATTGTTGGTGTTGTTGGTGGGCCTTGGCGGTGCATGGTTGGAGTTATTGGGATTGCCAGTGTTGTAGTGGTTGTTGCCTCCGGGCCTCGGTTTTCCTCCGCTGCGATTGGTGTAGGTGGGGCGGGGCATATCTATTGTTCCTTGGTGCAAATCTTGCAGACGAACTGGGGCAATACTTTGGGGTATCGTGGGGTCCAGGCTGGTGCATCATATGACGCTTATGGTTCTCAGTGGATTGGTTTATTTTTCCTTCCATCTAGATAGCATAATCCACTAGAGCTTCTAGATCAGCAAACGGAATGTTGACTAGCACTGTCTACATCTCATCGTGCAGACCATTCAGAAATCTCTCTTTCTTCTTGGCTTCAGTACCAATCTCATCAGGGGCAAACCTAGATAGAGACGGAAATCTGTCATGGTACTCTACCACAGTCACCCTTCCCTGTTTCATCTCCTTTAATTCATCCCGCATCCTCTGAATCAAACCTGGTGGCACATGGGTTTGGTTGAACTTGAGTTTGAATTCATCCCAAGTCATCATCTGTCCTCCGTTCATTGTGTGGGTGCTATTCCACCATGCTCTTGCAGAACCTGCCAGATAGTGGATAGCAAACAACACTTTTTCCGCAGCATCCACTCCTGCAACTTCTAAGTTGTTCTCCATGGTTTGCAACCAATCATCAGCATCTAGGGGCTCTTCAGATTTGCTAAATATTGGGGGATTGGTGTACTAGAAATTCTTAAGCTTGGATCCATGATGATCCTGATTTCCATGGACCTGGTTATCATGCGCCAGTTGGGCGATCTGTTAAAGAGTGGCAAGATTGGCTTGACGCTCGGTCCTACTAGCATTTGTAAAATTTGGACCATCAGGTCTTGAGATGAGCTGTTTCCACCGTGAGGCATCTAAAGATTGAGATAGATCATGAGACAATAGGGGAATTTTTCTAAGTTTTATGAGTTTGGTTTAAAATCTTTTAAACTTTGAGTAAGGCTAGGGTTTGAAATCCAACAACTCTTTTTCATTCATTCCAAACACACATACAAAAAACACATTCCAACACAGCACATCAATCAAAGCAGATGGTGTTAAGAACCATTCTGACAAGCTACAATACAGCGGGACTGGATACAGCTCACACCTACGATAGTGCTCTGGTGCTACTACTCATCAAAACCGGTGGCCTCTTCATCATCAATGAAGTCGCGGTACTCATCATCAGTGTGGAACTCCTGGTGAATGTCCTCCATGTAGTCATCATCATCACTGAGGTACAAGTAGGGATCTCCACAAATGTATTCCCCTTCGTTCTCCCTCTCCTCTAGCTGCATGTCCCAATCATGGATGGTCTCTTCCAAGGATGACACTTTGTGATGGAGGCGAGGAATGATGTGATCCTTCTTTTCACGCAGACGGCAAACTGACTTGCGCTTCTTCACGAGGATGGTGAAGATCTGGTCCTTCTTGGCGGCAGCAAGTTGCTTCTCGTTGGCGTCCGCATGGGCGTTGTCCAGCTCTTTATGATTTTCATGAAGCATGAAGGCGAGATGGTCCACATGGTGCCTCAACTCAGGGTGTCCTGGCATGTGCAAGGGTTGTCCCTGGGAGTCACTTATGGCAAAATGAGCAACGCGGGTGCCGACTATCTTATTGACGTTCTGCCCACATAATCGGGCAAGTGCTTCCTCCATTGCTCTTGCTAATCCATCAATCCAATTTTTCTACCTTATGATGAAATGGATCTTATCACATGTTGGTGGCTCCATTTCTCCTCACAGATCTGCAACTATAAGCCATTGCAGCTCCCCTCCGGGGTGATCATTGAGCTGAGCTCCATAGAATTCCGGGTGCGGGCGCTCTAGAAATTTCGCAAGCTGACTTAGGTCACTCTCAAATATGAGGTTTCCTTCATTGCCCAACTGATAAAACTTACTGTAAGTGTATTCCATCTATAAGCAATTAAGATGAGTAACTTAGAGAGGTGATCAAGTGTGCCAAATTTTATGTAAGGTTGCAAAAATTTTGAGCAATTAAGATGAGTAACTCTCTTTTGGAAAGAATTTCAAGGATAAGAGTGGGAATAAGTTTTCATACATACTCACTTTCTTTGTTTTGGAAACTAAGTTTTTCACACGTCCATTCTAACTGGGGTCTCCTATGGTCAGGATGGCTCTGATACAAACTTGTCAGCACCCGGATTTTTAATCCCAAATGCCTGTTATGCCATACATCGCAATCCCAGGATTACCACATCCTTGTGGGGTCAAGTCCAAGTCACAATTCAAGTCACTAATTATTTTAAAAACATCTGACAACGGAATAGTATGGCCATCCAACCGTCCATAACCGCAGATGCGGCTATTCAAACAGTTTGACACTCTGCAGAGGTGGTACAGTTTCACCACAACATTCAATACATCCATCAGGGATAACCCTGAATCATCATACTTGGTATGAGGATAATCAATCCTAACATTTTAATTACACACCCTAGTATAGGCACCTCCCCTATGCGTTTGGTATCCTAGCCATGACCATCTATCATCCTGGGAACTGCACAGGTGGACATTCACATTCACAAGGTAGCCTCAGCTCACCTCGTTCCACGAGGGAACCCATACTAAGACACATAAAATTCCAGTCAAGCCCTACCCTAACTCGGGTATTGTGGTTGGACGGTAAAATTAGAATGGTATCGCATCCGAACCAAACATCAGTTTTTATCAAAGTCAGATCATACTTCATTCCACATCATCTTCAACTGATTGTGTCCATAACACATGTCAAAACATTTCAATAGAATGAATCATCATTCCAAGGTTTTCATAATCATTTGTTCCCATCTGTAGTGATCAGAATTGGTTTAGCACTAGCATCTATCAATGAGGGTGTCACTATTGAGGGTTGCTAGTCAAGTGTATCTACCTACATCAAGTTCCAAGCTCTGATGACACCTTTCCTGATCTTCTACTAATCACCAATTTAATTACTACTTGAACAACTTTGCAAAACGGGTAGAAGATAAAGCTTGCAGGTAAAACTTGGGATGGGTATAATCAAAGTAGTATCACAGTCGCTTGCAAGTCAGGCTTGCATGGTTTAGCTTAGCTTGCCTTGGTTGGTAAGGTGGCCGAAGTTCTCTTCCTTGTCTTCATAGAATTCTTTCTCCTCGTAGCCCGGATTGATACTAGCGTCTATAAATGAATACGAGGTACACAATCACCAAACAATACTTAACTACCTTTAATTAACACACAAGGATCCACACTAGATGATCTAGCATCATCTCTATCATCACAAGAAAAGGGTGACAAGGTTTTGATTTATCTTATTTTAGAAGAGTAATTTATACTCATTAAAAAGTTACTTAAGATTTAATATTATGCAATTCAAATATGGGATCATATTGACACATGTCCTCACCACATATTATAATACTTGAGATTGTGATTTAAAGTGATTGACCTAATCTATAAAGTTTAACAATGCTATTTAATAAAGTTTAAGTGACTAGAAATGACTATAAAGCCATTCTTTAATATTTGTCCAGGACTACTGTATGCAAAATTATATATTTTTACATATTCAGATAGGTCATGACCAATGTGATTTTTGACAGATGGAATCAACTAAAAATCACTTATGGTTGATTTTAGACAAATGTTTGAAGTGATAAAAGCTACTCTCTTGTTATTTTTAGTGAGGGTAATCTATAGTTTCAAACTATTTGAATCCAACGGGAGTGATTAGATATTTTCATCTACTTTCAAAAAATATTGGATTCATTCAATTTGGTTCAGTGAATCTTCCTGAATTAATTTTCAAAGTTACCTACAGTATGGGATTTTCAAATAAAAGAAAAACCTAAGTTTGAATCTGTGGGCTATGCACGGGAATGCTAATGGGCTGGCCCAACTATGCGACGTGTGCGCGGCGGGCTGCACCTAGGTTGGTCCCACACATCAGCGACTAACCAAATGCAAAGCGGTAACTTACAATCTAAACCGCACGATTAGAGCGTGATCGACGGCTGGGCGTCGTCGTCTCCGTCGCATCGTGCGTGTGAGACAGAACCCTAGCGCTACGGCAGGGGTCGTCAGGGGCTTACCAGGGCTCCAGCTAGGTCCAGCGAGGTGGGCGAACGAATGAGTCAACGACGGCAGTTCTACTGGTGGTCGCGGTAGCTCCTGTGGAGGCTCCTAGCGTCGGCTCCTCTTCTCCACTACAGCGATAAACTCCGGTGAAATTCCGGTGAGGTGGTGCTCGCCTTGCTCTAGGGACGGGTTAGAGAGGTTATTAGGTGATAGGTGAGTGGAATGGTGTGCGTTTTGAGGCAGGGGAGGGCTCTATTTATACTGTGACAAAGGAGGCACGGCAGCATGGCTCGGGCTTGCCAGCGACCTAGTTATAGTGAGCTATCGTCATGGCCAAGGGTGTAGGTCGACGCGGTGCTTCAGGGCGGTCGTCATGCGCATGGTGGCACGACGAGGCGTGGTCTCCTTCGTTCGAGAACATCCATGCTCTGAGGCGATACCGTCGGCATTCGTCACGGCGTACGGTGGTCACGGTGAGCGCGGGGTCAAACGATCATGTCTAGGCAGTCGCTGGAATCATGGCGAACTTATTGGCGCAAGGAGGGAGCAAGGTGCGGCGTGTGCGTGCGGGATTGCTCGGTGCTCTGGTGCGGCGACCGGTATGGTCTGGTGTTAAATGGGCACGGCTGCGCTGGCATCTCCGCTAGCGGTCTTTGGTCGAGGCGTGCAGGGGCAGGGCGGTGAGGTTAGGGCTACCTCCTAGACATCATGGGCGAGGGCGGCGCGATCTGTGGCAGCGTGTCCGCGTTGGGGTGGCAAAGGTGAGCTTGGGTACAGTCGGCACTAGTTCATTGGTCAAGTCTGAGGGGCTCCTTCACACGGGGTCGTACTGAGTGATTTAAGGGCAGGTCGTGGGAGCTCGATGAGGTCACAAAGATGATCGACGGATTGATCAAAACAATAGATAGTTATTAAGGTTGTACTGTAATCACTAGGTGTTTGATCAAATGGCCGCAAGAACTAAACCATCATATTTTCAAGTGATTTTTGGTGGGTGTTCTGGTCTTAAGCTTGGTAGTCTCTGGGTGCAAGGATTTGCTAAGTGGTGAAGATTGTGATGGTTTTCCAAAAAAGACTATCTTGCTGCATAAGATAGATTCAATTTTGAATTGCCTCTCAAATGGGTTTGGATTTGTTTCTGCAAGGTTGGAAATATCCATTGTGTTTAGTGTCACTAGGTCTAACAAGGGGAGGTAAGAAATATAATTGTTTCTGTTTGAGATCACTTGCTAGAGATTCTCAAAATTAGCTAAGTGTTAACTATTGCAAAAATGACCATTAGGTTATATGCTTCATATTTTAATTTTCTTTTGTTTTGATCTAGTTTGGAAATAACCTAGATGATATGGTTTTGATCTTTAAACCGTTTCTCATAATTTACAACAATCAAACATGGCATTGCAAACATTCATACACACATGCATTAAGATAGGATTTAATTAATAAAAACTTTTGTTAACCCGATTAGAAATTGATATGCTCATTAATATTTTTGAGATGTTACGATCACTCCTTGTACATTACATCAAAACAAAAAATTAATGCATACAAGCAACAAGTCCACTGCCCGACATCTCCAGGTCGTCAATGATCCCTCGCGGCGCCTAGCACCTCCACGCGCGTCGACCAACACCTCACTGGTTTCCTCCTCGCTACCTGGGGTGTTTCCGCTCGCC